>JAPXFQ010002778.1:1792500-2472075 GCA_028564705.1 Apricaphanius iberus
TTGAATGGACTACAAACCAGCATTATATGAGCAGCACTTAGATTCCCAAATGTGCTGATCATTAGCCATGTTTGTTGAGAAAAGTAGATGTATTCACCAGTAAATGAGCTGAAATTGATTTTCAGTCTCTGCAAATGGATGTTAAATAGTCAGGGTTGTTATTATGACCACATTAGAATTAGTGAGCATAATTTGCCCTCAAAGGAAAAGTTGTGTGATGAGAATGTTGGTACATATTTGGTTAATTACAATACATCAGCATTATTAACCAGCTCATATATGAATCACATAAACTCTGCTCCTTGGGCAGATAGTGCTAGGAAGATGTTTCACCAGACTTTTTTGTTTTCTTTCGTTTTGATCAGTGGGGTAAAAAAAAAAAAATGCGGTCATAATCTACATTTACCCATTAATGTTTAAAATAGACTGTTGAACTGTGTACCGATACTTGCATCTGAGTACGTGCCGATAGCGAGTAATGAATTGGAAGACTGGTTTTATTTTCTTCTCTGCTTGGGACAACAAATGATGGTGAATTCCCTTTTTTTTTAATGACTAAAATGGTCACAAATCTAAAATTTCAAGTGAAAAAGAAAAGGGCTCTGTGAAATGAGTGCAGATATTCCACATTTAAGTATCAGTTCATGGTATAGGATAACTTTAACCAATACAATACATGTTAATTAGAAAGGTATCGGGCCCCGATTCTAGTATTGGTAACGGTGCATTCCTAGTTGGCATGACATGTAAGTTGATATGGCTGACTTGGAGCGAGTCTGTAACCAGCCACATCGGTCACAGTTGTGCTCCAAAGCGTCTGTAGCTTTTCAACAGCGCCCAGTTAGCGAGATGTATTGAGAAAAAAGTCTGGGTCTGAGATGATGCTCAAATGGTCTCATGGGGAATCTTTTTTTTTGATTGATTGATTGATTTAGTTACCTGTAGGTAGTCTGTTTTTAAAGTTGAAAATGTCTGCGTCAAGTGGTCAGGGATGTGAATTCTTTCAAAATGATGGACGGCGTTCCCATTTTCCTGACACAGTTCTAAAGATCTGTTCAAAGACCCAAACAATTTGGTTAGCCAGACCCCTGACTCATGATTATAGGGTGATGTGTTTTAAATTTTTAGTCCATATTACCTACATATGCTCAAAACCTGCTTCAGTTTAGAAATCACAGTAACTTAAAGTTGTAGGTATTGTGAATAAAGTGAGAGCAGTAAGACTTCTGAACCATTTAGGAGCAAGTGTTCAAAAAGGGCCATTTCGCTCTGGATTTATTTTACTTTTCTCTCTCAGAGTAAAGACATAAATATGACAGAAAATATCTGCGATTTAACTGAGTGAAAACATAAAGCTGTCTGAACAGATGTTGGCATAGCAAATAGTGAAGACTTTGATTAAGATTATTCTTTTAAAGGAAAGACAGCCATATACCAAAATAAACCCTACTCGAATTTTGAAGTTTGTGGTGATATTGCATTTGGAACGTTTGGTTGTGACTTTATGTTGCATTTATCTTTATCCTTTTCTTTGCTGTCTCCTGTGCTGTATAGATAGCTTTTAGAAGTTAGTTTACTGTGGCTGAAATACTCAGTCTAAAATTAAATGCATTTTTCTTTATTCAGTCTGTAAATCAGTCCAAACGAGGCAATCTGACAGCTTGTTCTGAAATGGACGGTCAACAAAATAAATGCTGTGTAAGGTGCTTCTACAGTTCAAGCTGGCCATTAGGGACTGCTTTCCACGTTTGAAGGTTTTGCTTCTTGTTCCGGTCTCTGGGTTCACATAAATGATGGTGAGCACTTCTGCACCTGCCTTCTCTCTTATCGATATGTGGGTCTCTCTGCCTCTCATATATGCAGTCATTAAAAAAGGCTTATAAGGGCAGTGAAAAAGTGGAGCAGTGCTGACCCATTTTACTGGTTATGGATGAAATGATGAGGATGTCTAAAGTGGCTTCACTGTGTGACACACTCCCGGCAAACCACTCCATGTTCAACAAGCTCTAATTGATTGGTAAATTCTATCCTACTGTGTTGATTTTAATGGAAGTTATAAATCCCCCCATGCAATATTTGGGGTTAAAACGTTGCTTAACAACACCTGTTTTCAAGAGTCAGTATTGCCTAGATACCTACTTTCTATCTGAGACAACCCTAGGTGATACATCAAATATTTTTGCACTGCTGTATTTACTTCCTTATAGGGGTGGTGCCAAACCCGAGTACAGTATTCAGAATAGCACAAATAACGTGTTTTTTACAAATACTTATTTTAAACAAATACCTATTTGTATTTGGGGGAGATAAAGAAAACAACTTATATTAAAAAAAATCCGCTTCCTAATGAGACCGCAGTGTAGTATATCAGTTAGTGAGTTATGACGTTTAGGAGTCGGGGTAGAAGAGGAGGAGGAAGTAAAACAGGTAACTGACATAGCTGCTCTACACAACATCAAAGGAGGCTCACCTAAGCCAAAAAAAAGAAGAAGAAAGACTTAAAGTAGAACTGGCATGAAATTCCCCGCAACGTTTGGGCCCCTTTTTAGCCACACTCTGAGTACCTTAATACTATATCAAAGGATCGCTTGCCGTAATTTAGCCTTGTTGTAGAATTGCAGGTGTGACGAGGTAGCCCTTCTGTTAGCATTAGCACAGAACGACCGGGTTTCGGAGGGCGGAGCCTAGGCTATGCGCTTCTGCGGTCAATGAGTCTCTAACGATATTTTGAATGTTCAACTATAATATATAATCTTTTTTCCCCCAAATAAAAGCATACTAGCACCAATGCTACATAAACAAACTGGGTATTAGCTGTGAAGCTAATTCTGAATGATAGCTATGAAGCTAATTATAAAGCGAACAACTCAAACAATGCCACAATGTCTACTAACAGCTGAAGGACATTATTGAGTAAATATGCGTACTTGTACAGGGATATTTGCTGGTTCACGGAGAGTTGGTATTAATCCTGGTAGAAGTTTAAGACGATCTGTGAATCCACTGCTTTATTGTCCCAAGTTGGAAAAACAGTCGTCCTAGAAATGTTTGCCACAAACTACCACACACTTCGGCAGTCGGTCGGGCACATTCCCTGCATACATAAAATTTATCCACAAGCTTTTCAGTGGCTCAGAAGTTGGGAGGACAAAAAGATTGATGTTCTCTTTTGTACACCCAGGTACAGTGCAGTTTGGATGCGGTCTGGACTCCATGCTGTTGGTCTGTTGTTTGCCTGTTACCGTAGCCCTCCGCGATGCGGAGGGAGGGACTTGCAGGGTGTAGTTTGGGGAATGAAAATTAATTTCTGAACTGCATTAAGAGTATGGTTAATAATGTATATGGTGAAAAACAAAATTGTGGGATTATTTTTAAATTATACTGGAAAAGTACGCATTTAAGGAATTTCTTACGGCATTATTGTATGATTTGAGGAGTTCTATATATATTTTATGGTTGTCCTACTAAAGTTCACATCCTTTTTTTCACAAAAGCAACTTCATAAATGGCTAACATACATTAGCATGTATCGAGTTTACGTACTCCTCTGGCTGCTCCATCAGACGTAATTATGATTGGAATGATCCAGCTTCAAGAGATAAAGGGCCTATATCATGCAAAATCAAGTTTTTGGAGTTTTCAACCATCTAGTAGTGCACTTTTCTCATAAAGAAACTCCACCAGATTGTATGTTTTTTTTTTTTTGGCTTAATTCATTCCTGTCTGAGTAATCCTCCTGAATGCTGCTCTCTGAGCAGCTCTACCATTGTCTCCAACAAAATGACTGCGTTCAAACTGTGATGAAAACAAGAAATTACTTCAAATTCACTGTTGGACTCTGGGTCGAGATAAGGCTAAGCTTGTCTTTCTCAGTAGGTGCAGCACAGCTGGTGATTACAATAGAGAAACGAGCCATTTTACTTTGTGGTCCAAAAGTAACTTCAGGATACAAGTTCAATTTTTGGAAAAATTAATACTATATAACACTAAGGGTACTATTTTATCATATATATGTTTATCCCAGAAGTTGAAAGCTCTAAAATAGAATGGTATAGTCCCTTTAATCTCTCCAATAGTCCGCTTTGGTTCTGGCCAAGGGTCAGTGAATTGATGGTCACATAAAAACCTGTTGTAGTTAGTTTAATGCGGGATTCCAGGGAGAATTTCCAGCCATCTGCTGATTAGGTTGTTCTTTAGGAATGTTGAATGATGTCCTGTAATCCTCGCAGCCAAAAGGGCATTTTCGCTGAGATATTTTAGAAAGTAAATACTACAAAAACAGTGGTTTAAGCTGTGAAAGTCCGAAAGCAGTGAGAGAAGCGGGCATGTGTCTTTAATCTGCAGGGGCAATGCGGATACTTCTAGCAATTCCTGGTGGTAACATAGTGATGTAAAGTATGTCACTATGTTACCACTCAGTCATTTTCCAGGAGAGGGTGGTGCAGCAGCTCAGAGAGCAGGATTCGCTAGGATTACTGAGAAATGCATAAATCAAGCCAAAAACCACTCTGGTGGGCTTTTTTTCAATAAGAAAATTACATTAGTTCATGGTTGAAAGCTCCAAAAACTTTAACTGCTAGGTTTCATTTGATTCTTTCTAATTAATTTCATATCTGGTTTTGGTGCAATTCTAGGAACATTTTTCATTCTAATCTCATTTATAATTTAAGACCCTTTCCTTTGTATTACTTTACATCTTTGTTGTGTTTAATGCTTACAAAGTTTATCAACCACAGCAGGAAGTCTCTAAATCCGCACTGACACAGCTTCAATGGCAAGAGCACAATACTGTATGCAGCTAATAACAGAGAGATAAAATGAACCGGATTTCATGCAGTGTCATTTCTTCTTAATGCCAAATACATACATACCAAACACAGGCATTTTGAATTCCAAAACTGAGCATAGCGGTTGAATTGAATATGTGACAATCTTGTTTGAGATTAAAAAGCTATAAATTATTGTGTAGCTTTACAAACAGTGTAGAGTGGAAATATCTACAACAGGCCACAAGACGGAAATTAGTTGATATGGAATGAGGCAAACTTTCATTATATTTGTAGTCAAGGCTCATTTATCATCCACCATAAAAAGGAATGTAAAATAAACAGATTTTTTAGCCCTGTATGTGATAAGAACATCTTAATCAGAAAAACATTGCTTATTTCAACCTATTTCAACGAAATTGTGCTATTGAAACTGGTTTCTTCTTGTAAACTTTTTTAAACACTTGAGTTAGGTGTAACAGTAACAGTGATCGTCTCATCAGACCAGAGTACCTTTTTACATGTGTTTGCTGTGTGTCCTGTACAACTTGGCAGAAACTTCAAACAGCACTTACAACAGCTTTCTGTCAAAAAATACATTTTTGTAACAGCCAGAGCACTGGATCCCTGCAGCTCCTCCAGTGTTAACATGGGTTATTTTTTCCCAGAGCAGCTGTTGATTAGTTTATCAACACGTGGAATTTTGTTAAGACAAATGGTTGCACTGGATTTTATTTCAGCATGTCACACTAAAGCGCGCTGAATATCGATGCACATAACACTCCTAGGGCCTGATTTATCAATGGTTTGCGCTTGTTAAAACCCGTAAAAACCACACAAGCTTTGCAGAAACATGGCCTGGTTGATCTATCAACACGGCACAGAGTGCATTGCACCTGCTAAACACGCAGCAAAATGCAGCCGATCCATTTAGCGCTTTTGCCCTTGATAAATTTGCAATCTGGGCGTTTCTCTAAGAACACGCAAAATATTGGGAGGAGACAAGGCAAAGAAGTAGGCGCTTCAGGCGCAGTGTGATTTACTAAGCATAAAGATGTTTGCATCGGCTATTTTAGCATCTATTTTTAGCACTTCTGAAAAGCATGTATTAATTTTGCGCTCAACATGAGTTTATTATTGACAAACAAAAAAATAAAAAATGTGATTAACACACATTATAAAATAAGTATTTAACACTCTAATGACAATAAACCGGCGTTATGTAAATATTTACCTGTTTTTCCCCCAAAGACACATCATAACTCATTGCGCTCTCATCACGTCTCCACCTGGTAAAGATGGGCTCAGCACACATGATCCTAGTGGATCCTCATTATTTTCCCACCTTCCTGGAGTCAATTTAATCAAATGTAGTAATCATATACAATACCACAATGATATTTGGCATTATATCTGACATTTTAAAAACAAAATTCAATCATGCCGCAGTTTTAATCAGTCTAACCCTCCCATACAATGTGTGCACGCAGGAGAGAGCAGTGCGTGTACACCACATGAATTACATTTAATACTGACAAACAAAAAACAGAATTCACAGCATTTTAGTGTAATTTTTGTGCCAAAGATGCATCATTAATCCATGCGCATTATTCCTCCTCTCTCTAGCTATGGTGCTGCTCGCATTAGCGACCGCAAAATCCTCATTTGAATATTGCTGCTTGCGCCTGTTGAGAATTGCTCACGCAATCTTAATAAATCACCCACAAATTAAGGAGAACCCACTCGTGCAAATTTTTTAGCGCCGTGCACAATTTTGAGCTCATTATCAGGAATCTTGATAAATCAGCTCCCTAGAATTTTGTTCGTAAAATAATTTTGCATATCTCGTGACATTTTCCTTCTGTTTGACATAATTTCTGCTTTTGTGCGGTTCCATTCCATAGATCACAATAAAATATATTGAGGCTTTTTGGTTGCATCATGACACAATGGGTGAAACTTTAAAGGGTAGAAGCTTTTTTTCAAGGGACTTTACATCTGGGGAAAAAAATATACAGATTGTTTTGTTATAAAACATAAGTTTCTTCTGCACATAAACATTAACATTAGTGGTGTAATTATACATCTATTCAGATTTTTTTATGCAGTGTTCCAAACGAATACTGCTGATTTCTACCTGAACACATGCAGAATGTTTATGTGTGGTTCTCAGAGCATAGTGCAATATTCAGCAGCACAACTTTAAAGAATATTATCCCAAAAAAAACTGAAGTACTCACAGCTATTACTAAACGAGGATTAATGATTTCTCATGCAGGAACAGCAGCAAAGAAAGATGGCCGAACCAGAACTTTGTCGGTAAACTCCTCGTTCAACAGCAGTAAGGTCCAGAACATGCTCTGCTATGGAAAAAATATAGCCTCATCAGAATCCAGCTCTTTTTAGATATTAAATTAATAACACTTATTTTTTATCCTGCATAATTCTGTATCCGAATTTGTTTTGACTTTAAATTTGCAAAAAAAAAAATTCCCCTGCAAAATTGCACCGGAAAAAAATTCAACTGCAGGAATTCCCCTGCAAAAATTCCCCTGCAAATGTGGTGAACTTCAGAGAATATCTAATAAGGAGAGGGGTGCCCCTCTCACTGAACTTCCGGCTTGTGAACTGGTTGCAGTTCCTCTCTGGTTCAATATGAGGGCGCTCTCATGATGATTGTAGAATGAATGGAGGTCTATGAAGCAATACCCCTTAAAATCCAGTTTTCTCAGGATATAATTTTATTTGTCTAGTAATTTGAATATTGTGTTCGAAAGGAGATGCAAAGAAATTACACATTGCTGGGTGTTAGATTTTTTTAGAGTAACTTATTTGCTTTTTAAAAAAAGTATTTAAAATGTCAACGACGTTATACACATCGTACGACCAGAGATACTGCTTTATGGGAACCCTTATTTTTCCATTTAAATTTCACAGTACATACATAACCATAGGCAGATAAAAGTCCCAGTAACCAAAAAAAAAAGTTGTTATGTCGAAAAAGTCTGCCTTAACATTCTGGTGCCGCTTTCGGATGCCACGATGCCATCAAGTGATACATCTGGTTGTAATCAGTCATTCACTGACCAATCAGCATTCGTTAGCAAAATGCTTGCATGTTATGGGCAACAACGACTCAACCTGTAAGAAAACGAAAGGACATAAGTATGCAATCATTCAACTTTCGACATATAACCCATGTTGAATTTGCAAAACCTACAATCAAATCTGAGATTTCTCAACAGCAATCGGGTGAAAGAGACAAATTTAGTCCTCAAGCTCCATAGACTTCCATTCATCTTGCACTCATGACGATTGCCCCCAGTGGAACTCTAGTGGAACTGCAACCAAAATTTGTTACAATGGGACCTAATACAGAGTGGCAAAGCTCTCCGTAGATGGGCTCTGCTTGGGTCAAAAAAGAGTTCACCACATTTGCAGGCGAATTTGTGCAGATGAATTTTTGACAGGTGAATTTTTCTAGGCAAATTCCTGCAGGTGAAATTTTGGCATGTGAAATTTTGCAAGGTAATTTTTTGCTTGCAATTTCAACTTAAAAACTAATTCAGATTCAGAATTATGCAGGATAAAATATCAGTGCAATAAATAAAATGCCAAAAAAAAAGAGCTAGATTCTGATAAGACTATATTTCTTCCATACACTTTGCACTGAACTAAATGACTCACATGAAATAATGTAAATCGGAATGGACACATCACTTATACTAGAAAAAATCAGCTGACGTCCACATAACCAGTAGTGTCTAATCAGCTCAAACATCTCATTTTGTACAAAACACTAGCTGGCTGAATCGCTGTTGTTGAGAAAGGATTTCCACAACAGCTACCCATGCTACATTCAAGTACAGCTGGGAGACTAGGCTGTCAAAATATCAAAACCACTTCAAAATGATTTAAGGTTCCTCTATTCTGAAGCATAGCAAAATTATGATTTAAACATTTCTAAACATTAACACTGACTGTTTTCAAGTGGATACATTATTTTCTCCTCTGGCTTTGTCTCTTGTACTGTTTTCATTATTATTTTAAAAATCCAATTAAATCTCCAGTCATTCTTTGCTATCAAATGTACTAGGTTATGGAAAATGACTAAATCAAATTAATATCTGGAATGGAAAGGAAGGAATTCAAGAAAAAGTTTATATGAATCAATATAAACAGAAACAAGAAAATACACAGAAAGATAATAGTAATTATGTGTGACATGTGATACAACAGTAAAATCTTTGTGTTGCACTGTCACAACATATTATTTATCTACATCACAAAACGACAATTGTTTGCAGTCTATTGTGAAAGGTTTACAGAAGGTTACTTTACATCATTGGTCATCGAAGTGGAAACGAAAAATGTCGAAGTTGGATACCATCTGCTGTGTTTTCCATGCAAACAGCTCATTTTTGAACCTGTAGAAAGTCATTTGCCAAAACTAAGTGTGAAATAGCAAAATGAGCTGGACTACATGGCTTCAACTGGACATTTTCACTTGTCTCCAGCAGAGCCAGTAAATTGTTGTCCGTCTGGAACTCTTTGCACACAGTTTTTGTGTCCTTATCAATCAATCTGGCAC
Organism: Apricaphanius iberus; assembly: GCA_028564705.1. Classification (NCBI taxonomy): domain Eukaryota; kingdom Metazoa; phylum Chordata; class Actinopteri; order Cyprinodontiformes; family Aphaniidae; genus Apricaphanius; species Apricaphanius iberus. Next base: position 1,801,858 of record JAPXFQ010002778.1, read on the forward strand.
ATACAGAACAGAGCAGAAACAGAAAAGAAAAGTGTGAATTAAATGGCTACAAATGGATGAGACTCAGTGGTTCGCAAATTAATTGAAAGGGCCTCAAGAAATATTCATCGGAATATTTCATAAGACTCTGACAGTTGGTTGGTCAAACAATAGGAGCCACAATCCCTGATTTTCTAGCTTTTAGCTTTCCTCAATTTTGACCATTTTATATTCCTTAGTTTAAAGGAGAACTTGCTCCTTTGAGCAACATTTAGTCTTTGATGAGCAGTTGAGCAGTAAGTGTTTATCAATACTGATGACCTTTTTGAATTCGCAGGCAGTTATTTTACAAGGCTTGTGTAAAATGGAAAAAAGTGCAACCCTAATTATAGTTTTTTCCCTTGTTCAGCAAGTCTTTTTATCTTTTAATCAGTATATATTTATTTTGGAATTGATTAATGTATATCCAGAATACTTAAAAAGGTTAATGATGTACTGTAGTTAATAGAGCATCCATCCATCCACAAATCTTTGTTGCAAACACATTAGAAGTTTTATATCAGGAACCTGCTCAAGAAATTGAGGCTCATTTGAAATATACTCACTTGAGTTAGAGTAACAGTTCACACCAGGCTTAGTCGGTTCCACCAACAAAGCTTAGGTGAATTCAATCTCCACTGATTCAAGCTAGGCTTAACAAGCCAGGCTCATGTGCGTCAACGCTACAGCAAAGGCAGCCCCAATCAATCGATGCTAGATAAGTGAGCATAGAAGGAACATAAAGAGAATTACATCATAACCAATAAGGGAAACACAAGCTGCATATAAAAGCTCATCAGGCTGCTTGTGTAATAATTTATATTAGATTATGTTTCTTATGGAGGGTTTTTAGAGTGTGGCACTGAGCGCTGAGAAGTGCTTCTAAATTCACCTTAATAAATCATATTAACTAATTGGGTAGAGCAAGAAAATCTGGATTCTGTTGTGAGTTATTAAAAGCAGAATATAACACATGACAGAAAATAGCTGGCAGGTTGAATGTTTTAGAACATCCATCCATCCATTTTCCATACAGCTTATCCTCAAGGGGTCGCGGGGGGTTTGGTGCATATCTCCAGCTGTCAGTGGGCGAGAGGCGGGATACAACCTGGACAGGTCGCCAGTCCATCGCGGATGTTTTTAAACATGATTTAAGAAATGACACAAATTATTTATCAACCAAATACGAACAGTTTCAAATCTTTAATACAGTATTTAAATTTACATGTGTATTTTTTTTTTTTTACCAGTCTCAAGGTACTATAAGTCTATTGTCACATATTTAGACATGACAGCATGATGATTTTATGGCTCCATGTTGGACAAGAAGTTAGTGATTTCCAACCTCAAACTGAACATCTCAAAAACCAAGGAACTTGTGCTGGACTTCAGGAGGGGCGGAGCGGAGCCGGCCCCCCTCTACATCAACGGGAACTGTGTGGAGAGGGTACACTCCACGAGGTTCTTGGGAGTGCAGATATCTGATGACCTCAAATGGACTGCAAATACCACGACGGTGGTAAAAAAGGCGCAGGTGTGTCTCCACTACCTGAGAGTGCTCAGGAGCATCAACTTGGAGGAGAAGTTGTTGGTGACATTTCACAGAGCCACCATAAAGAGTATCCTAACGTACTGCATGACAACATGGTACGCAGGGTGCTCAGCTGCAGACAAGGCGGTGCTGCAGGAGGTCATCAACACAGTGCAGCAGATCATCGGCTGCTCTCTGCCGTGCCTGGAGGACATTGAAACTCCCGGTTCCTCAACAGAGCTGGAAAAATTATCAAGGACCACTCCCACCCCAGTGACCATCTGTTTGAACTGTTACCGTCCGGTCGAAGATACAGAGTACATAAAACAGGGACAGAGAGACTCAAGAAGAGCTTCTTTCCCAGGGCAATCATCATTGTAAATAACTCACAAAAAAATTAGGGAGGATCTTGTGCAATAATATACACTGGCCATATATTATGCCTTGGACTATATGTCATCTGTTTCCTTTTGACGGTATTTCTACTCATGACTGTATATCCTTCTTGTGTTTATTACATTTTTGTATGTTTATAATATTCTTGTATCCGGCACCAACGGAGTGGCACTCCAAATTTCGTGGTACTCTGTACAATGACAATAAAGGCTTTTCTATTCTATTATTAATAGTTTGGCTTCAGGTGCGACATTGTTTAAACAAAAAGCTTCTGGTAGCAAGTAAAATTAAATACACCAATGTTCTTCAAAATGGTAAAATTAATATCATTAGATTAAATAATTCATTAAATAATTAGAACCACATTTTAAAACATAAAACGTGTATACAATACATCAACGTTGTCGCGTAAACTTCCCCTTAGAGCTCACTTGCATTATTAATAGGGCTGGGCGGTGTACCGAAAATTTACCGATACCGAAATGTATGACTGTTACCGCCGTCATTTTGCCCGTGCCGGTAAATTCGGTATGTAAAAAAAATTTAAAGATGCGTTTTAGTTTAGCGGTGCTCCTGTCCCTTGAGCTTTGCCTTGAGTCACGTGACTATTCACAGTCATGTGACATACAGAGGGAAACAGCACTGCTAACGCAGCAACAGTGTAGCTATATTTAGCAAGAGTTGAGACTGATCTACTGACCGTTTTTCAGAATAATGCGACAAGCGATATATAAAGTGACTTTTTATGGAATTATTGGATACTTAGACTCTAACATGGAGCACGAATATTTGTTACTGCAGCAACAGAGCTGCTGCCAAACCAGAGTGTCTTTAGCCCAACAGCTCCGACCACCCATGTCCTACTCATGTGGAGCCGATATTAACCCTGCTGAGTTGCTGTTCTCTTTGATACAGTGCTTGAAGCCACCACCTATTCCCACCTGTGCTCGGATGTAAAATATTTTCTGTCTAAAATAAACGACTGCACACTAAAATCACAGATTTCACTCAGCCCCCATCAGCTCCTCACCTCATGTGGTCTGTGTGATCGCTTCTGAGTTTGTCGTCATTGTTATCGTCCATTTATCATTATCGAGGTTAAATGCTGAATATACGGTGATATTAATTTTAGCTCATATTGCCCAGCCCTAATAATTAAGCTTAGCCCAAAGTACAATGGCTCTGCGTCACTCCTGGGTTGTTTAATATGATAATACCAAAGCCTGTCTGTATTTGTGTCAGGAGTTAGGCAGTTAATCCAATGTATCTCAAGTCTAGATAATAATCCTGCGTTCGGCTGTGGGGTGAGACTGGCTGTCATGCTTGGGCAGAGCAGCCTATGCTCAACATTCTCTGCTTTCCAATGAAAGGAAGAAGGGAGCAGAAGGAGCATATTCTGCAGGATTTCTCCTGGTTCTCAGCAGCATTGGTTCAGAGTTCCTGTTAGAACAAGATCCAACAAAAACAAAAAGTGTCTGTGCCCTACGTCATTAACATTACCTTCTTTTCTGGTTTGTTGTTGGCAGGATTTATGAGCGGGTGATAGACCCTCCTCAGATGGAGCTTACCTTAGGCAGTGGAGTGTGGCTGGGCCAACACAGTCACAAGCATGGTCTGTTCAAGGTAAGCTTTCTCCCCTCAATGCTTCACACACAGGCATGCAGTCTTCGTGTAACTGAACATTCAATCACGCCTGGTGTAATTCAGCAAATTTGCGAGAGGAGTGTGTGTGGAAGAAACATAGGAATGAAACTGTGAAACAGAAGTGCCTGGGGCTCGGAGGAACTGCACAAAGCTTAGCGTGCTCTTTGAAATGCTTATTCCCGAGGCCATGATAATGTTGTCAATTTCTAATTGTTACTCATTTTCTCAGGCTTCTGCATGTACTCACAGCAGGCAGGGGACATGGCAGAGTGTAACCAGGACATGCACACAGTTTTGATATTCATAGCTCTCCTTCCCAACTGCCATGTAATCAGCGGGCTTTCTATTTTTCTTTTGTAACATATTGATTAGCTGCAGAGGCCCACTGTGGGAAAAAATATTTTTCCTCCCAGTGCTTTAAAAGCATTGTTGCTGCGCCAGAGCACTGTCCATCTTTTAGCTCTCTCCTTTGATTTTGTCAGCCGTACCACCAAGGCTATGAGAAAACAGCAACACTGGACCTAAAAGTTACATTTCAATCACCCAGTTCCATGCCTACAGTCATCTCAAGTGTCTCCTGGTGTACATATGCACAGATCAGTTAAACATGCATGTCAGGCGCGTTGACAGATGGTGTGCAAGGGTAGAGCCTTGTGTGAAGTGAAGGGGAATAAGGAAATTTTTCCCCTCAGGTTCATTCCAGTATCACTGTATCTCAGCTTACAGCTGCCCTGGTAACACACTAAATCAAGGTGCTGTTGTTTAGTGTATCAGAAGGGCCATTTCGAGCTGCAGCTTGTTTGAAAGTACTGATCTACATCTCTGCAAAAACCAGTTGGATCATTATTCAGTATGGCAGAGAAGAAATGTGTGTGAATGTGACTGTGGGGAGAATTTCAACACAGCATTCTGCTTTTGAAAAGCAAATAACTTTCTGTGCTATTTTTAGGATATTATATTGTAAATGCAAGCATTAAAAACAGCTAGCTTCTTTCTTTTGCCTATTTCTTTAGTTCTCTGCAGCAAATCACACACACATGTTTACATGTAAAGTGTGTTTTGTAGTTGATTTTAAAGAATATGCAATTTTTCATGATTTTCTTTGAATGTTATTTTTGATAAATATCTCTTGAAACCAATTTAATTGAACGATTTTATTTCACATTATTTTTTAAATGACAGCTTTGCCTTTTTTAGAAGGGGTCATACAATTTTTTTTAGCTGTTCTGATTTTTTATTTAAAAAATGATCAGAGGTTAAATTGCTTTTGTATGTTTTAATTAATACATTTCATCAATGTAATGCCTACCCCTAAAAAACTATAAGAATATATATGGAAATTATTATTTTTTTAAAGAAAACATAAGACATTGTGTTATGTTTGTGGACCATCAGTTCCAGAGAGGAATGTCAGATATCCCTCTCCTCAGGAAAATCATCCAATCATTCTGGGGGATTTCAAGGTGATCACAGGCCAGACAAGATATATAATCCCTCCAGGGAGTTCTGGGTCCTTTCCCAGATCTCCTCCCTAGATGTAAAGACACATTTTTGCCTATAGGAAAGCACTCAGTCTTCCCCTATATAGCTTCATAATCATATAGAGAAAGGGGGTTCTTTGAACATACCTTTTGTACAATCTCCTTGGTTCAACCAGAGTCCTTAGTTATTTCATCTGCTTTCTTCTCTGCAGTTCACATAGGTTCATTAGTTCCTATGATAATTATGTTCACAGACTTAGATGGTCATGGAAGAAGATTGATTTTGTTTGGTGACCCATTTTTTTGTTGATTTGGCTAAATGTTTTAAATCAATATCCTGGCCAGAAACCAAATGGCAACTCACTTTAAATTCCCTAATAGTCTAACAGATCTTATGTAAAAACTACAGGTATTTAATTTAGTTAATTATGTCATTGGAGTTTTATAAGTTTTCCAGGGCACTTATGCCTCTTTTTTTACTGAGGTCAAATTAGCCCGGGTCGTGTCGTGTCACACCAGACCAGAGGAGTTTGGTTCTGTTCCATTGGCATATCAGTAACGCAGCAGTGGGTGAGGAAATGAGCGGGCTCAGCGTAGCAACAGTTCTAGTAAAAATCAGTTATCACTTGCCGTTTTCTGACATTACAAACATCGATACTGGTACCGGTATCTAGCCCACTCTCTCTCCCTTTTCTTGCCGGCCTTTCATCACAAATGTTGTCCATTTCTGCAAAGCACTTCCAGTGCTGGCAGTCTTTCCCACTCTGGCCGCGTGTTCCTTCACAACACGAAATAAATTTTTTTATTTCTTTAGTTTCCCCCAGCAATGTTTTGAACTCGCTGGAAGCCATGCTCTCCCATTCTCTGTGACATTACTTCAAACGAACATCGCCAGGCCAATGAGTGGCTACCAATACTAAGTAGGAGTGAGAGTGACATCACTTTACCAAACCAATCAGTCCGTAGGTGGGTGTGTTGGGTAGCCTTGGCCCGCTTCAGATGAAGCCAGAGTTAGTCTGAAAAAAAGGAGTCGGCCCAGAAAAAGGTCATGGAAAAGCGCTAAATAGGGGCTGAGCCTTCCTGACCCTACCTGTTACGAGTCAACCATGGAATGTACATGTAAATAGACTAACCCTCGTTGACGTCACCCATAGGTTTCTGAAGAGCAAAAATGAAGCCAACTGGGCAGTTCCCACCGCCTCCATCTTGTCCGGAGCTAACTGGAGCTAACGTAGGCTGCAGCCGGTTTCAGCGGTTGAGAGAGTTTTGTCCCGTTTTTCAACAAGGATCACTTTAGACACAGAAACAGCTCGAGTAGAGAAAACATATCGATTTAATAAGACCCAAATGGGTTGGGTCAATACGGCCTAATATGGTGTTATTTCCATTACCATCAGTGAAGGTTGAGGACATAGACGGCTTATCTTAACAACACATCCAGCAAAAAGCAGTCACAAAGTCATCATGAAAACTCAGATCCTCTCAAAAAATAAAAGACTTTTGACTCACCTCACATCAGACATCCATTAGTTTATGCCTCCAGCTGTGTTCCTCACACCAGTACTGATCTAACCAGCGATCATCCAGTCTGCCTAGAGTCCAACCCTGTAGTCTTTCAGCCTGATCTAGCCGTCTCCCGCTCTTGATGCCGCGGTTTATCGGTCCTGCCGACTTTGCTGCTCTGCTCTTACCCGACCGGTAGCCAGCTCAAACTTGCGTCTGGAAAGCGATAAAAGCTTTGACCAGAACAGCATTCCTTTCGGCCACCTGACAGAAGCTCCCCCCCACCCCATCCCCCCAAGCTGGTGAAGTGTCAGCCGGTATAAAGCCTCCCCCAAAGCAGAAACTTCTTGGATGGTCTGTTACTGTAATCAACACCACACCAAACCATCTTTGTCCAATAACTGCAGATTAACATCCAAAACCGAATGAAAACTGCAGAGGCAATTGATAGGGGAGTTCAGAAACACCAAATGACTGAAGTCTTTATGTTAGTCCCAGGCTGTGAAGAGCTCCGCAAGCAGAATACGGAGCAAACTATTAGCTACTGTTAGCCACCGTTAGCCACCAGCTTTAGCCTAGACGGACGTGTCAATCAATAGGGCACGCCCCTAATTATTCATAATTTCAAGATTAAGTTACAAATAAACGGAGGAGTTACAAAAAAATTCATCCACCTCAGAGTTGTCATGATGGTAAACCTGAACTATCTAACCTAAAATGGTTTTCTGAACCAGGCGTTAAACATGATTACTTTTGCTGTAAAGTTGGCCTTTTTAACATGGGAGTCAATGGGAAGTTGCTCCTTTTTGGAGCCAGCCCCAGCGGATGAGGGCTGAACTGCAATTTTTGTCACTTCCGGGTTGGCTTTACATTTTGCAATCGGAGTTTGCCCCTTGGAGTCAACCCTCGTGGAAAAGGATCATTAGAAGAGAAGCAAGCTCACAGCATTATACATTCTAATCCAAATTTAAGAGGCTGTGTTTCCTCTATTCATCCATTTATGTTTTTTTCTAATATAAGACCTTTTTTAAACTGTGCCTGGAAATCGGCATTACGATATCAATACAAAATGACAGTTACATGCCTGGTTAGAAAATGAAACATACCCTAGCCTTCCAAAAAAAAAAAAAAAAAAAAAGTCTACTTATTCCTCTTGCGCAATAAAGCCTCTGAAGTTGTCTTCTTCAGTGTTTTTTTGTCTTTTTTAATCTTTTTACACTGTTTCAGTTCTTCCCGCTGCTTCCTCCAATGTCTCACCTTTGAGTTATTGATGTCAAGCTTACTTCCAGTAGCCCAGTTTCCTTCTGTAAAAACCAGCTTCCTCTCTTACGGCAGTCCTTTAGGCATCAGAAACTGGCCCGCATCCACATTGCATTCGATGTGAATCAGACATAACATAAAAGCTGCGCGTCTCACTTTCACGCTTCCTTCTACTGTGCCCTGCGGGTGCTGATGGCCAGTAAAAATCTATAAAGTTACCACATCGTTGTAGAGGCTGCAGCTTGTGAAAAAAGTAGTGACTTATAGTCCGAAAATTATGGTAGTACGATTGAAAAAACATAAAGTATAGTACAAAAGGGGTGGGCAACTCCAGTCCTCAAGGGCCACTGTCCTGCAGGTCTGAGATGTTTCCCTGCTTCAGCACACCTGATTCAAATTAAATAGATCAAACAACTTGTTATCAAGCTCTGCACAATGAATCAGGTGTGTTGAAGCAGGGAAACATCTGAGACCTGCAGGATAGTAGCCCTTGAGGACTGGAGTTGTGCACCCGCTGTTAAACCGTTGTTATGTCCCCCTATTTTTTTGAACGATCGTTTTGGGAACAATCTTATCCTACTTTGAATGTGAATAGAACCAAGGAGATGATTGTAGATTTCCAAAGAAACAGGGTTAAATCAAACACTCTCTGCATCATGGGAGAAGTGGAGGCGGTAGTGGAATATAAACATGTCAGAGTTCCCTGGATAAAATACTGGACTGGAGACTCAACAATGAAGCTGTCTGCAAGATGGAACAGAGCAGACTGTCCTTCCTGAGGAACTTCCCTTTCAATGTTTGCTGCAAGCTGCTCCATATATTCTACAAATTTGTTGTGGAGAGTTGAATCTCTCATAAAGAGCTTCCTCTTTATAAAACTATCATATAACACTAAAGTGTCTTCAGTTGGAAGCTTCTGCAGTAGTGTTGATAACCATAAGCGTTCACAGCACTTCCTTGATAAAGTATGAACTACAACACCACTTTATTTCCCTCTATTAATACGAATTTTTTTGATTGAATAAAATTGACATATGTATTTAAATTAATCAATGGGAGATCATGTTCCTGGAGTAATAAATTAAATGGTTTTAAATATTTTTTACATTGTTTTATACCCGGGGTGCCAAATGTTAATCTATATTCTTACTGGTTAGATCTTTGTTGTGATTAATGCACAGTTTTGAATTTGAATCCCAATGTTTTATGGGAATTCCTCTCAGAAAATCAGCAGTAGCTTTGAATTCCAGGTCGATCTTTCTGATAAAAAAAAGAAGAAAAAAATTAACCATTTCAGAAAAAAGATTTTTTGTTTTACTATACTCTTTTTCATTGTCCTAATTTAGAATCTTAAAATAGTCAAGCAGAAACTTCAAAACATAAGAATCTGCCAGTTAGATTATCTGAGAAGTAAATAAAATACACAAAAACAGAAAGATACGTCGAAAGATTGTTTAATAAAGTTGGACAGTTGATCAGAATTTCAGAGGAAACCACAACATTTGGAGTTTCAGGCATGCACAGGTATAAGGATGCTGTCTTTTTACAGTTGTCTCCATGCTGTGTCAAATTACACCACATAGTTACCTGTTACAGATGAGGAAGTATGCATCGCCTACTTATGGCTCTATGTGTGTAAAGCTTAGAGACCGCTGAGAAGCAAGAGGTGAAGGGAAGAGAAAAATAGCCAACAGCTATGAATGTAACACTGTTGATTGGAGTTGAAATAAAGCAGCAGGTGCAGTCCATCCTATTCAGGACTTGAGTGGGATAATGATAAGATGAGCTAACAAGGCCTTTAAATAAAACATACTGAGCCTTGGCAGTGCCTTGAGATGTTCCTTTTTCTCTCACTCCTCCTGGGAGTCTCTCTATTCCAGGGAGCAACTGTAATAAATTATCTTTATTTGAAATCCATTGTGCCAAGAACGCTGCTCCACTTGATGATAATTGTTCTTATATGGACAATGACATAGAGATCACCTATTTTTGGGGGGTATGTGCTTTCTCCTTTGCCAAGTTGCTGAATTCTGTTTAAGTTCATCTTTTCAGCATAACTTTATCATATCTTCACCTTCAAACTCTGTGGGCTAAACCAAGAAAACTGAATGCTAACATTGCTGTATAGATTACTCTGAAAGCAGCACTATGTTCTCTTAGTTAGGTTCAGTTTTATTGGTGCCTCATTGGTTCATATTTATACACAGTGCTTTGCAAGACAGGATTTATACCCCCTGAACAGTTTGTGTTTGATTAACTCAGAATAAAACAAATAAGGCTATAAACATTGTCTATAGCCGCGTATCTGTGATGGGTCGTGGGAGGGTGTTGCCTATGTCCTTCAATCATTTGGCTGAGGCAGGGTACTCCCTGGACAGGTTGCAATTCCATTACAGAGACACAAGGACAAACCACCATGGCATGGAGAGAAATTGCTTTTTGGGTGGGCCTAACCCAAAAAACTGCATGGGGCACATAAATATTATTGAAATCAGGTTTATTTTTAAGTTCTACTTTTGCTTCAACAGATACGTGTCTGTATACATCAGAAACCAACGGTGACAGTTTGAAACAGAAACAGCTTAGAACAAAACATCTGGACCAAATAAAAGGTATTAAAGGTAGACTGACACAGATAGCTTTTGTCAGCTCTCTGACAAACAAAATGGTTATTTTTTGGGTGATTGTTGTGCCTTATTGTACTTTTGAGACAACATGCTAGTTTCCCTAAGTTGCATCAGCAGTCACATGCTGATTCTGAAACTCTACAAAGTGTGAACATAAGAATATGACCATTATTTGATTCCCTGAACACCTAACCATATGAATATTGATAGATTTAGAGGCTGTTAATCGTGTTTCTGCATCACGTCATTTTCGCTAACTAGAAGTATTACTGGAAGTTAAATGGGACGGGGATTCTGGGCTCTGTGAGCTCAGTGATTGATCAGCTTTTCCCAAGGGTCTATAGGGTATGTAGTAGCAAACTTTCTCAAATAAAACTCCTTATCCTAACTGTTTTTTAAGTGATGTACACTCATTAATTTCACATTCAATTGATTTTAATGCAAAGAACTATACTTTAGTGGATTAGACTGGAATATTTAGCCAGGAACCGTAATATTTTTTTAATAAAAGAGTTAGTTGAAAAACTACAATCCTGGACTTAACTCATCCCTGTTGTCAGGTGTCTTCCCCCAGGCTTTAAAAACAGAAGTTATCAAACCACTACTAAAGCAGAGCAACGTAGACAACACGTTAATGCAGAACAACAGGCCAATCTCTAATCCCCATTCATCAGAAAGATTATTGAAAAAGCTCTTTCAGCAATTAAAAAGCTTCCTAACAATGACCAGCTGCTTTGATATTTTTCAGTCTGTTTTTCATGCTCAACACAGCACTGAGACTGCACTTGTCAAAGTTTTCAATGACATTTGCATAAATAGAGACCATGATAGAACCACAGCTGGTTTTGTTGGACCTCAGTGCAGCATTTGACACTGTTGACCATAAAATACTATTGAAACGAATGGAGAGCAGGATTGGGCTCTCTGGTACGGTACTGTGTTGTTTGAGTGCACTTCAAGAACAGTAAATTATTTGTTTCAATGGGAAAACATTCATGTGAATGAACAGAAATCACATCTCAGGTGAATCATTGTGTTTTTTTTAAATCAAGACTAAAAACCCAGCTGCCTATGTTTTAAAGTACCATATGTTTTTTTTGTGTTTTAAGGGTAATTGCTGCTTTTATTCTATCCAGTATTCATGTCTGACATGTCCTATTTTCTATGTATTTTATGCTTTATTTCATGTAAAGCACATTGAATTACACTTTTGTTTAAAGTGTGCTATACAAATACAATTGCCTTGCCTTGCCCAGACTTGGTCACAAAAATGAAACTCACAGCTAGCTTTGTCTTAGCTTGTCTGGAGATATTGAAAAGCTTGCTACTCAAAAAAGACAATGACAGCAAGTCTTTCAAAGATGGAAATGTCACCTCCTCAAATTTGGGCCGGAATTTGAAATCAGGACTTTCTTGCTTAGGTGCGCCACCATCCTAACCAGACAAATGATACACAGGTTTTAATTTTATTCTTTATTTTTTTTTACAAATTCAAACCTAAAACGTGTGGTGTGTATTTCTATTAAGTTCTCCTTGAGAAAAGGGTTTCAGCACTTTTGATTTAGTGACCGCCCCCGACAATCAGCTTTATTTTGAGGTACTACCTGTCACCGCCGCGCAGCCTTGGGTTAAATTAATTTAGACAAACACGGAGCACTTCAATCCTACAACGGACTTACACGGTCCCCGTGCACACGATGGGTCAGAGCCCTGTGGTCGTTCGCTCTCTTACCTCTTGTAGATAAGTGTAATTACCAAAGATTCCTCTGTTACTAAACCGGTCTCTCTCTGCCCTCGTATGTAATAACTGTTCGCCGCGCTGACCTGCTCGAATCGCAAAGTAATTTGGTCCCCTTTTACCTGGGGCTTACTTTTCTTAGGCCGTACCCTTTCCGAGTCGCAAGGTGATTCGATCCCCCCACCTTTTTCCCTGGGATTCACTATCCTTAAACGTGCTCTCCTGTCGCAGAAGTCAGGCTCCCATATATATATCTGCCTATATATATATATATATGAGTACAGAGTTCCAACGCTACCTTGTTGGACACTGTTTTTATGGATTTGTGTCTCTGGGGCGCTGAGACAATATAATCCTCCCGGATAATTAATAGTCATATGCAGTCATACAGTCATAACACAACCACATAATGGACACAATCACTCGAATTATGCCCGACTATACGGCCGATCTCAAATAGGGAAGCCCCTTCAACCCTTAACCTGGCAGAGGCTAGTGTATTCCCCTCCCACAGTCACATTGTTTGGGGGTCATCTACCTAAATCCAGCGCTAAGTTATATCAGGGACACCGGATGATCACTCGTTTAAAATGGCTGCCCCAATTTGACAGTTGCTTGAATATCAGAGGAAGTCTACTCATGTGGGAGATTTGGCTTCCTACAGCCGACGCGTACTGGATGCAGGTTAGATCGCACGTCTGTCGATCTATTCTCCGGTCTGAAATTATCAGCCTCTTCCAAGCACTGTGACCAGACAGTATGCTGTCAAAGGAGCTCCTACTTTGCCTACTTGTGTTTTAAATAGGGAGAACCCCTTAAGCCTGCTCCTCAGTAAAATATATAAAACTTCAAGTCAAAAGACCAAAATTTGATGATTTAATCTCAAACTCAAAAAGAATTACAAATTAAAAGCAACTTAACAAAAGGAGTCACGCGTCACACGGTCACAACAACACCAACCTCCTACAGCCTCCCATCCAATGGGCCGTCTCTCTCCTCCTCTCAGAGTTTCAGCTGTAAATATACATCACTAAGACAATAAGGAGGATGTGTCCTATTTTTATGCTGACATGTGCACAGACAGTTTCACAGAATCAGTCCATCAACATCAATCTTGTGGTTTCTTGTAGATGGTTGACTTTTTCTCCAAAATGATCTCTCTCATCTCTGAAACAGTGTTACCTTTTGACCTGCCAACCGCATGCCGGCTTCTTGATGCAGCTGTTATTTCAAAGTGAGGTTTGTTATACATTTTCCACTAATTCAAAGATGGGTGACCTTTTGGCTAGAACATTATAACTTTTCTCTGCACTTACAAATATACTTTGGGAAGCATAATTAAAGCCACATCCTTATCATACCATCTTCATAGTTATTGCAAAATCTTTTTCCACAGTTCAGCATCTAGATTATTACCAAAAAAAATTCTAAGGCACATCAGTTAACATATTTTTTTATGCAAGCACACTTAATTATCAGAGTATATATTTCTGTTGCTTAAACACACATTATAGTAAAGATAAAAGCATTAATAAAATGCACTTCATTAAAAAGACTTAAAACATGATATGGATAAGAGATTAAAACATAATATTGGATACTTATTGCCCTGGTTTTCTACAATTCAGCTGTTCTTAAACGTAGGTATGCACCATGGATTTGCCACATGAAGGCCTCAGGAGGCTCGTCATATATATGAATCAGTTATGCACATCACAATCCTGGTATTTTTTTCCCCATTTCTCTTTGGAAAATAGCTCAAGCACCTTCAGAATGGATTGTGAGCATCTTTAATCATGAATTTGTATATATAAGCACACATTCTTAATTTAGTTTAAGTGTATGCTTTCTTTCTCACATTCTACCTCTTGAATAGTCTTTGAGCCACAGTATTTCATTCTAGCTTTGGCTGCATGTTTGCTCAACAGGATATTTAACCTTTGCCCCACTCTCAAATATTTTGCAGCCTCCAACCATTATATTCATCCAACACATGCATATTAACATTAGTGGTGTAAAGCCTAGTTAATACTTCTCCAACAGCAAATTTGCACTCAGATGCAGACTTATTTACGTAGACGTTTTTTGTTTATGGTTCTCCGCTTTTTCTTTCCACTCTCTATTGTTTTTTCAGCGTTGCTTGACCAGGACAGCAGGGGGTGCTAACTTTTCATGACGTCTCTGTCTATTTTCACAGCGTCGTTTCATTTTTTTGCATGCATTTCTTCCTCAAAATATTCTAAAAACACATGGAAACAAACACAGCAGCCTGTTTTGCTGTTTTCCTACATCTCCTTGTGTTCAAAATCGCCAAAAGACCAGAGTAGATAAGTTATCCTTTCAATATAAAGCATATTGTGGCCAAACGCTGCATTAACTACTGATTACAGTGACTATACAGTATAGAGCCCCGTTCTGGTGATGCGATCTCTGGCTGTTACTGAATTGACCAATCAGATGCATACGCTATCCATCGACGGATAGTTAAAAAATGGGGCTCTACTCCATATTTGCGTAGGTGACGGTGAGCCCTTGCGTCGACGGATAATGATGTTGCGTCAATCCATCTCTGTCAAAACGGTGAAGCATAAACTAGGGTTAACGGTTCATGTATTTTTGTCAGGCAATGTTCCGAACAAATACAGCTGGTATTTTTTTGTTTTATTTGTGGAATTCTGCGCGCACTGCATCGTTCTGAAAGAATGACAACAAAACAGAAGGAATCCCAACTATCACTAAACTCAGCAACTTGGGAGTTTGAGTAGAACAAGAAAGAGGGACAAAACCAGATGCAAATGCATCTTTCAACATCAATAAGGCACATAACACCCTCTGCATTGAAATAGAGGTTGTCTAAATATCAGAACAGTCTCTAACTGCTTCAGCATGTTTCATTATCAAATATGGGAAAAGTATTGTAGAAACATTTCTAAAAAATAACTTTTGATTGTTTTCTTCTCTGACCATGTCTGCTTATACTATTTTATTTATTTAAAAAATAATCCAATCAAATCTCCAGTCAGTTACATACTTTAAACTTCAATTAATAGAAAAAAAACAAAACCAATTTAATTATGATCTGTAATTAAATCTCACCTAATAATTGCTGAGAAAACCCCCTATCTTGAGGTATTTTCATTTAAATTCATTACTTTAGTAGGGTTGAACAAAGGTTTATATATATAATTAAAAAAGTGGTTTTATGAAGTAATCTATGTAATTTAACAGACTTGAATAAATGCAGTCTCAGCATTTACATTCTATTGTTTTTCTGACTAGTCCCAAGTGGCGACTGAAACCTTCTGCTTCGAGCATTCCCAGTTCATAAGCATTTTGATCTTAGTGGGACCCATTGCTCGGTGAGAAGAGTAACATCACGTGTCCCACCCAAAAGTCTCCAATAAGCCCATAACAGGTTTCTAGATTTGTCACTACTCGCTTTTATTTTTGAAAGAAAATCGCTAGAGTATTGATTATAGAGTATAGAGTATATACTATACTATATATAGTATAGAGAGAATAGGCAAAGAAGTAGGCGTTCCAGGCGCACTGTGATTTAATAAGCATAAAAATGTTTGCGCCGGCTATTTTAGCCTCTATTTTTAGCCCTTCTGAAAAGTATGTCTTAATTTTGTGGTAATATTCAACATGAGTTTTTTTATTGACAAACAAAAAATGTAATTCACACAATATAAACTAAGAGTATTTAACACTCTAATTTACATCCATCCATCCATTTTCTGAACCGCTTGTTCCTCAAGGGGTCGCGGGGAGCTGGTGCCTATCTCCAGCTGTCAACGGGCGAGAGGCGGGGTACACCCAGGACAGGTCGCCAGTCCATCACAGTCTAATTTCCATAAACCCGATATTTATGTAAATATTTACCTGTTTTTCCCCAAAGACGCATCATAACTCACTGCGTGCTCATCACGTCTCCACCTGGTAAAGATGGGCTGAGCGCACATGATCCTAGTGGATCCTCATAATTTTTTCATGTAGTGGTTAACCTTTGTGGAGTCCGATTACTAAAATGTAGTAATAATATACAATACCACAATGATAATTGCCATTATATATGACATTAAAAAAAAACTATATTCAGACATGCTGCAGTTTTATTCAGTCTAACCCTGCAATACCATGTGTGCATGCAGCAGAGAGCAGCACATGTACACCGCATGAATTACATTTATTACTGACAAACGAAAAAGAGAATTCACAGCATTTTAGCAGAATTTTTGTGCCAAGATGCATTATGGATCCATGCGCATTATTCCTCCTCTCTCTAGCCGTGGTGCAGCTCGCATTAGCGGCCGCAAACTCCTCATTTGAATACTGCTGCTTGCGCTTGTTGAGAATTGCTCGCGCAATCTTGGTAAATCACCCACAAATTAAGGACAACCCACACACGCAAATTTTTAGCTCTGCACGCAATTTTGCACTCATTATTAGGAATCTTGATAAATCAGCCCCATAGAGTTTGATCAGTTTAATAAACTGATTTTTTGTTCCTATTTTTTTGTTTCTATTTTTTTATTTCTTTTGACAAATGCTTTTCTCATGTATTTGTAAATCTCATCTCAGAATATGTATCTGTTTAATTGCTGTTGTTTACTTCAGCATTAACTTAGAGTTTGAATTTGGCACTGAACTGATCACTTTCCTGTGAACTGTTTAGGTGTCAGGTAAACCTTTGTTGTAAATGACCAAACTTTCAAAATGCTATGTTTGGCTTGGACTTATAGAGCACGTCCTAGCAGTTCTCGAAATTCCTAATGAACTGCATTTCCTAAATTCACTGGAACCTCTAACACATCCAACTACAGTGTTAAAAAAAATGGACATGAATGTCCTTAATATTAATCTTTCTCTACATGAGTGAGAAGGATGGCCATGGCCAGCACGCAGGCTAGCCCCGCTGCACACCGTGTTTTTGATTTTCCTAGAACAGGGTCCCTGTGTTAATGCTGCATACGTTATAGGTCTTCCAAGTTGTGCTTTCTGTTTTTCTGTGTGTCCTACCATGACAACAATTTTGGTTGATAGTAAGAAGGCCTTTTTTTGTAGAGCAGGGAGCATCTGTCTCACGGTGCAAAGAGCAGGAAACTATGAACTTCTGCTGGTCTACACCCATCTGTGTTAAAACAGGAGGTTGGTGAACTTTTGTTGGGCTGTTCTGCCCTATGAACAACACCTACATCTCAATGAGCCTGTTATCTTGCTTTTGCAGCTGCACTCACAATTAGTGGAGTTCTGCTTACACACCCAATATAGTACAACTGCAAATATCAGTAAGAGCTATGTGGCTACAAAGTGAACTTAGAGATGATACAGATGATGTGCTCCTGCCTTTGTGACAGCAGTAATCTAGATATATATTTAGTTGTTCCTTTAGCAGCCCTCAGGGCCATGTAACCTCTCTGCTGATCCTTATTAAACTACATTAAGTCTCCATTGATGAGGTAAAGATTCAAGTTGATTTTAATAGCCAACCTCTTCCAAAGCTATCACAGAGGTGTTTCAATGTGGATAAAAAGTGTAAAGCTTTACCCAAACACAGCATAACTCCATGCATGACAACGAGAAGGAACATTTCATAATATTTTGGAGCCTGTGGAGCGTGAGTGTCTTTGGGACAATTGGTATTTGGTTGGAAACTTTGAGACAGTAACACAAGTGCTTCCACTTTTTATTTTTTATAATGAGATTTTTATATAATTTTCCCAAAATTTGGGTTAGGAGCCTAATAGGAGGGAGAGTTTCTTGAGTTGGCCTAAGTAATAACAACAACAAAAAAGTTTACTATTTTTAATAATGTTTCACCATGCAACATTTCCACACAAAAAAAAATTACTATATTTTTTCTGAATAAAAAAAATGACAGAATGATTTTTTTTTTTCTGAATGGATGTGCAAAGAATAACATGAATCTAATTCCCTAATATCTATATACAGATAAACTTTAGTTATTGCAAAACAATTAAAATAAATACTTTTATTAAGAATATGTTATGGGTTTAGTTTCAATTCAGCAGTCTGTAAATTATATATTCATCATTTCTGTTTTGGTTTGTAAAGAAAAGTATTGGCAGGACTTTTGAACACTTCTGTATTGTTCTGTGTAGGAACATGTCAGGAATCCAGGAAAGTACAGAACCCCATTGCTTAAGTCCTTACACTGGCTCATGGAAGTTCAGAGAATAGACTTCAAAATATTTTAGTAGTCTATAAATCATTTAATGGCTTATCATCAAAGTATGTTGAAGATCTGTTGTCACTATAACCAACCCTTCGGACCAGTCAAGTCTTCCAACTCAAGTCTTCTAATCATCGCTAGAATTGGAACCAGGCATGTAGACGCAGATTTCAGTTTCGATGCTCCTCTAATCTGAAATAAAGTTACAGACCCCTAAAAAGCTGCTTGAAAACCTAAGTTCCTTTAAATCAAAGCCAAATGCTAAAAAGCCATCTTTGAGTAAGTCATTAATAATAGCTGGAATGCCATATGTTTTAATGTGTCATATGTTTGGTATCTCTAATGTTGTGTTTTATGCTTTTATTGTTGGTTGATTGCTGCTTTTATTTAATCCAGTAAACATGTTAAACACCTTGAATTATTTTCATGTTGAAAGTGTTTTATACAAATGAAGTGGCCTTGCCTTGTATATCAATTCTAAAAAGTTCCATTCTTTGAATAACGTTAAGTCTGTGTGAGAGAGAGATACTGAGCTTGTAAGAGGGAAGGAAATATTTGTGCATTCAGTTCAAATACCCCTCTGATCATTCAAAGAAATGTGTGGTCAGGGCTCCTATATTACACCGGCGGAACAGACTTTTGCAATCTATACCTTCATTTCCATTCTGATCGACACTGACAATCACTTCCTCACCATCTGCTGCTCACATTCCCTGTGTGCGTGTATGTGATAAGGTGTTTGTGTGTGTTGTTAGTCTGTGCTGCAAATCTTTTCACCTCGAAGCTGTCTCTCTTTATGTGTCTGAGTGAAAAAACCCATGCAGGACAGAAAACTGTACTGTAAATAGGATTTCACGCACACATTATGCAGAGACGATGATGCAGATTGTGCTGCAGAAGGTGAATTCTAATGTCCTTCCAGTCTGTTATCAGTAGCTACTTTGAAGGAGAAGTGAAATGATATTGGATTGCAATGTGCGCGGGCACTCTGGTGTTTCATTAATTTCTTTTTCCACAAAAAAAAGGTGCTGTTGTCAGAAACTGTTACTTGTGAACATCATGAAACTATTTACCCGCCATGTGCTTCTGAGATGGCATGTCCCTCAGAGAGATTGGCTGTCTGTGATAGGGTGCCAGATTTTATGGGACAGTATTTTCTAATTTTTATTTGTATATATATATATATATATTTTGGTCATAGGTCATTTTGACTAACTAAGCCAAAGAAATGTGGTCATAATTGGAAAATATATGGTTAGCAAGACCGAATAATAGTAGTATGTGATGTTCTGGTAGAAATGTAATTGAAGAACGGCTAAGAGAAAGCTAGTTCTGAAAATTCTGCACCAGACAGAATTTCTTTGGGTTTCTTTGGAATAGGCATTTGCGATTCATTCCTGAACTTTAATAAAACAAGCAGCAACTTTGTTTACTGCAATGCAGCGTCTTACATATTGGATAGATTTGGAAAACTTAATATTTCTGGCTGCAGCACTGTCCTAAATTTTCTCTAGCTGGGTTTACTCTAAATGGGTATAATTTAGTTGAAGCGACTCAGTTAATTAGACTCTATCAATAAAACAAAATCATAAACTACACAGTATTTCTTTTAAGCAAATTCCTTTTTATCACCTTTCTTAGCTGTGTATTACTTTATCGTAAATAATTTTGTAGCCTGTGGGTGACTTACAGAGTTGATAATCCATCTTTATTATTGTTTGCTTGTATTTTCAGGGCATTATTCAGGACGTGAAGCTGATCTTTGCTCCAAATGGCTACATCACCCAGTGTCCTAATCTTAATCGCAGTAAGTATCTTAACGGCATTGTCAGCAACAAAGAAGGGAATAAAAAAACGATCCTTTGTGTAAGCTGTTGCAACACTGGGCTGTAATATGTTAGGCAAGAATGATACGTTTATTCTTCTCTGGCAGGGTTTTCATTGGGTTTTACAGTGCAGCCTACTTTCTTCTTCCCTTGTTTCTGGACTTGTTTTCTGTCTAACAGATTAAGATCCAGGGTCACTGCTTTGTTACTCTTGCTGTCTTTGATCAATAAGGCAATGAGACCCTGGTGCTTTAATATTGATTAAAAAAAACACCCACCACAAGCATAAAAGAGACATTTTACCACAAACATTTCAAGCTTGACTTCTTAACTGTGGCCACCATGTATTGACTAAAAGTACTGTAGTCAGAGTAATGATGATTACCTTTATTGTATTGTGAAAGTTCTGTCTGAAAGTTTGTTTGTGTGTTTCTCTCTCCTTTGTTTATTTTTTTTTTGATGCATCTCGTTTACCCCATGGAGCCTGTCCCACCTGCAGCGATTTCCTGAGCCTGGTGCAAGGCATTATGGATCTGCAGGAGCTACTAGCCAAGATGACCCTGAAGGTAATGAGTTGGACCAACCTCCCATAGGCTGAATGACATCTAACAAATACACAGGCCAAAAAATGATGTGGAATATTGAAAATGATATTACATCTTCAGTTAATAATTTAGAGATCTATTTCCAAAAGTTTTTTTTAGCTTCGCTGAAGTACTACTCTTTTTTCTATTAGTTTCAGTTGTATTGGATAAATGTCAAAGTCTTGGGTATAGGTATGATATAAATGCTTTGATCTGCACTGGTCTAGCTCCTGCTTAAAGAGTAACTAAACCCCAAAACAACTTTTTTTGCTTATAAACTAAATAAATGGGTCTTTACCGTTGCAATCTTATAGTTTCAGTGCATTTTTTGACTTCTTTGTGTAAATTTGTTAATTTCTAAATTTTTTGGTCTAAAACCAACTTAGTGCTGCCGCTCATGGTCAATGTGTGGCTACTGCATTTCAAATTTGTGATTGGCTGAGAGCGACTGTGGCTCCGGAGTTGGGTGTTTGCCTTTTAATCGGAAGGTTACCGGTTCAAGCCCCGGCTCTGACAGTCTCAGTCGTTGTGTCTTTGGGCAAGACACTTTACCTGTTGCCTACTGGTGGTGGTCAGAGGGCCCGGTGACTGCCAGTGGCAGCCTGCCTCTGTCAGTGCGCCCCAGGGCAGCTGTGGCTACAATGTAGCTTGCAATCATCAGTGTGTGAATGTGCGTGGATGACTGAATTTAGTGTAAAGTGCTTTGTGGTCTTTAGGGACTGAGTAAAGCGCTATGCAAATGCAGGCCATTTACCATTTTTATTTTGTTTCCACTGTCTACGTCACAGTAATGGTCTCACAGAGATGCCCTCCCTCTCTTAGACACACTCGCCCCGCCCCGTGACGAGACGAAATTGCTTATCTTGTATGCTACGTGTACTCTGCAATGATGTAAGAAACAGAGAAAGCTGAAATCTGTATATCGCACTTTGGAGGACCACAACGTTGAAGTGGTTTAAAGCCATAGGCCTAAGTTATAACCTATATTTCTTAAATACACCATGAATAAGGAAGCTCAACCTGCCGCCATGATTCCCTCCGAAGCTAATTAGCATCGATGCTTACTTGCTACAATACGTGCTGCAGGCTTCAGACAGTGCTGACTCAGTGCCCTGAGCCAACGGCCCGAACTGATAAGGCGTTTGGTTGCTGCGCTCCATAAGGCCTCCCTTTACCTCTGTTGGATGGCAGAGAAGAGACCTCATGATTTCTCCCTTTACTGGAGGTAAAGAGATGTTTTATGGAGCTTGGCAGCCCCACGTCACATTCGTTTGAGTTAGTTAGGCCGTGACTGTCTTCCAGAACACACCACCGCGTCCCCCCCTTGCACTCATCCTCCAAACTTGGCCATGCCCCGCCATGCCTGGTCCTGCCTACTTTGGTAGAATTTTTCAAATCTTGTCTGGGGGCAGGATAATGCTTTTTCATGGGGTTCAGTTACTCTTTAATGTTTAGGGACCTTGTCCCGCTGTAAGGTTAACATCCACCTCATTCTGAAGCATTTTACTGCCTCTAACCGATTGTTTTAGCTCTTTCCCTTTTTTATGAGCTTCTCTGTTTGTGTTGAAGAAAGCATCCCCACTGCATGATGCAAGAATAGTGTGTTCAGGATAATGTGCAATGTTATTTTTCTAACACATATCGTTTTGCATGCAGGCCTAAAGTTTTTCTACATTTCTTGTGGTCCAAACATGGCCATTAGCAGGCCGAAAACGGACCTCATATGACTTTCTTTCAACAACTGTTTTTTTTTCTTTTTTTTCTGCTACACTTTGATAAAGACTAGAATTTTCAGGTCAATAGTCAAGTTAACATTTTCTGACAGACCAGGCTCTCCCCGCCTCGTTTGTCATTGGCATGTCTGTTTAGGTTTGCAGTGAATGGATGGTACAGTACTCTGAGATACTCAAAGCTTTGGTGATTGTTTTGCAATTTAACCCTGCTAAAAATGTCTCCACAACCTTGACCTGTCTCCTGTTTTCTTTGATGTTAATGATGCTGTTTGCTCACTAATATTCCCTAGCCCATACGGGAGGCGTTCATGGAACAAGCTGACTCTACTTACTAAATAATATAATTTCAAAGGCAGGTTATACTGTATTTATATGTAGTAACACAACATACACATTTAGGGGGCTAAATACAAATGCTGTGCTTTAATAAACATAACTTTATGTGGGAAAATGTGGATATATTCAAGAAGCATAAATATGTTTGCAAGGTTTTGTAGTTGGGATGAGAAAAATCTTATTTTGGGAAATGTTAGTAAATTTTACCTGGAATGAAAAAAATATTGCTCAATTTCACCCATTATGAAATACCTACTTTTCTTACATTATGTGTCTTTACACTTTTGGAACTTCAGGGTACTTTTACAAGACCTTGACTGTCCAGGTCTTCACTTTACCCCAAGGTCAGCCCAACAGGGCCTTTTTTTAGGGCCAGTTCTGGAACTAACAGATTGACATTCTCAGGATATGTACCAGGCAAGACCCGATAGAGTCGATGGGCGGGTGCTGTGTTTAAAGACATACTCCCTACTTTTGCGGCTATTTGCCCTCAGTTGCCCTCTCAAGGCTTGCAGCGTAACTTCACTGTCATAAAAAACAAAGCTCCAAGGAGTGCATCTGAAGAAACCAGTGCACTGGTTTTAAAAGCTCGCTAGCCAATACAACAAAACATCAAACTAACATTGTGTCACTCTTTAAACCGTCAAACATCTTTCCCGGCACTGTATCATCATAGTTCATGCATAGTATATGCCATGTTTCTCCAATGCCTCATTCACAGCAGCTGCCCACCCAAAACTGAAAAGTTGTAACATTGTGTTTTAGAAGCTAGTTCTACTTAGGTAAATCACTTTGATCTAAACTGAGCAACAGTTTGACAGAAAAGATTTTTCACCGAAGTGAGGTTAAGAAAGTCTTGTCTGACCTGTGTCATCTTGTATCTTGTGTCTTATGAGGCGGTAGGAGGAACAACGGGAGCTAGGTTGTGAGATTTAGGCTTTAACGAGGGAAACAAACTGGCCATGAGTTGAGAAGCTGGCGCGGCTTCTAAATCCAGTTCTGCAGCTCTGCTTGCTCCTTGTTTTCTTAACACAGCCTCCTCTGGCGTTGAAGCTGCGGCAGCTTTCAGCTTGGGAACTAGGCTGCTCTTGCTCTATCACTTCCTATTCTTCTTTTCCTTGCTTCTTCTGATAGGTTCTTCTTTGGTTTCTTTGGTGGATCTGCCATTCTGAAGTCCTAAAACCGCAGGTTTGTTTATATTATTTGGTAGCATACCACCATAAACTGAAACTCAGTCAGTACGTCCGTGAGGCGACACAGAGAGAAAAGTTGTATAGTGCGGTTTTCAGTTGCAGGACCCGTCCATGCAGTGACAGCTCACACAGTGAACATTATGAATGCTGAATTGCTTCCAAAATGTTTTAAAGACAGGTTTTTAAGATGTAAAAGTTATGGAATGTGTCTTTTCCTCATTCCGATTGGTTGTAACTAAAATGATATCGGCCAACGTCGCCAAACATCCTGCTTTGTCAAATTGGGAGTTACTGGCGAAGCAGTATATAATAACATAGCAAACTGAATCGTGCTAACCATCCATGCTTCTTCCATTTTCATTCTCTTGTTCTTCTCTACTATTCTGGTTGCCTTCTGGTGCTGATCAGTGACATCACTTAATGATGAAACTGTCATGATATGGAGATGTCTTAGGAATTTTCTCATGGGGTAAATTTTGTGTGGAGACACAATGACTAAGAAGACCAGGCTGAAAATTTACCCCATCAAAATGTCCCTCTCAGAAATGTCCCACTCATCTAGTGGAAACGCATCTTTTGTAATAATGTCAACTTTATGGCATTATAGGTCTTGAGTCTTTAAGTTAGTTTGTAATTATTATCAATAAATTGATACGTTTCTCAGTTGTGTAATGAAGTAAAAGGGTTGGACAAAATGTTGTCTGGAAGCGGGAAACAAAAAAAAAGTTTTGTTGCTTTAAATCAGTAAAGTTACAAAGCTGACAGGATGCAAAACTAGACAAGGAGCCTACAAGACAAAAACAGTGTAAGAATCTTACAGAACAAGTGTAGATTGAGTTATACTGTGTGGAGATGACGAATGTCTGAATAGCTACTTTTACATTATATCTTTAATCCAACCATAGTTCAGATTAGAATTTGACTGTGTACATGCACCTTGAAGAAATCTGATTATAACAAGCGTTTACATCTGCTACATATCTGAATGGAATAAATCATTTTGGCATGCGCAAATCTATCTAAAACACCGGAAACAGCCGTAGAAGAAGAAAGCGACTTCCGTTGTAAGCAAATATGACTGCGTCCATTTGAAATGGAGGACTACGATGGTCTTGAGGCCGGCTTTTATTTATTTTTTGGTCCCAGTTTTACATCCACATGCAATTGTCATGTACAGTACACAACTGAATTGCAAACCGAATCCCTTTACGTCTACGTATGATTGAACAGACGTGTAAGAATTACCTATTTTCGGAATAAGAGTTTACATGCACCATGATTGGATTAACTATAGGAATAAACCACCTCTCTGAATCGGAATGATATTTTGATCCAATGAGTTTGATCGGGTCAGAGTAATCTGAATGGCATGTTTACATGAAGCGTTTTTATTCCAATCAGCCGTTTGCTGCGATTACTTGTGTCCACGTAAACATAGCCATTGAAAGTAAGACGGCAAGAGATGTGAAAGCTCAATGCAATGAAAGCTCAACCTTTTCTTGCCTTATATGTTACACCAAAGCTCAGGTTATTCTGAGGTGCACACATATGGTGCCGATACAAACAGGGCTCAGTGAGCTGTCAGCTCAACAGGAGACTATCGGGCAATGCAGCATGGAGAGCCACGAGGGAGAAAGTGATCCATTTCAAAGGCTAAGCGTGTGCATAAACCATCAACACGAGAATGTGATTGTGTATACCTGTAATTGTGTGTACACTCATGTGACTGCCAGAGTAATACCAGGTAGAAGTGGATGAGGCAAGGACATCTCAGTGGGTGAGAGCTATAGAAATGTTCGGTGTAAATAAGGATGAGATGACGACCATCACCCTACCGCTGTGTTAGTGTCTCCTCCTTCGCATGAGCACAGCTCGACCTTTTGGCACCTGACCTCACTTCACATACAAGTCACAGCAGGGAGGATGTAGTCATCTCCCGCTAGAAATGGCTCTCTACCTATGCAGTGGAAAATTGTAGGATGGAGCATGCAGTGAATAATTGCTTGCACCCTAGTTTGTGAAGCCCAGTGTCAAGGTGAGGTGAGATGACACCAAGCCCCTCTGTGTGTGGATAATCATGGCAGAATTTGCATGTATTACACTTCTGTCTTTACAGGAAGGAGCAAGTTGTTTGTGGAAATCACAGAGCTTTTACTTGTCGTGAAAACAATTCCCCTTGGTTATTTCCTATTAAGCTTTCCGATTTAAACCCCCGCTAAGTTAATTAGCACAGAGGCTTTTAAAAGCATTAGATTTCTGTGACTGTTTGTGCTTAACACTGAGCATCTTGAAGGAAGCGATAATCTACTCGAACTGGATGCAGAGTCCATCTACCTTTCAACCAAGAGAAAGATTTACTGTCTCCTCTTTTTACAGTTAAAGAAACTAACACACTGATCTGGCGTTAAGATGCCCCAACTTTAAACAAGCCTTTCTGATTGTTTTTTATTTTCTATTGCTGTTTCTGTCTCAGTACGGTTTACAATTAAAAAAAATGCAGGTAATAGTTTTGTTTAATTTAGTTTAGTTTAATTGCACATATACATTATCATCCAATAAATATATACAATAAGAGAGAACACATGTGCAGAAGAGTTTAAGAACACCCAAGTGTTGAAACAGACAACTCAGATACAGTTTACATGTTTTAAAAAACTTGTAAACATCATATAAAATTTGAGATTAGCATATCCTTCATCTGTTGTTGCCTACTTGACAATCAGCAAAATGGTAGATAAAGGTCATTATATTGTCTTGTTGTATATCTATGTGTATCGTAGGAAAAGCTAAAGAAATTTGCAAAATCTTTAGGTAAATCAGGAGTTAAATGTACATACTTATACGTAAAGAGGGATATACAATAAATGTTTAAATTAAATATTGTCTGAATTTTATCCTATAAAAAGATGAGCAGATGAAAACAGTCCATTTGTAAAATTCATTAAATGAAAAAAAAATGTTTTATACCAAGTGAATCTTATAAAGATATGACTGACAGGTAGCATCCCAAACACTATTGCAATATGTTAAAACAAAACTTAAAACCCACCTGTTTAGTGCTGACTTTAAGTAATTGATTAATAGCTGGAATGTCATAACAGTAGTATTTTTTCATCTTCTTTATTATGTTTCTCGTGTTGTGTTTTTTGTTTTTATTCTGGTTTTATTGCTGTTTTAATGTTTCCCTTAATCATCCAAAGCACACTGAATTACATTATTCTTGAAAGTTTGATATAAAAATGACTGCTTTTGAAGTATCTTGAATATCCCAATGGAACTTGGAACCGCTTCAAAAAGTAAAGGTTCTCATTGGGAACACTGATTACACTTCTTTAGATCATTGAATGAAATATTGTTGAAACATTTATTGATTTCTCAACTTATCTGAACTATAAAAATTTTGAGAAGAGAAGATCTACAATGAAGTAATCTGAGGACAGGAAGATGATTTGGAGCCAATGAGTTTGATCTTTTATTTTACCCTACAGATTAGATTTGACATTAGATGTAATTGAGAAATGCATATATGCCATTTAGCTCAATTTTTAATGTTATACTTAATATAATCTTTTTTAAAATAAGATATGTGGCGTAATACTTTTTTTTTTTTTACATTTCTAAATACTTTAGCAGTAATTTAACTGTAAAACCTAATTTTGACAAAGTGCTTGATGTGGTGTTGAATTTTCTTATAATTAGCATTTTTTGCTTTTTACGGCACCCAGGGATACACACAGGCTAAATAGAGATACATTGCTTTATTTGTAAAAAAAAAAAAACTATGACAAAACTTTAAAAAACATTTTTGCAAAAACTTACAACGGCAGACAACATCCAAAATAGCACTGTAGTAGTAGCCCTGTAAGAAATAAACTGTATCATGTCTGGACTACCTGTTAAAAGGACAAGAATAATCAGATAAACTAACTGCCAGTCGTAACTTAAACAAAAAATACATTACACATACATGTATTGCATATTATCTAAATTACACCATTGCAAAACTGACAAAAGTAACAAAACGTGTGGACATTGAATAATCAATAAAAACATAAACACTTGCTAATTTGTCTTTGTATGCTAAATAAAGATAAGAGGGAACGATTATTTTATTCTTGAAACAATTGTTTAATGTGTGGCAGCTTGAACATTTGTCACATTGTTTTTCAGTCTAACATCCAGTGTCTTTGGTTATTTTCTTCCAGCATTTATGGTTTGTATTGGCTTTAGATAAAATGCAATAAAATGATGCAGAACCTTCACTTCCAGAATTTTTTTGAACTCTTTTTGCATTGTGAAAAATATGTCAGCACGAGCATTTTTTCACTTACCTGTCTTTGTGTAGATGTTTCAAAAAGAGAAATGTTTTATTTTTTCATATGTCGTCCTGCCTCTTGTATTAACAATAGAAGTTACATACCTATTAGCCTCTGAGTCCTTTGTGCTGCATCATGATGCCATTTGATGCTCTGGTTGTACAGAAAAGGTCTTCCTCTGTGGTGCCTCGAGGCAGACCTCAAGCCTTTGAAACTGCATTTCAAACATTTTGTTTAGAGGTCTGCAGAGACGCGTCTCCACCATTCATAACTCTCATATCTCTTCAGCAGGGACCCCTTTAAACAGACTGAAAAGCCCCAGTGACATCTAGTGTTTTTCATTTTTTTCCTTAGAAGCTTCAATAGCACCAACTCTTGTGTTTTTGAACCCGAGGCTTGGGCGAGTCGCTGAAGAGAGGTGATGCGGTTGTAACCAGTTTTGAATCTTGAGTGAACCTGTAATTTCTGATTTGGAGCTGACTGATATCATCAATGGGCCCTTTAAAAATGGCCTCACTTTCCACATAAACAGTTAATTATATACTAGATGTATTTTCAAACCTTTTACTGCTTGCTACATTTCTGGTTAGATGTTACTATAACATCGTCATAATATCATCTGGGTTCTACTAAAGGTGAACAAAATTCCCACATTCCTCTTTACAGAGAAGTTTCAAAGCTTTCCCTACTAACATCAGTTGAACTACAGCACAGGCCAAAAGTTTGGACACACCTTCTCATTCAATGCGTTTTCTTCATTTTCATGACCATATTGTAGATTCTCAATTAAGGGCATCAAAACTATGAATGAACACAGAATATGTGGAATTACTGTATATAGTAAAAAAAAAGGGCGAAATAGCTGAATACATGTTATATTTTAGATTCCTCAAAGTAGCCACCCTTTGCTCTAATTACTGCTTTGCATTTTCTTCAGCTTCCAGAGGCAGTCACCAGAAATGGTTTTCCAACAGTCTTGAAGGAGTTCCCAGAGATCCTTAGTACTTGTTGTTCCTTTTGCCTTCACTCTGCCGTTCAGCTCACCCCAAATCATCTCGATTGGGTTCAGGTCCTGTGACTTTGGATGCCAGGTTATTTCACAGTTTTTGTAAAAGTACTACATAATTCCATATGTGTTAATTCATAGTTTGATGCCTTCAGTGAGAATCTACAAAGTAAATATTAAGGAAAGTAAAGAAAACGCACTGAATGAGTAGGTGTGTCAAAACTTCTGGCCTGTACTGTACGTTGCCCGCACACAACATTCCAGATTAATAAAGGTTCAGAATATTATACATGCTAATTCAGCTATTGGTAAATGGCCTGCATTCGTATAGCGCTTTTTCAATCAGAGGACCCCCAAACCTTATACGCTACATTTAGTTAATCACCTATTCACACGCTGGTATTGGTGAGCTACGTTTTTGACGTTGTTTGGGCACGCAGACAGAAGCAAAGCTGCTATAAACAAAGGCCCAAATGGGCCTTCTGACCACCGCTGGCAGGTGACTTCAGGTCTTTTTTCTTTAGTTCAACAACTTGTGCGCTAATACCTCCATCATACTACAGCATATCTGCTTTGTGTTCAATGGCATAGGAAGATAACCCACAGGTAAATAATGATCCAGCATCAGCTTTCTATGCGTTTAATAGTTTCACCAGCTTTTTTCTGGACTTTTAAAAATAAAACATCATAAAGGTGCTCTGTTGGATTGAGATCTTGTGACTGTGGAGCCCATTGGAGTCAAGTCATCTCAGTGTCACGATCAAGGAACTAATGTGAGATAATTTATCCTTGTGACATGGTGCATTTTTCTGATGCAATTACCTATAAAATTATTGACACACTGACTTTGAAGCATGGTTTTGCTAAATTCTGACTTCATCATCTAAATATTGACTCATCAGACCAGGCAACATTTTTCCAGTAAACATTTGTCCAATTTTGACGAGCCCGTGCAAATAGTATGATCGTTTTCCTCCTCTTTAGCTAACCCGGAGTGACTTGCCTTGTGGTCTTTTGCTGCAAATTGCGCAAATAGTTTAAAGTGTGATGTGTTTGTATTGTATTATGCATTCAGAGATGTTATTCCTCATGCCTCGGTTATAATGAGGGATTGTTTCAGCTAGTTAATACTTTATATCATTCTAAACAATCCAGTTTGCGCATTTAAACCCTGAACCCTGACATAAACAAGGCATTATTGTTCACATAAGTGCTCAATCAACATTGTCTTTTTATGGTAAACGTCCTGTTGATGTGTTGTGGGTGAAAATTGCAATAGCTCAAATGTGTTTGAAATTCTCAGACCAGGGTGTGTGGCACTAAAAAGCATGCAAAATCAAAAATCACTTAAATACCTTTCCCTACCCATTCTGACGCTCAGTTTGAAACTCAGCAAGTCATCTTTTCTGCTTCTAGATATCTAAATGTATGAAATTGTTGGCATGTATCTTAGTTAACATTTAGTGAGAGAGGTCTACCTAATAAAGTGGTAAAACAATCATTGTTTACATGCAACAGGAGAAAGTCGAATTATTACCTTTGTCCGACTGAAATCAGACTTTTTAAATGCATGTATATACCTAAACTCTACTGGAATGAGCGAACTTGGCGCTTAGTCCGATTACTCCAAAAAGCTCGATTTAAATGTGCATGTAAACGTACTGACTGTAAATATCATGTAATGTGTCCATTCTGGTATTTTAAACAATACAATGAAGCATACATGATTTATTTTCTAAAACAGTTACAGTTGGTAATCTATATATTGTATGTTAGAGTGATAAATGTAATGAATTTATATAAAATATATCAAGCAATACCGACCAATGGAGGTCTTTCACGCTAATGCGTTATTCACCTAAACCAATTCATAAATGTACATATGCATCAACATGTAAAAAAGATGATGGACAAGAACCAAAAAGTTGTTGATTGCAATATAATTTAACATTTTACCCCTCATCTGGCACAGGACACTCAAAAAGAGATTTTTAATTTCAGTAAGTTTTATCCTGGTTAAATAAAGGTCAACTAATAGCTTATAAAAAAAACTCAGCCACCTACTGGGGTGAGCAGGGTCTACTTTCAGTGACATGTATAATATACCCTTTAATTCATATTGATTTGAGCTCCAAATTTAACATAATCTTGGTTGGTATCAGGATTATAATAGTTTTAAAAATGTCATTCATTTTAGTTTTTATTTAGTTTTGACTTGAGGTTTTAAACTATTTTATTTTTAATTAGTTTTTACCATTCGTTGGGTAGTTTAGTGTAGTTTTAGTTTTTTGAAAATGCTTAGTTTCAGTTTAGTTTTCATTAGTTTCACTTTTAGTTTTTGTCTTTTTGTTAAACAAGTTGTGTACCTGGGCAAGAGTACAAAAAAACAGAAAAGTAAAACAAAATCTCAGAAAATAATTGTGCTTTTTTTAAATGTATTGACATGGGCCACATTAACAACCATACAAATCAGGCAAGTATAAAAGAAATATGGCAGAGCAACGTTACAAGTTCTGTAAATACAATGACAGCAATTGTGCATTAAAAAGCCCATCAATTAGTGCAAGTTCTACAGCTTTATAAAAAAACACTGACTGACGATACAACAAAACAAAATCCAAGTCACCCTGAGTACTATGATGCTTTTGATCATTTTGTATTTATTCTTTTTATTTTTAATTAGAAATTTTAAAATTACAGAAAAGAACAATATACAGAGATACAAACTCTTGTGGAGGACATGAGAACAACATAAAAGAGCTAGAGGGTTATCAATGGAGAAAGAAAAAAAATAGGATCAGAGCATAAGTCGTATAAAACACTTAAAACAATAGGTACATTGATCTGGTGTGAGATGATGCTAGCACTTTTCCAGGTTTTTAAACTACTTTAATGAAGTATAGTATTGTTTAAAAATTTTTTAAAAGCAGGGAAGGAGGGCTTGGAATTCCTCCATTTACTACAATGAATGTAATTTTTGCCTAATAGTATTATTACATAGCCTATTTTCTAGAAGTAAGTAATCCCAAATTGGACTGTGGCACTTTCTCTCAACCTTTGTTTACATGACGCTAGGCGGAGAGCAGCAACACAGACGACTTGACTGACCAATATGACATGTCGGGATAATGCAGTACAGCCATTAAAAACCACCAACAACCAGAAACTAGAGAGGTATTATTTTTCCATCAACACAGAGATTACACGCACAACCTACACCAGCTACACAGCTCCAGTGTAACACCGGATCCTGTTTGTGTTTGCAATGTTAGCAATATTAGCTTGTAGCTCGCCTGTTATAAAGTTCTTTCTGCAGACTGTTGCATGTTTAATCAACGTTTCAATCGCTTCTTCTGATATCTTGTAATCCAAAAAGGTATTTTACTTGCCTTGAAATGGGGCGAGTCGATGGGATTGTATCCTTTCCCGTTCGGTTGTTTTATCAAAGCGATTTGTGCAACCAAAAAGGCACAAGACGTGATCGCATCTGTTCCTGGTGACAGCGCGCAGGCTGAGAGCAATATAGAAATAATTATTCTAGATTTTATGAGACACTAAATGAAACGGAAATTAAGCACATTTTCTAATTAAATTCCGTTCGTTTTAGTTACTTTTGTGAACACTCATTACAGTTTCAGTTTTTTTGTTCTGTTTCAAATTCTCATTTTTATTTTAGTTAAAGTACATGTTTTTTTTATTCTAGTTTTCGTTATTTCATTCGTTTTCATAAACAATAATACCCCTGGTTGCTATGTGTGACTAGTGGGATTCCATGTTAAAACACACCCCTTGTTAATTTAGTAAAATAAGCTGCAATGACCTCTGTTGGACAAATCCATGCAGAGATGGTGAAAAAGATTTACTTCTTCCATTTAAAGAGATTATTATAATCAGTTAATTATTGACTGATTTATGCATTTAAAACTGATTTTTAACAATTCCCTAAATTGATGAGAATATTTTAGAAAACTTTAGTTAAGAAACTTAGAAACAAACAAATCTAAACAGTCCTGTTTGTAGATTGTACAGGTTAATGAGAGCACCGTTTTTTGCAACACATTAGTGCTATTTTTAGTATTACATCTACCCCATATTTTTATTTTATTTAATCTTACAAGAAAAGAAAACTATCTTCCCCACACTGTGTGGCAGTTGTCAAAAGATTAATCAAACTTATTTCCATGTTGAATTGGCAAAATAATTAAATTACACATTTCTCATTGAACATAATTAATTTCTCTAGCTAAATGAAGCTATTTTTTTTAAATAACAATGATCTGTTTTTGTTCATATAACTTGGGTTATAATCTGTAGAAATTCTTATATACTGCTTTAAATTTGAATTTCCAGATAGCACTGCTTTGCCTACTTCTTTGAGTTAGGTATAATGAGGAAGACAGTGGAGAGCGTTGAGTGTGAAATAAATTGAAAGAAAATAAATTGATGAGGGGGCACAAATAGGAGAAGGGCAGAAAGGGAGCTGTCATTCCCATCTGTCATATCTCAGTAGATCATAGCCTGAGGTGGGGAGCTTGAGCTGAATGATTATCCCGTTTTATTTGCCCTTTATAAGTGCGGCTCTTGGTGGAGAAGCTCTCTGTGAAACTTGACCAGGACACACCAGAGGATAAGGGGAGCTTGGTGATATAGGCAGCTGTGGTATCATCTCAGACTTTAAAATTGCTTTTGTGATTCTGTGTGCAGCTGAACTACGCAGAGTCTAGACTGACCCAACTGGAGGGCTGTCACTGCGAGCGGACCTGCAGTGCCAATGGCCTGGTGTACAGGGACAAAGAGCTGTGGGTGGAACCTGAAAACTGCAGGAATTGCACTTGTAAGGTAAGTTTTATCCTTCAGACAAAGCAAAAAAGCCTTTACAAATGTTTGTCCACTATTGTCTAACATACAGTAAAAATGATAATTGGGTTTAAACCTTAATCAAACCTTGAAAATGCAATATTAAAACTTAACATACTTAAAACATAACTTAAAACATCTGCCTCATCACAAATATATATCCAACATGCTTAAGGTCTCCGTGTATTAAAGTAATTGTTAAGACATTTCTGTTATCTAAAAAAGAAAAGTTTCAGCATCTCAGATCAAGAAAAACAACCAGAAATCATTGACTTGAAAATGCCTGATCGGTGCATCTCTATTCAAGACCCAAGTTAATGTCAGTAAAGATTGTTGCAGGGAATTCTCAGGAGCTGGATCCACAATACATCTTGTTTTTAAATCTTATCAGGAGATATTTTTTTTACAAAAGTCTTTTCATGGTTTTGGAGCAATGTGTCTTCTTGCTGTCTGCAGACAGTGAACTAAATAAAACTATTTGTTTATATACAGTAGATAACATAACATTTGTATCGGTTTCAATATAATGTCACACACTGATGACTGAAAATCTTGCAGCAGCCTCCAAGGTTATATCGCGAGTAATTGCAACCTCCAGTTTTCTTTTTCTTTTTTACTTTTTTTTTGTCTTTTCATTCTCTGCCCACCCTCTAATGCATAAAAAACCAACTAATTAGCTTCCTTACCGGACTTTCTGCATTCAAACATAGTGGCTAGACTTGCAATATGTTTAATCAGGCCTTTCTGGATCCTGAGGATTTAGACTTGCCGCATCAATGCACATCAAGCACAGTAAAGAGTTTAGTCGGTCTTGTTTCCTCCCGTGGACATGCCATTAACTGATAACCGCAGCGTCCTAGGGGAAACCTTTTCGATGACTCAAGAAAATGAAGAGACGCTTGCAGAGAGAGATATCAAGCACAGAAATTAATGCAGTCCTTAAGGGTTTGAATAACTACCTCATCAACGGGCTACTCAAGAACAGTGCAGCATCAGTGATTAATGTGGTGTGTTTTATTTTGAAACTTGATGTTTTCAGTTTAAAACAGTTGTTGTAAGTTGCCTAACGTGGTGTCAAAGGATTAGTGAGTTGGCTGGAAGTTTAAGACATGAAAGCATTTTAATATGTTGTACACAAGAGTTGCATCACTGTGTGCGTTAATAAAAGAGCTCGGGGAATTTTTGGTTTCCAGTTAGCCCAACTGCATGAACAAGTTGGTAGTAAGACGTGTGGAAAACAGAACCTTGTCAGTATTAAACAAAGCTGAGTCCTGGTTAATCCCTGCATCAAGCAAACATTTACCACAGAAAACATGGCATCCGTCTGGTCTTGAAAGTATTAAAAGTTGATAAGTTAATTTAATAAAAAAATTAAGA
This sequence comes from Apricaphanius iberus, assembly GCA_028564705.1. Taxonomy (NCBI): domain Eukaryota; kingdom Metazoa; phylum Chordata; class Actinopteri; order Cyprinodontiformes; family Aphaniidae; genus Apricaphanius; species Apricaphanius iberus. Next base: position 1,837,480 of record JAPXFQ010002778.1, read on the forward strand.
CATCTAAAAAGAATTACCACATTCTAAATGTTCTTTTCAGTCTTAAATTTGGTAAGTGTGGACGTTAAAAAATAAAATAATAAAAAATATAAAAATGTATGCACCTTAACTGATAAAATGAAATAAAAATGTAATTATTTTATGCCGGTTGTTTGCTTGGGATTCCATACCATGTGACTTCTCGTCCTATTGCTACAGATGTGCTGATGTGACATATCCCACTAATTTATAGTGAAGTGAAGTGAAATGAAGCAAATTGATGTAGTACTTGCAAAAGTGGGGAGGTGTACATTTGCTGATTGTAGGTTAAGTTCAGGATTTTAGACAGTGGCTGAAGCCTCTGTCTGGAAACAACTAAGAGGGGTACCGTGGGTTTCTTAAACCCTAGGCCTATTCTGAAGCCTGTTTCTCGAAAAATGCTTACCCATGGAAAAATGATTCTATTTCAGCAAGCAAAAGGAGTATTTGAATCATTTTGGCGTAATTTTAAAGGTAACATTCAGTAGAATTGATAGATGTGTCATTATGCATATTATCTGTCTATAATACTACTATTACTATTACTATTTCTGTCACTACTCATTTATATGGCAGCTTTATTTGTATAACACACTTTCAATAACAATGCATTCTAAGCTGCTTTACATAATTTGGGGAGAATGAGAACACAAGCCTGTGATGGACTGGCAACCTGTCCAGGTTGTACCCCGCCTCTCGCCCGTTGACAGTTGGAGATAGGCACCTGCCCCTTCGCCACCCCTGGAGGACTAAGCCGTTCAGAAAATGGATGGATGGAGGGAGAACAAAAGCATAAGATACATTATTAGACACACAAAACATATGACATATTAAAACATATGAAATTCCAGCTATTATTAATCCCTTCCTAAAGTCTGGTGTAAAAAGATGAGTTTTTAGGTTTGATTTAGTGGAACTCAGTTTTTCAGCAGCTTTGCAGTCGTCTGCAAGTTTATTCCACATAATGGGAGCATGGATACCGGAAGCTGCTTCTCCATGTTTGGTTCGGATTCTGGGGATGATTAGTAGACTAGAGTTGGAAGACCTGAGTGGTCTGGGGGGTTGATATAGGGACAACATAGTCACAACACTAAAACGATAAATTTTGCCTCAATGGACAGCAATGTGGGCTGCACGGTGGCGCAGTGGTTAGCGCTGTTGCCTTGCAGCAAGAAGGTCGTGGGTTCATATCCCAGTCCAGGGTCTTTCTGCATGGAGTTTGCATGTTCTCCCGTGCATGCGTGGGTTCTCTCCGGGTACTCCGGCTTCCTCCCACAGTCCAAAAACATGCATGATAGGTGAATTGATCATTCTAAATTGTCCTAGGAATGAATGTGAGTGTGAATGGTTGTCTGTCTCTCTGTGTTGGCCCTGCAACAGACTGGCGTCCTGTTCAGGGTGTACCCTGCCTAACGCCTGATAATTGCTGGGATAGGCTCCAGCTGCCCTGTGACCCTGAATTGGATAAGCGGTTAAGAAGATGGATGGATGGATGGACATCAATGTATTTAAATTGCAAATGAATGGAGCTAACCATAAAAACCATTAGCCATTAGCCGCCATGAACATCCACATCAACCTCCAGTTTTTGCTCTGAAACTGTTACTGTGACAATGGGAGTAACTTTAGCACCTGCATCACCCAATGTGACCACCTCCACAGCAATGGCTTCGGCCCCATAATCTGCCACATCCGACCTCAGAGTAGCGCTAGCGTGCTCTGAGGTCGCTCTGAGGTCGCCAGCCTGCTGCACAATGCAGCAGGCTGTGGTGATTTGGTGTTTACACGCAACTATTAACCCCCACTGACTGAACTCTTAACAGGTGAATAATTAAACTTTCCAGCTCATGTTTCCTGATTTTTGCCATGACAAAATAATTTAACAATTAAATAGTTTAATATTGATATTTATTAATCTAATAATGTATTAGTGTATTGTGAGAAAGTCTTATCAGTAATTTTATTTCAGAATGTCTGAACAATATCTTGTAAAGGCATTAAAATTGATTTTGAGATCCCTGCCTATACCCTGAAAAAACTAAATAAAAAACATATCAGTGACTGCAGAATGCAGGCAAAGAATATGAGATGAGGGGTAAAATCAGAAAAACACATCAGCTGCAATCAGGAGGTATAGAACAGGCTTTAGTACCACTGATAGCGGCTGCAGTGGAACTACTGAAACCACTATACAACAGGGTTTTAGACTTGCCTTAGGCATTATAAGTGCAACTGTGACATTTTTGTACGTAGTAGTTTTAATAATAACATCCAAGAAAGAACTAATTGATATTTTCTGTAAATAAATTAAAAATGATTGATGAATTTTAAAGATTTTAATTTATTTATTTATTCATTTGTTTATTTTATTATGCATGCCAGGAATGATTCTGAGCAGCACTACAAAAGCAAAATGGAAATCTTAAAAAAATAAGCAAATATATATATATATATATATATATGAATATTTTTTTAAATAATGGTTTTAAAATGACAAAATGTTGTTGGGAGAGGACATAAATATGTGAAATAGGTGGCAACACTGCTAAAAATAAAACTACGTTTCTAGTTGATGATACATCACATGATCTTTAATCTTGTGTCAAAGCTCTGGAGAACCTAAAACAAATATAAAAAAAATCTAGTGAGGTGTATGTTGATAGGTTAGCCAAGGTTTAACAAATCAGAATGTCCCCATCAGGATTCTTTCCCCCTGATTCAGGTATGTAAAATTAAGGGCAACAAGTTCCATTCTGATACCACATTAAAGTTGATTAAATCAATGTCATCTAAAAATTCTTAAGAAACTGTTAAACAATGAAAGCATATTTCTTTTTTATTATTATTTAGAATGGTGTGGTGGAGTGTCGCAGGATCTTTTGTCCTCCAGCAAATTGCTCAGATGACATGCTGCCGGTACACGTTGACGGGACTTGCTGTAAAACATGCCGACGTAAGTATTATCACACACACAGAATGAATAGAAGGCATATCCATCACAGATCTTGATAGTTACTGTGAGGAATTATGTTTCACAGTGAACAGTTAGCCCCTGGTCAAGAATTTAATAACTTGCTTTCACGGTATCTCAAAAGAATCACAGACTGTGACCCCTTGAAATGAACAGCTGTAATTAAAAGCCCCATAATTTGTTTGCTTTAATAAATCAGCAATCATTGTTGGGAACTTTAGCAGAGCATCAAATAGTAACACTGGTTTGTTAATTGGATCACAAAAAAAGTCACAGCAAATTTGTGTAAGTGAATTTTTTGAACTTGTGTGTTTTTGAAATTTTGCAGTCTAAAATTGTAGTTTAGATATCAAATTTAGAAAAGTATCTTCTTTCTAATCAACATGATTTTTCCAGATTTGCCCAATTTTTAAAGGAGCATGGGTCAGGATGAAAAAATTAAATTCATGACCAACACGGCCAGCGCTGGAAGTAACTGCAGCAACCGTCACGGGAGCGAGAACAAACTCTTAAAAAAAAAAAAAAAAAAAAAGAAAAGAAACACAGCAACATACTGCCTAACCACTGTGTATATACAGTACCGGTATTATGAAAAGAACCACCATGTCGAGCGACAAACTAAATAAAATCTTTCTTTGGTCCCGGTGGGCAGAAACACCTCTACACACATAGATTTCGAAGGGTGAACAGACATTCCAATGGGGATCCGAATCAGATATATATCCAGATGTCCGCATGACTTTTATTATATATTGCTTTTAACTCACGAGAAGCTGCTAATAAAACCTTCTTCTTCTTAGTGCCACTTTTAGCATGCTTTTAGTCGTGTTTGGTTGTTTGCCGGTTGCGGGAGAAATTATTCCCACAGCTTTTGAAGCTGCTGGGAACGCGCTTACGTCACACCCAGCGCGGGAAATTCGAGGTCCGAATTGCAGCATATTTTCCTGCAAACAGCCTGCCAAAAAAAATAGAACGATATGTAATCACCCTCATTCTTTTTGGTTTAAAGTGCTTTGTTGCTCATTAACTTAAAAACCTAGACATGCATGTTTAGTTTTATTTATTTTTAAATCCTGCCCCATGCTCCTTTAAGGATAGGATCCATTTGCTCTTTCAGTGACTGTTTGTTCTATTTGCTGTTCAGCTGAAAATCTACAGGTGGCTGCATGTTAGCAATTAAACTAAATGTGTATGTTTCACTTGTTTCACTTGTTCACTTGTTTCACTTGAATGTCAGGTTAGTGAGCTTACCGGATCACTGTTCTGTTTTTCCCGCTTTTGCACCTGGCAAAAACAGGACAATGGACCGAAAAAACATTCAATTTTTTCATTTCCTTATGCTGGCTTTAAACTTGCTCTATTGCTTCTCCTACACAATAAACGGTTAGTTTTCTAGCTTTAGCCTTTTAAATGACATGTCTAAAATGGGATGCTTAACCTCACACGGGGGTCTTTCTACATGGAGTTATGGTTCTCTTTGGGTACTCTGGCTTTCTGCCACTTTCCAAAAACAGGCAGGTTAAGTTAACTGGTCTCCCTTAGTTTGTATGTGCATGTATTTTTTTTCTCCTTTTGTTTCTCTGTGTTACCGTGGGATGAACTGGCAAACTGTCCAGGGTTACCCCGCCTCTCGTCCGATTGCTGGAGATATTATAATACGAATTATAATAACTTGCCAACTTGGTCAGAGAACCTTCAGTATTGTGACTCTCCTATTCTACAGTGGTTAGTAGCTATCAAAATTGATACAAAGGTATTAGTACAGTGGTGAAGCAGTGATGGGTGGCCAAACTTCTATTTTCACATGCAAAATCTGTTGTGTGTGGTCTGATCCAGCAGACAGACAACTGTAGATAAAATAGCTAAAGAGATGAATGCTGGTTCTAAAAAAAAAAGAAAAGTGTGAAAATACAGTGTTTTACACATGAGGGTGCATGGCAGCAGAACAGTCCAGGTACTCGTAGCGTTATTCAACAGGCTGTTTCACCCTGCCACAAAGCAAACATGGTTCAGGAATGGTTTGAGACGCACATCAGCAAGCTTGAGGTGTTGACTTGACCTCCGAAATCCCTAGATCTCAATTCAATTGAGTATATGTGGGATGTGCTGTACAAACAGGTCTGATCCACATCACCACTGACGAGCCTTAAAGGATCTGCAGCGAACAACTTGGTGCCAGACAGCACAGCACACCTACTGTACCATACGACCGCAGCCTATGACTCTACAGGGACCAATGCACAATTAGGCATGAGATCATGGCGTTATTTCTATTTTGTGTTTTTTCAGGCTTATGAGGCCAATTCATGGGGACCTTTCTACCCAATAATTTGCATTTTCAAAATAATTTCAATTACATTCGCTGCAGGTGTTTTTCTGCTATCAGCATGAAGGCAAGCTGAACCATTTGCAAGAGCAAAGATCACAGCTGTCTTCATACACACTGAAGTATAAGCAATGTTTCAAAGTTTTAAGCACAGACTCCTAGTATCTGCTCCCAGACACATACAGCTGTGCCTTTCTTAATATGCTGCATAAAAAGAAAAAAATCCCAGAAGTATAGAGCGGCTGAATAATTTCAGTCCTCCTTCTCCTCCCTCTGTCCCTCTGCTCGTTCCCTCTTCCTCCCCTGGTTCCTCTGCGAACATCAGAGTTCTGGCACAAAAGAACGAGGAAGCTGTGTTACTGAGCTGTGACAGAGCATGCTGTGGTCCAGCTCCCTGGAGAGGAGGAAAGCAGGACTTCGCATCATGTAGCTCACTTAGTATTTCTGAGTAATCACCAGAGGGATATAGCTATAAGACCTTCATCTATTGTATTCTTAATGTGCTCTTACATTCGCCTTCCACCTATGCATATCATTAAAGAAAAAATCTTGTAACTAGATTAAAAATGCAGAACTTTACAACGGAAACTTTCTTTTCTTTGCACACCCTCAAAAGCATCCTTTTATTGCTTCTGCTTGGTTAGCCAAACTGGTTTTACCTCTGCAGCTACTGTATTTACCTCGAAGAAAACAATATAGAAGTTTAATATGCTGTTGGTTCTTTACCTTTCGCAGCTAAATGTACCTACATGGGACAGACGTTTTCTGAGGGTCAGCACTTTCTCTCCAGGACATGCCGGGAATGCCAGGTATCGCTTCTTTTTCTACTTTGCAATCGTTTCTCTAGCATTTATCATCATATCTACACTAATTTCACCTGGCACAGCTTTTCAGGGAAAATGTGCAATGATTGTAGGCGGTGGACCACTTGGTGTGTGATTCATTTAGCCAGGAGGCCATATTAGTTTTCCCACTCTCCTGCAATCTCTTCTATTTTTGCTCTAATGGTGAGATAGCCAGGTAATTAGAATAACTTATGAAGCAAGCTAAACAAAGGCCTAGCCTGAGTCCGAACTCCATCACTGCAAGGTTTGTAATGACAGTCATTTTTTCAGATTAGCCCAGATGGGATGTGAGTTTTCCTTAGTGAGAAGGCCTTTATCTTTAAAGATAGCATTCTAAGGAGGAAGTTTCAATTCTACTAATGTAACGGCTTACAAATAAGCATATGGGGGATTCTTGGACTCTTCTTTTATTCTCTGACTGCTTGCAATAACATCAAACCTTATTATATTCTCTGTTTATTTTGTTTATCCACAGATTAGCAGTATAGTAGTAATTGATGCTCTGTGTATAAACAAAAGAAACAGAGAACATAGTAAGGGACACAGAATGAATCTACCAAAGACGATAAAGGAATAACATCATACTTTCATTTAGGGCTTAATTTCTCGAATTCAGCATGTTTCATTTTAAATATTGACATTTATGTCTAATTTGTATTGTTTGATTTCAAGGAATTTTTACTTTTCACAGTTTCTTTTTTAGGGCCATGGAATCTAATAAATTCCAGAAGGTGACCCTAAATGTGTGATCCTGGTTGGGATTTTGAGTGACATTGGATATAGCATAAGTGTATAAACTGTGATACTAACAGCAGGGATAGGTGTGGACCGATAGAAGCAATAAAGAAGTTATTCCTGTATTTACAGAATGAGGAATGAATTAAGGAAGGTGCATGGTTTGAATTGAATCCGATCCTCTGTTATAATTCACAGTTCAATTAACAGGTCAATGAACTGGTTAGAGACTGGTATCAGCCAATTTTACCTGGATGAGCCCTATCGGTAATAAGAAGGTTAAATGCTGAACAATCATATCACTATAAACCATCAACAAACAGTATGGTTGTTACCATCATGCACTATGCTGAGTTCAGTAAAAATAAGATGAGGGCTCGGAAATTATGCTATAACTAATAAACTGGGTTAAAAGTAGACAATAAATAATAGGGACTTCCCATCTATCAGTGTAGTCAATATTTTATTTGAATGTTGATTCAACATTCAATAGGGCTGCCACGATTCGTTGACTCGTCTCAACAACGTCGAGCAGTAAAATTGTTGACAAAAAAATTGAGTAATCAACGTCATCGTTTACTTAAAAAAAAAAAAGAAAATTGTTATTCTCTTTAAAAGGTCGCTGTCCCTTTATCGGGCCCTTTCTGCCCCTGACGCTCATGCGCGGTTGTGGCAATCGGGCTCAGCAGCTGCAGCTAGGGTTGCCAACTTTCATAAATTAAAATAAGGGACACAGGGCGTTATTACCACGGGCCAAGCCGTCCCACTCGCGGGGAGAGGTGTGGTTGTTTCAGTGAGGGGATCATCCAGAATGATCATATGTTACGTTTGAAATGCTTTATTCGCAATAATCACATTAATGCATCATTTCTGTAAATTAGGCTACAAAAAGCTACAATGTAAAGCGTCCACATAAAAAAGGAAATAGTGTATACAACTTATATTAACTTGTGTAACTGATCCTATTATTGCTTTTTACTTGCTTGTTTTGATTTTCATGCAATTATTTTCTGGATTATTGCTTTATTGTAAATGCTGTAAATCACTTTCTTTAAAGTGATTTATGCTCTCTTTTCTGTGTTCTAATTTTAATCATGTAAAGCACCTTGAATTGCCTTGTGTTGAACGTGTGCTATACAATAAAATTACCTTTCCTTTCCTTAACAAGATGCAGTGTGATCTGACACAATGACGATGCTGAGAACAACAGCTCTGGTTGTTGAGCTTCCAACAATTTCTCTACAATGTTTTTTTCTAAAGTGACTGTATGGGGATATTGCAGTTGAACCCTAAACACCTTTACACTACTATATGCTCACTTAAATACAAATTTAGGAGTGGGATGACAAATAGTTAATTGATTTGGCTTACATGGCTTGTCTGAACAAAAATCAAACCACACTAAGAGATTTAATGCAATGTTCACTTACAATTTATTGGCTATTTCTCTAAAATATAAAAACAGCCAGAAACCTACCCAAACATGTTTCATTTTAATCTATTTATTAGCATAACAATTAATCAGTTGCCATGATTTGTTCTTAAAGTGGTCATTTATGTTGATTGATTTATATTGATTGTACAACAAAATCCTGTACAATTAATCCAACAAAAATAAAATTGCACATGGACGAGACATCTTTGAAAAAGCACAATACATATAATCTATTCTGAATACTTTAGCCTAAATGTCGCATAAGCCTCCCAGATGTGTGTTTTCTGCGTTCTTGTGTGCCTGGTGTGCTGTGCAGCGAGTGTTCTCAGTGCGCCACTGAGAACACTCGCTGCATTATTTACAGTTTGCCTTTTGTTCATCTATACTGATCTTTTCCTACCAAGGATGGGCCTCTTCCCACTCACCTATATCTCTGTAAGCGTTTTTGGGACATTTTTAAAGGTGCTGCATGGAAACGCCAGTGTGTGTGTGTCAAACTGATCAATGCTGAGCGCGCATCACTCGCGAGCCTTAAACAAACAATTTGCGGTCCCGTTTGATCCCGCCGTTAGAACAGTTTTGCTGAATGTAGGGTGATTTTTATGTTTATATAGGCTACGTAGTTAGAATAAAGCAGTATGAAGCCTATGACGGACACACATGATAGACATGTATGAAAATACGGAACAAATAGCGTCCCTTATTAGTTCAAAACGGGACGGCACATTTAATAGTCAAATACGGGACTTTTCCGTATTTTAAGGGACGTTGGCAACCCTAGCTGCAGCTTAGAAAAGCTTTAAGAGCAGTGAGCAGACATCATAGCTCTAAAATTATGGAGAGTTTTATTAAATAAAAAGAAAAGCATGTGTAATGCAAAATTCTTGAAGTAGAAGCTGCTTTCCACGGCAGTACAACAGTGTTGTTTGATCTTCTTAAAGGGTAGCCCGCTGTGGCTGATGACAAACATGGACAGTAGCCCTGTTAGCTAGTTAGCTTGTTAGCTGCTAACATTAGCATCAACAGAGGACTTTTTTTCTTTTAACCCAACATGTAGGCATTTTACCTTCTCTCCTAGGTATCCAGGGGTATTCATAGATTGATGAGAATGTCCAGATTCTCTCATATGATGTCCTCTACAGCTCTAGCTGCTGCTGCTGTTATTTAGAGGACCTCAAGGTGCAGGTGTCGCAACAAAAAACTGCTGCTAATTTTTATTATTTCATTAAAATGATTATTTTGTCGTGTTTACTCTTACTTTAGATGTTAAATGGCTGTGGGCAGGAAGGATTTTTCTGCAAGGATTATTAAGAAGTTTTGATGAACCTCCTGACTGAAAGGCTATTGTATTATTTGATAGCTGCAAAATTAATAGTGGTGATGATAACTTTACTACGCCTATCACACGTGATGTATCTGTTGTATAACTCGTTTATTTTTTTTAATATAGTTAATATGCAAAACTACAGACCAATCTATAATCTCCCATTTATCTGTAAAATTATTGAAAAACCTGTGTTCCAACAGTTAAACAGCTTCCTAACAATGAACAACAACTTTGATATTTATCAGTCCTGTTTTTGTAGGCACCACAGCACCGAGACAGCCCTCGTCAAAGTCTTCAATGACATCCGTACAAATACTGACCACGGTAAAACCCCACTATTGGTACTATTAGACCTCCTTGCGACGTTTGATACCATTGATCATGATATATTACTGGAACGTCTAGAGAGTTGGGTCGGACTCTCTGGTACGGCACTCGACTGGTTCTTACCTCAAGAACAGGAACTTCTTTGTGTCGATTAGCCAGATCCCATAACAAAACTCAGAAATCACATGCCAGGTCCCTCAGTGCTCCATCCTAGGGCCCCTCCTATTTAGGATTTAAATGCTCCAATTAAGCCAAATTATAACCACCAACAATGTGAACTACCACAGCTATGCTGACAACGCTCTATATCTCAATGTCAACACGTGATGTTAAACCATTTAATGATGTTAAATTTTTGAATGGGTTAGCACCAGAGTACATTAACAATCTGCTATTACGGTACAAACCATCCAGATCACTCAGGTCCTCCAGCTCTAATCTACTGATCGTCGCTAGAACCAGAACAAAGCATGGGGAAGCAGCTTTCAGTTTCTATGCTCCTCACATCTGGAACAAACTGCCGGACGAATGCAAAACTGCAGAGACACTGAACTCTTTTAAATCTAAAATAAAAATGTACCTATTTATATATGGTTATGAATAAATATTGTTATCCTAAATTGTTGTTTTTAATCAAATACCATTGCTTGTTTTATAAATGTTCGTTTATGCTTTTTTTAATTGATTTTATGTATTCCTTTTCATAATTTTGTAATCATGTAAAGCACTCTTGAATTGCCTTGTGTTGAAAGTGTGCTATACAAATATAATTGCCTTGCCTAATAAATGTTAAATGAGCCATCACCTTTAAAATCAATATTTTAGATATTTAAAGAGTAACTAAACCCCAAAACAACTTTTTTTTGCTTATACATTGTATAAATGGCTGATTACCAATACAATCTTTCTGTTTCAGGGCATTTTTTGACTTTTTCATGTTAAGTTGTTAAATTCTACACTTTTTGGTCTAAAAACATCTTAGTGGTGCCGCTCATTGTCATTGTATGGCTACTGCATCTGAATTTTGTGATTGGCTGAGAGTGGTACATCGGGGGACATTGAGTCCGAATGGGCCATGTTCCGTGCCTCCATTGTCGAAGCGGCTGACCGTAGTTGTGGCCGCAAGGTAGTTGGTGCCTGTCGTGGCGGCAACCCTCGAACCCGCTGGTGGACACCGGCGGTGAGGGATGCTGTCAAGCTGAAGAAGGAGTCCTATCGGGCCTTCTTGGCCTGTGGGACTCCGGAAGCAGCTGATAGGTACCGGCAGGCCAAGCGGAGTGCGGCTCGGATGGTCGCTGAGGCAAAAACTCGGGCGTGGGAGGAGTTTGGAGAGACCATGGAGAACGACTTCCGTATGGCTTCGAAGCGATTCTGGTCCACCATCCGGCGTCTCAGGGGGGGGAAGCGGTCTGCCGCCAACACTGTTTACAGTGGGGGCGGTGTGCTGCTGACCTCAACGCGGGACGTTTTGGGTCGGTGGATGGAATACTTCGAAGACCTCCTCAATCCCACCGACACGCCTTCCTGTTTGGAAGCAGAGTCTGGGGACTCTGGGACGGACTCTCCAATCTCTGGGGCTGAAGTCGCCGAGGTTGTTAAAAAGCTCCTCGGTGGTAAGGCTCCGGGGGTGGATGAGATTCGGCCGGAGTTCCTCAAGGCTCTGGATGTTGTAGGGCTGTGTTGGTTGACGCGGCTCTGCAATATTGCGTGGACATCGGGGGCAGTTCCCTTGGATTGGCAGACCGGGGTGGTGGTCCCCCTCTTTAAAAAGGGGGACCACAGAGTGTGTTCCAACTACAGGGGGATCACACTTCTGAGCCTCCCTGGTAAGGTCTATTCAGGGGTTCTGGAGAGGAGGGTACGACGGATAGTCGAACCTCGGATCCAGGAGGAACAATGCGGTTTTCGTCCTGGCCGTGGAACACTGGACCAGCTCTACACCCTCGGCAGGGTCCTGGAGGGTGCGTGGGAGTTCGCCCAACCAGTCTACATGTGCTTTGTGGACTTGGAGAAGGCGTTCGACCGTGTCCCTCGGGGTGTCCTGTGGGGGGTACTCCGGGAGTATGGGGTACCAGGCCCTCTGATACGGGCTGTTAGGTCCCTATATGACCGGTGTCAGAGTCTGGTTCGCATTGCCGGCAGTAAGTCGGACTCGTTTCCAGTGAGAGTTGGACTCCGCCAAGGTTGCCCTTTATCACCGATCCTGTTCATAACGTTTATGGACAGGATTTCTAGGTGCAGCCAAGGTGTTGAGGGGATCCGTTTTGGTGACCTCAGGATCGGGTCTCTGCTTTTCGCAGATGATGTGGTCTTGTTGGCTTCGTCTGAACGTGATCTACAGCTCTCGTTGGAGCGGTTCGCAGCCGAGTGTGAAGCGGCTGGGATGAGGATCAGCACCTCCAAATCCGAGACCATGGTCTTGAGTCGGAAAAGGGTAGGGTGCTCTCTTCGGGTTGGGGATGAGGTCCTTCCTCAAGTGGAGGAGTTTAGGTATCTGGGGGTCTTGTTCACGAATGAGGGAAAAATGGAGCGGGAGATCGATGGACGGATTGGTAGGGCGTCTGCAGTCATGCGGGCGCTGTACCGGTCTGTCGTGGTGAAGAGAGAGCTGAGTCGAAAGGCGAAGCTCTCGATTTACCGGTCGATCTACGTTCCTACCCTCATCTATGGTCACGAACGCTGGGTGGTGACCGAAAGAACGAGATCGCGGATACAGGCGGCTGAAATGAGTTTCCTCCGTAGGGTGGCTGGGCTCTCCCTTAGAGATAGGGTGAGAAGCTCGGTCATCCGGAGGGAGCTCAGAGTAGAGCCGCTGCTCCTCCACATCGAGAGGAGCCAGTTGAGGTGGCTCGGGCATCTAGTCAGGATGCCTCCTGGACGCCTCCCTGGTGAGGTGTTCCGGGCATGTCCCACCGGGAGGAGACCCAGGGGAAGACCCAGGACCCGTTGGAGAGATTATGTCTCCCAGCTGGCCTGGGAACGCCTCGGGATTCCTCCCGAGGAGCTGGCCCAAGTGGCCGGGGAGAGGCAAGTCTGGGTCTCCTTGCTTAGGCTACTGCCCCCGCGACCCGACCCCGGATAAGCGGAGGAAGATGGATGGATGGATGGATGGATGGATGGTACATCTTTTCCATTGTCTACATCACAGTCATGGTCTCACAAATACGCCCTCCATTTCATGTGTATCTTGTCTGCAACGCGCAAACAGACAACTGAAATTCGTATATCGCTCTATGGTGGACGACAATGGCGAGGTGGTTTAACTTGTAAAATGTGGAAGTAGTTCGAACAAACAGACTGGATTTACAGCAGCCTTCGGCTGTCTCCCTCTGCAGCAGCTCTGGCTTCAGGCAGCACTGACTCAGTGGTGCCTGAGCCAATGGCTCGAACTGATACGGCGTTTAGCTCCATAAAGTGTCCCTTTACCTCTGGTGGACCACGGAGTAGAGACATCATGATTTCTCCCTTTACCCGAGGTAAAGAGAGGCTTTTTGGAGCTCAGTGATCCCACGCTGTATCAGTTCGAGTTGGCTTAGCTGTGACCCCACCTCTTCCTGCCTCCCCACTCATCCTTGACAATTGGCCATCCCCCTTCTCTGCCTCCTGGCCCTGCCCACTTTGGTAGAATTTTTCAAATGTTTCCTGGGAGAGAGATAATGCTTTTTCATTGGGTTCAGTTACGCTTTCATAACACTTCAAAGTAACACACAAATATTACAGCAGGTGCTTGCTCCTGCAATAAAATGCATTTTACATGTCATCCAATTAGTCGAATAATCTGCAAAATAATTAGCGGTTAGTCAATTACCAAAATAATCGTTTGTGGCAGCCCTACTTCTCAATCATCAAAACATAATAATAACCAAAGAGTATCCACTCTCTCCCGGGCTTCTAAAGCCAGGTTTTTTTATTTTTGGTTGTGAATTCATTTAAATTGGGTCTACAACTTGGGCAATAAGGACGGAAAAACAAATAAATAAAACTTCTATTCAGCTTATGTAGTTTTGTACAGCTAAAATGTTATTAGATTTATGCTTCTACTTACATTTCATTATTTAGATAGAACCTTGTTAACTGTGTTTACAAGAGTTAACACAGAAATCTTGGAGGATTCAATTCAAACCCATCCTTTCAGCCTCTGGCAGTGAAGAAGAATAAATATGCTACCCTAACAGGTAAACCTCTGAAAGAAAGTACCTGTAGGTTTACTACATACTTTAATAACTGCAAAAAAAATCTTATCAGCAGGTTGCTGGATTTGCAAATAATACTCGAAAGTAGCTTGTATTAGTTATATAAGATAGACCATCGAAGGGAGCTGTGAAGGACAAAAGTATTATATTGATTTTGGGCGATAACTGAGACCTTGAGAAATCACAGATGACCCTCCAGAATGCTGATATATATATATAAGCCAGGCTGCTGGAGTCTTTTTACTATTGTCTAAAAACCCATATGGACACTTTTTATTTATCTGTGTGTCCTCTTGCTCTTAACAAATCAACTGCTTTGTTGGTGATTGGGCCATTCCTAAATGTCATAATTCTAAAATATTATCTTCTTTTTTTTCAGAGAATAAAACAAGTAAGCCCATTTTTTAAACCAAACCAATTCAGATGCAGTTAACTGCTTATGTGCTTCTAATTTTCAGAAGTAAGAAACAAATCTTCTTGTTTTTACACTTCAGTTTAAATGCAACGCCAGCTAAAACTGTCATGGGAAGTTTCTTAAGATCTACAACAAAAAATATTTATGAACATACAAGAAAAATGGAATAGCTAAACAAAATTAAATTTGAAATTAACACTCTTATACATTATATCCATACCTATTTCAGAGGCCTAAGACATCAATGTCAGTAGTTATTTGAGTCGTGAGTTGTAAGTTTCCACTCTGTAACAGATTGGATTATATGATTAAATTTTTTTCCGGGGAAAATAAGTTCCCCTCCCTGCACAGACCTTCACGGGTTTGACCTCAGCATCGTAACTGTAATCTTCTGCCTCTGTGTTGTCCTTGTAGAATGGCTTGATGGTGAAAGTTACAGAAACCTGTCCAGAGATTAACTGCACCACCAGTGAGCAGATCTTACCAGAGGGCAGATGCTGCAATGTTTGCAAAGGTATGGCTTCCACTTACTGCGGTCTTTCAGCAATCCACAAATCACCTCCTCTTTGGGTCTGTGTACACTGCTACAATGAATCGAGAAAATAAACTTTTCCTTCATGTTCATTGAGCTTGGGTATCACAATAATTCTCTACCTTTCCATTTCTGTGAATTTATTTTGTTTTTGTTTCTTTTTTTGGCTAAGATGGCTATCAAAGCAGATTGGGCTGTCTTTTACCGAGCACCTGCTATGCCAATTTGCCTTGGTCCTGCTGCTTTGGCAGGGAAGTACTACAAGGTAAATAGGCACCAGTCTGTCAGTAAATACATTGAATAAACAAACCGTGTGAAGCTGGCGGTTATGGTACCATTAGGTGCCAGTATGGAAAAAAGGGCAAGTTCGGGTTAAAGAAAATAGTGCTCCTGTTTCTGATAAGACTGGCAATAGGTTTTTACAATCACACGCATAAAAGAAAGTAAGAAATGCATATGTTCATAGCGAATGGAAGGACAATATGCTTACTAAAAGAGGGAAAAGATGACAGAAATATAAATGAGGATGATTAAAAATGAAAGTTATCGAGAAAGAAATAGATGGGCAAGAACAAAATATATATGAGACTACTAGGAAATGTGTAAGATAGATAAAATGTAAAAATAAAAGGTAATGTGTGTAACAGAGCGAAAGCAGTGGAAGAATAGATGGTAAGGAGAAGAATGGGCTACATTAAATAACTGATAGCTCGAGATTGAAGAGTGTATGCAATGGAAGAGTTTTACTGGAAGAACTTGCATTTAAATATCAGCCTCCTAGAACTTCTTCATTTCCCACACGACTTTTTATGTGTTTATTACCAAATTAACTGCAGCACAGAGCTGGACATTATTTTCAAGTCATGTCCAGATCTTGTATCAACTTCACAGCCCCTCTGAAATGTATTTGTCTCTTCTTGGTATATGGAGTGGACCTTCATGGTCACACAGGCACTGTCAAATTGGTAATTCCACATTTGTCGCAGTAGTCATACTTCATTATCGCACAGCAAAAGAGAACAAGAAGCATCATGAGGGGCTTGCATGTAGGTGCTGCAAACTGAAGTTTGCACAAATTTAGCTTTATTGTGTTAGGCCAACAAAAATGTAAGTGCACACTTCCATGATCAATTATTTTCCATTTGCGCACCATTTTGAATATGGAGTTATGGAGAGGAATAATGTACAGAAAGCTCTTTCATAGGCTTCTCAGGTTTGCTACCTTTTAGGGCCTGTGTGAGCAGCCTGTCTTTCACTCATTACAGGGTAGGATGAGCTATATCTACACATTGAGACACAATCATCTCTCTGTCTGTCTGTCACACTTCTCATCCGTCAGTCTAATTCTCAGTTCATCTCTCTGTTTCATTACACTGGTGCATGTACGCTCTGAATGTCTGCAAAGGTGGAGATTTAAAAAAGAAAGGAAAAAAGAATAGGCAGCTTATTTGCCATAACATTATGACCATCTACCTGGTATCAGGTGAACTTGTCATGGAGAAAAAACTGCCTTAAGTTGTAGGGTGGGATGTTTGGAAACTGATCCTTTGGGTAACTTTTGATTTTGATGTTTAGTCTCTGTGAAACTGCCACAAAAATAGCCATCTAATTCTATCAGTTAGATAGCTTAATGAAAAGGCAGTATCGTGCTATTTCATCCTTAATGAGATCAAGTTCATAAATCAGTTTGACCATTTTAAAAAGAACGGATTCATGCTCATAGTTCACCAATTGAATATTTCAACATGCACAACGCATTGTTTATATATAACACTTTGTCTAAAATAAGGTACAGATGTACATATTGCCTGGGAATTAAGTTATTCTTTCCTACTATCTTCGCTCAAATAACTGGAGCTTATAATGGTTAAATCTCCAAAACAGAGGCTCTCATTCACATATTGTAAAATTTTGTTGAAAAACATGTAGAAAAAGACTAAGTCACTTTAGACAGGATTTGCCAGGAGACTTTTTTTTTCTTTTTTTTGCTGTTTAAACTGTTCTTGCAATGTTGCGAACTAATGGTAACAGTAACGGCCAAAAAAAGAAAGTGGATAAAAGCACTCATTCCACACCTTGATAGTTCTGCGTTATAAAGCAAAAACAAATTCAGGTTATCTTTGTATAATTTTGGTCATAAGGTAGATACCCATCATCATATCTTCAATACAGTATATTATATTTGTTGTTCTTTGTTACTTGACTGCAAGATGATCAGAGAGAAGAGTCTGAAACTGCAGTTTCTGTGTGTATCTTTACTTCACCTATTGTTCATAAACAACAAAAACAAATCTGTAATCTAATAGATTTACTCCTACCTTCATTTGGAGCAGCACATCAATCCCCATCGGTAAAATTTCAAATGCGGTCAATGAAGCCTGACTCACTACACACAAAGTCGAGTAAACTTAAGGAAACTTATTTTAATGGCTACCACAAACGCTGTAGCTATTACTCCCCATCCACCCCCATATTTTTTAAAATTTTGCTACATTCTTTGTCCTTTTTGGTGTTGTTGTAAAAACAATGTGTGGTCTCATATATAATCTTGATTCTCCACTGTTAGGATAAAAGACTTCTCACGTGGCGTTGTGGTTAGAACTGGGGCCCAATGTATGGAGGCCTTAGTCCTCGATGCGGCCCTCCTGAGTTCGAGTCCCAGTTCTGCTAACATTTTTTTCATGTCGTCCCCCACTTCTTTCACCATTTCTGAGCTGTCCACTCTTGAATAAAGGCCACTATGGCCACACAAAAAAGACTTGTAGTCCATGCTGAAAAATGTAGATTTCTTTGAAAGATGCAGGAAGCAAACGACACCTTAGGTCATCCGTAATTACATAATGTTTACATGGTTAAGCAATCGCAGATAAGCACGTTTTGCTTATTTTGCAATTTCCCGGGTGCTTTACACTGATACTTTTTATGCTTTCCTGTTTAGCTTATGTTAACTGTGGAGCTTGACACATTCTTGAAACATTGTGCATCAAACATAATTCTGATCACGTCCACCAGGAGGAAGCCCATGTCTCTCAGCTGGCCTGGGAACACCTTGGGATTCCTCCTGAGGAGCTGGCCAGAGTGGCTGGGGTGAGGGAAATTTATGTCTGCTGCACCACGACCCGACCCCGGATAAGCGGAAGATGATGGATGGATGAATGGATGGATGGATGGATAGCGCTTTAGCATTCAGAGGACCACTAAAAGCCTTACACTTTATTTAATCATTCGTGCATGCATTCACACACTGGTGTGGTGATGCAACTGCCGCACACACAGGCACAACCTGGCCCTCTGACCACCACCAGCAGATAAGGCGGGCAATGTGTCTTTCCCAAGGACACAACGACCCAGATAGACAGAACATGGGTTCGAACTGCCAGCCCAATGGTTAGGGGACAAGCTCTTACCTTCTGGACCACTGTCATCCCAGAGATATCTCTAGCAGAGATAACCCACTTCTGGGTCGTGTCTGAAATGAGAACTAGAAGCATCCGCTTAAAACCAAACAATTGACTACATCGGCTTCTATTAGCCACTGAGACCAAAGGGCTACCGTGCTGCTGCCGTACTTGGTGTAAACTGGGCATAAGGAATGGGGGATTGGGTCTTGAGCCTTGGGGAAAGATATCCAGAGTTTGACCCTTCCACACGTAAAACACCTCATCATTCAACTCACGCATGAGGGTACTTGTGCACAATGTTGGTCTTGTGCATTTGTCAGTTTTTGTCTTTTCCAGTTTGTGAGGGTCCAGAGGTTCCCTCTTGTTGTTTGATACTGTGCTGCACATGTTTGTCTCATAGACTGTAAAAAAACAATGGACAAACCCTCGTTGACGTCACCCATAGGTTTCTGAAGAGCAAAAATGAAGCTAACTGGGCGATTCCCAATGGCAACATCTTGACTGCGTCACTCGCCTCATAACTCTTAGAAACTCCAAAAATGGAAAAAGAGGTGGAGCTGAGAGTGGCGCTGTGAGGCTGGGGGCGGAGGGTTGGCGCTACGAGCTGACATAGCTACAAGCTAGTCGGGAGCTAGTCCAGAGCTAACTGAAGCTAACGTAAGCTGCAGCCGGTTTCAGCCAGAAGACCGCGGTTGAGAGACTTTTGCCCCGTTTTTCAACTAGGATCACTTTAGACCTAGAAACATATCAATTGGGGAACACATATCAATATAATAAGACCCAAATGGGTCGGTTAACTACGGCCTAAAATGGTTTTATTTCCATCACCATCGGTGGAGGGTGAGGACATGGGCTGGCTTTGCTTAACGACACATCCAGCAAAAAGCAATCACAAAGTCATCATGACAACTCTGACATCCTCTAAAAAAAACAAAACGTTTGACTCACCTCACATCTCAGACATCCATTAGTTCATGCCTCCAGCTGTGTTCCTCACACCAGTACTGATCTAAGCACACCTGACCAGCGATCATCCCGTCTGTCTAGAGTCTGAGTCTGTAGTCTTCCAGCATTATCTAGCCGACTCCCGCTCTTGATGCCGCGGCTTCACGGTCTTGCTGACTTTGCGGCTCTGCTGCTACCTGATCAGTCGCCTGCTCCAACTCACGTGTAGAAAGAAGTAAAAACTCCAATTGGAAGTGCATTCCTCACGGCCACCTGACAGAAACTTTCCACCCACTGCTGGCAAAGCTTCAGCCCATATAAAGCCTTCCCCGAAGCAGAGACTTCTCGGACAATCTCTTACTCTAATCAATACAACAGCAAGCCGTCTTCGTTCAATAATTGGGGATTATCATCCAAAACTGAATAAAAACTGCAGAGGCAACTGATAGTGGAGTTTAGAAACGTGAAATGGCTGAAGTCTTTACGTTAGTCCCAGGCTGTGAAGACCTTCCCCGAGCAAGCAGAGGGGAAAAGCAGACTACAATGCAAGCTAGTTAGTCACCATTAGCCACCAGAGTTAGCCTAGACAGACCTATCAATCAAAAGGACAGGCCCCTAATTATTCATAATTTCAAGATTAAATTACAAATAAACGGAGGAGTTAGAAAAAAAGTCCCCCCCCCCAGAGTTGTTATGAAAGTTAACCTAAACTATCTAACCTAAAATAGTTTTTTGAACCACGCTGTAAACATTTTTGTTTTTGCTGTAAATTTGGCCTTTTTAACATGGGAGTCCATGGGAATTTGCTCCTTTTTGGATCCAGCCCCCAGCGGATGAGGGCTGTACTACAATTCTTGCCACTTACTGGTTGGCTTCACGTTCTACAGGCGGAGTTTGCCCCTTGGTTTGTCTAGATAATGTCTATGCACATCAGATAAAAAGAAGATTTCTTTGAAAAGTGGTCCTCAAAATCACAGATTAAGAGTTAAATTGTGAACAACAGAAGAGGATTAAATATAAACATGCTTACTCATTTGAGCAATATTTATGTACCAATTCAAAAGTGTCATCTCAAGGAATATCACTACACAGAAGTACTCATTTCACATCCAATCTAAGTCAGAATTTAATTAAGATAACTCATTATCTTTAAATACAATTTGATTTGCTAGTCAGATTCAGATCAAGTTACATGCAGAGCAATTCAATCCTAAGTAGTGTATAGTACAATTAAAGTAATTTCATTACATGAGGCATGTTTTGATTGCAGAAATGTATTCCTGGAACCAGAGTAGTGTTGACAGTTGAACATTGTGTTGTACCAAAATGCGCTATGTTCCTTAATTTACCAAACTGCAGTCATGATTTTACGGTTAATTGAGGCAGAGATTTAATTTCTGTACACAGTCTTCACCTGGATATAAACACATTGGGTTGTACTTAGCAGGCATTCCTGCCCGTTTTTAAGCCAGTATACCACTGTTTTGAATAAGCAAGATGAAGTTTTAAGAAAGGGCACAAATTAACAGGAGAGATTGAGCAGCACCCAAGCAACCTCTTCACCCTGTAGGATAAACAACCAGGTCTTACACAATCAGAAGTTGTGCATTTGTGTTTTTATTGCCGATGCTTTTGAATCTTTCCACTGAAAGAAAAGCCTTTAAAATTGCACTTCTTTCATGCAGACATATACATTAGGTTTTCCGTCATTCATGATAAAAACAAAAGTGTTTGTGTCTCTTTCCACAGAGCTGCATTTGTGTTTGGCTGTCTATACAAAACTTTTCATTACCTTGAGTGAGCTAATTCTATCACTTCCTTTGCTTTTCTCTTTCAGGTTATGACTTCTGCGCAGAGGGACTCATTTGTGGAGAAAACTCGGAGTGTAAAAACAGGAATACTAAAGCAGAGTGTGAATGCAAGAGCGGCTATGCCTCCATCCATGGGGATTCTACTTATTGTGAAGGTACGACTTTATTTTACTCAGCTCTGGTTGTTCTGGGGCTCACGTGGCTGACTCATAATTTATCAGACCTGGATGTAAAAAAATCAAGAAGATGCTGTGCGGGCAGCAGTGAGTGGAAACATTTAATTCATTGTTTGCCTTCAGGATCCTGTGTCATGGGTGGCTTTGAGCTTCTGAGTTTTGCATGAGAATGATGACTACGTTTAAGAGAGTCATTGTTTTACAAAAGCTAAATTATCAATGTACTGCTGAGAAAAGAATATATGGATAGTTTGCTGTTCTATGAAACAGTAACTGTAGTTTGAAAATATAAATCTATTTCCAATTTGTCTGTATTTATTTAAACAGGAGTCAAAATGAAAGGTGTTTACCCCCTTACAGATTTTCTTTCATTCTTTGGCCCACCTAAACATTTTAGATCATCATACAGATTTTAACATATAGTTTGAATAAATAGAAAATCAGGTTTTCAAATAATTTAGGAGCAAAAGCAATCCTAACCAATCTGAGATTATGTAAAATAGTAATTTATTAATTAATCAAGAATTAATAGTTTTTAGTTTAATTTAAGAATGATCACCCTGTCCTGGTTACCACCAGACTTGGAAAATCAATAAATTGCTTTAATGGAAAATGTATGATAGCATTTAGTAGGATTAAAGATTTAAAAAAAAAACAAAAAAAAAACAACAACACATCCTGCCCTAAGATCAATAAATTCAGGAGCAGATAGGATCCAATCTCTTTAAACGAGTCTGAAAATGGTTAAATCCATTTCTAAGGCTTTGGGACTGAAGTGAATCACAGAAACAACCATTAACCACAAATGGAGGGAACGTAGAACAGTGGTGAACTTTCCCAGGACTTGTTGGCCTCCCAAAATTACATCTAGAGGACATCAACAAGTAGACACAAAAGAAAAATAAGTATTTTGGGCAAATGCTT
Organism: Apricaphanius iberus; assembly: GCA_028564705.1. Classification (NCBI taxonomy): domain Eukaryota; kingdom Metazoa; phylum Chordata; class Actinopteri; order Cyprinodontiformes; family Aphaniidae; genus Apricaphanius; species Apricaphanius iberus. The sequence continues at coordinate 1,859,861 of JAPXFQ010002778.1, forward strand.
TGCTGACTGACAAGACAAAAGTGGAAAATTGATTTATATTGTGCAGCCCATCCAATATCTTGTAAAACTAAGAGAATTCCAGAAAAAGAGCAGTGTACATATTGTCAAACATGGTGGTAGTCAGGGGATGCTTTGCTAAATTAGGACCTCATCAACTTGATGAAAACTGAAAAGTCTGTCATCAGTTTTTGATCCTCAGCTTAGGGTGACTTGTGTCATACAACAAGAATGACACACCCTACCCTGGAAAATGAGTGGCAAAGAAAAATCAAAATGATGGTTTGGGACAGGTCAGGTCAAAGCATGATTTAACAAATGTTAATTTAAAAAAATAAAATCAGATATGGCTTAATTAAAACAATTCTGTGAATAAGAATGGGGTAAAAGTCCTCCACAGTCATGTAGTAGACAATCTGCCAGTTTTTGTGACATAGGCTGTTAAATTTTTTTCAGCTTTCTTCAAATACATGTAAAGGGGGAGATTCATTTGGATAGTCTCTACTCTTCTTTACATTTTAATTTAGCTCGTTTTTTTCTTTGCCTGATATTGAAATGTGCTTGCAACATCTTTAAGAAACCTGTGAGGGGGTAAATATTTGTTCACGGCTCCCTACTTTCAGTTGGGTTCCTGCAGACTTTACAGTATTTGTTTTTTCAGTAGGTCAATATGGTTTTATCAGACTGGAAACATTTTGCTCAAGCTGGATGTATTGCACTTAGTTCCAGCACACTTAAGTTTCTCTTTTAAAATTTTGAAATCTGAATTGTTGAAAACATATTTTTACTGTTTTGCATTGTTTCTTCTGTGGAAGAAATTCAGTGATTGTTCTTGTGTGGGGATTGCTGGCTGCGTAAAATCCCCAGTCTATGGATGCTGCAGGCTTAGATTACTTGTGATGAAGCCAATGGCTTTATTTGATTAAGAAGCTTCAGAGCATGAGTCTGTGGATTGAAGGATTTGCTCAGTGCTTGGTGCAATTGTCTTTGGATCGCAGCCACAACAATCTGAATCCATGGAGCATTCTATGAGCCTGGTAGCTATGAGCCCTATAGTCTGCCTTAACTTCTTTGAATTGCATTAGATGGTAACCTAGAGTGGGACTCCAGTCCAAATCAGTTCTGTGCCAAGAATGGGATCTGTGGAACTCTGATTGCTAGATCAACAGTTTAAAATTATACCAACATTGGCTTTATCCATGTTTGGGGTTCTGTGCCCCAATGCTAGCTACTATGGATAACTTTTCTCCAACATGCACGTAGCTGTTTGATAACTGTGATAAAGGCTTACACTGTTTAACGGTGGGGTAATCATGTCCCATTTTGGGTTATAAACAAAACCCTATAGGCTAATGGGTGTCAGTGGTAGAGTAAACGATATGCACAGCTCTTGCTGAGGTCAAATTACTTGGTCTTGTGTATTATAAATAGGAGGAACAGCTCTGCTCTTACTATCATTAAATGTGATCCTCACATCCTTATAAATCTTTTATTATGCATCTTATGATATTATTTACTTTTAATCAAAATGCTGCTTTGGAGGATGTCAACACATCCCAAGTGTGATAATTGCTTTCAGTCACCTCATGGTACCATTTTTATGTCTTTGTTTTTGATTTATTAGCTGGGATGAGTGTTAATGGATGCAGGCGGTACAGCGGTGTAGGGTTACCACTGTCTCATTACAGCAGCGTGGTCTCCAATTCAGATCTTGGCTGCATATTCCATTTTCTGTTTTCTCTGGTTACTTTGGGTTTCTCTCCTGGTTTAGATTACATATATGTTGTAATATCTTATTCTCAATATATCATTATTGAGTTCTGATTTTCTTATTTTGAAGCCAAAGTGAATTAAATCTGAAATCAATTGTTATAATGACTAAGAACAAATAAACTGTCTATTTTAGCTTCACTCAACTATGTTGAGGATGCCATAAGTATTTGTTTGTGTTTTCATTTTGGATGAGGAAAAATAGTTTTTGCTAAATTTGTTAAAATGACATTAAAACGCAACGCACATATGCAACAGTGTGATAGAGGTATAACTCATACAGTTTTTTTTTATCTGAAAAGAACTGAACTTTTCTTTTAAATGAAAAACAGGCTTTCCCTGAGCATGCTGTTAGCAACATATTGGGTCTGTCTGCTGCTGGATATATATGATGCAGGCTTAATTTCTGCACCCTGCTAGCAAATTTAGTTACAGTGTTAATATTCAAAGCCATCTGCCTAATCTCTGAGAAAGCAGGAATATGCAGGCATAGGCAGAATATACACAAACATGTACATACAAAACATAGCTACAGTACATCCTAATGAAGATCTGTTTCCAATTGCTTGGCCCGGCAAGGAGAATGTTTGTTCGTTCTGTTAAAGATCCATTGCTGCATATGGCCTGACATCTTTCTGGATTCATGGAATATGGGCTGGATCTTTAACTTCAACCTCTTTCCATTGCAGTGGCAACTCATGAACCTGCAAGTCTTGCGAACACATGCTGTTGGATTCATTACCCACAATTTAATTTAGTATGATTTAGACTTCTTAACATCTAAAAGAATTTCTAATAAAGATACAACTTTGATTATAATACTTTGATTATCTGCTGTAATGATTTCCAAAATCATTTGCCCCACACATGTTTGGAATCATTTCTTTATGTAAAAAAAAGGTCATGATTAAAGTTTTACATTCCAAATGATGATACATTTTACATTGTTTTATTATGTATCTAAAAAAAACATCACAAATGAACCGTAATGTGATCAAGAATAATTTGTGAAGCATCAAGTATCCCGTCTATGAAATATTATTTCACTTTTGATTCACCAGCATTTGTTGTGATATGCTGCATTGGAATGCAGGAAGTAAAATATAGTATTAATGTCCGTTGGTTTGGAGTATGAGTACTAAAGCGTTCTGGGATGGAGGTTCAACATTTCTATTAGAGAACAACCGATTAATTGATAGGCTGGCAGTATCGGCACTGATAGCAGTAACAACTAATTAGTTGCTAGTGGCCTCGAAATTATTGGCCCCAACATTACGTATACGTGTATGTGTGTGTGTGTGTGTGCACCTGTGTTTTTATGTTCTTTTTTTGAATCCCTTCTAAAATACAAATTTTTACATCGGCATACATGTGAAATCAAAGTGGATTCCCTTCTTTTTGCACATAATCTTGGCATTTAATGCTACCTCTGTTTCTTATGAACTCTTAAAGTATAGCAGTTTTTATCCACCCTATAGTATTTGGATTTGATTGTTACTGTTCTAAATGTATAAGACTTGCTTCAACTTGTATCATTTTAACATATCTATGTATCCGTATTATATTAAAATGTATTACAATTTGTAATTAAATATGGAGTTGATTTAGGAATCTGATAAGGAGCCCACTCTTTTATTAATAAAATATCTCATGCTTTGTGTTCACTCAGGCTCATTATCTTTATCATTGCTTGTTTATTCTGTCTTAGACTCCCAGCAGATCTTCTGTATCCTCCCAAATGTCTCTGAAGAGAGACGTTATAATAGTGTTGTTGTTGTTATTGTTGTTTTGCTGCCAGTTTTTTACCCCCCCCCCCCCAAAAAAAAAAAAAGATAAAGAAAAAAGGAAATTGTGCTGTTGACCCACTGAGTACAGAATTATTTACTCAGGAATAGAACAAATATAGTCCTGCTGTTGTAGAGAATGTTGCATCAGCTAAAGACAAACAAGGCTGATTCCCCATTTCCTAAGTCAGTAGTAACCTGTTCCCACATGGCCTGTTTTTATCCCGGAGGATGATGTGCTTTGTCCATGGTGGCTGAAACCCCAGAATGGAGGTGTTGCTGAAAAAAACTTCCCCAAGGCATTGAAGATGTTTTTTGTTTTTTTTCTTCTCCCATATATCTTCAGGTTTAACTGAGTCTTTATGTCCTGAGTAAACCCACATTATCTTCCACTCTGCAGGATGGTGTTTTACAGCCTCTCAAGCACTCCTGTGCTCTCTCGTGCTTTTTCATGTATTGAATTAAAGCAGTATGACTGCAGTGCTGTCTGCAATTGTTTGTTTTTCAAAACGTTAACAAAATGTCTGAGCAGTTATGTAGATGCTTAACTCAAGTCAAGTATTTTCTAAGATGCAGATTCGGAGCTAATTTGTATTACAGTTATCATCCAAAGGTTGTTATGGAGAATTATCCTGCTGTAAACAAAGACCAAGGGTCACTGTGTGTGCATTATCATCAACATTAACTCATCTCAGGGCTGTTCTTCCTTTGCAAATAAAGGCAGATTTCCCACCAATTAAGTTGCTGTGTGTTTTGGTTCATGTCTTTAGTTTGATCAAACCAATTACATTTCATTCAAAAAAGGTGATTTACATTTAAGTTAATTTCCTTTGCACCAGAAATATCACAAATATAAATTAATGTTAAGAATAATTATTTAGCCCAGCTAGATAAGGATGTGGCTGATTCAATCTCCATTAGAGTTTTAAAGATATTTATTAGGATCTGAACAGGAACCCATCTCTCAGGTAAATTGCTCTCTCCCCCAGCTAGACAGAACTGTGCTCCCTCTCCATCAGCTCTGTGAACTTATCTTAGAGTGAACTGCTCCAGACATAACACGTCTCTCATCGTCCTTCAGTTAAGCCAGAGTAGGTAAAATGTAAATTAGTCTCCTCCAACGTCAAGTCTCTAAGTCCCAAGCATTATGCTATATTCATGGAATGCCTTTACTAATAATTATTAATCACTAAACAGGACTAACCTTGAAATAAGTTTCCCATTACACATATGTCAGCTATGTTCATATAAAGCTACACTTGCACTTTAGCATCTTGTAAACAGCTGCAGCGAAACACCGCACCGCCCAGGCCAGCCCAACTCACTGTCTGTTCTGTCTATGAACAGATCAGAACCACCCACTAGGCAGCAGTTCGATGAGGAAGTCAGATGCATCAGTTTAAGTAAGCTTATTTGTTCCCTGAAAAACAGTGAAAACAGTGAAGTCCCCCTGCATACCCCATGTGAAAAACAGGCCTGTGCAGCGAAAAGAGGACGGTCAGTCACCCTACTGAAAAAAAGAAATTTAACTGGTAAAAAAAAAAACAGCATTTACAACTTTTATGTGAATCCACATCTCTAGGCAGTTTAATGTTTGCAAAATCTTCAGTTGAACTCCAAAATAATAACAAAAAAATCTGTATATTTGTGGATTTGTTTGTTTGTTTTGCAAAGCATACCTAAAATATTTTAAAAAAGAAAATGCTGCTTGGGAGTCTAAATATACTTAAGTGGAATGCTACATGATATCCTATTGGCTTGCATTTGCGTAACACCCAATGCAGGAGAGCCATTTATTTTGCTTGCCGCTTTTTGGCTGTACCCAAAAGAGCAAAGATTGGGAACACTTTACATATTTTGGCTTAGTTGTGCTAAGACATTTTCCACTCTGCGTATTAATGCATATTAGGGCTTATTTGGTAGATGAACTATTAAAATAGGCCATAATAAGTGTTCAAGTATTTGTGGATTGTAGATATTTGCGGGTGGGTTTAGTGCCGAAATACAATCAAAAATTGGATCAAATAACAATTGTAGCAGTAACTATGTGTTTGAAAAACAATCTAAGCTTCAGCTCAGGTTTACAGGGTTAGCTTAAAGACACAAAGACATATGCACCTTTACCAACCAACATTTAAATGTTTCCTATTTGTAAAAAAAAAAAATTCCCTTAGATGAGACCCAGTAGCTACTTTATTGATCCTAGGAAAAACTGGTTCTTCAGGAAGGGTAGGTTGAACTATGGTTGTTATGGATATATTGTGTATTTCAAGTCACTGCACTCTTGTCTTCAAAATCGTGTGGTATGCTTTTATTTTTATCGTATGTTTTTTTTATCACTGCAATATTTTATCACAGTCATACTGAATACAGTTGGAATAACCAAAAATAATTTTTGTCTCATCTGACTAACACCCCTAGCATATCTGCAACATCACATATAAAGAAAAAAGGCTATAGTTAAATAAAGGTCTAACACTGTAGCAAACAACGATCTTCAGCTAAGCTAACAGTGCAATTTAATGCAGCATTACAGTGGCTCTCAAACATATACATGTTGGTTCTGAGAGGAAGTTTTCTGTTAAAAGTAAAAACATACAGTAATCTGGTTGCTTAAGTTGCGAACGTTATGAACATACTTTGTTGCAGCATCCTATAACTCCATTTCACCATAGAGCTCAGCAATATGGCAAGTAATTTTTCTACCTGTATTGAAATGTTTTGATTGTCATATATTTTCAAATTAAGTCTAAATATTAAGTATCTGGTCCATTAAAAGCTGATTTAATTAAAATAGTAAAAAAAACCTAATTATTACATAATATATATTCAAAAACTGGCATAAACTAAACTTGATTATTTGCTTGAATGTCCAAATATGTTGAAAATCGTCCAACATGGTTGAAATGTTTTGGTAGAAAAGACTCTGTACCAGATGTCACTAACGCTCAATGTCAGTTATTGTTGCAAATGGTGACACAACTTATTAGGTTTATGAAGCAATTAATTTATAAAAAAGCAGCAAGTTCAGAATCAGAATCAGAATCAGTTTATTGGCCAAGTATGTCACATACAAGGAATTTGACTCCGGCAAACTTTTTCCTCCAGTACAGAACTTGAATAAGTGAAATAAAAAAAAGAAAAAAAAGAAAAATAAGAACAAAAATAAGTAAAAATACAAATAAATATCAGATCGTAAATAATAAAGGATAATATATACACCAAGCCGGGGTTATTTTACAGTGAGTATGTACAGAAGTGCAGAGTTATAGTTTATTGTTATGTGAGTGCACTCACACACTGTGACTAGACAGAGTTCGTCAGAGCGACAGCCTGGGGGAAAAAACTGTTTTTGTGTCGGGTGGTTTTGGCGTACAACGCTCTGTAACGCCGACCTGAGGGGAGGAGCCTAAACAGATTGTGGCCAGGGTGTGAGGGGTCAGTGGTGATTTTCCTGGCCCGCTTCCTGACCCTGGCCCGGAATAGGTCCTGAATGGAGGGAAGATCGGTTCCTATGATCCTCTCTGCAGTCCTGACTGTTCTCTGCAGTCTGTCCTTGTCTTGCCTGGTGGCGGATCCGAACCAGACAGAGATGGATGAGGTCAGGACAGACTGGACTATTGCTGTGTAGAAGATGATCAGCAGCTCCTGGGGCAGGTTGAACTTCCTGAGCTGACGCAGAAAGTACAGCCTTTGCTGGGCCTTTTTCCTTATTATGTTGATGTGTGAGGTCCACTTCAGGTCCCGTGTGATGGTGGATCCTAGGAACCTGAAAGACTCCACTGTGGGGACTGGCTTGTTGAGGATCATGAGAGGAGATGTTGATGGTGGTCTCTTCCTGAAGTCCACTGTCATCTCCACAGTTTTGAGCGGGTTTAGCTCCAGGTGGTTCTGACTGCACCAGAGAACCAGCTGTTCCACTTCCTTTCTGTACACAGACTCGTCGCCGTCGCGGATGAGTCCAATGACGGTGGTGTCATCTGCAAACTTCAGGAGTTTCACAGAAGGGTCCCTCGACGTGCAGTCAGTGGTGTAAAGGGAGAAGAGCAGTGGGGAGAGAACACATCCCTGGGGGGCGCCGATGCTGAGGGAACGGGAGCTGGATGTGAACTTACCCAGTTTCACCTGCTGCCTCCTGTCAGTCAGGAAACTGGTAATCCACTGACAGGTGGAGGGAGGCACGGTGAGCTGGGACAGTTTTTGGTGGAGGAGCTCTGGGACAATGGTGTTAAACGCAGAGCTGAAGTCCACAAACAGGACCCGAGCGTAGGTACCTGCAGAGTCTAGATGGTGCAGGATGTAGTGTAGAGCCATGTTGACGGCATCATCCACTGACCTGTTTGATCTGTAGGCGAACTGCAGGGGGTCTAGCAGGGGATCTGTGATGTCCTTCAGGTGGGTCAGTACCAGACGCTCAAAGGATTTCATGACCACAGATGTTAGGGCAACTGGTCTGTAGTCATTTAATCCAGTGACTGGGGACTTCTTGGGAACCGGTATGATGGTGGAGCGTTTGAGGCAGGAGGGGACCTCACACAGCTCCAGGGAGTTATTGAAGATCTGGGTGAAGATGGGAGCCAGCTGGTCAGCACAGAATTTCAGAGAGGCTGGGGACACTCCGTCTGGTCCCTGAGCCTTTTTAATTTTCTGTCTCTGAAATAGCTGGCGCACGTCCTGTTCGCAGATCGTCAAGGCAGGTACGTGGGTGGTTTGGGGTGAAGCTGGGTCTTTTGTGATGGAGATGGTGGGGGAGGTGGGAGGTGTGAAAGTCCTTTCAAACCTGGAAAAGAAGTCGTTGAGGTCCTCAGCCAGGCGGGGGCTCTCCACAGGGTGGGGGGATGGTCTCCTACAGTTAGTAATGGTCTGCAGGTAGCTCCAAACTGCAGAGGGGTCGTTAGCAGAAAAACGGTCCTTAAGCTTAGCACTGTAGTTCCTCTTTGCTGCTTTGATCCCTCTTGTCAGCTGGTTCGTGGCCTGTTTGTACAGGTCCCGATCCCCACTCCTGTAGGCCTCCTCCTTGTCCTGGCGTAGGCGTCTCAGTTCTGCAGTGAACCACGGTTTATTGTTTTTGAATGAGCAGAAGGTTTTGGTCTGCACACACATGTCCTCACAAAAGCTGATGTAGGATGTCACAGTGTCGGTCAGTTCATCCAGGGATGAAGCCGCTGCTTCAAAGACGCTCCAGTCAGTGCAGTCAAAGCAGGCCTGTAGCTGCATCTTTGACTCATCAGTCCATCTCCTCACAGTTCTTACTACAGGCTTAGCAGATTTCAGCTTCTGCCTGTAAGATGGGATGAGGTGGACCAGGCAGTGGTCGGAAAGTCCCAAAGCAGCACGGGGGACAGAGCGATATGCATTTTTTATTGTGGTGTAGCAGTGATCTAAAGTGTTCATGTCCCTGGTGGGACACGTCACATGTTGTTTATATTTAGGCAGTTCAAGTTTGAGATTAGCTCTGTTAAAATCCCCGAGAACGATTAGCAGAGAGTCCGGGTGATTTTTCTCCACTTCTGTGATCTGATCGGCGAGGTGATGTAATGCCTCCGTCACACACGCCTGCGGTGGAATGTATACAGCGACCAGCACAAACGAGGCGAACTCCCGCGGTGAATAAAATGGTCTACAGTTTATGAAGAACGACTCAAGGTGAGGGCTGCATGTCTTCTTTAACACTGTGACATCTGTGCACCAACCTTCGTTAATGTAGAAGCACGTTCCACCTCCCTTTGATTTCCCAGTCAGCTCCGCGCAGCGGTCCGCTCTGAACAGCTGGAAGCCTGGCAGCTTTAGAGCGCTGTCCGGGATGAGTTCACTGGACCAGGTTTCAGTGAAGCAAAAGGCGGCAGAACGACTAAAGTCTGAGTTCTTGGATAGGAGAAGGAGCAATTCATCCATTTTGTTAGGCAGAGAGCGGACGTTCCCCAGGTGTATGGATGGGAGAGCGGTGCGTAATCCCCGCTGTCGCAGCTTGACGAGCACACCAGCCCGTTTCCCGCGTCGTCGTCTCCGTCTAAATCCACAGAACGCTGCTGCTCCTCCGATCAGAATCTCCATAAAGCAGTCAGGTTGTGTAAAGACCGGTGAAAAAAGTCCGGCACTGGATAGCCCAATTTTTAAAAGTTCCTCTCTGCTAATTTTAATAGCAGAGGGAGTGCAGAAAACTACGCAAAAGAGTAGAACAGTAACTAGTACCAGAGAGCGAAGTGCCGAGGCGTCCATACGCGGCGCCATCTTAGATGGAAGAGTTGATTTGGATGGAAGAGTTGATTTGGATATAAAAAATTTTATTTAGTGAATGAAAGCATTGTGTAAAAAGGGCTTTTGTATTTACTCAGGTTATCCATTAGTAACATTTGTTTGATGAGTTGGAACATTTCTTTGTGACAAAAACTGAAAAAAGGGCAGACACTTCATTGCACTATTTATCATTAAAGGCCATACAGACTGCTGTTACATTTTTTAATATCAGTATTAACTGCACTCATATGTTTAATTCACGGAAATCCCCCCCTCCTCTTGGTGGATAGATTGGAGCAGTTCGAGTTCAACACATCAAACTATTTTTATGTTTGATCGGCTTGCTTTCATTTAGCTCTAAGGAGCAAAACTCTTTAGGATCAGAAACAGAGTCTCTGATGTGTCACCCTAGCTAACAGGCTCAGAAGGCTTTCTATGATATCCTACATCTCCAGTCAATCATCGCTTGGAACTACAACAGATTTTGTCTCTTTCATTTTTACTGCTCTATCTCTTCCCTACTCCTTTTTAGCACTTACTCTTCAATGACTTTGGTGCTAATGGCGTCGCATTCCCTGCTGTTGGAGCTGCTTATCTTGGCTGATGTGTCCATTTTCTTTTTATTATTTTTTTTATTTTATTTTTTTTGTAGATCCTGGAGGGTACAAGAAGAAATTACCAGCCTAAGTATTTTTATAGACAATTTGATGCATCAGTAAAAATAATCTAAATAAGAGAAAACTTTCTGAAACTAAAATAATAAAAGGAGAAAAAAAAGCTCTATTATGTCTAACACATTTTATTTTGTTAATGGTAATTTTTTTTATTAATTGACAAATATTTACATGCCTTACGAAATTATGCATGCAGAAGGAAAATTAAGCTTAATATTAGTGATACCAGTAGGTATGGGCCTAATATTTAGACTGCACATGCAATAGAAATATAATTATAAAAATACAATGTAATTAAGCAGAAAACCGAGTAGTTGGTGTTATTTTAAATCAAATCCTTTACAAGGCAAGGTTATCTTTTAAATATATAATTTAAATTCTATGAAATCGAAAATGCTGTCCTGACATGTTATTGCACTGGACAGTTGATAGATGTGAGCGCACAGAGAATAATGTGCAATTACTCATAAATTCTTAAATTTGCACGAGTCGTTCTGTCAGAATCAAAGAAATAAAATCCTTTGCTGTCCATAAAGCAGTCTATGTTTCATGATCAAGTCTCTGGTTGATGTATTTTTAGACATAAAACTTGTCAGGTTTTAAATGGATAACAAAGGGAGTAATTCTTAATTTCCTAAGGCATGCAGTCTCTTTAAGTTTTTGTCTTTCCTTTATATCCATTATTTTCTCAGGACTGGGAATTGTGGAGATGTCTTAAAATCACAACCTTTTGCTATTTCTTTGCCTGAGCCCCGTTCAGCAGATGATAAATTATTATATTTTGAGACATTTATAGAATTTGATAAATTTAGTTGTAAAAGTCCTAATTTTCACAGTTTATGCTGATTCTTCCTGACATGACAGTTGACTGAATATGGATTATTGCTGATGTAAAAAAAAAAAAAAATAGGATGGGAAAAATGTCTGACCTAAAAGCTCTGCAGGATCAATATGCCTAACTTGAGTGACTACACTTCTCGGATAAAGCAACAGCCTATGGTCACTTTTTCAAAAATGTTCTATTACCTTATTACACAAATAGTGGCATTAAATAATGACAAAAACATTGCATGTATGATTTTTGCCATCCCTGTAAAATTGGTTGAAAAATCAACAGTATTTTTTGGCATGTTATGGTATTACAAGCATTGATTGTTTTAAAACATTAAAAAAAGTAAATGTAGGTGAAATATATTCAAACATTTCCCCTTGTTCTCTCTTTACAGTTTGCACTATGACTTGTCACTGCAACTCAAACCAAATAGAAGGAACATGTGGATATTCTAATATGTAGTATAAGGCTGTTCAAAACACAAGATAAAATCAAATGTTTAGAAGATGTGAATAACACCCATTGGTTGCGTTAACTGAATATTTTATTTATTTGACCACATTCTAAAATGGTAAAGGAAAAATCTGGAGGCCCTCCATCATTTTGACCACTTGTCGGGTGCATCCGGGTTTTTTATTTTTATATTTATTTTTTTATTTTTTTGCTTTTGTTTTTTTGCGTGTCTGCAAAGCCCCTTGGGATTCCTATATCTTGGAAGGTGCTATATAAATAAAGTTTCACTTACTTATTTGGTGCAAATGTGCTGAGACTTTCAACTATGTGCATGGAGTACAGGTAACAAAGTCAACCATATAAAAAAAAGTTGCCCATAAGAGCATCTGAGAATCATCTCAGATGTGGACATCGTTCTCAAAGCATCTGGCTAACCAGGAGCTAAGTTATTGAGGCATTGGAGCAGTGTTGTGACATCAACTGGTGTATGCTGCAGGATTTTCTCCCGCTGAAGCGATAGCTTGCGAGTTAGGAAATGACTCTTCTGATCACTTAGATTTTAGAAATGTTTCCTCTTTTCAAAACTTTGGCTAAAGTGGGGCTTAATTCCAGTTGTTGGCGTGGCATCGGAGCTCCAATTCAGCCTAGTAAACAACAGCTGAACCCCCATGAGAAGTCATCTGTCTGAGGTAAAAATCCAACCATCATGACAATAACCTCTGGAGTAATCCCACTATTTGATTCGTACAATGGGTGAGCATTTCAGTCCCATGCGAATCAGTAGGAAGTTGTGGGACTGTGCCTTTGGGGCAAAACAGGTAAACTTTTCATATTTTACAAGGAGTCTTTTAATATACAGTACAGGCCAAAAGTTTGGACACACCAACTCATTCGATGTGTTTTTTTTTCTTTTCATCACTACATTGTAGATTCTCAATTAAGGGCATCAAAACTATGAATGAACACATAATTTATGGAATTACTCTATGTACTTAAACAAAAAGGGTGCAATAACTGAATACATGTTATATTTTAGATTCCAGAAAGTAGCCACCCTTAGCTCTGATTACTGCTTTGCATTCTCTTGAGCTTCCAGAGGTAGTCACCAGAAATGGTTTTCCAACAGTCTTAAAGGAGTTCCCAGAGATGCTTAGTACTTGTTGGCCCTTTTGCCTTCACTCTACGGTTCAGCTCACCCCAAATCATCTCTACTGGGTTCAGGTTCAGTGACTTTGGAGGCCAGGTTATTTCACACTTTTTTATAAAGTACTACATACTTTTCATAGTTTTGATGCCTTCATTAAGAATCTACAATGTAAAGAGTCATGACAAGAAAAGAAAACACACTGAATGAGAAGCTGTGTCCAAACTTTTTGTCTGTACTGTATTTAATATTGTTTTATATGAATTTAAAAAATAAATTCTATTAAATATGTTAGAATTTTTAAAACTGATGGGTAAAGAAATATTTTGGCTGTATATTTTTGACCCCGTCAGTGAAAATGACAACAAAATTATGTACCGAAACCACTGACAGAACCATAAAGTTATTCTAAATGTGTCTTTTTGAAATGGCATAGGTTTGAAGTACTCAGGTTACAGTCTCAAAATATGAAGAAAATATCATCTTTGTTATTTAAAGTTACACTGACTAGTTGTATGAACATATAATTAGATTTTTTTCATGTCCAAAGCCGTGTCGTGATAATCTCATGACATGAGGTTATTTAGGAGGTTCATACAGCCAGAAGACATAAATTATACCTTAAGAAGTGATGTCTGCCGAATTTTACCAATGATGTTCGTTCATGTTGCTTAGACTGATAGTGGATTGTAGATGAGCTGATAAGAGTTTGACGTCTGGACAGCACAGATCAGAACCAAGGCTATCAGACATAGCTACAGAGAGATGCTGTCTGAGAGGTGTTTGGCGGTGACAGGCTTTAAGTAAAAAAGTCAGACAGAAATACGGAGGAATCACTAGGGGCGCAAACCTGCAGGAGTCACATCCTCTGAGGTTAGAAATGAGCCAATCAAGAATAGCAGCTGCCGACAGAGCTTCCACTGTAGGGATGTAGCTCAGTGTAAGTGTGTGTGTGTGTGTGTGTGTGTGTGTTTGTGTGTGTTGTGTGCACTGCTGTCCTGGCTTTCTCAGATAAGCTCCTGGAAACATGAAGAGTATCCACCCGGACTGCGGCACCTGTCCTCATGTGACGGCTAATCCTAAAAAAACTGACAGTTTGTGCTTACTCCTCCCCACTGAGTCTGGTCACACAATAAAAACCAGGTGTCACAAAAACCTGAGCACACACATCTGTAATGTGCTATAGCTTTTACTCATTTCATATCACGGGGCGCTTTAGTGCATAATCGTTAGCTTTAATGTTCTCCGTGCACCGAGCAACATACTGCAAAGGTAAACATATTGATTAGGAGCTGTTCGGATAATGCTCAGCTGTCCTTATTCACCCTGCAAGGATGGGGGCAATGGAATGCATGGGTGTAGGAAAGGGCTGCCGGTTGAATTTACTCTCATTCAGTGACATTAAAGAGTAATTGGCTGCGTTTGTGCCTCTGTGAATCAATCAGCCTCTCTGTAGGTACTCTGCCTCTGTTGTGGTAAAAAAAGGATGTAATGAAAAGGAATGAATGAGCCCCAGCATTTGCTCGTTCTTTGTTCTGAACATTGTCGAAAACAAAACAAAGCAAAACAGGGGGCTCAAGTTGGGTCAGTGAAGAAAATGAAAAAGAAAGTAAAGCAGACACCAGCTTAGGTGTAAAATAAAAAAAAAATAATTAAACCGGTGCCCTTTCTATAAGTGTGTCCTGCCTTCTCCTAAATATAACATGTAAAACAATCAATTCAAGTTCTAGAGCTTCTCCCTGTGCAGGCACAAAACAGGCTCTTCTGTTGTAGAGTTGTAGAGTTGAACTCAATCAATAAATAAGGACTGTTTTAGTAAAATTGGGTTTGGGAAGTATGACTTAGTCAATCAATCAATCAAACTTTATAAAACTCCTTTCATACAAAGACTGCAACACAGATTCAAAAGCGTGATCGCATTTGCATCCGCCTCCCTCCAAGCCAACCCCGATGTGCACATTCACTCAAGAGCAACATTAAAAAGGACATCCGGCTGAGTACAGATGAGCCAGGTAAGGTACCGAAACACCATCAAAGGAGCCATCTGTACTGGCAGCAGCACATAAACAGCAGCAGCCATGGCACTGACCCAGGGCGCCCAGAGGAGGCAAAGCAGAGACCCGCACCTCCATCCAAGCACTACCTTAAGGGGGGAACCACGGCAGCCACAGCCGATCATCATGAGGTAAAGGGCTCCCGCAGAGGAAACACTGGAAGGAAGATTAAAATAACAGGTTAAACTATAATGATGGATAAATATAACAAGACTAAGTTTTAGAGTAATTAAGCAGGCTTTAATAAATAATCAGTTAAAAGCTTAGCTAAAAAGGTGACTCTTTAGCCTGCTCTTAAAAACATGAACATTCTCTGCGACCCAGAGGTCTTCTTGCCCGTTTCAGAGGTCAGGACTATAGTACTGGAAAGACACCTCACCATGATTATGTGTCCTGACTTTAAGGATGACAAGGAGACCGCTGCCAGAGCAGCACATAGACAGCGAAGGTTCATATGGTAAAAGCCGTTCTGAAAAGATGAGGAAGGCCCAAGATCATTAGGACACTAAAAACCATTAAAAGAACCTTACAACTAATCCTAAAACAAAAAAGGGGACCAATGCAATGAATTTCAGATGGGTGTAATGTGCTTACCCATCGTGATCCTTGTCAGGACACGTGCTCATGAATTTTGTAGGAGCTATAAACTTGAGATACTCTTTTTGCAAAGACTAGAAAGCAGGGCATTACCGTAATCAATTCTACGGGTCATAAAAGCATGCGTGTTTTTGTGTTGGAACGAGACACAAAGGGGCGGACTCTGCCAATGGTCTTCAGATGTGTCCCAGATCATTTTCAAATAATACATTAAAGTTAGAGTCAAGTCCCAAGTCAAGTCCCAAGTCTAAAACTTGGAATTTCAAGTCATGTTGAGTCATAAAAAAACAGCATTGCAATTATATGTTCAGTGTAAATCAAAGACAATGTTCTTTTTTAAATCTGTATTTAAAACAGCAAACAAAATCAAACGGGTTAATATGATTGGCTGTGCTGCAGCTCTTGCACACATACAGAGATACAGTCTGCATTTTTTGATATAAGATTATTGAAATGACTGAAAAGTGTGCAAACCTGAAATTATGAATTTTAAATGTTGGGTAAAATATAACTTCTTTTCAAGTAAATATGTTTAAGTCCAAAATAACTCCCAAGTGATTGGTGTAAAGTCCAAATCATTTCAAAAGTGCTTGAACATGTTTGCAAGTCAAGTCTAAAGTCAAAAATGTATGTCTTGAGTCTTGACTCAAGTCCAAGTCATGTGACCTGCATCCCCACCTCTGATTTTTATTGTTGTTTGGACAAACATGCCACTAATATTAATGTTTAATGTAAACAATTAAAATGTAATCTTAATCCAACACAGCTAAGAGTTAAGTGTTCATCCTGTTTGCAGTGGGTTGCCGGTTTGAACTTCCATTTATCTTGGTCACTTCACACGCCTTACCTGCTGGTGGTATGTTGTGTTGGTTTCAATGTGAACACAACCATATAGTTAAGTATTCGACAGTCCCTTCTGTCTGCCCTTGGACAGCTGCAGCTACAGTGAAGTTTACTACCATCACTGTGTGAATGGGTGGATGACTAAATATAGTGCAAGACACTTTGGAGCCCTCTGAATTGAAAAAAGTGCTGCATTAAGACAGGCCATTTATAATTAAAAACACAGGTACGCAAAGCTTTTTATTGTATAAATTAACACAAGTGTTGTTAAAAAAAAAAATTTAACATTAGGATTAGAAACACAGAATCAGATCAGGCGCCGGAAGAATTGCTGGGGTAGCTGTGGCTTATCTGCTTTTCTGTCACCCTTTCTGTCATCAAAACCAAAATAATTGTCAAACCAATGTAAAATGAAACCAGTATCATCCCAGATTATTTTACCATAAATAAGTAGGGGTCCACAGCGGCCTGGATTCCTCTTTCTTTGGAGTCCTTCCTGTAATCCAGGATGTGGAAAATCGGTGGCCAGCTTTAATCCCAGACGAAACAAAAGGCTGAGGGTTGAAACTGTCCAAGGGAGGTCCATTCAGGTCCACGAAGAACGGCTTTGCTCACGTAACTTGTTACGGCTCTTGCTGTCAGTAATATTCAGAGCAGAGAATCCTCTCTCACAGTCAGCTGAGGTTAGCATGTAGGTGAGACTTGCAGTTTGTAGTTTTGCCAGTATTTTTCCTGTTGGTCGGTTTTGCAATTGAAAGTCAATGTATTCCTCAACAGCTTCTTGGGCCGGTTCTCCCAGTGTTTTTGCCAATGCCCGTACTTCAGCATCCCTATAATAATATAAGATGAATAAAAATATAAGATGATCCTGCCGGCGCGGATGCTGCATTCTCCTTTCCCTTTGTTGAGGTCTCAACAGGTCCTGGTTTTTATTCCTTTTTCTTTTTTTTTGGGTGTTTAAAACCAAAATATTAAAGTTTCTGTTTAGACATGTCAAAAACTTTAATCGTTGGACAACCTTACTACAGGTAAACAGGTAACTCCTGCAACGTTCTAAACGAGTAGCAATTACTGAACACAAAAGTCATGTTAGCAAGAGTGACGTAGCCTACGCCAATCAAAACAGCGCCACCACGCATGTGTGGTCACAGAAGGAATTACAGTCAGTAAAAGTTATTTTTAAGAGGACTTAAGTTGAACATTTTAAAACAAAAAGCGAACATATTAAGAACTTTTTTTTTTTTTAAATAGAAAAACATTAGGATTATTGTTAAAAAAAGAATGTAAACTAAATTGAAACTGGACAATTTTAGAGCTCCCCCTTGGTGTGTCAGTTGAGGGCTTTCAGGGGAGCTTATCTCCCTTTCAGGGGAGCCGAGCTCCCCCTAGCTCCCCTGTAATTTAAACCCTGTCTAAAATGTATTGTTTGGATGAGCGTCCCTGTAAATATCTAATTGTTTTTATTTAGCCGGATGTATGGACTGAAAGTCTACAAAGAAATTGCCAGTTATGTTTTTAGAATGTAAAATATATTTTAAACTATACTTGATTTAAAGGTGGCATAAGTCAGCTGTTGTGTTGGTTTCACTGTGAATCAAAGTCATAAAATTTAGTTTAATTAAACTTTAAGCTTTTGCTTCGGATAAAACATTGGTTTAGGAAATATGTTTTTCTAGTTATGTGTTAAATAGTATGATAATTTAAACCCTTGATAGGAAATAAAAAGATTGTGTTACAGATTAATTATGACTAGATAAATACATTTTTAAACACTGAAACTTATGTTTATGACATGAGTAATATATACACCATTTAAGCCAAACCCATGGTAAATTCAATAACTTGCGTACCTCTAATGATTATAAGCAATTGAAAAGTTAAAAGGCATCCACAGAATCTGATGCCAAGTATTCCTAATGTGCTTTTTTTCCAGTCCAGAAGTTACTATTTTTTATAATTTTTTTCAGATAAAGTTATTGAATTTACCACTGTACAGACCAGCATCAGTGAGTTGTTCTGGTAGAACTGTAACAAAAAATAAGCTGCTTTGTGTGGTGCTGCAGGTGCTTATCTCTCAAACTGCTGTGAAGTGGAATCTTTTTCTTCAGTGTACTAAAAGATCAATGTTTCTTGGGTTGATAACAACCATTACAGAAATGCTCTATGTTTGAAAAGCAGAAATGTTTGAAAAGCTCTACTGTTTAGAGAAGTGATATTTTTACAGGTTTCTTTCTAGCATGTATAGATGTATAGTTTTTTTTTTTTACCTGATTCTAGGAGACTAATCATTTTTTTTTATCTGCACTTGTGGCTCTTTCTGTTAGTTACACAGATTTTAAAACATTATGTTAAAAGTAGCTAACATTAGGTAGGACATTAGTGAATATTGTTTTAAAAATAATTAATGGAAAACAGTCTTGCGTACCTCTAATGATTATAAGCAATTGAAAAGTTAAAAGGCATCCACAGAATCTGATGCCAAGTATTCCTAAACATAGAACTCCCAAATATCTAAACTGTCTTTGAACAAGTACAACTTCTTCTCAGAGTCTTGAGAGATTAAAAGAAAGAAATAAAAAAATAAGACTAAGGGCCTCATTTATCAACACTTTGCGCATGTTAGAATGACCGCAAATCACACAGGGTTGCAAAAACATTCTTCAGCTGATTTGCTAATAAGGCCCAAAGATTATTATGCATGTGAAACCCACAGCAAGATGCGCTCAATCCATTTTGTGCTTTTGTCCTTGATGAATCTGCTGTATAGAGTTTTCTTTCACAAGGCGCAAAATATTGGGAGAACATGCAAATAATTATGTTTTGCAGGTGCAGTGGGATTTATGAAACATCAAACTTATAGCAAAGGCTGTTTTAGCACCTCTTAAAGGCATGTTTTAACTTTGCGCCACCACGGTTCATCATAAGTTTGTTTCTGACAAACTAAAAAATATAAATCAGATACATTCCAACCTAATAGTAATTAAGAGTCTAATTCTCTTTTTCTCGAAAGATACATCGTAACTCACTGCACCCGCATTCCCACCAGACTTGACATTATTCTTCCTGGTTTCCAATTAATAAATGACCACTGGAGATATAGATGTAATTATCATGTAAAGATTCCAAAGTTCGGTAAAATACCTGAAACATTCAGGTAGATTTAAAGCTAAAATGAGATTTTAATAGTTTTTTTTAAAGAATACATGACATTTAGTTCCCCAAATATTTTTAGATAATGAATCCCATTTCTGACATGCTCTGTAGTCAAAATATTTCTGCAGGAGGTTTGTGTTAGCATATTTTACCATTGATTTAGTATATCTTGTACAGTGTGCTTGTATCTGATCAGAGTAAAATAACTCTTTCTTAGTAATACGATTCTGGTTGACCAGTTAAAATATATACATGTATTTTTAATAAAAATGAGTAGGTTGTCCTGCGATGGACTGGCATCCTTTCCAGTGTGTACCCCACCTCTCACCCAATGACCGCTGGAGAAAGGTACCCACCCGCACAGTTTTGCAATCGCTCACATGTTTGAAAGTCTGTTTGTCTGTCTAAACTTCTCTGTAGTTACAGCTTCATGCCATTTTCTTGTACCCCAAATTTCCTTATTACAAATAATAATAATGTAAAAAAATCAACTAGATCTTATTTACAGAAAACTGGGAGAAAATGAGTTTTTAATTCTTTAAAAACGATTTAAAATGGTTACAACAAGCAGTGTTTTTTCACACCTCGGGATCAAAAACACACAGGCATGCATAAAAACAACCCCTAAACCTTTTTTATGACTGCCTTGACAGAGATAATGGAAGAGAAGACAATGTTGGAAAGTATAGTCAGTGCAGCCAGCCAAGTTCCGTCCAAACTGCTTAAAGTCCAAGAGTGCGAGGAGAGTTTCTCAGTGTGCAGTGGGTGGATTGATTCAGCCCACAGTGTAACACGGGCAGTCTGAGGTCTGCTGGAGTCTCAGTGGGTGAGCGCTCTGTTAAAAGGTCACTCAAAGACCTGTAATAAATTACTGTCATTTTACCAAACGACAGTGTACAGTGTGCTGCTGGCTCCGAAACTCTGCGCTTGTACTCCCTGTCCCACTTCTCAAACACTCTTCTGGGTGGCATCCATCTCTGCCATCTGCACTTCACTGACTGCCTGTGTTCCAACACAGCCAAAGCTGTCCTTGGCATGGCTTCGCTCCCTCGCCTCATTCCTCATACGGTTATTTATCCCTGCTTATTTCCGTTCAATTTCCTGACCATCTCTGAGCTGTGGGGGATTGGACTGGTAATCCTTGAGCCAGAGGGTTTGCTGGCTTGCTGCTCTGAATGGTCCGTGGGCTAGAGTGCTCACATTTTTGCTGGAATCAAGCCTGAAAGCTCCCATGCAAGGCTAGAAACTAATTTGCTGTAAGTAGCCTAATGAGAGGGAATGCAGATTACCTAAAGGTCTGTTTTATTTAATTAGCATGGATCATTTGTTTGTGTGTGTTTGTTTGTGTTGACAGTTTTTTGCTTCTTGATAACTAGCGTTGTGTATTTTTAGCTGGTCTGGCATTTTCTTTGATTTACATGTGAGCTCAACTCTGCTAGCAGTGGAAATGTGTCTCAAGATTTTGTCTAAAATCATCTGAAATCACACGTGATTGTGGAGTGTTTAAGGAGTTTTTAAAAAATAAAATAAAATTTCAGCCCAGTTTAAAGCATTATATACACAACCTATTTTCTTCCATCTAAAAGTATATTGTTATTAATATTTTAAGTATTGCAAAGTATTGCATATACATCCCAACTGCAACTTTCTTTTATATATCACACACTATATCTCAGCATTTTGCAACTTTTTTGTAAAGCTAAAGCCTAGTTCATACTTCTCCGTTTTGACGGAGACAGATTGACGCAGCACCATTAGCCGTCGACGCAAGGGCTCTCCGTCACCTATGCAAGGACGGAGTCAAGCCCCATTCTCTAACTATCCATCTCCGTCAACAGAGAGCGTATGCCTGTGATTGGTCAGCTCAACAACAGCCAGAGTTCGTTTCACCAGAACTGTGCTCTATAGTCGCTGTAATCAGTTAATACAGCTTTTGGGCACTACATGTGTTATATTGAAATGATAATATATCTAATATTGTCTTTTGGTGATTTTGAACACAAGGAGGTGTAGACAAACATCAAAAAAAGGCTGTTGTGTTTGTTTCCATGCGTTTTTAGAGTATTCTATGAGCTACACTTCTAGTAAAAAGATTTACAACTTAATGTCTGCCGTCCATTGCTCCTTATGGGGGGAAGACTTTCACAAACTGAAGAAAAAAACTGTCAATAACCAAAAACTATGCTGCAACGGTAGGCAGACCCACCATGAAACGTTAGCACCCCCTGCTGTCTCCGTCAAGACGTCTGCGTCTGGGTGCAAAGTTGCTGTTGGAGAAGTATAAACTGGGCTGACAGGAAGATGCTTTCCTTCTGAATGTGCTATTAAAGAGATCCAGAATGGTTCAAATTTCTAGCTAAAATATACCTTTCTATGACTATGAGATGTTTTTGTTCTTTTGGGTTTAACTTTTGTCAGTGCAACGTTTTGCAAAAATATCGTGCTGAGAAGCCAAGAGGACATAACATATATCCAGAGCTAAAGTTAGAACAGTGGTATATTCGTTTGCTTGAATGCCCCAATTACTTAAGACCCAATCAATCAACAAACCAACCAAACTTTTTTTCATAAACTGATTTTCATACAATAAATGCAACTCAACGTGCAGTACAGATTAAAAAGGACCCAACATATACCCTACCCCCAAATTTAAACATGGTCATATTTATATGCCCCTCCCCCCAATCAGCTAAGACACCGTGGTATAAGATGAAAATAGTTTTTCACATATGAGCTCCATCCAAACTATCGGATTTTGAGTTGTTTGAGAATGGTGAGACTTTTAGATGTTCAAAGCCATTCCAAAAGACTGCATTTCAGTTTTCAATTCAGTTTATTTATAAAGCACCAGTTCACAACACATCATCTCAAGGCACCCTACAAGAAAAGTCATTTCAATTCAATTGCGCATACATGCCATTTATTCCATTCATTATTTCAATCAGTTTTCTATCTCAGGAAACCAAGCAGAATGTTTTGAGTCATGGACTTGCAGTAGTTACATATCCTGGACGAACATGTAGCAACAGTAGACAGTCGCCTGCACAGTGTCATTGACTTCTGAAGAATCCCTCATACCGGGTAAGCATGTAGCAACAGTGGAGAGGAAAACTCCCATTTAACAGGAAGAAACCTCCAGTAGAACCTGGCTCAGTACAAGCGGCCATCTGCCACGACTGACTGGGGGTTCGAGAAAACAGAGCAGAGACACGAAAATGAACATAGTTCTTTCTATGTTAAAGAAAGAAAAAAAGTGATAGCAGGAGCAGGATAATGTACATTTACTTCGAGTATCATCCCAATTATTGTCCCCCTCCAACAAGGCATCACAGCTGATCATGCCAGACCACCTGTAGATTTTGTGGAGCGAAAAAAACTTAGAGAAAACATAAACTTAACAATAAAAATAACACAATTGGAGGGTAGTATAAGAAAAAAGTAACAGAGTGAAGTAAAGTAGTGAATTTGTCCTCCAGACTAAGCGTATTGTAGGATTGCTACAGATATACTCCCCAATCTGAGAGTGATTGCTCTGTTAGTAACATATCAGATCTCTTATGTATGATTGAGCCTGATAATTAGGATATTTTTATGTAAGAAGGAGGATCTTAAATTGGTAAGGTAGTTCAAGGAGCTTTACATAATAAAAACATAACACAATAAACAAAAAAGGAAACCATTAAGGAATGAAAATCTGCAATCCAGACTAGAATTAATGTTTCAGTCATTACTGATCAAAGGAAACTCCAAACAGATAGGTTAATATCCTTTATTTAAAGGAAGACAGTGTTTCAACAGTTTTGCATGTTTCTGTCACTCATGGATCAGTTGTGTTACAAATGCCAACTTGTGCCAGGATATTTTAGCTTCTCAAGCTGTATTGTCTTTTCAATGGTTTAGATATACTTTATGAATAACTCTGCGAACAGAAAAGTTTTCAGCAAATAATTCGGAGTGAGATTCCACAGAAAAATCCACAAATGCTGAACCGCAAATAGATAGGGGTCCACTTTATTGGCTCAGGGAGACTGAATGTGAATATATACCACATTTTTCTTTGTTTAGAAAGTCCTACACAATATCCCAATGAAATACATTGACCTTTAAGACTGTAACAGGTCAAATGTTAAAAGTTACAAGGATAGACATTTTTTGCAAAGCTCTTCATTTCCAAGTGTTTACTGTGATGCGTGTTCAAAACTTTCGTTTAAAAAGGTACTTGAGGGTGTTTAAGTGAATTTTATTCAGAAGGTGAAGACTTGGCTTTAGCCAAGTTGGGACAGGGACAGAAACTTCTCTTCCCTTAAGTCACTGCCAATCTGTTAATTACAGCACAGACCACAGGGACTAATGATCATGTTCCAGAGGCTGGTAATGACACAATTATAACTGCAAGGATATCAGTCATCTCCAATTATCTCATTCAGTGTCCTTGGACTGCACACACACTCACACACTCACAGTCTGGCTTTTGAATAAGACAGAAACACAGATGACTCAGCGTGATTGAAATAACTAATTCTCGTGCACAAACTTGCTAAACTGAAAAGAGTTTTTAAGGAGCAAATCATTAATGTCAGGTCAAAGGACAATTGTTTAACTTTCAACTACATATAAAACAAATCAAGTGAAACGTGAACAAGACTTGTTTTTATTTGTTTGCTTCTGCTATTGCCAAAACTGGTCTTGATGGCTGTCGAAGCACTTGTTGCTTTTTTTCCGCCAGAATGGATTTTTAGCTGCCAGAGAATGCAACATGGATTTACCCTTGGATTTGTGGCTTTCAGACAAAAAAACGTGCAGAGGCATGTGACCTAAATGTTCTGCAAGGCTGTCTTAACATTCACACTAGATTAGCTGCTGACAGTTAAACCTTCCAACAGTGTTTTCCTGTAACTGTGACTTCACTAATTTAACCCCCAAGCACACCAAAGATGAGCTGTTGAATTCAAAAGGTGCAAGAACAGTATCATGTTGCTTGTCAGGCCAACAACTTTGTTTTCATTCTGAACTGCTCTTAAAGTTTGTGTTTATGTGGCCTTGTGATCATTTATCACCAGGGTACCACTGGTGTTGGTGTACTTCGATCTGAGTCCAGTTTCAGGAGCAGGTGAGGGCATTGCCGACAGTCTTTTAAATTCATTTTTTTAATTACTCGGGCAAAATCTGGTATAATCAATTTTTACCCGTCATTTTTTTCAAAATACTAACAATTTCAATAGTATTTATTGTTTTTTCAATTTTAAATAAGATTCAATCCAGACAAGTTGAACAAAAAAATACATATACAATTTTTTATTAAAGGTTTGCTATTAAAATACCGTTGTCAAAGAATTATTTCAAGATTAGCTCTGTTTAGGGATTAGTAATTATTAGTAAAGGCATCCGGGGAATATGGCGTGATGCTTGGGACTTAAAAACTGAAGTTGGAGGAGACCTATTCACTTTTCACCTACTCTGGCTCAACTGAAGGACCCTTCTATCGTTGCTATGTCTGTAAAGTAGCTCTACAGTATGGTACAAGTTCACAGAGCTTGCAAAGAGAGAGTTACTCATGGCTAAATAGTGAGAGAAAAAATACCCAAGGGATGGGTTTCTGTTTAGGTCCTAATACATGTCTGAAAAACTCCAAAGGTAGACTGAACCAGCCTTATCTGCACCTATATGGAATTATTCCATATCAGTTTGGCACGCAATGTGGGGCCAAACTGATATTCATATCAGTACAAATAGTTTAACTATTATGGCTTTAATGCACAATCTCACAACTTCCTCCAGCTCTGCATGGAACTGAAATGTGCACCTACTGTATTTTTTTAGCAAGCATAAAAATGTTTGCGCCAGCTATTTTAACGTCTATTTTTAGCACTTCTGAAAAGCATGTCTTAATTTTGCACAACCACATTCTACATACATTTATTATTGACAAAAGAGTAGTATCTTACATACACTACATAACCTTTAAGTAATTAACACTCTAATGGCCATGAACCTGACAGTTATGTAAATATTTACCTGTTTTTTTGCCCAAAGATGCATCATAACTCACTGCGCTCTCAGCGCATCTCCACCTGTTGAAGATGCGCTTCTTGTGGATCCTCATTATTTTCCTCCGAAGTGGATAAATAGGGAACATGCGCAGAACTCGGATCAATAGGGGGTTATGCCGATAGGCACGTGACCAAATATTCAGGTTAGAAAAGGGGTACCCCAGGGGTAATAATCTGGTTTTTGCCATTTTTTACATGGCAGTGCGCCACCGGGTTATTGCTAATATCCCGGTTTTGAAATGGTTATTGGGTGCATGTAAACACAGCCAATGTAATGGCTCTCACAGAAATATGGATACAAAACAAAATACATCAAAACTGTTGGGAAGCACTCACTACGACAAGGGTGTTTTCAAACCAATCAGCAGGAGAATAGAGGGTGTGAGAGCCTGGTGTACAGTATAGCAGTGCTCCAAAAAGGTGAAAAAACTCAAAAAAGACAAGTATGACACTTAGAAGAAGTGGCAATTCAGGAGAAGTTTGCTGGGTGAGAAGAACCGGATGTCGGCCTTGGCATTCAGTGCCAAATTGGCAAAAATGAAAATATGTCATTCAAAATGTCTGGTTCATTTTGTATAAACTCTGTTGTGAAACCAAACTATGATGGTAACCCCAACTGAACTGAGTGCGCAATAGGGCTGGGTTCACTGGAATATTAGCTTTGGAAATTACAAAATAGGAAAACATGGTTTGAAATATGTGGTTAGTTGTGTAAGTTCAAGTGTTACGGCGTTATATTAGTGGCTGCAGGGGGACATTAACAAGCAGACAACAACCGGTTACACAAGTTTTCTTCTAAAATGATCGAATCATAAATTCTGCCAGCCAGCAGATGGCTGCATTGAAAGGTTCAGCGTTAATAAAGAGCAGCTGGTGTTCTCGTCTGACCTTCATCTAATGAATGTCCTGCAGTGAGCAGAGAGTAACTCCCCAATGGCAAGTGTGTAACTCCTCTGATGGATGACACACAAGTAGGAAAAAAAGAACGCTCTCACAATGCACCAAGTCATGCTCCAAGACCACCCTTTTATAGGCACTTATTGTATTTGACAGGCATGGTGTAGTGTATCAAGAAAACTGTTTTGTGTATGTACGTTTCTTATACAACCCTGCCTCACGTCATGACAATACAGTGACATGTTTTTAAGTTAAATTTGAAAATATTGTCTATAGCTGGATTGAAGAATATGGTTATACGTGCACTTATCACCAGTATATGGCCACTGAAATTAGAACAACAAAAAAAGATGAACTGTGGTCCTTACGGCACACTGCCCTGCATGTTTTAGATGTTTCTTTGTTTCAAAATGCCTGCTTCAGATGATTGCAATTCAGCAAAAGCTGGTTTATCAGCCATCAATTGAAATTGGGTGTGCTGAAGCAGGGAAACACCTAAAACATACAGGACAGCATTACTTGAGGATCACTGTTGGTAAAGAAGACTCCATTCTGTAGTCAGTTGATCTTTGTTATCATATCAGATAGCGGCCATCTTCTGGTTGTTTGTGCACATTTTCTGCTGCCACGACGTAGGGGCATTTTCTTTACTCAGCTGCTTTTGATATGTCGATAAACTAGCTACTACCTATAGGGGTTATTTGCAATCTGCAAATTAAAAAAATGTTAATTCTAACAAGGAGCCTGTGAATATTCTCATTCATCCAGGTCATGGTTATCTCAAGGAAATTTCAATCAAACGTAACTGGACTTGGTAATTTGTCTTGGAAGACGTTTCACCTCTTATCCAAGAGGCTTCATCAGTTCATGCTCGCTGCTGACCAGGCTGGGACTGGTTCAACTAACTGGTGTGGAGACTCAGCTATTTAACCTCTTGAACAAGAATCATTATGTCATTGGATCCTTTGTGCTCCATGTAATTCTAATTCTAACGAGAACTTTTCACACTTTTCAATGCTAGCATGACTGTATATATACGATAAAAACTCAAAATTGGGACAAAGATAAATTGCTAAGATGATATTAGAAACGTGAATAACATCCAGGATAACATTCTTCGGACGGATGAGTGTCAGAAAGGGTCTGGAAGGAAGAACATGGTTAGTATTTGGGAAGCTGAATGACTTGATAATTGATCTCCTGGTTATTCACACATTGGCTCATTTAATGAGTCTGATAGCAGACAAAGTATCATTTGCTAGGAGCTGTTGACTTCATTAAGAGCAGTAACGGTGTGTAATGATGTGATAAGCTTTTATCCTGTCAGAGCACAGCAGCAGGATGTTGACTTCCAGCACCATTAACATAGTGATGGCCACCAAGTATTGTCAGGACTTTTGCTCCCCACCTTCTCTGGGTCTTTGATCGGGTTGAAAGTGATTAATATACTCACAAATTTCAGTTACATGTTTATCTTAAAATACTTCTTTTTTTAAATGACGGAGTTGTTATCCCATTATATCATAGTTGAGTTTTTTTTTCAGTGTGTATTCAAAGTTCAGACCATGATGATCTTTATTATATTTACTGTATCCATAACCTATCTGGTGTGTTCCTTAGTTTTTATGATGCTGCTTGTTCATAAGCTCAGATACCTTCACAGAACAGCTAGCAGATGTCAGGCAATATAAAGGGTATAAGGTAGAAATTATATAAATGTAATAAATGGCCGAGATTTTGACTGGCCGTCCTACCGTGATTGCACATTTTGATAATGTTATAAAGCTGTGCATATGTTCTTTGTACCAGATACGCAAGGAGGATACATTCTAGTGTTCGTAATTACGTTGGATATTGTAGGTGTAAAATTTGTTGTTTTCTATTTAACGGAAATAAAACCCGTTGAACTTGAAGCCATTTTAATCCTAATATGTACGGCTTTATTTTTGTGCGATATTAAATTTATAAATGAAAAATCAGCAAAACAGGAATAAATGTTTTTCTTTTCACATTTTGGACGCAAGTTAAAAAAATACTATGTGTTTTAATAATGTTTAGCTTTATTTTATGTACTGTACAATATCTTCATCCCTACGTACATCATGAGAATTTTTGGGTTACACTTTTTGGAAAAAGATTTCAATATTTATTTAATGCATTTTACACAATAAATGTTATTTAACTGGAATTCTATATCCTTTTTTTAATTTGTTCTGCTGCAAGATATCTTGAATGTGAGAATTTCATTTTGACACATATGACAACAAGAAAATAAGATAAATGCAATAAATATTGTTACTGCACATACTTTAGATTATATCACAATATAGATTTGAGGCCATATCATCCAGCCATGCTAGATTCATACTGAGAATGGTATATACTTCATTGGTCAATATTTACTAAGAAAAGGGATTTCTGAAAGGAAGTGGTTTTTGCAGGAAGAATCAGAGTAAATGAGACTGAATACAAATGCAGACAACACTTCAGATGGCTTTGTTGTAAAAAAAAAAAAGGGGGCAAGTCAGTCTGTCATTTTATTTTATGCTGAAAATCCTGTGTGCTAAATATTTTTTTGATGTTAAATCTGGTAAATTTGGAAATGTGAGTTTTGATTTAAATACAATATGGCCACTTGTGAAGAATGTTTAATTATTTACATTATCAAGAGGTCTGCATTTAAAACATCCATCTGATAAGAACCTGATGCATTTATCAGAATAATAATCATAGTTCTGGTTCTTACAAACATTTTGACCTGAAACTCTCTAAAGAGAGGGATGAGTTTATCTTTCCAAAGTAATCTTTCCGGATTCAAATACGGCCACCTCTGTGTGTCTAAAAAGCTGCTTTACTTTCAGCAAAAAGCAATTATTTTCACTCCATCTTGTCTCCAATTGGTCTAATCTTTAAAAAATATGTTTCTCTGCGAGATAAATTTGTCAAAGCCCTACTGTGGATCATACTGCCACATGTCAACATGATTGGCTGGTCAAGCGGTAATAGGTAGTCCAGTGTGATAATTTCCCTCATACGCTTCTGAAAGTACAGTTGAGTTGGTGTGATTGAGAGGCTCTCCATGAAAGAACTTTCCTATGCTTCACTGACAGCCCTGACAACCAAAAGTAAGCTTCAAAAAAGGATTAAGTAGTGCGAGAAATAAATTTCAACCAAGATCTGCTTTGTCTGTAGACATTACATTTTGTCACACAGTGATTACTCTACTTTGCTGAAAACCATTAATCTCCTGTGAAATTTAAACAAAAGTTTGTCTTTGTGAATTCTCTGCTTCATGACTTGAGAAATGAGATTTACTGCAGCAGCTCAAGAATCGCTCCCAATTTAATGTTCAGGAGAAAACCAAATAATGTCAGTGCTTGTGACTGGCAGATGGTTAAACAGTCTCTTATCAGCAGACACAGGATATATAATCACAGAAGGATGCTCACCCCCCATCTGAGTGGCGCCTCTTTCTGCAAAGACTCTGTAAATGTAGATATCAGGTTGTAAATCACAGTTATAATACGACTGTTGTTACCACCTGGCAGTGAATGCATGGGCTGTTCAGACTGAAGCTGTGAATCAGTTCAAGGTTCATGATACTGGATTAACCAAGCCTCCACCTTTTTGCTCTGATTTTCTATTTAAAGAGACCCTGCTTATATACTGCTTGTGAGCAAAAAGGCACAGGCAACATGTGAAAACCCATTCTGTTGCTAAACAGTAATTTGGTTTATAACCAGCTAATCCCTCCTGACTGCTTCAAATAACAGATAGTAAAAACAATTTGTCAGTTTGTTCGTTCATTTCTTTATTTTTTTGTTAAAACCGTTTTTTTTAACAGAGTAAGAAAAGTCATCAGAGGGTATAAAAACAGGACAAAAAATATAGCAAAAAACATTATTACAAAAAGTCCAACTTTCTTTGAAATAGCGTATTATAATAAGCACAAAAAAAAATGTTCCTTTCGATAACAGTTTACAGAAAATGTGTAAAAATATTTAAAAAATAGTAAAAACCTAAAATTAACAGTTATAATGGCAGAAACTATTTTACAAAGAATGCATTTAACAAATGCTAAAAAGTCTTGTATCAACAGTATCTGAGAACATTTTTTCCACCCAGCATTGTTTTTATTTCCTATTGAAATAAGCAAAAGCTGTACTAAATAAACTTGAGGTTTTTGAGGATGAGAATCTAAAACCCAGTTCAAGCAAAGCAACATGCTGTATTATCAGAACTCTTGCTAATCCTTTATCCTTTATTCTTTTGCAGTTTCAGTTGTTCTGTACCAATGTTTTGTATGTCTAAAAGCTTGCCATTTATCTCGAGATGCTTCATTCCAACCATTTGTGAAGTCTTTATTTGCCTGCGGGATGTTCCAAACCCATCTTGACAACCAATGTTACAAAGAACTCTCTCTACAGTACTTTATAATGATACACTATACTCTCTACCCATTGTATACTGTATTATATTTCATCATTCAGCGTTAACATCCAAGATAAATGAGTTCAATTTTATTTTTTACATACATAAAACTGAATTAAATGGTAGGTAGGATTTGATCATTTTTTTGACCATTCATCTTTATAATTATCAAAAACAAATACAACAAAAATACACTTATAGTTTAAACACATGGGTACAAAAGACCGTAGGAGGAACAAAATGGTAATACACAAGTTAAAAACTGAGGAAATAAATTTGCAAAGGGGCGAACTGACCAAGCGGTGATAGTCTGGATATCACACAAGAGCTTTCGTGATGCTGCTGTTGTATTCTTATTTCTGTTTGTGGATCGTGTGTGTATAGTTCTCATTTGTCATTGTTTCGTTTCTTTTATCACATTTTTTTAGCTTTGTTCATCTCTCCTTCTATTGTTCACGTATAGAAACAAACTAGCCTGGGTTTTATTTTTTGTATTTTCACTGTACCTCTTCTCCTCTAACTTCAGTTCACCCTCTCTTTGTTAACTTCTTTCCTACCTCTCTTCATCTTCTTTTTTTTCCCCTTTATTTGCAGTTTCCATGTCCATAATATCTCAACAGGCAAAGGTTTCTTTGAAATATATATATAAAGTGAAGCACCACAGCAAAAACTGTAATTCTCCACTTGTGAAAGTAAATCTATTGGGCTTCTACTTGTTACTCAGACATAAATTCTGTGTGCAACACTGCCAGACAAAAAACAAACAAACAAACAGATAATATAATATGGTTTAGAGTATTTAGCAAAACTCAATGTTTCACAAAACTGTACAGCTTTGAGGATTATGAATGATACATTAGTGGTATGATAAGTTAAGATTTACATTGTTCATTTACTTAAAGTAAAAGAGGAAATAAAAATAAAAATTAAATGCCATTAACTGCAAACAGATGATATTTCACTATAACATTATAACACTGAGTCGCTCTGACCTTAATGTATTTATTTGAGAAAACCTGCTCAAATGAAAAAAATAAATAAAATCCACAGCAGTTTATAATCTATAAGAACCCTTCAATTCTGAAACTGTTTTTTTTCTTCCCTTATCTTTTATCTTTATAGATCTTGAAAGCAGAAATAATCAGTGAATATAAATGTGTAAGAATATTTTTTTGAATGACATAAAATACTGACACTATGGTATAAAATTAAAGCCATCTCCTTGAAAAAAATGTGTCTGACTCAGAAGATTTGCTTCAAATCAAAGCTGTGCCAAGCATCAGGGGGGAAAAAATACTCAAATTTTTAAAACTCAAATGGAAATAAAAAATAAAAATGTAAAATAACGCTCCAGAAGCAGCACATCATTATTTTACATATTTGCTGTCACAGAATCATGTTTCTAAAGCATTCCTACCAATGTGTCAAAATCCTCTCAGTACTTTCCAGTGAAACAGCTGCATTATTTGTCCACTACCAAAAAATCTAACACTCTATATGCATAACCATCTATATCAACTATACTCCTTCAGCATCAGTGCTAAAAATCTCTAACCTCAGTTTAGATACAAATACACACATACGAAACATGTAAATAGAGACACTGAAAGTTTAAGTAAGTAGTCCTGATATCAGGTTTGATCCATACAGTACAAACATGTTCTGAAATCCTTTTCTTCACATTATGAGATGCTTGAAAAATGCAAATCATGTCTAATCTTATTCAGTTAGTTAACTGGGAAAATAATACTGCTGTATTACTGCATTTTGCAAGGAAAGTCAAATCATTTGAATATGCACAAGTAAAATACAGGAGCAGGATATATGACGAGTGCCTATGGAAGGATTATTACAGGTCTTCCACATCCTTAATACATTTTTGCCCCAATTTTAATAATAACCTAAAGAATTTGAAGCACTTTAGTTCAACTAAATCCCACAGAAGCTAAAATCCCTTTGTACCTAGCATGCCAACCTTTAGCTTTAGATGTTGACCAAAGTCCAACAACCAATAAACAGAACAAAAAGAATTGAGCTTAATAATTAACAAGTAATCTACAGTTTTATGCTCGAGTGAACTGGTTATTGTATGCCAGAGGAGCATCAGTGAATGACAAAATGCTCAGCAACTTACTTCAGGCTGTATTTAATCTATAAGTACCTGCTGAACTTAAACATCTAATATACAGAAGTGTGAAATTTCATATTTTTGCTTGCTCTTTACTCAGTCCGGCTTTGGTTGTTAAACATTGATTTTAAACTAGATCAAAATGTGTATGTTTGACATAAATAGCCTCTTTAACAAAACGACTAAATTTTCGGAGCTACTATTTGTGCTACAAGTGCATCAAAAAGCTCTTTAGCTTGAGCCTGAATTATCTGGAGCACTCATATTTTGTAACTAAAGTAGTAAAAAAAAAAAGAATTGTGTATATTCAGGATATGGAATACAAGTTTAAACAAAATCTTGCCCTGATAATTTTTTTTTCAAGTCTGCATACAAAATTAATATTTCAAGAGATGTCAGTACAATACAGTATTGAGGTACTACAGCATAAAAGTACCATTTATGGGTTTCAAGTTGTTGTCAGGGTCAACCTTACAGCTCAACCTTATTATGCCAAAGTCTATATCTACATGTTTCATACCACCTGAGAGCAAAGTAGCTATTCCCAACCTCTGCGGTAAACAGATTTAGTAAGATGTCAACAAGTAAGAAATATCCCAACACAACCGTTACGATACAAAACAAGGTACCAAAGCACCAAAAGGCTAGTAGTTTCATCCTGACAATATTAAAAGCATTCTTAATTCAATGTTGTGCGAAATGTCCAGCTGAAAGAAGTTCACAGTAGTTAAGGAATTTCCGGTTTCATAGTAATATGTGCTACATCGTATAAAGCTGAAACATTGTTTAGAATGTGAACTAACTTATCACATAAATGTGTTTATATTGTAGTTTTCAGTATAAGAGTCTATGGATCGTGCATAGTTATTAGTTTTGGGATATGATTTGTATTGTCTAACTTCACATCGTCTGCTTGAGAGGAAATGGTTCACGTCTGATAAAGGTGAAAGAGTACCAAAGGAGCACTCTACCAGATAGGAAAAAACAGCACTACCAGTGTTTTTTCCTGTACTTTAGGCATCAAGTACAACTGTCCCGTTGAGGCTATAGAGCAGGAGTCTCCAACTATACTGCCCTGCGACTTTTTGGTGCATTCCTCCAATACAGGTGGATGAAATAACTGAATCACCTCTTCAGTATGCCATCAAGTTTGGCAAATCCCTGGTAATGAGTTATTAATTTGATTTAGCTGAGTTGGAGCAGGACCACACCTAAAATTGGCAGGGCAGTAGCTGGACTGGAGTAGGAGACCTCTGCTATAGAGCAAATCTGATAAATGATCTTTTCCAAAGTAGCTGTGCAGCAATGCAATATGTTAATTTTTGGATAATGGTCTTTATTTCTTTAAAGTTTCTTTTTCTAGGCTACTTGATTTACTAATATAATAAATGAATACTGAAGATTTTTAAGATTAAACAAAAGCACTCAAGATTTTGAAGTTGTGTTGACTCACGTCTTTGCCTGTTTGAATTTCCTGTACTTTTTCCTCTCATGTATAGTCTGCCTTTGATGGAAATGACATCCCTCTCGATTTGTTGTAAGTGGGGGAACCTGAAGAATCAGCAGTGTGTCAAGTACTTCCTTTCCCCACAATATTACAGTGCTGGGACTATTTAAATAACCCTTCAAGTATTCTGCTTGACCCTGAAAAAAAACAACACGCAGCAGTAACGCCCAATATACACCCAGACAGGCATTTTAAAAAAAAGACACAAACGACTGCATAACATGGGTAAGCCATTTCTGAAGATTTACCTGTTAGACAGTTTTGTTCGAGCCTCTAAATACAGATGTTATTGCTTCTATGCCATTTACTATAGCAGTTTCTTAGAGTTGTGAAACAAAGTGTCTTGTGACAAGTGCTGCAGTAGACTGGGGATTTTCTCTTGCAGACCACACATGACCTTCTTCCAGCAGTGGCCCGTTTTCTGGAGGCCACATTGCTCATTTGTTCAAAAAAGTAAGCAGGCAGGTGCCCTAAACCTGGGGCATTACTTTCTGCAACAGCTGTCTCACCAGTGGAAACATTCTGGCTGACTTCCCCAGGGCGGGAAGGAGCTGAGGCGAGCTCCACATTAGAAGGGGAGGAAGATGGCGCTGTGTTCAATGACGTGACGTTCAGTGGAGGCACAGGGGGCATTCTGAACGGAAAGACAGACAGCATAAGATTTTGTGGGCCTGCCCGTCGAGGAGTAGAACCTATCTGAGCCAGGGACAAAATTAGTTTTTCTCTGAAGCTTTTCTGTGTGCCTGTTGGCCGGTTTTGCATTTTGCACATTTCTTTGTGGAGGATAAAGGCATTTACTGTTGCTATATCAACAAAGTGATAAAACAGGGTTTTGTACCATCTCTGTGTTTTATGAAGGACGTTATAGTAGCCAATAAGTGCATCGGACAAGTCGACTCCTCCCATGTGCTTGTTGTAGTCTTTGACACAGCCTGGAATGGGCACGTGCTTTACGGTCCACTGTCCGTCTTCGTTTCTCACTTTTCGCTTTGCCAAATCGTTGCTGTAAGCTTTGTGCAAGGTGGTGCACATCGTTACCTCTCGGGTGTCAAACCACTTAACAAACAACAGATCTCCTTTCCTGATCCACCTAATGGTTCCTCTGGGTGTTTTGTCCGGCATGTTCGTTTTTTCCTTGGGGTAACCTGCTATATTGGAACGGATAGTGCCACAGGCCCAGATTTTCCTTTTAAGAAGGTCAAGGAAGAGAGTTGGACTAGTGTAGAAGTTGTCGACATAGAGCTTGTAGCCTTTTCCTAGGAAAGGAATGTTGAGTAGTCTCATAACGGCATCATAGCTTATCCCCTTTCCCGTGGGTTCCCCATCTTTTCCCACATAGACAAAAAAATTTAAAGTATAGCCACATATTGAGTCTGCTAATACATAGAGCTTAAATCCCCATTTTGTAGGCTTGTTTCTGCTGTACTGCTTAAAGCCAAACCTTGCCTTGCTCGCCACCATTCGTTCATCTATAGAGATGTGCTGGTGTGGGTGAAAGTGAGTGTGACAGGCCTCCAGAATCTGGTCATACAGTGGCTTTATCTTAAAGAGCCTGTCGTAACCCAAAGTTCCCTTTTTTTGGTCATTGGCCGCTTCTTTAGCGGGATCGTTCATATGCAGGCTGCGGGATATGGCGAGGAAACGTCTGCATGGCATTACAGAGGCAGGAAATGGAAGACTAAAGAGCGTGGATCCTCTCCAGAATTCTTTTAGGGTTTTTAGTGGTACAATGCCCATGTAGAGGACAAGACACATATAAGAGTACATATCTGCTGCTGTAACAGACACCCAGCTTTCCCTCTGACCTTGGCATTTCTTTTCTCCATAAGTATTTGTATTTTTTACCAGTGTATCAATTACTGTAGTTGTGAAGAACAGCTGAAACAGCTCAAGTGGTGTGTAACTGGCTGTTCTGTTCAGCTGAGGACCTACATCCCGCTGTGGTCTGAACCGTGGCTGAGGAGGCTCGGCATCTTCCTCATCAATATTTCGCCAGCGGTCTCCATCATCTTCCCCATCTTTGTCTGGCCGCACCTCCCCCCTCTGCCGCTTTCTGCTTTGAGTGTTCCTGCCCGGACCGAAGAGTCTCTTGCGAGAATTGCTGAAGAAACCTTTTTTGGGTGTAGCTGCATTGTTGACCTTCTTTCTACAAGTGCCGCTCTCCTCCCATGTCTTGGCTGCAGATTTCACCCGGGATGTCAGTGGAGAGGCATATACAGAATGACATTGCCTCCTTGAAGCTCTTCTCTTTGCAGGGCTACAATTCCACTCATCATCTAACCTGTCCTCATCAATGAAGGCTTTCCTGTACATGAAACAGATAGATCAGGGTTAATGACATCTTAGAAAATAATTTTGGTATGAAAAAAAGTAGGAAAATAACCAGTTTAGAATTAAGCTCTTACTCACCACTATGATAAAATATAGTAAACAGATTTTCGTCATTATGTTTTTTTAAGTATTAATTAGCATTTAGTAACTTTGACAAGATTTCTGGCTGTATACTGTAGGCATAAAACAGTTGCCTGGATGGATGGAAATAATGACTGAAGAACATTTTTTTTTTCTCCATATTCTGTTCTATTTTCTATTATTTTTTAGACTTGGTTTTGAAATTAAATTCTAAACTTCTGGATATTTTAAAAATCATATTTAAACAAAGGATGTTTAAATGTGATTCTATAGAAAATGCCACAGTGACTGGTGGTTACTCCTGACCACTCAAACCTATGTCTTCACAGTGCTCCTGCATTTCTCCTTTACGGGTAAAATGTAAACAAAAAATTGTTGTTTGGGCATTTTTCCGATTTCCTATTGGTAAAAACGTGGACAGTCATGGTGTGGAGACTGATGGAGTACCATCAATTATCGTTATTAGGAAAATACAGTTAGTACTTCAGTTGGCAAGCTGTGAGCATCATGTCTGTTAAAAAGCTGACTGCAAGTTTTACCAGAGCATATAGTCTTACTAATTAGTCAGCTACTATCAGTTTGGACTACTTGGTTTATTTGGTAATACCAGAGCAGGAAATGGGTATATTTTTTGGAGGTAAGACTCAGCCATAATAAAAGTTTTTTCTTAAACCATCATCACATTTCATATGTACACATTTCTTATGTACTTTCTATTTATTATAGAAAAGGTCTATGTGTCAGTGACAAAATAGCAATACATACATTTTAATTATCATTTTTATAAATTTAAGAGTGAAAATGTTATTCTATCAACAGTTACAATAAATTAGATTGTTTCTGTTCTACTAAAGTGTTGCCAAGAAACCATAGCCTTTTTACCTGCATTGCCTTTACATAGCCTTTTTTTTTGGAGCCTTTTTACCCAGGGGGCTAACGGTACGCTTAAATCGTATTTAGTTCAGTTCAGTGTCATACCGAACTTTGACGTAAAAACCCCAACCGTTATTTTTGTATACCTTCACACCCCTATAAATTACAGATTAAAATAAACTAAAATCCTAATCAAGCATCCACTAAATAAGGGATTTTTTTTAGAAATTCAGAACAAGCTTTTATAAGGTTTAAGTAGACCATTCCACTTTCTAACTGTTCTGAAACTGTAAGAGATTAAGAATAGTACTCTATGTGTGCATTTAATTAACACCATATCCTGAAGCAACATCGCCCATATCTGTTACAGGCTGACTAACTCATCCCAAAACATGTAAGAACACGAAACAGTGGGATGGCCTCCAGAAATTTAAAAAAGAGCTGCTTAAGACAGTTTTTCACAGCTTTAATTTAGATGTAGAAATAAAAAGACATACAAAGGCGTATTACAGCCATTGTAAGTCAAAGAAAAAAATAAAGTGCCCAAAAGAAGTTTTCAACAATTTAAAATATTGACAAGAAAAAATAAGAATTTTCTCTGAAGTTATAAATTTGCAAGAGTAAAAGGATAATAGTCTGTGATGTATTTCCTGTAATATTTATAAGTAAATCTTATCTTATTTATTTCTTACTCAAACTATCACATGTACATAGTATTTAGGCATCTACAGGTGCTGGCCAGTAAATTAGAATATCATCAAAAACTTGAATTATTTCAGTAATTCCATTCAAAACGTGAAACTTATACATTATATTCATGCAATGCACACAGACCAATGTATTTCCAATGTTTATTTCTTTTAATTTTGATATTTATAAGTGACAACTAATGAAAACTCCAAATTTGGTATCTCAAAAAATTAGAATATTTTAAAGGCCAATGAAAATTTTTTTTTTTTTTTTAAATGTTGGCCAACTGAAAAGAATGAACATGAAAAGAATGTGCATGTATAGCACTCAATACTTAGTCGGGGCTCCTTTTGCCTCCATCACTGCAGTAATGCGGCGTGGCATGGACTCGATCAGTCTGTGGCACTGCTCAGGTGTTATGAGAGCCCAGGTTGCTCTGATAGTCGTCTTCAGCTCCTCTGCATTGTTGGGTCTAGCGTATTGCATCTTCCGCTTCACAATACCCCATAGATTTTCTATGGGGTTAAGGTCAGGCGAGTTTGCTGGCCAATCAAGGACAGGGATACCATGGTCCTTGAACCAGGTACTGGTGGTTTTGGCACTGTGTGCAGGTGCCAAGTCCTGTTGAAAAGTGAAGTCTGCATCCCCATAAAGTTGGTCAGCAGCAGGAAGCATGAAGTGCTCTAAAACTTCCTGGTAGACGGCTGCATTGACCTTGGACCTCAGGAAACAGAGTGGGCCAACACCGGCAGATGACATGGCACCCCACACCATCACTGACGGTGGAAACTTTACACTGGACCTCATGCAACGTGGATTCTGTGCTTCTCCGCTCTTCCTCCAGACTCTGGGTCCTTGATTTCCAAAGGAAATGCAAAAATTGCTTTCATCAGAAAACATAACTTTGGACCACTCAGCAGCAGTCCAGTCCTTTTTGTCCTTGGCCCAGGCGAGACGCTTCTTACGCTGTTTCTTGTTCAAGAGTGGCTTGACACACGGAATGCGACAGCTGAATCCCATGTCTTTCATGAGTCTCTTCGTGGTGGTTCTTGAAGCGCTGACTCCAGCTGCAGTCCACTCTTTGTGGATCTCCCCCACATTTTTGAATGGGTTTGTCGTCACAATTCTCTGCAGGGTGCGGTTATCCCTAGAGCTTGTACACTTTATTCTACCACATTTTTTCCGTCCCTTCGCCTGTCTGTTAATGTGCTTGGACACAGAGCTCTGCGAACAGCCAGCTTCTTTAGCAATCACCTTTTGTGTCTTGCCCTCCTTGTACAAGGTGTCAATGGTCGTCTTTTGGACAGCTGTTAAGTCAGAAGTCTTCCCCATGATTGTGGAGCCTTCAGAACAAGACTGAGGGACCTTTTAAAGGCCTTTGCAGGTGTTTTGAGTTAATCAGCTGATTAGAGTGGCACCAGGTGTCTTCTATATTGAGCCTTTTCAGAATATTCTAATTTTCTGAGATACTGAATTTGGTGTTTTCATTAGCTGTCAGTTGTAATAATAAAAATGAAAATTAATAAACACTTGAAATATATCACTATGTGTGGAAGGAAAGTATACAGTATACAAGTTTCACGTTTTGGATGGAATTACTGAAATAATTCAACTTTTTGATGATATTCTAATTTACTGGCCAGCACCTGTACATTAAACTTCCCAACTTCAGATTGCCGCTTCACAAGGCAAGGTGGCGTGGCTTAGCCTTAAACATGTTTATTATTTCGTCAGAGTCCAGTTTGTCTTTTAGCAATAGGAATACGATTCTATTAAGTCTCTCAATGAGCATTGTAGCTCTGCTGCTGGTTCAATCCTGTTCACCAGCGAAAAAAGGCACTGCATAGAGCAACTTGTTACAGGCAGTGAAATAATCATCTTTGGGAAAACGTCATATGGGGGGGATGGGTGGAGGGGGTGTTGCCTATCTCCAGCAATTGTCTGACAAGTTAATACCTTTTTTTTTTCTCCATTCTTTTTTTTTTATTCGCAAAAAAAGAAAAAAAATATTTTCCACAGACAATTTAACAGAGGATTTAAAAAATAAAAATGGGTTAAATAACATAAATGTTTAGGTATTTACAGAGAATCCCACATCAACAGGAAGGGTATACTTAACATAACAACCAACTGAATAAATAGACATCTATACAATCTCTGTAAGCACATACATACACACACACAAATCGTGTGTGTATATATATATATATATATATATATATATATATATATATACACACACACATGTACATATATATATATATATACACTGTATATATATATGTACATATTCATACATTAAACAAATAAAATAAAATAAGAAAAAGAAAAATTAATAAATCAATTGTATTATCGGTTTTTCATAAAAAGTATGAATTTCCCCCCCATCTCGTCGAAAGCTATCAAGTTATTTTTCAAATTATACATTATTCTTTCCAGTGGAATATAGGACATGAGTTCATTCAACCACATATTTCAATGCAATACACTTATTGGCAGCTATCAAAGCCATTTTAACAAATCTCACATTGTATTTAGAATATAGAGATAACGTAGATTAATCTCCAAGTAGGACAAGTTTTGGGTTTAAAGCCAAGTCAGAACCAATAGCTTTTTCAATAGTATCTTTAACAGTCTTTAACTGTTAAAGACAAGTTAATACCTATCAGTAGTATCTGTTAAGTAGTATTCAATCTAAAAGACCTGACCAGAGAACTACACATAAAAGTGAAATTAAACGCTTGCTCTATTATTAGAATATCTGCACGGCACGGAACGAAAATGCTCACTTTTTTTTTTTCTTTCTTAATCAAATAGTCAGATTTTTGCAGAAGTTATTGTCATGAGGTTTTGGATTTTTTTTCACGGACAGAATTGATTATCGTAGTTGTTGATCTGCAGGCAGAATCTGCGCTTCGCTCCACTGGAGACTGCAATTACATAATTCAATTCAGACTAAAAGTTTAACATGAGGAAAATATTTCTCCCATTGTAGTGAACATAAGTGGAAGACTCTCAGAACGAGCCGTTTCCTGACCCGTAAACTATCAGGGGAAAGCCTGCAAGATGCAGCAGGCGCCACATAACATCTG
Source organism: Apricaphanius iberus (assembly GCA_028564705.1). Lineage (NCBI taxonomy): Eukaryota > Metazoa > Chordata > Actinopteri > Cyprinodontiformes > Aphaniidae > Apricaphanius > Apricaphanius iberus. Next base: position 1,901,479 of record JAPXFQ010002778.1, read on the forward strand.
TGGCGCACATCGGGGTCTATGGCACGCGTCTAACCGGGCGCAATGGGATGGATGGACTGGCGACCTGTCCAAGGTGCACCACGCCTCTCACCCGATAACAGCTGGAGAAATGCACCAGACCTCCTGCGACCTTTCAAGGAGAAGTGGGATAAATAATGGATGGAATTTATTTACTGGACTCCGTGCAAAGAGTTGAAAAAAAGCACTGGCACACCCATGGCTACGCCAATGGCTTGAAGGCATACATTTACAACATTAAAGTGCTAGGATATTCTGTAACATTGTAAAGTCAGAAGTTTGCATCTTTGGGCTGCAGACTGAATGCATCCAAGTGGCAGCTTTTTTTATTTACAGATCTAAATTTACATCTAAATTTACCACTTCTGTCTTAGAGGAGTGGTGGCATTTTTATTGCAAATGTGGAATGTTATCTGTGATGGACTGGCGACCTGTCCAGGTTGTACCCCGCCTCTCCCCTGTTGACAGCTTGAGATAGGCACCAGCCCCCCCGTGACCCCTGGAGGACTAAGCGGTTCAAAAAATGGATGGATGGATGTGGAATGTTATAATATATGAAAACTCTTGACTTTTTCCTGATAAATTAAACAAACAACCAACTTTAAAATGTCAAAGAATATCCCTTCGTTAATATAATAAACATATGCCTTTAATCATCCAAAATTATCATTTTTTTCTTGCAAACTGACTTTTTGACATCATCCGAATACTCAAGATTTTTCTTGTAAATATATGAAAGTAACCTAGACTTTTCTTTCTTTCTTTACTTCTGCATGGCCAGGTTATATATATTTTTTCTTTGATCTACAATAAAACAAAAATATAGAGTCGTTAACACAATATACAGAATATAAATGCCATAGCTGCCATGTTAAGAAATTGTTCTGGAGAAATAATATTTTTTATGTGAGAAATAAAGAAACACAATACTCTAACTGAACATTGTTTTCAGTTGAATACAATGTTCAGCCAGTAGTACTTCAACAATCACCATGTTGGTGCCAAAACACTGTTCTGATTGTCAAACTGTGACGAGGTTGGGAGGTTTTACAGAAAATCTATAAGTGAAAGCAAACGCCAGAACAAAGAACGAAGATATGGACTCCCTGGTATGCTTTTTGAACAAATACAATTTCTCTTTTAAATGCAACATTATGGGTCAGTGGCACAGACTGAGTCTTTGCAGCTAAGGAGCTAATCTACCCCAGTGATGGGGCATATTTTCCAATTTAGGTCATTTAATTTAGGTGGCGGGCCAAAATCAATCTCTGCTGTCTGTTACTGGTTTTACTTACATCATCACAATTTACTCTAGTACTCTGTAGATACACAAGTATCTATATTGTATTTGTTAATAATTTCCCAGCACTATTAGAGGAATTTGATTATATAAATCCTAAAATACATCTTTTTGATTTCTAGGGAACTCTGAGATCAGATAGGCTACTGCGGTTTCACCCAATATCACATTCTCATCTCCTCCATAATAATACATGCTGGCCTAGTCTGGACAGTATCTTATTATGCGGGCAAGTAGTAAATGGGAATGCAACTCATTTTTAGATCTTATTTATAATTTATTGAAATAACCGAAAACACAAGACTGTGATACTGAATGTAGTATTTGCAGGTTGTTATTTGCTGGGGGGGGGGATTATCTCCCACTCTGCTTGTGAACTCCCCCCCTCTAGTATTTCGTTTCTTATCTCTGAGGGGGGCTATGTTTTCTTGTTCCTCCTTCTGGTCCTACAGAGTAAATTTCCCTTCACATGAATTCTGTAACCTCTGTACTTCTCTTTAGACGGTACAAGCACCAAGACACCACAGACGAACACCTTCAAAAATTTGATGGCTGAAGTTTACACGCTCTCAGTCTTGACAGTGGAGTGCAAGAGGGGATTCAGTGCAATCCACCAAATTTTGACAGATGAGAGGAATAGAATGATAAAAACATAAAATAATATTTCCTTCATCTCTTTACTGAGCCCGGCAGGAGTCAGGTGCAGAAATAATTTTGAGGTGTAAGAATCTGTACCCTCGGTTTATTAAACTGTGCGTACGGATTTGGATATCGTGCTGGACCTTTTAACTGATAACAGGGCGTTACTCCTTTGACCAGGTTTGTTTCAACTCCATGCACAACAAACGTAATATTTATTTTTAAGCGGTGTTGAAGGCAAACCGATCGTAACATTTGTGCAAATGGTCCAAAAATTGCACAGTGTATGTTTGTCTTGCCGCTTGGATGTGTGGAGCTGATGGTGCAGCATAAATAGACCTTGCATTAAAGAGATATGAATTAATCAGTTACTGTACCTGTTGGTACTGTTCCCACTTTTGAATGCGAGTCTTTATTGAACCTAACATCAATCTCTGTAAACAAAGAAAGCTGCAGGATTTGCATATAAGATGGTGGAACACCAGTCATTTCGGATAGCCTACTGATTATATGAAAATTGCACTGGTGGATGCACTGTTAAAAAAAAATCCATAACAGGTTTTTAAGGACAAAACAGTCATTAATAGGCTAATTATTGCCTGGGACATGTCCCAGTGCTAAACTGACTCATATGTCTATACTTTCCTGCAGGACTCCAAATCTGTGCTAAAAGTTTAATAAGCCAAAGGTATGGATTCTAAAACCTGAAAATTATTTCTGCACCTGATTCCGACTGGGCTCCTCTGGTCCAGAGGTGGACTTTTCCCCCAACAGAAAAATATGCAAAGTGGTGGGTCTGAGAGGGTTGACAAGGTGCTGCAAAAATAATTTCACCTGCTATAACTTGATATAAGTCAAGTGAAATATTATCTTTAATTTTAATCATTTTAATATATTTAATCTTAATATTTTAATGTCAAAAACAATAATTTTGTTTTTCACATTTTTCTGTCAGTTTTGAAATGGTAAATGTATGTGGAACATGCCCCGCAGCCAGCAAACACAAACCTGTCGTTTACAAGAATTTTATTTTATTTATTTTTTAAACCCGCCCCCTCTCCACAAATCGAACACTGAGTATTTGCATACAAGACGCGTTTGTTACCCCAGGTCAAAGTAACGCTTAGAAAACGTCGAAATCTGCTCTCTGTTAGTCCTTTTAAACAAACGTCCCTCACTGTGTGCATCCTGGCATAAGAGATGAGGGCAGACCCTGTCTGTTAAGCGGATCCAACCCTTCATCGATGCGGGGCCCCCATGAGCTTCTCCCTGCGGGTTTAAATGCGGAACAAAAGGGACTGCTAGTGCACGATAAAAGAACTACAGTACCAACTCCGCACGGTGCAACAGGAACCAAGAAATAATTGTCGGGACACTACTTTGGCTCTTTTGCTGATTTGGGTGTCTGCATTGAGTTGTAACATCCCCCTCCTGCCCGTGTTAGAAAAAAACCTACACACACCCATTTCCTTGGCGGTGAAACCCTGTCGAGCCAGCTGGTCATCAGCTTACGATTTATTTAGTTTATTTATTTATTTATTTTTTTGCAAAACAATAATGTGTAAGAATGTACCAAGTCTACAGCGCAGCTTTTTGTGTCGCCAATGTGGATAACTCACTTTCTTGATCGGGGGCCCAGACCCCTGGGGACGTAGTCCTCATCCCGACTGCGGTGGTCGTTCTCGCCGTCTGATTCCCCAGCTGACTGGAGCTGCTCTAGCTCATCCTCAGACTCTGAAAGTCGCATTTCTTAAAGCCCTGACCAGGTGAACCTGCTGGCCCTTTAAGAAGCTACTGTATGTGTAATCTGTGCGTTCGGGTTTGCGGTCAGTCAAAGCAGGTACACGCCCTGCTCCACGAAGGAAAGAGATTCTTTTTACGCTGGTCTGAAGCCAGACAGGGTTTCCGTTCTCCTCATTACCATATATGGTCATAGTCACTTCACCAACTGCCACTTTTGAAAATAAAATAAAGCCAAGATAATCATTTAAGTAATTCTTCTGAAGTGACTTTTTTAACTGATAAGGAGAAAAAAAGATGCATAAAAAATAATAGGGAAGAATGCAGAACTATCAGCTTGTGGATTAGTAACACAGTTTTTAATTGTACATTTATTATTATTATTATTATTATTATTATTATTATTATTAGTAGTAGTAGTAGTAGTAGTAGTAGTAGTAGTAGTAGAAGTAGTATTAATATATAATGTCCCCAACACACAATTTTCAAGAAGTCTGTGACCATAGACGTGTGCAATCTGTGGTGCATGTATTATGCCTGATGTTTATGTCATTTTTTTTCTGTAGAGGCCAACAAATTTTGAATCTAGTTTGATATGACGATCATCTGTACGTTTTATTTTCATAATTTCACTTCTGGGCAGTTGATTTTCATAATGTGGTAAGCATTAAATTGTGTGTGTCTGCTGTTTGTGGTGTATTCTTGGTATCAAATCTATCAGCCATGTCGGCTACATATCTTTCACTAATGTTTAGTTATTCATCACTTGTTTGCTTAGTCTCCCAAAGTAGCTTCTCAGTAGAAACCTGAGCTTCATTAAAAAAAAAAAAAAGCAGACAGCATTGGCCACTGTGAGGAGGCTGAGTGAATGATTTTACGCACAATGTTGTAACAGATTTTTTTTTAAGAAAATGATGCAGTCATTTTGATGACATATAACCAAATATATGTATTTAAACTGTTCTTTCAGGGCTCAACAAAATGTGTGAGCAGTAAATATTTGTAAAAGCCACTCAGTTTTTCTGTTTACATCTGGAGTCATGAACAGGCTATGAATTATTCAGACTGTCACAGCTGTTGGTTCAAAATCTGGAAAGTTTAAAGGCCCCGTTTCACTCACATTTCTGTCTTGTGAAGGTTTGTTTTCATTGCACCATGTCCCACGACACTGTAAGTGTTCTTCATTACTTATTTATTTCAGATGGGTGGAAATTCTGCTTTACACGCAGCTTACAGGAAGGTGGAGCTCTGACTGGGTACAGAAACTAATAAGAACTATAATTTGATGGGTCACATGCAAGGGTTGCAATTTATGGAGAATGGAAACAAAATCTTTTTTTGATTCAGAACAGTTCTTATCACATGTTACAAGATCAGATGGGTGTCCCATCTTTCATTTATCTGTGTGTTTTGGGAAGTTTCTCAAGAGAAATACAAGAAAGAAAACGGCAGAGTTTATAACCGCTACATTAGTCCACAACTGACAATAGTAGAGATAAAACAACAAGGCCTCAAAAGGTATGAAATTACAAAGGCGCCAACACCTGTTTTTTGCCCCTAAGCATGTAGCTTTATAAACATATTCATAATCGGAATGCTGCAAATTAAGAAGGTAATTACATATATATAAAGGTTTAAGTGCTTTTATGGCAGCAAAATAAGTCATTGTGTCTAAATATGAATACTTTCAATGAAACATTCTTTAGCATAAGCTAACAGGTATTTATTGTCTTTTTAAGGTAAAATGTTTGTAGTTTCCTGCAATTGTCTGAGATTCCATCACTTTTACAGCAATTATGCCGATGAATTGACAAAGGTGTGGAACAATTGACCCTTGTTCAGAGAAGGCGGTTTGAAAAGCAAGTGCGGACACTGAGAGAATAATTTATTGAATGTTTCCTGTGAGCTTTTCTATTTTTTTGACAGGATGTCTTTTTGGGGCCATTTTCACAAGTTTTAAACCTTGTGAAATCCCGCTAAATTATGCTCTGACGTTAGAAGAGCTCTGATCAGTCAGATCAGCAACAATGTGGATTAGAAATTGTCCTGGATGTGGAATCTGAACTTAGTAGTTAAATTTACAGAGAGTTAGGATTGTTGTGTAGAGATGCCCTTTTTTGGTCAGTCCTCTTGATAGCTAACCCCTTCAGACTGATATATACAGACTTCAGAAGCTTAGGAAATACTTTATAGGTTAGCTGTTGTAACTTTATAGACGATCGAGGTTTATTTTGAACCACCAAGTGAATTGAATGACTGACAGGGATAACTGCAGTGATAAAAGCATTTCATTAATCAAATTCAGAATCTGTTTAGCGACCAAAATTGTGTACACAAACAAGGAATTTGGCTTACAAGTGCTAATGGAGTACAGCCATAAAGTATAAATATCACACTTTAGGGAAAATAAAAAAAGGATAAAGGAACAATGGGACTGATTTATCAACGGTTTGCGCTTGTTAAAACCCGCGCAAACCGCACAGCATCGCAAAAACAAGCTCTGGCTAATCCAACAACACGGCGCAGAGGGCATTGCACCTGTTAAACCCGCAGCAAGATGCACACAATCCATTTAGCGCTTTTGGCCTTGATGAATGTGCAATCTGGGTGTTTCTGTAAGAAGAGGCAAAATATTGGGAGGAGAATAGGCAAAGGAGTAGGCATTCCAGGCGCAGTGTGATTTACTAAGAATAAAAATGTATTTTAGCATCTATTTTTAGCCCTTCTGAAAAGCATGTCTTAATTTTGCGCTACCACATTCAACATGAGTTTATTATTGACAAACAAAAAATGTAATTCACACACAATATAAACTGAGTAATTAATACTCTAACGGCCATAAACCTGAGTTTTTCCCCTAAAGACGCATCATAACCTCACTGCGCTCTCATCACGTCTCCACCTGGTAAAGATGGGCTCAGCGCACATGATCCTAGTGGATCCTCATTAGTTCCTCACGTAGTGGTTAACCATCCTGGAGTCCAATTAATAAAATGTAGTAATCATAGACAATACCACAATGATAATTGGCAATATATACAGTATTTAAAAACAAAATTCAGACATGCTGCACTTTTAATCAGTTTACGATGTTTGCATGCAGCAGAGAGCAGCGGATGTACACCTCATGAATTACATTTATTACTGACAAACTAAAAACAAAATTAACAGCATTTTAGCCCAATTTCTGTGCCAAAGACGCATCATGGATGCATGCACATTATTCCTCCTCTCTCTAGCTGCTCGCATTAGCGGCTGCAAACTCCTCATTTGAATACTGCTGCTTGCGCCTGTTGAGAATTGCTCACGCAATCTTAGTAAATCACCCGCAAATTAAGGACAACCCACTGGCGCAAACGTTTAGTGCTGCTTGCAATTTTGCAGTCATTATCAGGAATCTTGATAAATCAGCCCCAATATGTACATAATTGATTTTTTTTTGTTTCAAAGTCGACAAGCTGACTATTCTGGCTGTATAGTGTTCATTGAGTCCAGTTTTGATCTACGGCTACAGTATGTTGGGGATTCATCCCAGTCACACAGAGAACATGAACTGAACTGCCCACAGGACAAAAGCGCTTCACTGGTAAAGAACTCTGAATCCCAGAATGCACAGCTCCCAGGAAGAAGGGTCTTCATCATATACTGTATATAGACCGATTCGTCAAAATAACCAGAAGTTGAGCTTCTGCCATTACTGCAGTGGCAGCTCCCAGTCAGGCACCCATAGGCCCTGTAGGTAAACCTTTTCTCTCTAGCGAACATGTCTAGGAAGGCTGGGAGGACGTGTTCATTCATTGGCTGTTCTAATTTTCATTCATCGGCTGTTCTAATGTTCTAACCAGAAAAAGTAGTGCAAGATACATAGGCCCTTACTTAGGACTGTCCAAGGTGATCATCACAAGTGGATAAAGAACATAAAGAGGATTTTGTTCCAAATGAAAATAGCACAAGTATTTCTTACCATGCCACAATAACTTGCATTCAGAATAGCAAACAGCTAACTTAAACGTAGCTGGCTAAAGTTAGCTATTTAATGTTTACACCAGGGTTCTCCAAATCCAGGCCTCAGCAGCTGATGTCCTACCAGTTGTAGATGTGTCTCTGCTCCAATGCAGCTGATTCAAACTTCCTCATCAGCATGCAAAAGTTCTGCAGAGGCCTGCTAACAAGCCATCATTTGATTCAGGTATTTTTGAACCAGGGAAAGAACTCATACATGAAGGATACCCACCCTTGAGGGCTGGATTTGGGAATCCCTGGTTTACACTGTGCGACTCATAGTAATTTCCCAGCTGCTGTTTACAATTTTCATTTCAAGTTGGCCCTTGTGCATGAAAAATAAATTTCCCTGTTAGGGCCATGTGTCTTAACAATATGAACCACACATCTAAGGTTGCCGCAGATATAAAAAACTCTGATGCTTAGTTTACCATGTTTCTTGGGTAGAAAGTGTTGGTTTACCTACAATATGAACAAATAGGCATAATGCTTTTGTACTGGAAAAACAGGTAACAGTTAAATACATGTACCAACATCCCTTGGACTCAGAGTCCAGTGATTATCAGCATGCTAACTCCTGCACACAGAAGACAGCAAGTTAACACTTTTTGTTGATGTAGCTACGAGCTAACTGGGCCAACCAGAAGTTAACCAAAACTAATGGTTTAGCCAGTGCTTTTAGCCAGATAACCGGGGTTGAGCAACTCTGGAATCCCTCTGCTCTCCAGGCAGGTTTAATAATTTTGTCAATTAAAAGGATGAAGCCTTTTTGGTCCATAACTTTCACTAAAAGTATCTGAATTTGAATTAAAACCAGTCGTAAGTATCAACATGTAAAGATAAAATGAGATCATTTCCACCCATTTTTGACCAAGCAATGTTAAGTGGAAGAGTAACTCACCCTCCTACCAGACTATAACCCCACATTTCTTTTTGAAAAACGGCTCAGAAGGAGGTGTTGCCTGGCGGACCAGGAAAAATGCAGGGGGGATGAAGGGCTGGGCGTGGTCTGGGCTGTGACTGACATGTTGCAGCAGCGCAGAGTCAAAAAGGCCAGAAAAATTGCATTTTTAATGTGGAACTTGCTCCTTTCTGTAGTCAGCCCCTTGCGGGTGAGGGAAGAACTGCATTTTTTTCACTTCAGAGTAGGCTTCGTATTTGGCTATCGACTTTGCCCCTTGGTCTTCACACAGCTAGGAATCCCCCTGACTTCAAAGAGATATGGAAATAAAATGCAGAGCAGCATTACCCCCTCTTTATTTTTGCAAGCTATGCTTTTGGGAAAAGTGGATGTAAAAGTCTTGATCTTACTGAATCTTTTAAGAAGAACCTTAGATCTAAAATAAAATACAGTCTGCTGTTGCAGTCTGAACAATAATAAGTTTAGCTGCCTGAGCCTGGATGAATCTCATCATAGATCCCCTTCAGAAGGGACAATATCTCTGATTATGCTGACATAATCCCCAAACGATGGAGATGACTATAGCTCAGGTGATAAGAGTTTGTTCTGTAACCGGGGATTTGAAGGGTTTGAGCGCCTGCTCTGTCCTTCTCGGTTATTGTCTCCTTGGGTAATACACTTCACCCAACTTTCCTGCAGGTGGCGTTCAGAGGGCCCGGCGGCACCTGTGTACGGCAGCCTTGCTTCTGTCAGTGTGCCCCAGGGAAACTGTGGCTGCAATGTAGCTTTGGAAAATCGGTGTGTGAATTTGTGCGTGAATTTGTGCATTACGGAAAAAGCGCTACACAAATGCAGACCATTTACCATTAAAAAATTTGTTGTTAGCTTAGCCATGACCTCAAAATGCCTGCCATCTGTCTGCCATCTTGCGAGTCCCTAAAGGGTTCTTTCGCCATCTTGATAACTGATTGACTTTAGTAATCAAGTGTTTATTAATGTTTTCCTTTACAGTTTGCTTTGTACTAGACTGGTTGCTTCTACACATACCAGTCACTGTTGCTAGTTAGCTTTCAGCGCTAAATTGACCTTATTCTAAATTCCTCATAACAAATCTTGTTTTTTAAATACACATATTCAGACTGATCTGTGACAGCCCTGCTTTGTTGTTTTATTACTTATAAGTGCTTCAGTTTTATTCTTATTTGTTCCTATCATCAGTATTATTTTCACTTTAGTTAAATGTTGCTGGCTTAGTTAAAGGGTATTGATTGGAGCATTTTAACTAGAAGTTGAATTGCTTTGTTAATAGGTTCTTCTGTTTGGAGAGAATATGTTTGTGTTAATTCTGCATAAGCATGCTTTGGCCTCTGTTGTTATATACAGTATACACTATCTCACCAGGCAAGCATTCATAAAAATACTACACTCACTGGCCACTTTATTAGGTACTATCCATGATGCGAATCTCCTGTTCCGTCACGTCCCATAGGTGCTCTATTGGATTGAGATCTGGTGACTGTGGAGGCCATATCAGTACAGTGAACTCATTTTCATGTTCAAGAAGCAAGTCTGGAGCTTTATGACATGGCGCATTATCCTGCTGGAAATGGCCATCAGAAGAAGAATACACTGTGGTCATAAAGGGATGGACATGGTCAGCAACAATACTCAGGTAGGCTTTGGCGTTGCAATGGTGATCAATTGGTACTAAGGAGCCCAAAGTGTACCAAGAAAATTTCCCCTCCACCATTACACCAAGAACTGTAGATACAAGGCAGGATGGATCCATGCTTTCATGTTGTTTACTCCAAATTCTGACCCGACCATCCGAATGTCGCAGCAGAAATCGAAACTCATCAGACCCGGCAACATTTTTTCCAATCTTCTATTGTTGAATTTTGGTAGCTGACAGGAGTGGCACCCAGTGTGGTTTTCCGCTGCTGTAGCCCATCTGCCTCAAGGTTCAACTTGTTGTGAATTCAAGGCAAGGCAAGGCAATTTTATTTGTATAGCACACTTTCAACACAAGGCAATTCAAGGTGTTCAAGGAGTTCAGAGATGCTCTTCTGCATACATTGGTTGTAACAAGTGATTATTTGAGTTACTGTTGCCTTTCTTTCAGCTCTAACCAGTCTGGCTATTGTCCTCTGACCTCTGGCATCAACAAGGCATTTTTGCCCACAGAACTGCTACTTACTAGATATTTTCCCTTTTTCTGACAATCTCTGTAAACCCTAGAGATGGTTTACATGAAAATCCCAGTAGATCAACAGTTTCCAAAATTATCAGACCAGCCCATCTGGCACCAACAACCATACCACGTTCAAAGTGACTTAGATCACCTTTCTTCCCCGTTCTGATTTTGAACTGCAGCAGATCGTGTTGAACGCGTCTACATGCCTAAATACATTGAGTTGCCGCCATGTGATTGATTGATTAGAAATTTGCTTTATCGAGGAGTTGGACAGGTGTACGTAATAAAGTGGCCAGTGAGTGTGTGAACAGAGACTGAGAGCTTTTTGGTCTACCAACTCCTGATAACCAGGTGGTGCCCTGGCTTTTTGATTTGATTAGAAATTTCTAAGTGTATTGATAATTGACCCCTGAGCAAATGTGTGCTTTGCTTTATTTAAATACAGAACACAATCTTTACTTTACCCTAAATGTTTTACTGGGCCTCAACTTAATCTAATGTTAACCGCAGGTCAGCTGTAATATGTTTTGGTGGCTTATAAGACAGTAGGTCAGAACACACTCAGTATCTTTGAAGTTTGCTGAACTAGAAAAGAAAATAGTTTACTGCTGACCTACAGGTAGACACGTAGCAGCGATAAATGGAAATAAAGATAGAAGTAAAAAGGAGAAAACCGATGGAACAGTCTCTGCCTCCCTTTGAACTGTGTGGATCAACCAAAGAACAACAATGTATGAACATCTTTGATAACTTGTTTTCCCCCAGATGAAATGTATATTTAGGATGCAGTGGCTATTGCTTCGCTTCGGAGTCCATTGCCTCTCTTTTCAAGTGCTTTGTGTAAATACAGGTTAAGCTTTATTAAATTTGTTAGCTTTCATAGCACAGTGAGGACATCAACACACACTTTTCTATGATCCTTGGATAATAAATGTATATTAACATGTCATACAGTACAAGAGGGTTGAGGGAAAATGAACAGTCAAAACTGTTGAAGTATGCTATTTCATACGCCATTTATATTCCACTGGAGAATATAAGTCCTCTGACAGAGAACAAGGCTTTTATTAATTTAAATTTTCATAAAAATTAAAAGTTATTGAATAATTCAGACCAGTGCCGCACCACCTCTAGCTCTAGCTGCTGTGCTCCCTTGGCTTTCAACGCTTTTACTTTATTAATTTTTTGCTGCCTGTTGCTTTTCCTTTCAGTTATCAGTTCCTTACTCATTTTAGCCTACTACTCAAACCAAGTTACAGTCCTGAAATGTAATTTCACTGACTTCATTTTAGCCTACTCAGCCCACATATCCACTTGAGGCTACGCTTCTGATATGTATCAAGTGCCCAATATATGATTAGTTAGTGGATATGAGCCAGTTTCCAGGGTCAAATGTAGTGTTGGGCTAAAACCTGCCCTTTCATTTTTTTAAGATGCATTTATTAGGATGCAGGAGAATGTATCTGAAGGAAAAGAGGTTAGAGACTTTGCGACCTCCTGACCTGGTGCTGCACTGTGCTAGTTAGCTGGTAGAAAGAAGGCAGGAAAAACACAGAAAGTTGTAGCATGGAACCGTTGCTCTTATTAGGTAATACTGTTTTAAAACTAGGATGGGAAGCCACAAGCCCCGTTAAGTAGTGGAGTGCAGGTTCCACCTGTCAGAGATGGGATACTGAGTACTTGACTCTGACTCAAGCCGATGACTTGCACTTGGACTTGCGACGTTAGGACTTGGACTCGGACATGTGAGATTGCTTTTGTTAGAATTGGCATGTTTTCAAATTTATTTTTAGCCACTTTTATTAAATGCCACATGTTACTGTGTTGGCTTTGTAATAGCATGGGGCCATTAACTATATTCATTATTATTTTTAATAAAGTAAATCTTGTATGGCTTCCATTATTCTAGTCCTAAAATCTGCAGACCACTCTCTTAATTTTGTCTTGCTCTCAGGAAATAAATTACCTAAGTTGAAACCTATTTTTGAGACATCAGAATTAAAAAGGTTTTATTACCATATGTGTGAACATATTCACAAACATACAACAAGGCAAACAATTCTAAGCATGTTATAAACAAAATAAAATGGGATAAAAAGATTTATATATATATATATATATATATATATATATATATATATATATATATATATATATATATGATATATATATATGAGTGCAAGTGATGATCAGTGACAGGGGCATGTGACTGAGACAGAGCTCATGATGGGATAAGACTTCATGAGTCTAACAGCAGAGGGGAAGAAACTGTTTTTAAAATGAAAAGTTCGGGTCGGAATGAACCGGAGCTTTCTGCCTGGGGTGAGCATGTCAAAAAGTGTTTCCAGGTTCAGAAAGGTCAACTGTGATCTGATCAGCACACCTAAGTGTCCTGGAGGTGTACAGGTCCAGTAGAGATGGAAGTCTGCTGCCGATTTGGACTTGGACCTGGCCTTTAAGACCCAGCCCCTTGACTGGAACTTGACTTGGACCAATCCTATCTAACTTACACTTTGAATCGAACGCTAAGGACTCAAGTGTGACTAGCACTTGTGTGATGGTGACTTGATTACAACACTGCTACCTGAGCCTGAAAGCCTGACTGACTAACAACGTGACATCTCAGTAGTTTGGCTTTCTTTTGTTTGGATGATTATTTGAAGCAGACTCTGCCAGATATATTAACACTCTGGTTTCCTGGCTTTACTCTTATAATTGCTTATTTTAAACCAGAAGGGATAAAGGAACCTGATTCCATGGTTATGTTGTACTATTATCTAATGTGATGGTAGACTTTTCTTTCATATTCTCCTGGAATATAATGTTGTTCAAAAAGACTACACTTCCTTGGGTAGGTGTTTCAATGTTATTGTCGATGCAACTTTTAGCTGTTTAGTTGTTTGATACCTCTTTCTCAGAGTCTCATTTGGGTCCATGAAGGCTGCATCCTGCTGACATTCCTCATATACAGTAATTTATTATAACATAAACATGCATCTCAAAACAACTAACTAACTCCCTTTTGATCTCAAACAGTCAAATATTAATATATGTGTCTAGTCAAACTTTTATAAGAACAAGCCACTCTGAAAAAGTACTACAACCAGTTCGTTGTATCATGAATTTCACTTACTAAATAACTTTGAAAACACAATCCACAGGTATCCTCAGACATGGAAACGACTGTAAGTACTTTAAGGACATTGTGCCATTCTTGGTACAGTTTGAGAAATGCATGTTTCCTTTGCAATGCGGAACAAGACTGAACGAAAAATGAGTTGAAATCTAAATCTGGCAGGATTATAGATATTCCTGGACTTAACTTGCTTCTGTGCATTGTAAGCTCAATGACATTGTCTCAGTCTGTTCACTTGTCTGTTAAATCTACGTTTGTCTTTAAGAATTAAATATTTTTTTGTTTTTTTTTTTGCTTTATCTGGCTGTCTTCTTCTGATACTAGTCAGCATTAGGTCTTGTATCTTCTACTTTATAATAGCATTTAAATACAATTTTTTATTTCTGATATTGATTACGTTCAAAAAGTGTTATTTTTTTAGATTTTGCATTGCAAGTGACCCTTATTTATTAGTAACTTAAAGTATACAAGTAAATATATGCAATAAATGGCAGGACATGTGTGTAGTGGAGGACATCCTCCTTATGTATTTCTCCTGCTCCTGTAGTGTCGTACGACTGAGCTTTGCAACATTATCATATATTTCCCTCATATGCATTGTACATTTAACTTTTTTATTCTGAAAAAGTAAGTAACATTTCCCAATTTTTTATTTACTATTTATCACTGTATGGAGGTAGTTTATTTTTTTTTCTGTCCCTGTACAATCTCAGGTTCTACACCAGCAAAGCTCATTAAGAGCTGGATATTGGATTTATCCAGTTTAAGAGCACTGAATGAAAGCTTTTAAATAGCTAGAAATTTAGCCTCAGGGTATGGCTGAACCTCACAGAGCTCTGTAACAGTCAAAGGTTAAATAGTAAGATATGCCGGCTGGGCAATTGGGTAGGAAAAGCATTAGCTGTTTCTTTTGTTTGGTTTTTCAAATCTACAAACCAACATGTTATATCTATCAATTTCATGTTGTCATCTTTTGGAGCTTTTCTTTTTCTTTTTTGGAATAAAAAAACCAACATATATATATATATATGTTACTTCGATACCCACAGTCAGTTGACGGCAAAACGCATAGTAGCTCAGTGTTGCAACATCCACAAACGGCAACTGCTATCACAACTTGAGATTGGCGAATTAGAACACAAATGCTACGGGAAGGAGGAGTCAGGATGCCAGGTCAGAGGGGAGGTTATACCAACTCCCCAACCAGGGATGGGGAACGGACCCCCAATGAGTGAAACCATAGTGCTAAGCAAGGAAGTGACTCTGAAAGATAAGATCATGGCGAGAATGAGCGCAAGACCCCCCCTGCCCGACGCCGATTAGAACGGCTATTTTTACTTACAAATATGTCACAAATCTGTATGTTAAAAACTTACAGCAAGCAACAAGGAACCATGACCATGCTCCACCCCTTTGACGGACAAACTGCACCCCAGTTCCGAAAAAAGTTACAGCTGGCATCACATTTGTGTTACCTTCCAGGAGGGGGGTCATTGGCAGAGTACAGTAATCGCTGCCAGCAACTTCATGCAGTTTCTGCAGATGAAAAAGCTGAATCTGTTTTTTTTTTTCTATGTTGACCCTATCTCCTTCCAAATGAAAGCCAATGAGGCGTCATTGACACTAACTATATGTACTCTGGGTTTTATTTCATAGATTGTGGCTCTGAGGTGGTAACTTCTGTTTTGTTTGAGCTTCTGCTGTGTATTAATCTTTTCTTTTTCTTTAACATAGAAAGTGCTCATTGTCTATATTATTATTGCACAATTTGTAATAAACTAATAATAACAAAATAAAAAACAAACTGCTTCTTGAGGTTCAACAGACATTCAAAAACAAAACAATGCAAGCACTCAGGTACACAAAACACGACAGTAAGAAACTGTAATAAAATCTAATCAAATGACATAATCAATATACATGCATGGTGTGATAATAAAGAAAAATCCATTCATCCATTATCTACACAACCACAGAGAGACATTGATGGTCTGGGTGGGTTTTTGATTCAGCCTGGCTGCAGGGTGTTCATTAAAAAGTGTTGTGGGATAAAAAAAAAAAATCAGCTCATATGGCTTGACTGTTTCTAAACTATTATCTGTGGTCATCTTTTAAAATAGCGGGTGTGTGTACCTAGTGAGCAGGTAGACAGCAGTAATGTGTAATAGAACTGTGCCTCACAATAAAGCTGCGTCTCTTCAGCATGACGGCCAAATGTCTGTGTGCAACGCCTCAATGACTGCAGAGCTAAGTCTGAGGAAATAGTCCCAAAGAAGACGGATCTGGAAATGTTTTATGCGGGTCCATCTACTGTAGTCTTCTCCTATTTACTCTAATTTCTGCACTTCACTGCTCATTTCTCTCCTGAAACGGACAATCATACCTCCCGGTCTCTAAAGCAGCTGCTTGACGACTATTCCCGCACTGCCAGCCACTTTTCTTTGAACAGAGACTGTATTGGCAACACGTAATAGCGGCCTCTATTGGCAGGTAGATGTAAACATAACGGCATTGCCTGTTAAAATTTATATTTCATTATACATTTTATTCAAATACATTTTTTAAAGAAATGCTGTACTTTGATTCTGCACCCCTCTACACACCCGTGGAGGTATTATTATTTTTTTAATGTAGCTTTTTCTGAAATTGATCCATATTTAGCTTTTAACTTTTAAGGGGTCATTGTCAGTGCTGGGAACATTACTTGAAAAAAGTAGTTATAGTCACCACCTGTTACAAAAAATTAATTGAGTTAGTAACTGTATTGCTCTATAATATAATCAATTAGTTACCAGGGAAAATAACTGTTTACATTAACAAAAAATATAAAAATTGCAATATCCAAGAAATTAGATTTTCTGACCTCTTTTCATAAGTCAGTTGACGTTAGTAGAAAAGAAAGATAACCTACCTGTACATATATTTTTAAGTCAGGAAGATGTTTATGTTGCGCTTCAACAACAAAAGCCAACAGTGAAGCAATTTAGGGGTGACTGTGGCTCAGTGGTAGAGTAGTTGGCTTGCAACCAAAGGGTGGTAGTTTCAATTCCAGCTTCCTCCAGTCACATGTTGAAGTGCCTTTTGGCAATGCACTTAACCCCAAAAATTCAACAACGTTCTACCGAGCCATGTTGGCTATCGGAATGTGGCTTCAATGTAAAGCGCTTTGAGTGGTCAGTATGACTAGAAAAGCACTATATAAGTTCAGCCCATTTACTATTTACAGTGTGTTTGACTCTGTAGAAAATTAAGTCAACTTCTCACAGCCAAGTGGTAAAGAACCTGTTCTAACAAATATTTTGTTCACAACAAAAGTAATCAGTTAAACAATATCAAGTGTTTAACTCTTTAGTCCACAGGTCAATTTAACCAAATATTTTCCGTATTTTTGTAATTTTGACAGATGAGTGTTGCACCTTTGAGCACTTGTTGCAAATAGCCAGACATTTTAAACTTTATCATGGAGTACAGATAACTGAATCAATTAAAAAAAGATTCCCATGAGAGCATCTGAGCATCCAATATTTCTCCTTATCAGAAAGCTAAAGCGTGCTGAAGAGTTACCGAGGCCTGGAGGACATCTGTGACTGACTGTGTCAGATCGCCGCAGCCCAACTACTCATGCAAAAAGCGAGCAAGCTCGGAGATTTCCTCCTGCTGAAGCACCACGATTTATAGTAACGCACCACCTTAAACATTCAGTAATGGTGATGAAATTGCAGTAAGGACAGAGACAGTATAATAGAATAGAACAATCCGTTATTGTCTCACAAAGGGAAAATTCAACTGTAATGGCAATAAGTGACAGGTAATACAAGCATTTAGATCCACACAAGAAAACAGAAATTAGTCATTAGCTAGACTAACCTGTTTCAGATAAATTATTACACTGTTCATTGAGGAAGACAATGGTAACTATTCTCAAAAACATTACTCAGAATTTATGACAGAAGAAATTGTATATGTAAAATGTATATCTTCCCATGTTTTTTTTTATTTGATTTACAAATCAATCAGTACTTCCTTAGAAATGTAATCTATAACTGTCGCCAATGAAAGATGTCGCATGTTATTTGCTCTAAAATTGTTGTGGTGTCTGCAGGAAATAATTGTCCTTCTTTAAAGGAATGTTACATCCACTTTGACTTACCCTCCTAAAGCTAAACAAGATGAAATGGCTCCAGCAGTACGGAGACATATTTCTGTCCTGGAAAACGGTACAAGTAATCGCTCCTTTCACTCCTAATTATGTGACACTGGGAAATGGATCTTCTGCAGCTATTTCTTCTCAGCAATTACGCAGTGCACTGATGGTCGTGAAGGCACATTCAGAATCTGTAAAAAGCAAATTCCAGCAGATTATTCACATTGCTACAGGCATATGAGACACAGTGGAGTGGCCCCTTGTTTGTCAGACAAAGCAAAATGTTAGCTTTGTCCTTTCTTGAATATATGTTTTAGTTTCTGTAAAGCATAGTAATTTTCATAATTCATGTCAATTTTCTACTATTGTAAACGTGAAAATGTATATTGTTGGGAGGCTGGTTTGCTCAGTTATACAGTATAAATTGCTTTTTTATTCCACATTTATTTGCCTTCACTCACATTTTGTTTAAGCTTTTTGTTCTATTTAAGACTTTATGCTGCTGTTTCATGCTTTTAATTTTCATTGGGATAATGGGAATGTGAAAAACTAACATGCTTTGATGATTTCATATTTCTTTGTGCCAGCAAAATAAAAAATCCTTAGGTTGTTTAAAGAAGAGACGCTATGACTCTCTACAATTTATGCTTTGTTGTGGTAAGGCTCATAAAAATATGGCCTTAAGGGGTTCTTTTGGATAATTAATTGAGAAAATATAATTGAGACAACATCTTAAAACATAAGGCCTAACTTTAAGAACCCATGGGTGAAAAAGTGTTAAATTAGTTGATTTATTTTATGGTGGAAACCTACAGTATTTAAAAAAAATGACAAATAAAATGTTGTATCAAACATATTCAGACCCCTAGAAATTGTAATTTTGTCACATTACTACAACGTCTAATGTATTATAGGATTTTGATGTAGTAGACAAGCAACGATATAGGTAAATGTGAAGTGAACATTATATGATTTACATTTTTTCATAAATAAAATCTGAAAGTGCCACGAGCACTTTATATTCATCATCCTTTACTAGAATACATCTGGTTAACCAAGTCAGACACGCTTCATATCCTGCCTTGCTCAAGCAAAATGCAGATACACTCAACCCAGAGTTGTCACTGTCTATACCTGGTGGCAGTGATTGTTTTTGTATCTAGTTTGTGAGGTTGTTTGATAGTGGTCTGATATGAAAAAAAAGAGCAAAGACTTATATGCAAGGGATAAGGAGAACAAGATGACACTGAGACGTACGTTACAGAAGAGAGCAGATGTGAATAATGGTAACCAGGAGTATAAAATTAGGGATGTGATCAATGGCATGGGAAACAGGTACAGTAAGTCTAAACAGGGGAATATTGAACAGCTGTTAGAGAGGACTGCGAGGTAGGAGTGTAATAAACACAGATAACACACAGGGAGCCCAAGTAGTCACAAAATTATAAAAAAGGGTTAATAAACAGGGCAGAGAACAAAGGGAAATAAGAAATAAAACACAAATGAATGAACTAATATGAGAAAACACTTCTGACAATAAAACCAACCCAGAAATAATCAGAAAACAAACACTTATGGCTCATGAAAGGTTTTGACATCTGTCTTATAATGCCAATAAAAAATATATTTGGGTTGCTGAAACTCTTCCAAAGTCACCACAGTTGTAAATATGTTCTTAATTTATATACTTTTGTTCATTTATATTTGTTTTGTAGTACGAAAAAAAAACATGTTGGGAAACACCTATTGTTTCATCTGTTTTTCATATTTTGTTGTACAGTTTTTTGTGGGTTAGTTTAGTCTAAGCAAATGTTTAGAGCAGTAAATTAAAATGTTTACATTTACTATTTTTTCATAAAGGCCTCAACTCTGCCTGCTGCAAAAAGTCACTTTCTTTTTCAGTTATTTTTTGTGTCATCTTTATAAGAACATTGCAACTGAATTATTTAATTTTCAACTAAACATATTACACATTGGGACTAGCAACTATTCCGCACTTCATATTAGAGTTGCCAAAAACGCATAAATGTTACTAACTTATTGTCTTAAAATAAAGATTTAAAGCTTGATAAACATTCATTTTAAGCCATTTTCTTATCTTTATCACTTTCTAATTCACTGTGTTACATATTCTGAATCTAGTTTATCATGTGTCCCTAATATGATTTTATCACTTTAACCTTTTGAATTGAATTTATGTCCCAGACCACCAGGAAGGCACCATTTATGTCCTTGCTCTTCACGATTTTCTTCTAGTTTCTTTATCATTGGAGTGTCCCACTGGGGTAGAAGGGTATAGATTTTCTTTCTTATTCGTAGCCCGTTGTCAAGATAAATTTCAAGTGAAAGGAATTGAAAAGCAACGGTTGCTACTTTGAAGGTAGCAGCATGCATTAGATTCATTCAGCAGGGGGCTGTGGTTGGGGATTCATCTGGAAACAATAAGGCTGGTTAAAATGAGGCTGTACGGGGGAAGGGAGAACCTCCAGTGATCAATATTTGTCTTGTCAGTCTGTTCTTAGCTGGTGGTGAGATACAAAGTGAGAGGCACACTTCCTGTCCACTGGGAGATGTTTAATCCTCTGAGATGTAGCATCAAAGTTCGATGGACTAATAAATTAAGGCAAAAGACACGGGCTGAATATAAAAGGCTAGACAAGTTCAGAAAACGACTTCAAAATCCCCACGATTAAGCTCTAAACCAAAATAATGATTTAAGTTATTACTTGTTTACAACTATTCTCTCATATTTTGAGTTTCTTTAGATTAACTTTAGACAATTTAAAAATGGCATCCATTTTGGAGGAAAATAATACAGACATCACAATTCATGAAGACCAGTATACAGTAGATTGCAGTTTCTAATCTGTTTTGCAAATTTGCATCAAGCAAAAAAAAGAACAGAAATGTTTGAGGTTGAAGGGGTTTACATTTTGAAGAATATATTTATTGCTGATGTATGCTAATTAATTTCCTTTACAATGAGTTGCTTTTTAAATAATTAGAAGAAAAAGACCATATCACCCAGCACAATCTGATCAGCAAATCAAAAAATAAAACCTCTGGATTAAACCTCTGATTCTGAATGTGAGTTCCAAATGTACCTTTTAAAAACCTCTTGAACTTGAACTCTTTTAAATTTTGTCAAATTATGAGTACACTTTTTATTTTATTGTATATGATTTATTACCTCCACCTTAAAATGAGCACATGGCATTCATGTGGGCACAATCAGGTGTGAAGAATCTTTGACTTATGTGACAATCGCGTTAAGACATGTTGAAATCGTGTGACCACCTGTGTTTTGCATGCATTTAAGATTTTTGTTGTAATAAACTGTGAAACCCATGGACATTCACATGGGATGGTAATGGAATTACATGTGAACCAAATGTGAAACATGTTATTTTCCACATAAAACCAGCATGAGAAAAAAAAATGTATTAGAACCACACAAAACCGCGTAGGATTACAAATGAAGTTCATGTGGGGTACACATGTGGTTTACCAGGTATCACATGCGATCCCATGTTAAGAACATGTTCCACATGTGCCAAATGATCCACAACTGTGCAGTGAAAAACACATTTATGGTTTCATTCTTTTTCTCTTATTTTTCTTATAGTTAAAAATCAGAAAAGTTTGGCAGGCATTTGTATTCAACCCACTTTTACAGCTAACACCCTCTAAATAAAGATATGTTGCACTTTCCAGCCAGTCTCAATGAGCTTGAAAAGAACAATGGGCAAACAATTTAGTCTAAATGTGCATAGCAAGAGTGTTGCTGTAATTCTAGCCAAAAGTACTTCAATAAAGTATTGACACAGGGGCCTCAATACCAAAGCATCCTGTGCTGGGTTTTTTTTGGAAAAAAATATTTCAAACCATATGCATTTTTCTTCTTAACAATTTTCTGGTACTTCGTTTTGGTCCATATCATAAAAATCCCAATAAAACATTTTCAAGTTTGTAGCTGTAACATGTTGGAATGTGATACAGTGCAGAGGCGTCGCATACAGTCAGGCAAACCAGTCGATGCTTTGGGCCCCTACGCAAGACAGGGGCCCTTAGAGTGCCAAACCAAGCTAACACAATCAGCCACTGCTGCTGTGCTGTGTGGTGCATGTACGTGCTGAAAACATTACGTGTTGTTGCAGATGAATAAAAAATTTTTACGGCTTCTGTCCGAACACGTTTGACTTTACTGCTTTAACGGGACTGTGTCTCCTAAGTATTTTTCTGTGCTCCACTGTTTATGGATCACATTCTTCACTTTTTTTCTTCTGTTGTTTAACTAACAGCATGGTACTTTAAGGTTTTTATAGCATCCAAACTTTTAAAACTAGTGATTAAAGGGGGGCTGTCATAGAAATCTGGGTGTCTGAGGAGCATTGGATGAGAGAATAAAACAAAAGTGTCAGCCATATTCGTACATAGTTCATTTCACGTGCACGGGTGGGCCTCCTAGTGAGAACCCCCCAAAACTTCAGACAGATGTATGAGTTTATATACCGTCAGCCACACCCTAAGAATCACCTTCTGTCCGATCATTACATCATACAATTATGATAGGATAACCACAAGACCAATCACAGAACAACATGGAATAGGTAAACACAGGATGTGGATATTTCACTTCAGCCGTCAACAGTAAACAATCAGAATACAGATAACAATAAGGGACACTTAGTTTAATGCTGAGAAAGACATTCAAATGAGCTTTCATAAGTGTAACACCAGATAACAAGATTTGTCATAAGTCAAGATGAGATGTTTACATACAATTGGTTCTTGTTTGTACCTTAGAATCAGAACAGCTATCTAAGAGCTGAGTAAGGGGATTGAACCTCTGAAATGTCCCAGCATAATAACATTTTCTGTCACATTCCACCGCTTTGGGCATCGTATGACCACAAAAAATAAACAAGAACATTTATAAGAGTTACATACATTTGCAACACAACAACATCAGAGATGGCACACAATATTTTGGTTTAAGACAGCTTTTCATAAAGTGTTACATTCTAATCAGGCAAAAATAAAAAATAAAAGTTTAACAGACAGTATTGTTATCATAATTATCAGAATAACAGAATAAGAACAGATGAAAACACTTCTTTGTTGTTTAGAATAAATGAACAGCATTGATAATCAAAAATTAAACAAATACCATATTTTTCAGCTAATAACATGTCTACTGTAATTCTTTTTTCGGAAAGTTGTAATTTATGGACATTATAATATATGTAATTGATTCTATCAACATTTTTATTAATATCAACAGCAAATTGATGATTCCCATCAGCAATATAATTTGGGTCAGATTCTTCAAAGAACTATTGATCTTTTAGCTCTGTGATGCTTAGTTTCCTGGTCTGTAGTGTTAAAATCAGTATGTTTAGTTACAGGCATAATTAAGTTTACAGGAGTACATAAATCTGCAGTAAAAGGTATAAACAGAACTTACAAACATTTTACCTTTATTTGCTTTAGTATAACAGTTGAAATTATTTATGGCCACATCAAAATTGAAGTAAGGAGGGGCAATTATTTTATCTGTTACAGAAAAAGGATTTTCCCAAAAGGAGCAGTTGTGTGGTGTATTAGGGCTGGTTAACAGAGAACTAAGACAGGTATGATAAAGTTCAGAAGGAGTTGGCATAATTATTTACAGTGAACGTTGACCTAAGCAAACAACACAGTTCCCAACAAGAGTTTGTTGTACCATAAGCAGCCAGTTATTAGTGTCTTTTCTGAAAGTCCAGTAGTCGTTTAGTAATTTCATCAGTAGTTGTGACGCTCTCAGGAGCAAAAGTAGTATTCCTTTGTTTCTGACAAAGTGTAATGTCACCAATTTTTTATTAATTCCACTGAAGATGCATTCAGTATGAGGTTTACACAGGCATTGTCCAGTAATCCGTAATCAGATCTGATGTCTGCTTTGATGAGGTTAATTTTCAGGATTAAGGATGTTTTTGTAGGTGTCATTTGTGGCAGGAGTCGAAGGTGATCCTTCTCAGGAACATTTCATAACATCAGTTCCTTGTTTATCCTCACACAAGAAAGTGGCAGATGTGGGCTAGAAAGTAATTTCTTTCTCAACAAGGGGGACTTGATAGCATGGAGATTGGGGCTGGTGATGGTTTGGTTCCATGGCAGATGAGCTCATAGCTCATAGCTCATAGATGAGCTCATAGCGTGGCAGCTACGTGTAGCAGTAGGAGCAAGGATTCCCTCACTGTTGTGGTTAGTGGGTGGATGCCGTCAAATGGAGAACCTTTTTGCAGTGCGAGGTGTAGACGCAGTTGGCGCGTTCAGCAACCTTCCTCTCTGTTTGGGTAGTCAGCAGGATCCTCTGCCTGGCAGGGAAGGGTTGCTCTTATCCTGAGAATGAATGTCTGACAAAGGTTTTGGCAAAAAACAAAATTTTTGAGCTCTAATTTTGGGGCCTTTAACTAATTTAATAGCTAATATAGTGACTTATTCCCTCCTTTTGACAAATTCATGTGTCAATTCTACATAAAAACAGATAGAGAATTTTTTTAAAAATAGAAATAGAGAACAGAATGTTGCAGGCCAGAGAAAGGCTGCATTTCAGGGGAAAATCATTTACATGTCATTTAAATCTCTCTTACAGGTATAACACAGGTAACATAATACAGATGATCAGTTTACATAAAACATATTGTTGGAAGTATCAGCTAAGCTGTCAGTTGCACAATAAACAGGAATTTTCATCTTTAACATTCAATGAGTAGCAGTATATAAAGTTTTGTCCTAGTGTGGAAATGAAAAAAAGTGTGTGTGTGTCAAAAGTCTGTGTGTGTAACAGTTTGTGTAGTGTGTGTGTGCGTGACCTCTTTTACAGGTGCTGGTAGGAACTGCTGCTTCACTTCCTCCTTTCACCCCACCTCAATCCGGACGATTCTACGGTGGATTTTGCTCCTCGCCCTCTACTTCTGCCTCTCTCCTGGAGCTGTATGTCTTGGACAGAAGCGGACGCCCTGTCCGGTCCCACTGCATTAGGAATGAGAACCAGAGCCGTTCTGATTCTGGGGACTCACTGGGTGGGGCTGCAACTGCTGCGTGTTGCAGAGGAATCAGCCTTGGTGTCTTTTTGTCTCTTTGGTGCAGTTTCTGCTCTCCTGAGCAGAGTGTGACATTAGCGACAGTCCACACTGTGTAGGAAGTCTTATTGACCTTAGCAAGGTGTGGCAGCATGCCTTCCAGGGCTGCTGAAAAGGGGGGGGGGGGGGGGGGGGGGGCGCGAGGAGACTGCAGGTGTGGAAACTGAGCAGTGCTGGCTGAGGTGAGGAACAAGTCATTTTCCTCTTTGGGGGTTTAGTCTCTGGTTTCTGCTGTTGTAGATCTTAGAGTAGGAGGCATTCAGCTGGAGGGGCGGAGGGGGCTTGGTGGTGGGGTGGTATGTTATCCATGGTTAAAGTGGGTGATGTGCAAGAGAGGTGGAGCTATAGGGTTTCAGTTTAGCAGCAGCCCTCCAAGGGCTCTGCAAAAGACAAAAATAAGTAGAGGCAGTACCAGGTTGTGTTTTTTATCAGTCTCTTTGTCCTTTAAGAGTCTTTTTTTATTTTTTTATCTTTTGCTTTCTGAGCAGTGTCTTTCTCACTCTCTGCTTCCCACAATTTCATACTTCCAACCAAACCCTAAATTTAGAATATCTTTGCACTTAAAGGGATACCAGGCATGTCTGAGTGTTTCCTCTACGATGCTCCCCCTTGCGTCCGTTAGTAAATGTTGCTTTCAAACACACTGTCGTAAAAACTAACTGTTACCCCCCTACCCACGAGCAACCCAGCTGATCAGTTGCCAACCCATCTGAGCGCAGCAACCGGTTATCAAAACTACCGGATATCAGTTATGGCTACCGAAGTAAGTAAAGTAATAGTTTCTTACTATCATCTGGCATCATGTCACCTTTGTCACCCGTGCAGCTAGCGGCAGCTGTAGCAGATAGGGTTCACACCGGGCTAAAAATATGATGCGTTGCCACACAAAAAAGAAAAGAGGTGTAAGAAACGTGATTACCTAAAAAACAATATCCATGCTTGCTAGAAAACACATAAGCCTCCGTTAGCCACCTAGCTACTCTGTAACAGACATTCATCTAACTACCAAAAATACTTCATCAACCCGATGAAGTTATGTACTGGGAAAACAGTACAAAAAATGTACAGATAATAACGAGCACAACGAAAGTACAACAAGGCACAAAATAAAATATAAAAGTGTTACTTACAAGCGCAAAAGCAAAAATGCGAGGTCTGTATCCGACTTGCAGCCTTCGGTGTCCTTCAGCTCTTGCCATTCTGTAAAAGCTTGACAAATATTAATGCGTTTGCGAGCCCTTGCACGGTCTGAAGCTCTTTTTCTTTTCTTCGCATCTTCTGTCGGTGGTTTTCGCTGCTTCTTAGCCGGCTCTGCCATCGGTTTGCCACACTCTTTAGCCGGGTTTCGTTAGCCTGCCTCAGTGTTGGGGATGTTTGCCGAAAACTGATCCTGCTTCTCACGATGTCTGAGGCTTCGCGAGACTGAAGGACACCGGGTCGCTACACTGAACATGCAAGTGGGATATTCTGTCTACAGGCAGTAGGGGTTGGCGAGAGACTTTATCCGTCCTGTAATGATTCATTTAACCATATACCGACTTACAAAGATGATTGATTAACATGAAAATGTTGCCTAGTATCCCTTTAAAAAGAAAAATCTTTCACTATCACTTGGTATATTCTTTCTAATATACCTTTCCATAAAACTTGCTTTTTCTAGACTGTTCCTAAGTTTCTTCAATTGAGTCTGACTGGAGACTCACCTTCAGGAAATGCATGTTTCACATTCACAGGATAGATAATTACAAATCATACCATTATAAAGTATGTTACATTATGTTTTCTTTTTTTTTACATTATTCATAAAAAAATGTAGGTTCTCTTGGGATAAAACCACATTAACTCCAATATTTTAAATAATCACATACATCATCACAATTTTTATTTTTCATTTGACATATAAGAAAAGATTTAGAGAAATTGGAAGAACCTTTTCCTTTAACATTACCCATTTTAATGATGTGCTAAGAAAACTGGATACAATTCCAACAGTAATTATTCCGTTCCCCGACTGTAGCTGAAAAGCTGACAGCTCAAATCTGTCTTGTCCTTTATAAAAGGGCTCAAAATTTGATAGGCACAATCTGGTCTTGCTCAAAAAGTTCACGACAGTAATTCATTAATTGATTTCACAATTAATATTTCATAAATCGGTCTTGCCTAAAAAGGCTCACAATTTTATTGATTGATCTTGCTTAGAATAAGCGCACAACCCTTAATCGGTCTTACTTCAAAAGCTCACAGGGTGTTCATCTTGCTTCTAGAAAGCTCAGAGTCAAAACATTAGCTGGTCTTGGTAAATTATTTTATTCGTTTTATCTATTTATTTTCAATAAATAAAATAAAACTAAAATATTTATCTCACAGTCTGGAGTCTAGGACTCAAACCTATCTTCTCTTTAGTTAAATTGTCGGCCGGCACAGACATAGGAAAAGGTTCTCCCAAAATATAATTTCCTCTTTTACTATAATTTATAGGTTAGAATTTAGTTTTTTTCCTAAGTTATAGGCAGGACTTCAATAAAGTCCATTATTTTAACTAAACAATGAAATTAATTTAGCTCACCAGGCTTTGTCCCTCAGACAAATTTTAGGTTCGGTCCTTGTTGCAGTCGATCAGAACACTGGACTGAGTCTCCCTTCTCTTGAATGCTTAAGCGAGGTCCGGAGATGGGTGCAGAAAAACACCCAGGCGTCCCCTCCGTCAGTGTCCGATGGACATCCTTGAGGCCTGTTCAAAGTGACGCAAAAATCACTTTAACTAACAGCATGGTAGTTTAAGCTTTTTATAACATCTAAACTTTTAAAACTAGTGATTAAAGGGGGACTTTGGGATGCCTCCGGGGGAATGGAGGCATTTCCACCATAGTTTATATGAAGGGTCATTGAATAAAATATCAGGGTTTAATACCTCAATGCTGTACCGTAGAAAATAGAAAAATAGAGAGAATCCTTGTATCTGCTGGGGAAATCAATCTATAGCCGAGTACTAAACAAATTATTTTTTGACACTGACACACAATGTAAAGAAAGTCTCCCTGAAGACTTTTCACCACAAAACTCTTAAGCTTTGTTCTTTTTGCCTCCTCTTTCTACCTTCCTATCCAATTTTCTTCTAGATCTTTGTTGTACAATCCTCAAGTGTAACGTGTTCAAGGCTGAACACTCCTATATATTCTCATAATATCTGACCTGGGGGTTTTCACCATGTTGCAACTTTCAGAAAACGATTTGTAACAATGTTAATTTCCCATTCCAGAAGGTAAATACGATTGAGCCCTGTGCCCTGTACATTTTTATTTTCATTATCTTCTGTTTGTCTGCAGCTCGTATTTTTTCACTTTGAAGTGA
Source organism: Apricaphanius iberus (assembly GCA_028564705.1). NCBI lineage: Eukaryota > Metazoa > Chordata > Actinopteri > Cyprinodontiformes > Aphaniidae > Apricaphanius > Apricaphanius iberus. Next base: position 1,930,031 of record JAPXFQ010002778.1, read on the forward strand.
TTAACAGACTAAGAAAGACATTTCTCAGTGCCGTTGGTGCAGTTGTTCTTACAGTTTCTTCCAAAGCTGGTCGCCCGAGTCCACCACTGCCCTCACCTTCTACAACTGCATGCTGTGCTACACACACGTACACAGACATCTTTACACACACAGAATTCACAGCAGTAAACACAGATTGACATCTTAGTGAGTTGCATGAAATTAGTCTCTGCTGCAGATGCTGGAGTACATCTGAAATTCCTTTCCCCCCCCTGCCCGTCCCTCTCTCCTCCTTCGCTTTCCAGAGCCTACATAAGATATTTATAAGCGTTTTGATAGTTTTCCTCCATTCTTTATCATCCAAGGTGAATGCTGTCATGTCACATTACTCCATGAACCATGCTGCTGCTTCCATACAATTCACTGAAGCCACCATGCTGTCACGTTTCTGTTTAGGCCCTCACAGGGTTTGTTTTGAATTATTAATTGTCTTCATGTCATTAAGCAGCTCTCACAGCCTCCCAGGCACAAGACCCCTAGCCTGACAAGGAATAGAAGCAGCAAGGCACTGATTAGATTCCTACGATATAAAGCCAAAGCCTCAGCAGAACTCCACGTAAAGTCGACTTTTGTCATTGGGTCTTTTTTGATAAAGAAAAGTGTATTTTGTTTTATCTTTATCGAAAATGATTTAGGTGAAAAGATGTCAAATTAAATCCAAAGCTCTACATAACCTTTTCTTTTCGTGAAAATGCCCTGAATCCTAACTAAAAGATTTGACTCATATAAATGTTTTAGAAGCATTTTTTGCTACAGTGAAGCTGCCTCTAGATGTAATATCAGAGCTTAGAGTGGGGCTTGTGCAGCATAAGCATTCAGATACGAATTGTTGCATTTTATTGTTATAAGGCGGAAAAGTTCTCGCTCTGCACTCAGTTACAGTTGCATTTACAGACGTCATTTGTAAAATGCTGTATTTTTTTTGTTTTTTGTTTTTTTGGAGGGTGTTCCTGTTTAACTAGAAGACCAAACAAAACCATATATTCCTGAATTTAATACAATTTGTAGTCCCCATTGATTAGTATCTATCCATTCCTTGCTTTCAGTGAACTGAAAAATCAGAGCATATTTCTTCTGTTGTCAGAGAGCACTGGTTCAACAGTGCGAAGAAAAGAAACGGCATGACAAGACTTGGCAAAGTGTGGTAAAAGTAATATATTTCACTAAACATGTTGTGAATTACTGTTTTAGAGAAATGGAAAAAGTGGCTGAATGAAAAAGAAAAGTAGAGACTGCATGTGGGGTAGATTTATTACTCTCTTTTTTTGATAAAGTGCGTTGCAGGTATTCAATCCCCTTGTTTGTTTGTTTTTTGTTTTGTTTTGTTTTTTTACATTTTTGTTACATACCAACCACAAACTTGAATTTATTGTATTATTTTGATTTCACGTAAAAGGCCAACACAAGAGAGTGTTACATGATTATGATTTTTATTTAAACTAAAAGAAACATGTCTGCTATTTTTTTCATTGCCTCTGGGTCCATAATGTTGTCACACCTGCTGCCATTACAGCCTGTTGAATTGTTTCTCTTCCAGCTTCACAGAGTGAGGCCATGTACACACATAGGTTTGAAAAATATTATATATTTCCAACTCCTCATTTAGTTAAAAAGAAAACTCTGTCAACACCTAACCACATTAGTGCATTCTTCAGCACATTCATATACATGCTAAAACTGTAGGGGACAGTAGTTCCCTCAAGCTGTATCCACTCAGAATAACTTTATAACTTTCTAGTTTCTAACTTCCCCATACAGCATTAATAGAGCTTGTAAAAAACAAGCAAGCCAAAAGCACTTGGAAAATCGAAAATGCCAATACAGCACTGCGGGCATAAATGCAGTTTCTGACTGTAAACACAAAAGACGTTAGAGATTTTTTTTTCCATGGAAAGTGATATTGCGAAACCTAAAACTCTGGTTATTTCTGTCCATAAGCAAAAGCTTAAAAGGGAGAAAAAGCTAGTCTTCACTTTAGTGGAAGTTTTTTTTAAAGAATACATTTTTGGTGCCTTAAATCTGTGCCAGATTGTGCAACAGTATCCACGTTTTTTTGATTTGAATGTGTGGTTTTCACACAGCTTCATCCAACAGAGACATTTGTTCATGTTTTGTTTCAGTTTGGGAAACAGAATAAAATTAACTCCGTTATTTCACGTACATCGTTTAACCACTTGTGTGCATTTAAAGACAAATAAAGCCAAGAAAAAACAGAATGGTGTTGCAAGTCTGAATTCTTCTCTCTGGAGCGAGATGGCGTGAATGTTTGAGTCTTTTTTGTTTCTGGAAAACTGGTAGTCTATGCCCTTTGTATTCGGGGGGCGGGGCTTAGCAGGATACAGCGACAGATCAAATTGATTTTGCTGTTGACTTAAACATTTCCATTTGAGTACATGGTAATGTTTTGATCCCAAAAATTGTAAGTCTGGCTGCATGTTATGAGTTGCTGTCTTGCTGAAGATGAAGCTCACTCCTATTCTCACATCTGCTGCCTAAAGCAGGTTTTCTTCCAGGACTGCTACTGTCTTTTGCTTCATCTTTCCTCCCATCAACGCAGACCAGCGCTTCTTATCACTGTTTAAGTGAAGCATCCCCACTGCTTAATGCTGCTTTCCTTTGTGTTCATGTTGAGGCAAATGTGCCACCTCATCTCAAACAATATAATGTATGCATAGAATTATTGCGTACTTCAGTATTAGAGGACTTTCTTGACAGAACTTGTAGATCACAAAACAACGGCAAGTCTTATCTTAGTCATGACGTTGAGCAAATAATTTTGCAAATGTGAAAACGACAACTACCTGTATGTCAGATCCTAATTAAAACAATACATTTCACATCCGTTTAGGAGTGTGCAGTATACTTTTAAGCTTGTGCAAACACACCTGCATAAGGTAATTGTGTTGCTTTGTGTTGCTTTTTCCTCCTAGCCTCTCAGACGCTCACACGAAAATGCTCACCGCTGTCGAAGACAGAAAATAGGTCTGGCCGGTGACAAAAAGAGATGAATGGAGAAGTGCTCCGAGTAAATGAGGTGATTTCAATGATGAAACAGAGCGATAAAAAGTCCAAAGAGAGATCACTTTTCCTTTTCCAGTCTCTCTCTCTCTCTCTCTCTCTCTGTGCTTCTTCTCTACTTTGTTCGCTGGCCATTTATCACAACATCAGAGTGATGGAGAACATGCACATGTAGTTGATGAGGTGAAAACTGACAGCAGGATTGAAACCAAGCACAGAGAATTAGGCTGGAGCACTGTGCTGTACTGTGGGTGATTTTGTGGCCCACCTGTGAGTGACCTTGATGTGAATAGGTGATGTCAATGTAGAATACAGATGTGTCAGAGTATGGAAAAGAGCCTACTCCAAACGACTTGATACTGAAATAAATCAGCTGGGAAGTATTTAGCTAACAAGGGCATGCGACAGTGCAAATCCAGCAGCATTAATGTACATTTCTAATAAGTGTCTGGGTCATTGTGAGTCATACTAATTGTCTTAAGACTTACAGTACCTTTCTCCAGCACAAACATCATCATGAAAGGTTTTGCAAGTAATGTTCAGATCATGTCTAACTATAACACATTAGCCAGTTTCCAGATACAACACACAAAAAAAAGAAATGAATGTGCATCTTAGAAATATAGATTAAAGTCAATTCAATGGACAGCAGGTATTCGTGGGGATAATGAACCACAGCCTCCGTTTAATAGCTAAAACCCGGGAATAGCCGAGTCCCGCTCCAAAAATGTTTACAACTGCCTATTTTAATGGTTCAAACACCAAAAATACTTTAATATGCAGTAATACACACAGTAGAAACCATCTTAATTCTGTGTGAACTGAACTGAACTGACTTGCATTTGTACCTATGCACACAGACACACGTACAGAGCAGGCGCCAAGCACCCATCTTGAAGGAAAGATTTTGCAAAACATTTGCAGGATATGTATCCTTTTCAAGCCCAATCATAGTACAGTGAATTGATCCAAGTTATCTGGTGCTCACCAATATTTTTTTGAGTAAAAGTTTTAACATTTTAGCTGGGTAACTTAAAAAAAGTAGTAACACCGTTAAATAAAACCACAAACACCAAAATGTTCTTTATCATTTTAAATATTCTTTTTGACAAAAAAAGAAGTATGAAGCTGATTTCCTGCTCATATAGAGTAGTGCAAATCTGATTTATTTTACCTAAGTGTGTAGGCTTAAAAAAATTGAACAAATATTAGAGATGCAGTGATACCACTTTTTCAAACTGATACGATACCGATACTTGAATTTGGGTACTTGCCAGTACCGAGAACCAATGCTTCTACCACACAAAAAAAGCAACAACAATGCCCCCTGCTGGATGGGGAACATCGGTCCAGATGATGCTCGGGGTGACCGAGCATCCTCCATGCTGTCTCTTCTCTCTCTTCTCAGACCCCCAGATGGTCGTGGCAGATGAGCGCTTGTACTGAACCAGGTTCTGAAGGAGGTTTCTTCCTGTTAAAGGGGGGTTTTTCCCTCTCCACTGTCGCCACATGCTTGCTCAGTATGAGGGATTGCTGAGGCATTGCTGTGGTTGGAGTCTGCATGATCCGGGCACAACCTCACGTTGATGACTCATCGCAATCTGCTGGGATTCCTCACATAGAAAACTTTTAATTGATCGGAATGTTTGTGAAATTGTATTGAAATTATTTTTGTTGTAAAGTGCATTGAGATGACATCTGTTTTGAATTAGCGCTATATAAATTAAAGTGAATTGAATTGAATTGGAAGATAGGTTTTATTTTCTTCTCTTTTCTTAGCTTGTTACAACAAATGATGGTGAATTAGACACACAAATATAGAAATAAATATAACTGCAAAAATTTGTTTTTTAAGGTTTTATTTGACAGTGGACAGTTGAGAAAGATGTTGAGAAGTGGTGGAGAGACATCAGTGCCTGTGACGACAGCTATGAAAACTGAAGACCTCTGAACATGCGGCGCCTGTCTTAACCACCTCGACGCAATGTTCCACAACACCAAAATTTCAAGTTAAAATTTTACTTGTTTTATTATCGAAGACTTTCCACATTGATTCATGGAATCTGTTAACCTTAACAAGTACAATTACATTACAATGGTATTGGCCCAATCCCAGTATCGGTATTGGTACATCCCTTCCAAATACAGCTTTTTATTGGATCTACAAAACAAAATAGTAATGAAAAATAGCCACAAACATTCACTAATATGTTCCATCAACCTAGGAAAAACATTTATGGGATCACTTATTTATATAGATTTGGCCAATACATTAAATTATATAAAAATAGGGTAATCTGAACAATTAAATAGGTTGACTGTTTCTAATATACCCCAACAAATCTCTGATGTAAATATTATGGATGGATGGATGGATGGAATAACAGATGGATGGATGGTGGATGGAACCGAATTTAATTGTTTTAGTTACTACAGTAGTTAAATCGGAGTTTTTGTATTGATTCATTTGAGCAGTTACAGCTTAAATCTTTCCCACTCGGTATTTACACATGGCTTACTGGACTTACTGAACTGATTGGCTTACTAAATCATATTCTTTTGCGCTGATGAAAAATTCAGGTGAATTAATTTGTCCAAGAACTGCTGTTCCACTAGTAACTTTCAAAGCTCAGACCCTTTCCAGGACTTTTTAGATAGCCAATATATTTGTCATCTGAGCTGTATTTGCAGTGTACAATATCATTCAATTGTTGCTTTGGTACACTGCAGCTTTTTTTTTTTGCAGCACTTTGAATTTTAAGCAGTTTTCACAGTGTGATTGTTTGAACCTGAATCAATGTTTGATTGCCTCCTCAGCCATTTAATACCTCCTTGACAGCTTCAAGAGTTCCTTGTTATTACTATTCAATTCTAGGTCCACTGCGTTCTATTTTTTTCAGTAAACACAACTGTTTTCTTCTGTTGCAGAGAGAGAGAGAGAGAGGATTGGCACCTGGATTGACATAAGAGGGAAAACCAGGGAACAATGTGCGACAAGGCAGCTCCATGTGTTTACGATTGAGAGGAGTGAAACCTCCTATTTTAGGCCACAGAAAAACTATATCATAGAAGCCACTTGGACTATGCTGGCAAGAAAAAACTAATTATTTTCAAAACCTGTTCACAGTTTCACCCCCTATTGTTTTCTAAGAAAGGCAGAGGTACGATGCAGAGGTCATGCAGCTCATCAGGATGCATTTGTCCGTGAAAATAATAATTTGTTTGAAATAGTAGAACACCAGCAAAAGCTGTACTGGGTAATTCTAGATATTTTTTTTGTTTTTAGGACTCACATGTAAACAAATAGACTATCTCAAAATAAAGCACCCTTATTTTCTAGGGGTGTACATGATTTCATATTTGTTACAGATGTGTACTGAACAAATAGAGCCTTTTCCTACCTGAACACATGCAGAATGTTGATATATCAGGATTCCCAGATATCACTTAACTCCACTATTTGGGAACATTAATAGTTTGTCATGCCGCCACGGTAGAAAAAGAAAGATGGACCCAACCAGAATTAGTCAGGGAACGCATCTTTCAACATCAATAAGGTCCATAATAAGCTGTGCACTGAACTGAATGACTCACCTGAAACAATGTCAAGCTGCATGGAAACATCAGTGATAGTAGAGAAAAACCAGCTGACATCCTAACGACTACCAGTAGCATCCAATCAGACCATATACTCCTGATTTCGTATAAAAAGCAAGTCAGTGGAATACCTGTTTATGAGAAGGAATATTCATGACAGCTGCCCATGCTGCATTCAAGTACAGCTAGCAAGTTAGGATGTCAAAATATTAAAACAACTTAAAAGTTATCTAAGCATGTTTTATCTTCAAACATTCATGGCAAAGTATTATTTAAAAAATTTCTAAACACCAATGTTGACTGTTTTCAAATGTTTTTTTTTCCCCTCTCGCTATGTCAACTTGTGCGTTTTTTTTTAAAGATCCTATCAAATCAGTTCTATACAATTAACTTTTTTAAGATATAGAAAATGTAATTATTTTCAGGAGTTGAAAAAATGAATTCAGGAAAAAACCTTTTATCATAAAAATGATAAGAGTAAATAAAAAAAATGGCTTCTTGATTAAAGTGTGCCAAAATGTATCATACCATGACTTTAAAACCCCAAATACTTATCCAACCTTGATTTTTGTGTACCGCTACACCCTAATTATTTTCTAAATAGCTTCTCTGAAAATTCAAAAACTTTTTTTGGTTCCTTTTTTTCATAGAAGTTCCAAATAGTTCTGTTATAATTTAATGATTAGAAATAACTCATTCACTTAACTTTCTTGTTGGACATATTTAATTAGCAGACTATATTGATACTCCTGGTTCATTAGGTGTTTTATTATTTTTTTTAACATTGTAAACCCAGTGTATTACAAGTAGCTTTTAGGTTCAATACTCCAGTGACAATGAAGTGAAAAACAAATATTTTTCTGATGAAAAAATATATTCTAAGAAAAGGCTAATAGAGATTTATAACCACGCCTAGTTTTGGGCAGGTTTGAAATTCTTATATTAGGATATCTTTAAATAAAATACCACACTTTCATGGTTTTAGGAAACTTTTTTTCTGGCATCTCAATAAAAGATCTTTTATGTCACACCCTTTGATAAAGTTGAAGTATTTGACCTTTGCAATGGAAAATTACCGCATAAACTGCAGATTAACAACAAATGTAACAGCATCATCAGCACACATTCAGAAAAGTATTTTAAAATAATCTAAGAAAGTTATGGTTGGAAATATCAGCATTAGACTTGTCAGAGCAGGGCATAAAATACTTAAGGATATCCATCTGCTGTATAAACATATGTATGACTCATTTGTGTTTGTTTATATGCATATTTGTTAATATGCAAATGAGTGTAACCCACGTAATCTAGTTGACCACCTTAATATAGCCTGATAAAGGCCATGTGACTTCCTGTTTACCAGCGGTTGCCCACTGTGGTCATTGTTTTCTGCATGCTAGATCATTGGTGTGTATTCCTGGGAGTTTGAGACACCCAGGCATGCTTTCGTCAAAAGCGCTTAACCTTGTGGTCAGCACTCATGCTGAATTATTGAGGTGAAATACAATCTGGTCAAAATCCCTCCTGGTCCAATCTTGTCAAATGCATTTAACCCTCTAGTCAACGGTCATATTTTTTTTTCCTCCCTCCATGCTTCTTTCCTGATGGCAACTTCAACACGTAACTATTTGATGACGAGCCGAGTAAGTTGGAATAAACACCTGTAAAAAACCTGAAACAAAACAACAACAAAAAACAGCAAAGAACCTCTGAACACACAGGGGAATAGTATCGAGTCATAACAAGACATGTTTTGAAATAAAGCATTTTTGTGGCAGATAATGCCTTACTTAGAGGCTGCACTTTGGGTGCTCCAGCAACACTCTTTGTATGGATATATGCTCATCATGAATAGATCGAAATATCTCCTGAAGGATTTCAAGTAGATGAGTATATAAACATTTTGCATGCTAAAAATAAGGTACAGGCTGCAATAAATGGTACTTCCCCTTTAAAGGCTCTTCAGCTGAAAAGTTTGCTATTTAAATCTATAAAAGCCAGAAGTGATATTAGGACCTTCACTGTTGCCCTTGGTGAAAAAGATAAAAAGGATTTGGAATCTAGAAGACTAGGAGTCTAAATTTTTTAAGTTGATCTAATGAAAATATAAATATTGTAGGAAGGAACTTTTGATAGAAGTCCCCCAGGGCTCAGACTTTCTATCTACAAAATGACAGAACTTAACACTGAAAGAAAGTTGTCACCTTCAATCATTAATATTTGTCTGCCCTCTAGCTCAGTTCTCTTGTCGAAGGGTCTTTCACATCCGAATTCACAATCTGAAATGTGTGCATAAAAGTGTGTACAACATTTTATAGTCTGTGGTAAAGTCCGGGAGTTTACAACTGGTGGAACATGAAAAAAAGATGAAAGTGTAAAATGGCTGACCCGGTGCTCAGCCGAGTGCCCTGGCTTCCCCTTATCTTCTAGCCCTGCCTACAGACAACCTCTCCCACTGGGAATGTCATAGCTTCATCTTTGGGGGTTGGGCCTCTGGACAGAGGACAGGAAAGCAGTAACAATCTGAAGCAACTGAAAAAAGTTGAAGAAGGCAGTTAGTCAGGAAGACAATGTAAAATTTTGGGGAAGGGGTTAGACGCTTCTTTCTTTCCTATTAAAGTCCAATATGTACACCACAAAAACATAGAAATGTCCTCTTTTACCCTGTGGTGGCAGGAAGAAAGTTCCTTCTGGACAGGACATTTCATACTTCACAAGAACTACAAGAAGGTCTTCATAAGTCTCTCCCACTGCTCCTCTTGACTTTCATATTTCTTTGACACCACATAAGGAAAGAGTTATGCCCAGATTATGTGTCATCATCAAGCTGCAAGAACTACAAAAGCAAAGCTGCAGGAACAGAAGGATGCAGATATAGGCCTTTATTAGAAATAAAATTCAGCAATGTAACACAAAGTTCTCAATCAAAGACTTGGGCAGTCTGAATAACAAAATGTACCCTGTCATACTGCAGTCAGTTGGTCAATTTAAGCATAATCTTTTGCTTCTGTTCATTTCTCTTAGCCACATTGTTTCGTAACTGTCTGAACAGAAGCAGCAGGTTTTCTTCTCTGCTTAAGGATTTTTAATGATCACTTCCTATATGAAAGATGTCTTTGCAGACGGAGACCAAATTTGTTCCCATACCATCTCCCAGATTGTGTCTGTGCCACTGTCTCTGGCATTTAATTGCATTTGATATTTAAGTGCTGGAGCAGATCACATTACAAGTGGCCCTTCCTCCTATTTGTGCTGGCGGCATATTTCATTATACGCTCCTCATTTCCATCACCGTCCTTCAGATTGTATTGAATGTCAGCTGCTCTGGGCATCAGATTTCCTGTATCAATTATAAGTTTTGAGGTGGCTATACTGAATAACGTGCTGATAATATCAGTGCAGACTGGACCGGCGATAAAAGAGGGCGGCTCGGTTGCACAGAACCATGACTTACTATAGAATGGCTCAGTTAGATGAACTGAGGCAGACTGTAGACAACCATATAGAGTTTCTTTCTGAATGTCAAGTTGTTGAAAAACAATGAAAGTTAAGGAAAGGACTTAGTAAGTTTTGTAATAAAGAGAGTAAACATACTAAGATTCAGTATTGTGGGATTTCTCTGAACTAGTGATAGCCAGATGTGCTTACGAAAAACTTTACATTAGAATCTAGTTCAAGGTTACCAACCATAAACGGGCAATGTATGGTATTGGTTAGTATAATAGATAATTCAAAATACAAGGAAATGTAAGTGGATTCAAATAAATAGGCTGCAATTGAACAATAATTAAAATACAGTTGTGTTCATAATAATAGCTCTTTAAACTACGCAGAACAATAATAATTAATAATTTATTTAGCATAGAACACCGGTTCCTATTGTCGCAAGCGGCACGCTCAGGAAAATCCCGCTCTATCCGCTGCTACACCTGTTCACACCAGACGGGTATTTCTCCACAGCGTTCGTCAAGCATGTCTGCTCAGCTGTCGTTTATTGAGAGCTATATTTTTCATCGTTGGTAAGTAAATAACCTCATCAAATCATTACGCCGTGTTTCTGTTTCCAGGAAGTTTTTAGACTTCTTGAATGTATCTGCTGTCAAGACACACACACAGTCAGAGATAGTGCAGTGTGCAGTAATAGAGAATCTAGTGTAGATATACTATTGAAATACACATTTCATTATCTACTCTTCACAATTATTAAATATATTTTCCCTTCCCATTTCTTAATGCAGTCTCTATAGTATCCATTATGTAAAATGTTTTGAATAGCCTTGTTACTGAAAGTGTGTTGTACAGTTGAATTTGTCTTACCTTAATTTAAAGGATATAAGTAAATATGTATTTTATTTTGCAGTAACTGAGGTCCAAAGCTTCTTAGTTTAAAAAAAATGTACTGGTAATAATAATGTGACTGGTATGGTGATTAATATTGATTAAAACTAATTGTTTTAATCATAATACATTTTTAAATGGCTTTTTTTCACTGAGCTTTCCAGTAAATATTGAAAGTTTGTATGTGGGATGGATTGGAGCGCTGAATAAGGAAAATCATCTTTAAGCAGCAAAGCTTGGTTTATCATTCCTTTTTTTTAAATGAACAGTTTCTGGTCTTTAGGATTATGATTCCAATCTTGGATTATGTTGGGATGACGACTGTGAGATAGCTCCAATATTATTTTTTTTCCATTAACCACCAAACTGACAACACAAAATCAAGATGATTCTCTCACTACATTTGAGTCAGTAAATGTGCTTCCATGTAAACAGTAATTTATTTATTTCATTCTTTTTTCTTTTTTTGGGGCGGGGGGGCATTATTCTGAAAGTTTAAAACAGTACTCCAAGTTAAACACAAACATAATTTAAGTCTCCTGAGTTTCTGCAGTTTATAAGAATATGTTAACAGTTGCAGCTTGGAAGATATAGTTTTTACAGTTATTGCTTTAATTTGCTTCAATTATCTAAACCTCGTTAGTTCTGAAGTTTTTAGCTTTTTGTTATCAGCTACCAAATATTGTCTGGTAAATAGTAAATGGACTGAACCTATATAGCACTTTTCTAGTCATATTGACCACTCAAAGCGCTTTACATTGAAGCCACATTCACCCATTCACACTCACATTCATACACCGACAACCAACATGGCTCAGTAGGATGATGTTGAATTTTCTTGGGGTTAAGTGCCTTGCCCAGGGACACATCGACATGTAACTGGAGTAAGCTGGAATTGAACCTACGACCCTCCGATTGCAAGCCAACTACTGTACCACTGAGCCACAGTCGCCCAAAAGAGAGAGAGGAGCTTTAGCAAAATTTTTATGAGATTTGAGGAGAATGTAGAATATTTCTAAATTATTTCTATTCTTAGCTGAAAGTCAGTATAAATGAATTATTGGAAAACCCATAGTGAATATGTGGGAGGGAAAATTAGTAAATATTTTTGCATACTTAGAAAAATTTCTCACTGTTAAAACTGTTTTCAAACTAACCTATTAATTGTGCTCTGTTTGGAGGCCCAGTTGGGTAGGGCCTCCATCTGGATAGGCCCATGTGGGTCTTTTTTCTTCTCTCTGCACATATTAAGTAATTCTTTTAGGATATATTATTGTTATGTATTTTCTGCTTGCTAAATTAGTTAACTGAACTAAACTAATTATAACGATTTTAAAACTTTTTCTGTGAAAGGCTGAAATTTGTAGGTGTTAAATTCATGATGACGTTTCTTGACTGTTACCTTATGGCGTGGTCTTGGAACATGAGAGGCTCTCTTTTTCACGTTCATCCAGAGAATTTGACCTCTCCTCCTCTTCCTGTGTCCTCCAGCTGCTTTCGGCTGTCAGGGGGAACTAGAGGGGCTGTCCTTGATTAGGGGAGGAGGCTGACTGTGACACTGATGCAGGACGTGGCAACAGCGTCTCCAAGGCCATGACCGAACAGGGCACGACTTACTCCCTGTTGCCTCATTCTGAGACAATGAGGGCTAGAGCACACCATCTGCTGCCGATGCCCTCCCGACTGTCCTGGACTTGGGGACAAATAATACCGTTGGTATGTGGGGGGAAGCCACTCAGGAAAAAATAGGACAGACCATAACAAACTCAGTTACTTTTGTAAAATAAACCCGAGAGAAATTAGGTGCAATATCATGTTTTATTTTGCCTGTTTTATGTTCCACCCAAACACCTGATGACACCTGTACACCTGGCCATCCTCACACATTGAGTGACTGTGCAAGAAAGGGACTATAGTGAGACAGGCCACCAGGAAAATTAATGACTATGCTAAAGGAGTTACAAGCCTCAGTAGCTAAGATGGGAGAGACTCTGGAGACTTTTGCCTGGGGTCTTCATCAGTCAAAGCTTTATGGGAGAGTGGCAATGACAAAGCCACTGTTCGGAAAAAACTCAGATGAAGACTCAACTTGAGACTTTGACATCAAGGTTTATTTTTTTTTGTCAAAAAAATTACATTTTGAGTTGATCATGATTGATTTGTAAAAGTAATTAAAAAAACTAAAGCATCCAGGGAGTGAGTACCTTTTATGTCAATGTAAATTTCCAGATATATCACCAAGTTATGAAATATTCTTTTCAAGCAGCAGAATATAATTTTATACTTTATTCAAAAATAACTAGTCATTGAGCTGTTTTGAAATATTTATCTTACATGCATCTGTTAACCCATTTTAATTGAAATACATTTAAAGTAGGCAGATTCAGTGTTTTTAGATCTGTCAAGGAGGACACCCAGTCTCTTAACCTGAGGGGAAGGAGAAACAGAGGAGGCATCAACAGAGAGGGGGAAAGTTTGGATAAGGAGTTTTCTGTTTTGTTGTTTTCAAGGTTAAGAAAGTTAGAGGTGAATGAAAGGGAGGACAGGGAGGTAGGTGGAAGAGAAGATTGAGGTTTTGCAGGTAAAGCTGGGTGTCATCCACGAAACAGTGGGAATTAATGTCAAACTTATGAAAGATATGACCTAGTGGAAAAAAGTAAATAACGAAGAGAAGGGGCCGCAGGACAGTACCCTGTGGGGCACATCTCTTGTAACTGGTGTGGGGTCATACCTGAAGCATTTGGGTGGGAAACTGATGCACTTTGGCTGTTTTTCAAATTGTGTTTCTCACTGAGTTCCTTCTTCTGAACATCTGAGCCAATGACTATGACAAATCTTATGCTGTTGTTTTTTCTATGCTCTTTAAAAAGTGGATCGTTCTATTTCTTGTTTGTCTATTGCAAATAATCTAACAGCAAATAATAACATCAGATCTTGGAAAGCTGAGTTTTTGTGACATCAGGGACTGCATTTTAATGAATAATTTTTCTTGATTTATACTCCGGTCTGTAAGGCTGTGTAGAACAACCAAACCAAAAACAAACACTCTAAACGGTTTAGACAATAATACAGTTACCTACCATGCATGCTGCTGATATGAACGACAGCTAAAACTACAGTTTTGATCGAACACAATCTTGTATTATTTTTGTTAGTTTCCTGAAATTTCTTTAGAACCATGAACCATATTATCACTTATTTCCAGAAAACATGAACAATTTTGTTTTTTGTACTGTAACAAATGAACTAATACTATTATTTTTTTTAAAGGTTTCACTGGCTCTAGTGGTCTTTACTCACAGTATATTAGACAGGAAATTACCAGAAAGAGAAGGGAGGAAGACATGCAGCAAAGGTCACTGGTTCAGGAATCGACAACCGTGTCGAGTTCCAATGGCCTCCACTGATAGGGTGGCCACTCTATCTCTACACAACCCATTTCATTTTCAAAAAATGCTACAATTATTTTATAGAAAATAACCATTCTTGTGGGTTCAATAACGCTTTAATCTCAGACAGATGCCTGTTTTATAAAGACCACTACTTTCACAGTGCTGTGCAGAGAAATTCACACCTCTTTTTTTTGTGCTAAATTTTGTTATGATACAGCCCCTTTTTTTTAAATACTCTGCTGGGATTTTATGTCAAAAGTCAACACAAAGTAGGGGTTAACTGCAATGGATGGAAACTGTGGCCTGGTTTTTAAAGGTTTTTACAAATTAAATTAAATTAAATCAACTGTAGCAAATTGCCGTCAGATGTCACCTGCTGAATACATTTTCAGTCAGATCAGAGATTAAGTTGTGTGAAAGTTAATGCAGGATAAGGTGAGTTTATCAACAGTGTTGGGTATAGTTATTTTGGAAAGTAGTTAATTAGGTTACAAGGTTACTGTCAATTTAAAGTAATCTGTTATGTTAAAGTGTTACCTATTCATAAAAGTAACACATTAGAGTACTTATGAGTTACCAAAAATTAAAAGCCAGTTTGCAGTTGCTCAGACATGCTGCAACTTAATTTACAGACACAGCCTCATTTTAAATCACAGAGAAGTTGTGACAATGAATAACGTCAGTCATCCACCTGAACAGGACAGTCAGCAATTTGCTATTCCACAAAACGGGTAACAGAAGCTTTTCACTGAAGCAGAGTACGATTGAACCAGACAATGTTACTGTTATGTTCTTTTCCTTTTTGTTGACGAATTGAAAATAATGTGCGTTCCTCTACGATAAAAAAAGCTGTACTCTGCCATTTTAATGGGAGTTTGAAAAAAATACACACAGGGACGAGGAGCAGGGCACACATGCTTCATCGCCGTTGATACATCTGCACGTGGCAGGAGTCCTACTGTCTGGCAAAAAGCACGCAGCTGTCTGGATGTTCCTTTCTTTATTCAGAGACATTTTTTTAAAAATTGATTACTTTAAATAAAAAAAATATAACTTGGTCACTGATTGCAAAAAACTAATATGTTAAGTTACACATTTCACAAACAGAGTAATTAGAGTACTCTAATGTGTTACAGTGTAACATGTTACCAACAACACTAGTTATAAAACAACTTTACAAGTTTGATTAGGTCACAGAGCACTGTTCAATCTTTTTTAAGTTGAAAAACCATGGTATAACTCTGAACATAATACATGCTTGTCTATCTTGATGGAAAGGCTGGGCAAGAAGAACATTAATCAGAGATGCAGCCTCTGGTAGAGAGCCACAGCATTTAAAGGTGGGGAAATCTGTTAACAGGTGAACTGTCATATATTCCACAAATAAAGAAACCTACCATTGAAATGAAGGCTAAATAAGTCTTGTTTGCAGTTTGCCAGAGGGTATTTCTTGGAAACAACAAACAGGTGGAAAAACCTCCTTTGGACAGATAAGTCCAAAATGGATATTTTTTTGCTTTTCGCCAATATATGAGATGGTATGTGTGGAAGATATGTGGAGGTTAGCTTAATGCTGTTTGGATGCTTTAAATTCAGCAGGGACATCATATTCACATAGTCAATGGGAAATTAGATGAGGAAACTACAGCACATTCCTTAAAGAAAAACTGTTTCAAAGAGCAGAATATTTGAGACTGAGGTAGAAGTTTTCCAACAGGACAAAAGCCACATCTACAACAGAAGGATTAGATCAAAGCATATAACATTGTCATAGTCCAGACCTAAATCCAGTAAAATAATTTGTGGTAATACCTGAAAATTTATGTTCTCAATGTTCTTCATTCAGTCTGAGTGAGCAAGTAGCAACAGGCCAAAAGTAAAGGCATAAAACATCAGAGAAGCATAACATGACACATTAAACAGATGACATTCCTGCTGTCATTGTCCAAAGGCTGTTCTAAACAGATGGGTTTAAAGGCTTGATTTTAAGGTGCTTCAGCAGCTTTGCGGTGGTCTGGGGGTTTGTTGCTGATAAGGGCAGCATGAAAACTGAAAGCTCCTTCTCCATGTTTGGCTCTAATTCTAGAGGTGATTAGTAGATTAGATTAGGAAGACCTGAATGGCCGGGGGACTGGTGGCAACATGTCTTCCACTTACTTTGATGCTAAATCATTCAATGATTTCTAAAATATTAAAAGTATTTTGAAGGCTATTCTCTGACTCTACAGGAAGGCAGTCTAACGGTGCGTTCACACCGAATGAATTTGAAATGTCGTGGACATCAGGTTTACATGTAAAGTCAATGGAAAAGTGCGGTAACACGCGCCGGGGGGTGCTGCGTTGCGTCAGAAGCAGATTTGCATCACAAAAATGCTTATCTGCCTGATTCGCGTGTAGGATTAGTGCGAAAGAGGCGTTTGAGGCTTGTCAGAAAATACGCACGTCATTTTATACAGTGCATTTTTGTGCATCCGCGCATGACCAGCGTTTTGGCGTCTGCCGCTAAAGTTGAAAAATATGAACTTCGGCATCAATTTCAGCGCCTCAACCAATCAAAAGCCTGGTTACGTAGTGTCAGTGATGCTGTGGCTGACATGGAGTCACAGCATCAGCATGACATGGTGGAAATACTGATAAACACCGTGGCTAACCACCCGTAGCTATATGACACCAGCTGTATTCTATACAGAGACAGGAATAATAAAAAAAAACATTATAAAGAGGCTAAACTATTTAAACAGGAATGCTCTTAATAGGTTTGTGGGTGGCTCTTAAAAGAACCGTTGTGTCTACAAAGGTAACACTCTGTCTGCCGAGAAATGGGACCACTAAGTATTTTTGACCCAAACCGTTCAATACGATTTTAGCGTTTTACCCTCCCATCCCATTGCCAGTCTATGGAGACTTCTTTCTACCTGAAATTACTTTCACTGTAGTTTGAGCAACGGTATCAGTCATGGTATCAGTTTTTTCCGGGTCAAACCTGTTTTTAGGAGCCACTGTACATTCAGTGACTAAACATACTGAGCTTTCAATTCAACATAATCAAGTTCTTCTACATCTTTCAGTTGGAGCATAATCTAATGAGTCCACCCCACCATCTTCATCCTGAAATTACAAGACTTCAAAATTAAATGTATCACAATAAATCTACTTTAGTATCTGCAGTCAAACGTGCAATCAGATTCACAAGTGTCACATCAGCATTGACCATGTAGCTACAGCTTCTGAGTCAGGAAAACAATAACACAAATTAAGCTCCTAGCCCTTTCGTCGTTAAATATTTATGCCTCAATATCAACTCTACTCTCGAATGTTTCATGCATATTAGTGGTAAAGTTACAACATGACAGTGAAATATCTCACAACACATTCCTAATTGTTTTATTGCTGCATCATTTTCTCTCCTATTGACTGTTCTTTGTCTGCCTATGTCTTTCCCCTATTCTCTTTCCTGTTTTACTTTTGTCCCAGTGTCTTTTTTGACTGTATGAATATGTTGCTTTTTCTTCCCCCAGCTATTTTTCATATTTTGTAATGAATTTGACTTCACAAATTCATTACTCATTAAATCCGTCCTTTATGTTACTGATCAGACAGACCATCATCCTGCAGCAGTCATAACCTGCACCGTTAAGATGATTTTGAACAGGCTTCCCATAGGACCCATACATTAAATAAAGATATTGGTTAGATGTTTATTCTTTGATGTTTAAAATGTAGTTTGTATGTTTATGACTCCGTTGTGTGGGTAGCCAATTAGGGGCGGAGAAATGGCAAAGTCTCATTAAATACCATCTGTTGCTAAGCTAATGAGTTTAAGAGATGGGACGCCGTACTGTTTGTTGACCACACACATCAGAGATTGCTGATTATTAGTAAATGCACTCTAGTTTTTGCAATGGAATTTTTACCTTAATTAAAGTGATAAACTGTTATTAAGGATTTCAGCAGCTCTTTCCCTTATTGTGCGTCCTACGACGTACCTGAACCCACCTCTACAACTTTGCGACATATAGCTTACTACAGTTACAGCTGGAATATTGCCCATTTTTATCTCTTAATAAATCCAAACCCAACCTGAAACATTGATTTAAAACCCGTGAAGCAAACTGAGACCCGCCCACTGACAGAACACAGCAACTTTATCTTTAAAAAAATTTTATCTTCAGCAGCGCTGGCTCTTGTCACTTTTTCATTGTCCATCATTTCCAGATTTCCAACCTTCATAACTTTTTTAATTATGCTGTCATCTGAGCTCTTGCATAGCAAGATGGACAGGGTAAAGAGTCCAAATCTGAGATGATGCTCATATTCTCAAATAGAAATGTGTTTTTTTATGATTCAGTTCCCTGACACGTGTCATTTCCATGTGTTAAAAAACTGTCAAGGACGGTAAACCTGCTTGAATGTAAACTATATTATGATTATTTCAGTTTTAATTCCCTGGAATGTCGCTCTGTTGAATTTCTTTAGAGGGGATTGCGTGAACGTGGCTAAGGAGTTGGTGAGTTAGGTTGGCTGTTCTAGCCCCAGCTCTGACGGTCTCAGTTGTTGTGTCCTTGGGAAAGACACTTAACCTGTTGCCCAATGGTGATGGTCAGTGCCCCGGGGCTAAAGAACACACATTCGACGGTGTGTGAATAGCTGAATGAATAAATGTAGTGTAAAGCGCTTTGGGGACTAAGTAAAAGCTCTGTACAAATACAGGCCATTTATCATTTAATATATTACGTATAACTTATCTATGTTTCCACACATAAAATAAAAAATTCTATGCGGGTCACTCGTGAGTAGTGAAGTCAGTTGCTTCAGACTGTGCAGGAATTCCCAAACTGCTGAATAAATACCAATAGGCAGCCAGGATTTTTTCCTTCCGTAAACAGATGGCCTCATGTGTGACATCGTCTTCTTCTGTGCATGCGGGCCAATTTGGGGCCGTGAACCGTTAAGACTAGAGTGTGTTTTCTGTCGCATTTTAGTAACGGTTTGGAAATTTTTTTATTTTTACTTCCCCAACAGTCAAGTTAATGTAGTCCTTAAAATATTTAGTCCATGACAAGTCTTACATCCAAAGTCCAACATAATCTGA
Source organism: Apricaphanius iberus (assembly GCA_028564705.1). Taxonomy (NCBI): domain Eukaryota; kingdom Metazoa; phylum Chordata; class Actinopteri; order Cyprinodontiformes; family Aphaniidae; genus Apricaphanius; species Apricaphanius iberus. The sequence goes on from JAPXFQ010002778.1 coordinate 1,949,507, forward strand.
CACAACCTTGATAATGTCCTATTTTGTGTATTTCTTTCTTAACTATGGTTAGCATAGGGCTGGACAATATCTTGAGTTTTTAAAAAATATCATATTTTCATATAAGTCACTAGATGACCCAATATCATTTATACTGATATAAATATACCAGTATGTTTTGTTGCCTCTCCATCTATCTCTTATTTACTTGACCTTTGCTTCGCCTCTTTGCCTCACTTAATGCATCTCACAATGCCAACCCTACTGCTGGACTCAGTCTGCAGGCAGCAACAGCATAGCGACAGACGAACCTCTTACCACAAGAAGTGTTTCTTTCCCTCTGCTGTTGGACTTTTAAACAATAACCTTAAGACTGTTCCCACCAGCTGCTCAGTTTCACTTAGATGACCCTGCTTTGTGTTTTTGCACCTGTCTGATTTTGCTCTGATCAACACCTGCATATATATATATATATATATATATATATATATATATATATATATATATATATATATATACAATAATATATATATACACTACAGTTCAAAAGTTTGGGGTCACCCAAACAATTTTGTGTTTTCCATGAAAAGTCACACTTATTCACCACCATACGTTGTGAAATGAATAAAAAATAGAGTCAAGACATTGACAAGGTTAGAAATAATGATTTTTATTTGAAATAAGATTGTTTTTACATCAAACTTTGCTTTCATCAAAGAATCCTCCATTTGCAGCAATTACAGCATTGCAGACCTTTGGCATTCTAGCTGTTAATTTGTTGAGGTAATCTGGAGAAATTGCACCCCACGCTTCTAGAAGCAGCTCCCACAATTTGGATTGGTTGGATGGGCACTTCTTGCGTACCATACGGTCAAGCTGCTCCCACAACAGCTCAACGGGGTTCAAATCTGGTGACTGCGCTGGCCACTCCATTACCGATAGAATACCAGCTGCCTGCTTCTTCTCTAAATAGTTCTTGCACAATTTCGAGGTGTGTTTTGGGTCATTGTCCTGTTGTAGGATGAAATTGGCTCCAATCAAGCGCTGTCCACTGGGTATGGCTCCACCATGCTTAACAGATGGCGTCAGGCATTCTTCCAGCATCTTTTCAGTTGTTCTGCGTCTCACAAACGTTCTTCTTTGTGATCCAAACACCTCAAACTTGGATTCATCCGTCCACAGCACTTTTTTCCAGTCTTCCTCTGTCCAATGTCTGTGTTCTTTTGCCCATCTTAATCTTTTTCTTTTATTGGCCAGTCTCAGATATGGCTTTTTCTTTGCCACTCTGCCCTGAAGCCCAGAATCCCGCAGCCGCCTCTTCACTGTAGATGTTGACACTGGTGTTTTGCGGGTACTATTTAATGAAGATGCCAGTTGGGGACCTGTGAGGCGTCTGTTTCTCAAACTAGAGACTCTAATGTACTTATCTTCTTGCTCAGTTGTGCAACGCGGCCTCCCACTTCTTTTTCTACTCTGGTTAGAGCCTGTTTGTGCTGTCCTCTGAAGGGAGTAGTACACACCGTTGTGGGAAATCTTCAATTTCTTAGCTATTTCTCGCATGGAATAGCCTTCATTTCTAAGAACAAGAATAGACTGTCGAGTTTCAGATGAAAGTTCACTTTTTCTGGCCATTTTGAGCATTTAATTGACCCCACAAATGTGATGCTCCAGAAACTCACTCTGCTCAAGGGAAGGTCAGTTTTGTAGCTTCTGTACCGAGCTAAACTGTTTTCAGATGTGTGAACATGATTGCACAAGGGTTTTCTACTCATCAATTAGCCTTCTGAGCCAATGAGCAAACACATTTTACCATTAGAACACTGGAGTGATAGTTGCTGGAAATGGGCCTCTATACACCTATGTAGATATTGCACCAAAAACTAAACATTTGCAGCCAGAATAGTCATTTACCACATTAGCAATGTATAGCGTGTGTTTCTTTAAAGTTAAGACTAGTTTAAAGTTATCTTCATTGAAAAGTACAGTGCTTTTCCTTAAAAAATAAGGACATTTCAATGTGACCCCAAACTTTTGAACGGTAGTGTATATATATATATATATATATATATATATATATACACAGTATATCAATCCCGTTATCCCATTTTATTTGAATTTATTTCATGCTTAGCAGAGTCGTTCTTTTTGTATGTCCGCACAAAGTACCACAGCAATTTCCTAATGTTGTGAATCTGTTCACACATTTGGCAATAAACCCTTTTGATACTGATTCTGAAGCCACAAGGGAAAGCATTAAGGAGGAGCCATTGGTCAGCAAAGATAAAACCACTGTTTGAGTTATTTAAAGATTGTTCGGATTCAAAGTGTCAGATGTGAAAAAGATGAATGCTGTTTGTAGAGAATGTTGAGATTATCTGTTAAAGAACTCCAACACTACAAATCTTTACACCCTTTATAACAGCGACACAAGGAACAGTATAAAGAATGTGTAAAACTTTGTTTTGCAGGCTGTCATGATCCTGCTGTGTCTCTTGTTTGTGTACGTGAGTAAGGCATTTTCCTTTATAAAAGATTGTTGTTGCTGCTGCCTGCACCTGCAGCGGATTAGTACCTCTCCGCTGCGTTTGATTCTGGAAGGTTTGGAAATATTCCAGATTGTTTTTATTTCATACATTTTGATATTGTTTGCTAGTTGCCACCAGACGTCTGTAGCTCTATTCTACACTGACAGGAACGCCGCCCAAGTTCAAAATATAGTGTCAGTATGGCACCTGACAATTTGAGCTATTCATTAAAGTTATGTAAATATTTACCATCATAACTCACCGCGCTCTCAGCATGTCTCCACCTGCTGAAGATGCGCTGATCGTTAGTTATGATCCTCATGGATCCTCATTGACTTCGTCCGTAGTGATTATAATTTTCATGGGTTCCAATTAAGAAAATGTACAACCGCACAATGACAAAATGTCTTTACATCTGTATGACATTTTAAAAACAAAATTCATACATTTCAGATTACATATTTTCAAGATTAATTTTTTTTCTACTGCAACTTGACATTTAATAGAGGCCATGATAAAGTGTGGTACATTTCACCAACATTAGTAGAATATGGACACCTAGCGACCTTTTTCTGGAAATGCTGCAGAGAGTAGTGCATGTACACCGCACGCATTAAGTGTTTTACTGACAGAAGATAAATATAATTCACAACATTTTGACCTAATATTAATAAACTCTGTAACAGCCATAGAATTGATACGTAGAGTTTGTCGTTTCACCCCCTTTATTTTGTCAAAGACGCATCATGAATCCATATACACTATCCCTCCTCTCTCTAGTTGTGGTGCAGTTCATAGCAGCCACAAACTCCTCATTTGATTACTGCTTCCCATGCCTGTTTTGAATTGCTCACCAATCTTAGTAGATCACCTGCAAATGAAGAACAACCCACAGGCGCAAAATGTTTGCGGTGCACATAAATATTGTGGTTATTAAGAATCTTGATAAATCAGGCCCAAACTGTTTTAAGAGTATAGCTTCCCTTAACAATAGGGGAAGTTGATTGTATAATATTGTATGTTTTTGGGCAGTTTGCTTTTTTAAAATTTAGTGAAATCATCAGGATCCATACACTCCCCTTTATTAAACCTGCTGACGCTTCTCTTTGGTGTCAGACAAGCTTTGTAAAACTAGCTGAGGTATTTTTGATTGCTGGACAAATGTATTCCTTCATTATAACACATCAGACACTCTAGCTGTGTTTTTCTTTGATATACAATCCTTCTTCATGCACTGACCAAGAAGCAAAAGGATATTGGCTGTGCAGTATGTTGTTGAACAAAATGAAAAGACATACTATTCAGCATACCCTTTCCTGATGTATGGGTCTATTTCTCTCTCTCAGTAAGTGTACTTCCAAGGCTTTTTCTTTAAACATACTTGTGAGTATCTTCTACAGAAACAAGCACAGTGCCTGTCATTCCGGTGAACTGTGCTGGTCAGTCTTCACCATCTGAAAATGTCAGTGTGTGGCTCAGTGAATGGCAGATCCTTGTTAGGGCTTCACAGTGGCAGATACATTAAACCTCAGCTCCTTAAATGTTATACTGTTCTGATAGAGCCATACCATTCTATTCTCCTGGCCTTAAAACTTTCCCTTAAGATAATACATGGGGCTTGCTTTTAAAGGGGTATGGTCAAATTTACAAATGGTGGGGAATTTTAGGCATACAACCACTGTGAAAGTGACAGTACGTTTACATGCACATCTAAATCAGGCTTTTTGGAGTAATCAGACTAAGGGCTTGCCCCCTGCTGAGAGCAGAGTCCCAGTTTACATGTCACTCGGAAAATTTCATTATTAAATGAAGCATGTATAACTCCACGACGACAGATGGCGATATGTGCCTTTCGTGTTAGCATTCTACTGCATAGCCTGGAGCAGCACACAAATGCAGTATGCACAGGCTGGTGGGAGTGAAGCAGAAAGACTAACAGCAGGATATGCACTCTCACAATGCACCGTCCCTCCATCAATTCAAAAATGCACAGATCGGCCGCTACATTTGTCTTATCCGCCATACTTTTCTTATACCACTGCTTTGTTGATACTCACTTCGGCATCTCCTCACTTCCTAAGGGGGTGCATGAATACGGGCGGGGGGTGGGCGGTTGGTTGCAGAGAAGTGCAATTCCCAATAGAACTATCTGAGTAAAATAGTCTGATTTGTGTAACTCCAGTTCCGTTCAATTTAAGCTAGACTAAGTTGTATACATGCATTTCAAAAGTCTGATTTCAGTCGGACTAAGGTCTCCAACAGACACCCAACCCTAACCCTATGCATTCATTCTGTAGGTATTTTAGGTCATTCTTACTTGCGAGTTAACAGCAAAGTCATTGCCTTATTTAGATATCATTATGTACAGTGTGCAGGTGAAGCATTATTTAAGCTGCTTAAAAGTGTAGTATTTGAGCTGTGCGCTGCATTGGGAATGTAAATGTTTGGTAACTATTCACATGTGATCTTAAGTAACTAAACATGTTATTTACTTAACTATTGTCTAATGCACATTAAAATGACGTTCTCATAATGAACAAAGAATCATTTCTTAATTGTCACCCATCTTAAAAGAACTGAATTTCTAAAACGAAATAATTTCAATCACAAACTAAATATGCTCAAGTTTTTGCAAAATGTCGCAAAAACAGATGGAATTGGCTCTACCACAGTTCAAATTATATTTCAGACAATGGATTCAGTTAAATATCAAACAATGGTTGCCCTTGCAAAAAAAAGAATGAGACCAAGAGGGATGACTTCATCTTGTTACATTGTAAAGGAAATCCAAACTTGAACACCTGAGATGTTTGCTGTGTGGGCAGTTTGTCTAACATTCACCTGAACCATCTGCCTGTGCAGGGCTAGTTGTGGATTTGTTATCGATGTGCCCATTTATTTTTCGCCTACTGCCCATTTTATTTTTTTTACAAATAGAATCATACTTTTTTTTCATTTTCCAAAGCATTTTTTTTTTATTACAGTCCGTCAGTAGTCCAGATTTGAGCTGTGTAAATGTTACTGCTTTCATTTTCATGTGACTCTAAAGCCAACCAATGTTCGTGGTTTTTGTGTGTATTTTCTCAAAAAGATTAAATAAAGTTTTCATAAAGCTCTCAATAAATCTTACAGAATCTATGATCAGTGCTGAATATTTCACTTTGGCTTGTCTCCTATAGCTAACACATTTTTTGAACTAAAATATTCTACATTTCATAACGAGAGATTAAATACATTTAACACCAGATAGAAATCTACAAATCTAATCCAACCTTCATACATTTTCATTATGTATAGCCACATGTTTTACAGTGTTTACACAGACATATCAACTGACATTAAGCAACAAAAAACACGGGAAAGTTTCGAATGATTGAGGGGGGGTGTTGGAAGAAACCCATTTGGCCATAGAATTAATGTATGAATTCATAGGAATAATGTCACTGTATGCAAATCTCTGTGTTACAAATACAGATGTATTTACAGGTGTCATTTTAAACCATCAGTGGTATTTTAGCATTTCACATGATCAATACAAAGGCAGATAAAGAAACAAAATATGTTCAAATCACAGTGGACATTTGTGCTTATTATAAAAATAATACATTTTTAAGTTGTTTTTCCCCTTTCAAGCCAAAAAATAATAAATCTTGTACATTACCACACCTAACTGATTTTTATACCATGAGGTTTTGTGAGATTTCCTATGACCTTGGACTGTATGCGAGTAAAATCGATTCGCGCCTGGTGTCTCATCAGTGCCGGGTGGCTGCACACCACACACTGTAGACCCAAGGCAGGAATATATGTGGGTTTTTTTCGCCCTGTGAGTGGTCCGGAAATTTTGCGACAATTTTTAAAATCCTACTCTGAGAACCAAGCCTTTTCTTTGTTCAATTGTTTCACGATTTCTTCCTTCACCAATACACTGACATCAAAAAGCTTGCTGTTTACTTTCCACCATTGGTATGCTTCATCATTGGAGTTTTGAAAAAAACATTCTTTCGAAGATATGGTTTAAAAAAATATTTAGGTAATATTGAATTATCATTCCTTCAATGCGGACAGCTATGAGATGATGCAGTTGATGCAATTTAACTACATTTACTGCAAGGTATGTTTTTAATCATATTATAAGACATTCTCAATACAAAATATGGGCAAACTTTTTGTCCACTCTTATTTTTTTTGCATTAAAATACAATGCAAAACACAACTGTGAGAAAATTCTGATATTTGTAAAAGTTTGAACAGCACAAGAAACATTACCTAGTTTACTGAAGTTGATTTATGTTATTAACAAATTCAACTTTTGCAGTCATTGCAATTTTTACAACCAAAAAGATGAACTTTTTCCACGTATTTTTCTAGATAATGTGTTAAATATTTTTAGTATCATATTTATCCAACCCAACATTTTTTAGAACAATATACTTGTTTAAAAGAGGTAAAGGTCTTAAAAATACTGAAAACATTCGATGTTATTGGATTGAAATTTTTTCCCACTGTTATTATTTAAACTAAACTAAATAAATAGAGTGTTTAGGACTATTCACTTATGTTGGAAATAATTGGTCTGGTTTCCAATATCTGAAATTCACTGAAAATGCTGTGTGCAATTATTTACCCCAGCCTATAAACATAATTGCAAAAATATGTATGATAGGAAACCATAATTCCTCCTCTTTAAAAACAAAGCAAAAAAACTCATTAGCCCTTCACACTTAGTGAATTTTACTATACAGGTTATTAGATATGCTGTGCATTGCAGAGGTCTGCACGCTGAATGCAGTGATCGGTGTGTGCTTCATTTATCATGAATTGTAATTGCTAAGCCATACCTAATATGTAATGAAAAATGGACAGGTTGTGATAAAAAAAATGGCGAATTAGTATTGCTTCATATTCATGTAGAGTTTGGAGTTTCCCTACTTTGAGGGGTTCTTTTTCTTTATAAGATGGTTGACATTTGAAAAAAGAAGCCATTTTTCACAATCACTTGCTAAATTAATATGCATACGTTCATAATATATACTGTGACCAGTGAAGTTGTTGTTGTTTTTATGTCTTTTGTTTCAATTATTGTGGTAATAAAATGTATGATTGAGGGATAAAATGTATTTCTTCACAAAACTGTGGCTCTTTCAGCTTTAACACAGTGATAATATAACCAAACTTTAAAAAGCAGAGTGTCAAACTTATTTAGGATTTATGATCAACAATGCATTATGTTGAAATTGTCAACTCAGCTTATTGTCACTTTTTGTTGTAGAGTTTTATAAGCCTAAGTGCAGTCTCCAGTCAATTAGTTGTGTATGTGTCTGTGTGCGAGTTTATATATACAGGTGCTGGCCAGTAAATTAGAATATCATCAAAAAGTTGAATTATTTCAGTAATTCCATTCAAAACGTGAAACTTCTATACTGTATACTTTCCTTCCACACATAGTGATATATTTCAAGTGTTTATTAATTTTCATTTTTATTATTACAACTGACAGCTAATGAAAACACCAAATTCAGTATCTCAGAAAATTAGAATATTCTGAAAAGGCTCAATATAGAAGACACCTGGTGCCACTCTAATCAGCTGATTAACTCAAAACACCTGCAAAGGCCTTTAAAAGGTCCCTCAGTCTTGTTCTGAAGGCTCCACAATCATGGGGAAGACTTCTGACTTAACAGCTGTCCAAAAGACGACCATTGACACCTTGTACAAGGAGGGCAAGACACAAAAGGTGATTGCTAAAGAAGCTGGCTGTTCGCAGAGCTCTGTGTCCAAGCACATTAACAGACAGGCGAAGGGACGGAAAAAATGTGGTAGAAAAAAGTGTACAAGCTCTAGGGATAACCGCACCCTGCAGAGAATTGTGACGACAAACCCATTCAAAAATGTGGGGGAGATCCACAAAGAGTGGACTGCAGCTGGAGTCAGCGCTTCAAGAACCACCACGAAGAGACTCATGAAAGACATGGGATTCAGCTGTCGCATTCCGTGTGTCAAGCCACTCTTGAACAAGAAACAGCGTAAGAAGCGTCTCGCCTGGGCCAAGGACAAAAAGGACTGGACTGCTGCTGAGTGGTCCAAAGTTATGTTTTCTGATGAAAGCAATTTTTGCATTTCCTTTGGAAATCAAGGACCCAGAGTCTGGAGGAAGAGCGGAGAAGCACAGAATCCACGTTGCATGAGGTCCAGTGTAAAGTTTCCACTGTCAGTGATGGTGTGGGGTGCCATGTCATCTGCCGGTGTTGGCCCACTCAGTTTCCTGAGGTCCAAGGTCAATGCAGCCGTCTACCAGGAAGTTTTAGAGCACTTCATGCTTCCTGCTGCTGACCAACTTTATGGGGATGCAGACTTCACTTTTCAACAGGACTTGGCACCTGCACACAGTGCCAAAACCACCAGTACCTGGTTCAAGGACCATGGTATCCCTGTCCTTGATTGGCCAGCAAACTCGCCTGACCTTAACCCCATAGAAAATCTATGGGGTATTGTGAAGCGGAAGATGCAATACGCTAGACCCAACAATGCAGAGGAGCTGAAGACGACTATCAGAGCAACCTGGGCTCTCATAACACCTGAGCAGTGCCACAGACTGATCGAGTCCATGCCACGCCGCATTACTGCAGTGATTGAGGCAAAAGGAGCCCCGACTAAGTATTGAGTGCTATACATGCACATTCTTTTCATGTTCATTCTTTTCAGTTGGCCAACATTTAAAAAAAAACATTTTTTTTCATTGGCCTTTAAAATATTCTAATTTTTTGAGATACCAAATTTGGAGTTTTCATTAGTTGTCACTTATAAATATCAAAATTAAAAGAAATAAACATTGGAAATACATTGGTCTGTGTGCATTGCATGAATATAATGTACAAGTTTCACGTTTTGAATGGAATTATTGAAATAATTCAACTTTTTGATGATATTCTAATTTACTGGCCAGCACCTGTATACATGTATTATTTAGGATTAAATTTATATTTTATACTGATCTATGTGCCTCATAGTCTGTCTAGAAATATGAGACATGAGAAAGATGTCCCTAGAATGTCTGGTTATTATTTGTTTATTTTTTTACAGTAAAAATTAAGTTCTTACTGAAAGCCATTAGTGGAGTGCCCTCTTCAGGTGAAAACTGCACTGCACTTCAATTTTAGTCGAGAATTGCTACCATCTTAGCGTGGATTACTGACATCAGCCTGTATTTGTGATGTCATCCATCATGGTGCTCTGGACTACAAAACAAGATCAGTCTTGGCAACACCTCCGTAGAGAGTTGGGGTTTGGCAGCTCATGAGCAATTGGCTCGAAACAGTATGGCTCACGGCTGCTCGCTTGCACAGAACCCCCCCGAGGCGATGGAGCTCACATTGCTATTGCGCTCCATTTTTCCTGGCTGTCCGTGTGTGTGTGCCACTATAAGCAGCTCCACAAGCAGCATGTCAGTCATAGCACAGGCCACGCCCACCCCTCCCCTTCACTGGTCTGCCAAGGATTGCCTTGTTTTGGGGCTTTTTTTAAACATAAAATGTGGGCGGAGTTAGTAGGTATTTAATTCCCCCCTTGTAGGGGGTGCCTCACTCTTTAAAATACTGTTTCTAGTTTCACATATTGACACATAAATCCAAAATCATCAATGTGTTTTATTGGAATTTTAAGTTAAAGACTAAGACCATGTAATGCACTTAATCACATGTACTTGTACACACTGGATTTTTTTAAAAAGTGCAATAATTGCTTTCAGAAATCTGTGACCAAGCAAATAGATGTGAGCTGTGTAAGAGCAGTTTCGTTAAGGCCAAGGAGCACACCATGCAGGTCAGGGTGAGAAGGTGCTTAAAGCTAAGAGCAAGATTGTGTTATAAAACAATATTTCAAGGTTTAAATGTCTCACAGAGAACTAATCCACCCATCCAATCAACCAAGAACGAAAAGAAGGTGACATGAACGTAAACCTATCATGATATGGTCATACAGATATAATTCAACCCAAAGAAGTTAAATATTTAGGTTTGATTCTGGATTCTCATTTATCATTTGATAGTCATGTTAAAAAGATCACAAAAACAGCCAAAGTAAACTTCAGAACAATAAGGGACTGTTTATAATTTCATGCCGCAAATGTATTCATGCACTCGATATTGTCGCATCTCAGTTATTTTGGAACCTCCTGGTCGCAGACTTTAATTACAACAATTAGGCCAGTAAGGATGATATATGACAGATCACTGAAAATACTTTGCAAAAAAAATATTAAAACACACCATTTTGTGGTATTGCAGAAGCTACTTTTCTTAAAGTTTGAATAAAAAAAAAATATATTGTCACCTAAAATTGATGCACAAATGTATACACCGTCAAGCTCCTGATGTCCTTAGAAAGCTCATAGTACCACTCAGAGCATTGGGTTCAATCACACAAGGAGCCACAAATGGAAATGTGAAAGTGCCCCGGAGAAGAACAACTTTTGGACAGTCTGCCTTTTCTGTCCAATGCTTTAAATTGTGGAACTCAATGTCTCTTGAATTAAAACAGGAAGACGATGTAGTGAGTTTTTAAAAATGAGTTAAAGCGTGTCCCACAAGATGATCAAATTTGCAGTCACTTTTAGATTGCATTCTTATGCATTTATTTTTTTAGTTATGTTGATGTAAATGTCAATGAATATATATATATGTCATGTCTATTATTCCATACACTTTGTTTAAAAAAAAAAAAACTTCTAGGGACAGACATTGCGAATTAGCCTCAGCTACAAATGTTGTAGTATGTCACAGGTTTAATGTACATACTTGTCCCTATCAAAGAAACAATTAAATGAATAAATAACAAAACAATAAGGGAAGTATTTGTCAAATGAGGAGGAAAGAGGCCATTTTGATTCCAGGGTAGATGCAGAGATCAATAACTCAGGATAGAGAATCTGCTCTCAGGACAAATAGTGGTGCCATAGGAAATATTCTTTAAACTTTCCTACATACCATGCTGTGTCCCACAGCAAACAGTGGTAGAAGGGGATCTGGGTAAACCAAACTATGCGGGCGACCTGCAAATCCCACTAACATTGCAGACGACCTTGAACACATCATCCCATGGTGAAACATATTGGTATCATATGGTGACTACTTTTTCCTCAGCAGGGAGAGAAAAGCTGGTCATAACTGATGGCAGGATGGATGGAGCTTAATGCAGAGTAATCCTGGAAAAGAAGTGCATGAGGCAAGAAGGGAAAGTGCATGAGGCCAAAACAAAAAAAAAAAAAAGACTTGAGAACGTTGCGGAAGTTCCCCTTCCAGCAGGAGGAGAATCCCAAATATCCAGCCATAGCAACAAAGCTCATACTCCCAAAGTCCAGACAAAAATCTAAGAATTTGTAGCGAGACTTTGGCTCAATTTTCAGTTTGTATTTCCAAAAAAACCCTTAAAAATAAATGTGAAAACTCTTTCATTTTAATTCCATAATTACTTTTTCTTTGTCAAAAACCTACAATTTTGATCATGTTTGAAATGCAACAATATGTTGGAAAGTTCAGGGAGTGTGCATTTTTTTGCAAAGCCAGGCATTCCAATGAACACTCTTTGAAACTTCTGGGAGAGAAAAAAACACACTCTTTTTCATGAACCAGTCCAGCCATCTCTTCTTCTCCACTGTGTAAGGTTATTAATGTTTTTTCAGTTCATAAGGACTTTCAGGGTTTTTTTCTTCAGCAGTTCTTGCAACATAACTTAACCAATATTAATAATTTTATCTTTCTCCTTGAGGATGGTTAATACACCATTACAAACACCACCATATATATATATATATATATATATATATATATATATATATATATATATATTCCAACAGCTGTATACTCCACTAAAAGTGCATATATTGGGATTTTTCTTGGCCTTCTGACACCAAGTGCTACATTGCTGGACATGACACTTAAAAAAATAAGAATTTTGAAGTCATGTAACAATTTCTCTCAGATTTTCTAGTAATTTGAGAGAAATTCACTGCTTACTCTGACCTTAAACATCGTATCTGAAATACATTGAAACTATCTTAACACATTTTCAGACAATTGTGGTTTTTTTTTCTTTCCTTAAATTATAAAGGAGCGACCACAGAAAAAGAAAAATTTATTCTGGATTGGGTAATATTCCCATTGACCCCTACATTAAGAGATGAGCTATGCACAAAGAGGAGATATGAGCAGACCTCTTCTTACAGCACCCAAACACTTGACATTCAGATTTGGGTGTATTTTATGCAGTTTTTCAGTTTTCCAGACAATATCGCTCAGAGAGAGTTGAGCTGGTAGAAACATGTGTGTGCACTCCCATCCTCATGAATGCACAGAGTCGTATCCCGCCTTATTTTTAGCTGTTCCCCCTACCCAGCCCTGACCTACATCAGAGCATGAATAAAGCAGCCGAGAGATGAAGACTGTGCTCAGAGGGGGGTGGGAGGCAAGGAAGAGGAGGTCTGGGTTGGAGGATGATGAGGAGGCAGGGAGGCAGCCAGAGAGAAAGACACTGGCAAATCCAGAAAAATGAATTCCCCCCTGTGCAAAATGACAGTCCCAGTTCTGTCAGCAGACCTCACCTGCAATAATGCCCCCAGAGGAAGCTGCTGAGGGCAAAACACACACGCACACACACACACACACACACACAGTTGCATACACATGGGTAAAGAACCTTGGAACAACACAGATCAAAAAGCATCCTCATTCGTCTGGCCTGACACTCAATGCTCTTCTCACTTATAATGAAAGCTGACGAAAGTGGTGAGCTCTTGACTTTGAATTATTGAGGCTGTGAGACGGCGACATCATGGGTCGCCTGCCATCACCCTTGAACAACGTTTTGGCGCCTTTCACCAATAAAGGGTAATCAAATGAGTGGATTTTAGGGTGGAGTAGTGCTTTCAAACAAGATGGAAATAGGACTCAGGTACTGTTGTGTGGCCTCAAAGCACTTTCATAAGTCTGCTAAGCTTTTGATGTATCAACCTTTTATTCTGAAGGGCATCAAAGCTTTGTATACACCTAAAGACATGTTCTTAACTCCGCAATTTAACACTCCCACTGTAGACTTTCTAGGGATGAAATTTACCAAGGAAAAAACCTTTGGGTGTTGCATGTAAGTCAATTACATAGTTAATCTAAATTCATCCTGTTGTAAGGGGAAAGTCTGAGCTGAACACCTCCAAGCTAAAACGTATTTATCCAAGGAGCGGATATGGAAATAGCTCTCTTCACTCTCCTTCCCTCAAGTGTGGCGTGCAGAGTCCCTTAAGTGGTAGAGAGGCCCGTTAGCCTCAGGAATTGTTCTTGTGCTGTGCACGTAAATGCTCTAAACTGTGCAACTGCATGTGCGCGAACACAGAAATCCAGACCCCCTTTGCATAACACCTCCCTTGTGTGTTTCGCGTCCCATTTCATCAGCAGGCATACAGCTCAGCTAATGTGCTCCTGAGCCACGTGTTTTAATGCTCATACAATGTCTTTCAAGCTACATTAGGAAGGTAGGAATTGTGCATGGAGAGCAGGTGTAATTTATCACGATATTAGCTGCATGTTATGCGTGTCAAAGGAGATAATGCTCTCCTTCCATTTCTCTGGCCTACTCAGTTATAATGTCCTCATCTCAACAGCCTTTTCTTTACTGTACACCTTTTTCTTCTGTGCATTTGAACATTTATCAATGTCTTGCATCTGTTTTTTCACATTTTTAGCTCTACTACCTTTCTTACCTGTGACAACAGCAAGATTTATGTACATATATTTGTATAATTACATACCTTGGGGTGGAAGGGGGAATATTTTGTATTATTTTAGGACTATAGATAAAAGGGTCAGTATTTGGGACCTGTCTGTGTTGTTCAGTACAAAAAAAAACAAAAAAAAGTCACAGAAATGCAACACTCAGGGGCTTTTTATTGTAATGCTTTTTATTGTAATGTGTAATGTGAACACTGAAAAAGCAGTTCATTTAAGTTCATCCACCTGTTACAGTGGGTTGACAAAGTAGGGATTTTCATCAGCTGAGTTTATCATCTATCTACTGCTTTGTTTTTGTCCGTTTTCTTTTTCAGATATTGACGAGTGTGCAACGCAAATGCATTACTGCCAGTCCAACACGATGTGTGTGAACCAGCCTGGAAGTTATCGTTGCGACTGTCTACCAGGTTTCACCAGAGTGGATGAATACTCCTGCACCGGTACGTCTGATGCATGGATGCATGTATGTCTGCTGCTAAGCACTATACGTGTTTGAATTCAGTGTAAATCAGAGGTCAGAATTTGAGTTTATTGAAAATATTTTTTGTTTTAAAGCTAAATATTCAGAAATTATTAGTGCTGAGCCTTCTGTTGAATTTAAGCTATGATTTCTTCAAAAATAAACATAAGAAAGCAAATATGCCGGACCAAATGTAGACTCAAAATTAATGAAATATGTTATCCCTACTAATAATGCAATAAACAAGAAAAAAAGCATATTGTTTTACTGGTTTTATCATAACTGGTGAAAACTAACAGTAAGCAAGTGAGTTAAACTAACATTATTGATTCTCCTTCGCATTTTTCCAAGTCAATTCTATCAAATCTGTGTAAAATTGATCCCCCTGTCCAAGATCATTACAATCAACAAAAACAACAACAAACAGATCCAGGTCACTTTTGGGCATGCAGCCACTGAGCTGCGCTCCGATGTATGAAAAGGAATATAGTACAAATGATATTGGTCTCCTTCGCAAGCTTCATAATGAACACTTGGTTAGGAGTATACAGAAACGAAGAGGGTCTGAAAGAAGATTTACAATGTGCCCTAACCTTAACTTTGTCCCTATTTTTTATTATTAGTATTATTATTATTAGTAGTAATATTATTATTATGTTTGCTTCTCTTCACAGCCTCATACATCATATCCTAGAGATATTTAACAGTTTAGCCCTTGTGACTTTTTACTTTTGTTGGATATAATAAATTACGCAGTTTTTTTTGTATTAAGCAACTGTTTCTAATGTTCTCATTCCTTAGTATAATGTGAATTTCAAAGACCAGTAATTCTTTGTTTATTGCGTGAAATAATTAATATACAGCAAAAATGCAGCCGCAAAATTATTTGTGTAACTTAAAGGTTTAGAGGTTTTCTGTATCGTTTTGCAGTTTCAGAACTGAAAGCTTATTTTTAGACACCTTTGACCGTAATAACAACAGAATTGCCCGTTTTCTGCCCAAAGTTGCCCTGTAGATTTAAAAGCAAAGTAACTGCTCTTCTGGGATTGTTCGCAACATTTTTTTTTTCCCCAAAAGGAATGCACAGGAGAACACTTTATCCTGAGTACATAAAATGCACTTGGTTGCCACTCAGTGTTTCTCTAGTGAAATGTTCCTTAATTAGCTCAGAGTTGGCAGCCACACAGGGACATGGATCCATCGGTAATCAATCCATTCCCTGGCTTGTAAACTGTCCTGGCTGCTGACTGTGAGACCCGGGAAGACACTTTGCATCTGTGACGAAAGATAAATCCTCTTCCTGTCCTCCCTTTCTCTCCTGCTTCTCCCTGTGTGTCTCGTTTAGGGGTTTCCGATCTTTATATTTGCTTCTTCATATTTCACAGCGGTAACAGTAATGCCCATCAGCTTTTGTAATTAGCTGTCTTTGCTCTAATCCTTATTGTTTATTTAATTATGATGAGGATTTTGTGATGTTTCTTGCTGGCACTGGATTAAAGAAGAGAGATACAGAGCCATTTTGAACCAAAATTGTATTCATTAATGCAAAATCGAGATGATATCTTATTCTAAAATATGCATATGAAAAAGAAACGGCTAAAATATGGAGGTCATCCCTATCAAACCTTTACCTTGCTTATTTATTAGAACCACCATAAATTGAGGCTGTCAGATACATAAAGTGGAATGCAACGTTTGATACTGTCCTCAGACAACAGACATAAAACAGGGCCTAGGAAAGATCTTTGCGATGTTTTATACCCCTCTTTAAAAAAAACGCATTTTTTGAAAGCTGTAAGAATACATCTACGTCTCTTTCAGCTGAGATAAAACAGAGACTGCAGGAAGGAAGGTTTTTATTTTGCAGATGGTCAGTGCGTGTTTGTTCTTGTCTCTTTTGCTTCAGGCCTGTGAATCTGTAGATGTACCATGTTTGTGTCTTAGCTTACACTATCGCTTCAGTTAAGATAATTCACCCCAATACTTTGCTTACACCACTCTCCTCCCAGAGGTTAAAAAGCTATTGCACAGTTCTTTACACCATGCATCTTCTTAGTCCTTCCACACTGTTTTAATCTGAATTGGACCTTTCTCATTCGTACCTCTCCTTTGAGCAGACAAAAGCTCTGTAAAGAATCAAAGGTTGTAGTAATTGTAGTTCCACTTCATTCCCCTTCTATCGAAGTGACCAAGTTGCTCCAGGGTAACAAAGAAGAAAGGTTGCAGAAAGAGTGAAACTCCATATCTCAGGCTTTTATATCTTAAAAATGGCCTCCAGTGCTCCTGGAATGGTTTTTCTGCAGTGTGCATGGATGAGGCATATGAATTTCCTTACTTTTTGTGAGGCTGATTATCTGCACAGGATTCACATTAATTTTCCTTCATTTCAAATTTTTTTTCATTCTAAATTAAGTATGGTTACCTGTCAGTCAAACAATGTTATTTGGACTGTGATATATTTTTCCTTCACATTTTCCCCATGCCTGATGAACCACTTATGGTGCCCAGGGCATAAAGCTGGCTTCTGATTCCTTACATTCGCATTTATTTTCCACTGCCTGATGAATAAGAATGAAACCCTGTGGTTTATAACATGCAAATAAAACACATTCAATTTAATACGCTATGGTGTAAAACACATTTTGTAAGATAACCAGCATAAACCTTCGGGACCCCCCCCCCAATTTAATTCAAATCCATTCAGAACTTTGCTATTATTGAGTGGATCTGGATGAATATGAACATGGTAATTGTACTCAAACGCAACCCAGCCACCCGAATAATAAATCTTTTTGAGTAGTAGAGGTCAAAAGAACTGACATTTTCTGTTATGTGTTACACACAACTTCAACACTTATACCAGTGGTTTTGTTTTCTGGTATGTGTTACACACAACTTCAACACTTATACCAGTGGTTTTGTTTTCTAGTTTATTGTCTGGTATTGTTATATGCCGTTCTGGCTCTGAATTACGTTAAAAAATGTAAATGGTCTAGTTTTATTAATAGGCAAAACAGTGCCAAGCAGCAAAAGGATGAAAAAAAATATAAATCCAGGTGACCTCCTGTTTCGATATTTAGTCATATATACTATGAGAAGCTGAAAGATTTTATTACTATTTTAGACCAAACCCTTGGAATAGGTGAGCATGTTAAAATTCTACTTATGATTAATCAGTTAATGATTTACTCATGGATTTTTGGTTTTATTAATATCATCTTCATTTCTGGTTACTATTTAAAAAAAAATAGCTGATCTGATCTGCTCTATTCATTGATTGACAGCATTAATAATAAGACGAAGAAACCAAGAGAGAACAGCTCTCTGCTTAATTTTTAGATATTCAGACTGAAGACGTTTATGCTTATAAATATGTTATCTTAATATTCCTCACATCCAAATTTCTAGAGGCATTTGTGTTAAATAGTTTACTACACAAATAAAAGTAGCTTCAAATAAATTCAACAAGACATTTTTTGGTTCATCGTCAATAATTTATGTGTTCGTAATGCTTCAGCAAACTGAAATTAGTATCATGCACAGTTTGGTTATTATTATACATCAAGAAGACCTGAACAAATACAAAAAATGAGCATATTCCATGAATTAAAATGATAGTGTTATGTTTGAACAATGTTTTGATTTTGAAATTTCTGAGTATTAACATTTTTTAGATATTTGTTAAATTGTGGTATATTAGTTCACTGCGTCAGATTTTCCTGCAATTCACCATTGTACATTAAATCGTTAGCTCGGGTGCATTCATGGTAAAACAGTACAATGTTTTTCAGATTCAGTGTTTCACCTACTGGGACTTAATTAAAATGATCTTTACCAGGCTGTAATAATGCTCGAATCTAACCTTAAATGAACAAAAAATAATACTGAGGGGAAGCAGAAAATAGGTAATAACATTAGATATCAGTAAATATTACTCTTTTCAGAAACATAAAAGTTATAATTTCTGGAAAAGGCATCTGGGATGCTTCGACTTAAACTGGTAAAACAGAGTGGAGATGCTTGACCTGATGTGAAAAAGTGTATCAGCATCTTATACCGACTCTCAAGCTTTCAGGGGGAGGATGATCTGGGTTTGTTTTGCAGGTACAAGATCCATTTGCTCTTGCAGTTACTGAGTCAGACATTTGCTTCTAGAATCTCTAAAATAGAGGCAATGATTTTGACCATAAAAAATTTTGAAATAAAAGAAGGGTTATTTATACAGGAGTCAAGTAAACAAATAGATTTTAAGAATTTAGTATTTCAATTGTCATGAAGGCAGGTGGGGCACTGCTTAACCTGGTGGCACTTCACTGTAGTGTAGCAGTAGTTTATATAACCACTTCTCCAATGCCTCAATAAATAGTTGAAATCAAAAGTTCACATAAACTGAATAAGGAAACCTTCATAGACCTTTTTTATCGTCTGAAGTTAAACCAGACCAAAGTTCTCTTATTTTATGTCTTTGTTCCTGTTTACATTTGCAAACTGCAGTCTCACTTGTTTATGTTTATTTTGGAGTAATGGCTTCCACCTCTCTGAGTGGCCTTTTAGCCCATGTCAGGAGAAGACATGTTTCCCCTATAATGACTGTTTTACCAGTTTCAGCCAGGATCTTCACTATGGGGCTGATTTATCAAGATTCCTGATAGTGATCGCAAAATTGCGTGTGGAGCTAAAAATTTGCACGAGTGGGTTGTCCTTAATTTGCGGGTGATTTACTAAGATTGCGTGAGCAATTCTCAACAGGCGCAAGCAGCAGTATTCAAAAGAGGAGTTTGCGGTCGCTAATGCGAGCAGCTGGAGAGAGGAGGAATAATGCGCATGGATAATGATGCGTCGTTGGCAGAAAAAACATGCTAAAATGCTGTGAATTCTGTTTTTGTTGGCAGTAATAAATGTAATTCATGCGGTGTACATGCGCTGCTCTCTGCTGCATGCACATATCGTATTGCAGGGTTAGACTGATTAAAACTGCAGCATCTCTGAATTTTGTCTGTAAAAATGTCATATATAATGCCAATTATCATTGTGGTATTGTATATGATTACTAAATTTTATTAATTGGACTCCAGGAAGTTTAACCACTACATCAGAAACTAATAAGGATCCACTAGGATCATGTACGCTCAGCCCATCTTTACCAGGTAGAGACGCGATCAGAGCGCAGTGAGTGAAAAACAGGTAAATATTTACACACCTTCCAGATTTAAGGCAATTAGAGTGTTAATTATTCAGTTTATATCGTGAGTGAATGACATTTTTTGTTTGTCAATAATAATATCATGTTGAATGTTGTAGCCGAAAATTAATACATGCTTTTCAGAAGTGCTCAAAATAGACGCTAGTATAGCCGGCGCTCACATTTTTATGTTTAGTAAATCACACTGCGCCTGGAACGCTGACTTATTTGCCTTTTCTCCCAATATTTTGCCTCTTCTTACCGAAATGCCCATGTTGCATATTCATCAAGGGCAAAGCGCTACATGGATTGCATAAGTCTTGCTGCGAGTTTGCTGTGCCGTGTTGATAGATCAGCCAGAGCCTGTTTTTTTGCGATGCTGTGCAGTTTGCACCTTTCAGACCAGAACCTGTTTATCTCAAGGACACAGAACCCATCTCCCTCCTGATGACAGTGAGACATTCCCATACTGCCTATGCTTGCATATATATTTTTTGAAAAGATGAAGGTGGGGACTTTAATAATTAGTCCCAAGGAGGAGCCACAATAATGGAGCTCCTCACTTCTCTTCCTGATATCTTCAGCTGATTATTTATTTTTTTATGTTCTCATCATATCAAACAAGAAAAAAGTGTGTTCCAGGTTTGGCCCTATAATGTATCCACAGGTGTGCTTTCAAGTAATGCAAATATGTCAGTTAACTTATCATAAGTCTCTAAACCAATGACATCATTACATTGGCTTTCCCTCATTAATATTTCTGCATTTTCCGCCCTACATTTTTTAAAAACGCATTACCAAATCAAAAATTAAAGCTATTCTTGAATCATTTTGAATAAAGACCTGGCTTAGGTTTCTTTGGAAAGAAAAAACTCCAAAATGTCTTCCGGAACTGTGATAATATGTCTCAGTGCTATTGTTACCAAGCAATATGATTTTTAATACACTGAAAACGATATTTATTTTTTAAGAATGCATGCTTTAAATTTGGTTTTATATTAAGGAGGTGACTTAAAACATACTGTAGGTCTAACGTCTGAATTATTACTTTTATCTACACCACATTTGACAGTAATATACCAAAAAATGAATGTTCTGCACATATATTTAAAAGTACAGGTCAAAGGTGCCCAAAATAATGCATTTAGTGCCCTGTCTATTTAAATGTGTTAGTCTGAGTAAGTGCCGATACCAAGTACAAATAACGATACTTCTACTACAGATAAAAACTGCAATGAGTTGGAAGACAGCTTTTATTTTCTTCTCTGCTTGTTATAAGAAATCATGGTGATTTAGATATTATTTTATTTTTTTAAATAAAAATAACCACTGTAGTCGGAGTTTTGAGACTCTTAACAAATGAGAGAGATTCCTTTAAGCGTTTGGAGGTTTTAATATTATTTGAATTCATCGTACAGGAGGACAGCAACACATCACAGTAAATGTGGAATACTGGCCTGCCTTGGTCTTACAACAACAAGCTTATATTATTTTTAGCAATCTTGGTCTATCTATTCCACTCGATAAAGTACAACTCTCAAGATGAAAATCAGAGACTTTGTGGCACCTTTCTCTTAGATTAGAAAGCTGAGAACTTTGTGTATCTTTAAGGATGTCGAAGAACCATCTCCATGGTAACACAGGATATGGACTATAATTATCAAATACTCTCTGTCCCTGTCCTGGGTAAGAACGTCACTAAATAAGACTAGTCATTCAAACTGATACTACAACATTAAGTAAACCAGGTCACAGTTGATTACAAAGTACAGAAAGTACATAACTTTAAATTCTTTCCACCACACCACAAAACAAAAATTTCAATTCAAAAATAAATATTTTATCTGACATTATTGCAGAGTTGGCACATTTTAAGTCTCAGCTCATGGTATCAGTTAAAGTTAACCGATACGATACAGTACATAAGAACAGTATCGGCCCCGATACCTGATACCAGTATCCGTATCAGTGCATCCCTAGTCAGAATCATTACTTTCTCTTTTCATTTAAACATCCACAGCTTCCATCTAAGTTGTATTTTGACAGATTATGGGTGATTAAAGAGGTTTTTGTAAGCATCATTTCTCATGCGCGAGTTACGCTGGAAAATACTTTTGTAACCTGGGCATGTCATACATCTGCATTTACAGCATTTCCTTGGCTACTCTATGTGTCATTCATGTGTTTATAAAATAGCCTACATTGTAATTGGTTCTGGTACTTACACGTAAAGGGAAAACGTGACGATCTGACCAGGAAGACGATATCCGGATGTTGTTGCTGTTGGTTTTTTTGTTTTTTGTTTCTGGGCATGCGCAGTGCCCCTTGAGGGTGGAAGTGATGTCACCGGAAGCGGAACTTTCGCAGTACAGAACTACACGCCTTGCAGTACATTTTCCAGAGCTGGCTTTCCCTTCGGTTTTTACTGTTTTATAGCACTTCTTGTTTACCTGGACTAATCACTTTATTGAAGGACTTTAATCAGACCCATATGAATGTAAAAAATAAACAATAAATAAAATTGGGACATTTATTGGACTGCAAAGTGGTGAACTGCACTTTTTTCCTCTCCTTTTGGGGGGGAGGGGCTAAAAGTGCTCGATATGCCTACAGTTATGGTTTGATCCTTGATTGGCCAACAACAATCAGATATTACAACATAGTTGTAATTAGAAGACGTTTAGCTTTCTAATGATATAAAATATGATATAATATAAATTGTTTTTAGAAATAACAATTGTGAAAACAAATGACAATTGCTCTTATCAAACTTCTGGTAACTGTATTCCTCCTACAGGAGGCTCTATATGCAATTAAATAGTTTAATCTTAATTTGCTAAATACGTTAGAATGATAGATGTATGATGTTATAAGCTTGTAGTTAGCTTGGTATACTTTTAGAATTTAGAGGAAAAAACACATTTATATATATTTATACACGTATGGTGTATTATATTCTCATCTCATTTTCTTTTTTTTCTTGTAAGAATAATGTGCAGAAGAACCCGCCAAAAAGTTGAAAGGGCTGCATCATCTCACACAAAATACAGTAGATCTAAAAAAAAATTTGATCAAACTCAGTTTCAAGTGTATATCTAATCATTCTTGAACTTTGGTGTGAAAATCTGGCAGCCCTCTCGGTATACATTAACTAGTCAAAAACTGAAACCGTGCTGTTAAACAGACTTGGCAGCAGCCAATTTAATAATCCCATCAAACACAGTAATGGGAGGGAAGGGAAAGAATTCAGACAAGTTTGTCTTGGTCCTCTCTTTCATCTATTTGTAATTGGCTCTGAGATGTGGGTGTTTATATTTAGCCTCCCTTAAAGACTTGAAATGGGGACCGTTTTAATGTTTCTTTCTGCTCATCAGGAAACTGTGCAACCATCTAGAGTAATGTTTGTCCTCACTTAAATCTGCTTCTCTGTAACCGTTGTCTCCTGACTTGTTCCCTTGGCTAAATACAGATTGAGTCTTGTGGAATAATAATTGAGGTATGTGGCTGTAATGGCATTTAAGACTCTTAATAAAGATGAGAGAGATTCCTTTAAGAGTTTGGAGGTTTTAATAAAAGTTGAATTGATCATACAGGAGAAAAGCACAGATCACAGTGAATGCCGAATGCTGCCCCCCTCCTAACTCCCAAACAAGCTCATATGAAAATAAGTATTTATAAAGATCAGCAAACTTGCCTCTATAATTTTGAAGACAAAACTATTAATCTCAGGGTGGGGATATCTCCGGAAGAAGACATCTGGCTCTTTAGCTGTGAATAAGTGACTTTTGATATATACAAAATAATGGCAATAGCTTGGGTTATATGTAACACAATAAGAGAAACTCTCAAAACTAAGTATGTAAGAAGAATCAATATTTTCTCAGGCAGTGATGTCTTCTCTAACCTACTCAACACCTGTTTTCTGGCTCCTCTGCTCTCAGTGTTAATAATACTAAAAGATTAATCATAATAATACATTTTTCGATCACAGTCTCCTACCCATTTATCTAATCTCAAAGATAAATCAAAATACTAAGAAAAATTAACAATCAACAATAACAATTACTAACCTAAGAGACGGGCAGCATTCAAAAAGAAAGACAATAAAAGTGGTTCAAATAATTTCAAATATTACATGTCACATTGAATCATATCTAACAAAATTATCTAATCTAAGCATCCATCTTAATGACATTATCTGAACTTCATAACAGCATCCCATACAAAAATCCCGCTAGGGCGTAAGATAAGCAACCTCCCAACTATGGTCGTGTTGTCCTTGCGCACGACAGGCGGGCAAAAGTATGAGACGGCCCCTAGCCCCAAGGTGGCACTCCTGTTTGGTTCCTCATTAGTCAGGATGCATAAACGTAACTGCAAAACAAAGAAAAGGGGCACAATGTTAGGCAGTATCAATCCAGTTAACAACAAAAATCAAAACAATTCTAAATATAAATTGAAACATGTACTCTTCCCTTAAATGAGTCAGGCATCCACAGCGTGAACCTCAAAATCAAGATCAGTCACTCTTTGCTCAGCACCACAGTGACCCTTTAAGAGGTTATACAAAAGAACAAATCAGTAGTAATCAACCATAATATAAAACAAACAAGGGAAAATATTGTATGCAATGATGCTAATGATTAGACATGTTAAAAATCAAGACTAAAAATCTAAAATTCTGTCATCCCCCTTTTTCATTCTTAACTAACAACTAAGTATGAAAAACTAAAGAACAAAACAAATATCAAAACTTTATGGAATAATAAATGAATAATACAAATTTAAAATGTAACTGAAAAATGTAAAAAACAAAAACAAACTACAACAAAAACAAATTTAATTGAAAATGATTGAATGAAGAGTAATGTCGGGGAAAAAAAAGATAAAAATGAAAAATCAAATCAAACCTCTCTTTTCTCTGTCATCTCTGGGATGAATCCGCTAAACTTCCTTAGAAAAATATAATACATCAATCACAGGGAAAAAAACATCAGACAACCTAATTCACAAAGTGATTTAAAGGAAGTCTTCATACACCTGTTAAACTAATTAATTATATAACTCGAGGTCATTCAGCAAGTCCATACCTGTTTCATCTTCAAACACTTCTTCTTTCCCATCTCAATCTCGTCGAATCGAGTCTGCATCAGGTCCGTAGGTGACCTCTGCATCAGTTCAACTCAGGTGACCTCTCGTCCCTGCTGCAGAGTCCAAACGACGCCCCCTATCAAAAAACAGAAAAGAAAAAATATCAAAATCACAATATCACAGTCGTTATTGCTCTGGATCCCCAGAGCGTTGACAAATGTGTCTCCTTCTCCATTTCTTCATGTCCCATGATTCGATGATAAGTGAGAAGAAAAAAAAAGTTGAATCACAGTTTTTCAAATCAAGTTTTGTGTCAGAGTCTACTTCTCTCAGTTTTTCTGCTTCAGCAGTGGTAGGTTTGTCCAAAATCGATCCAGTCACTCTTTCAAGTGGCTCTCTCAGTGACTTTGACAGCGGTGAAGGTCACCAGAAGAACTTGAAAAGGCCCTTGCCATTTTTTAGTTCTCCAGTGTTTTCGCCTCAGATCCCCGATCAAAAGATCCTAGGTTACCCAGTCTCCAGGTCTGATCGGATGGAGTGGTCCCACTTGTTGGTGCACCTGGTTAAGAGTCTCAGAGAGATTTTTGCAGTGAGAAATCATTACATCATCACATAGGTCTGTAGAGAGGTGTGGTCTTGCAGGTGGCCTTAACCCCACCTCAGGAGGTCTGCCAAAAGAAATCTCAAAAGGACTCAGGTTATTTTCAGCCCCTTTTCTCATTCTCATGTAAAACAAAGCCAGAGGCAAAGCTCTGACCCAAGACAGTCCTGTTTCTTCACAACACTTAGAAAGCTTAGCTTTCAAAGTGCCGTTTTCTCGTTCAACAGAAAACCACACCCCCTCTCCTGTTTTACAACTGGCTTTTTCCCATGCTGTTATCTCAGAAGAGGTGGCAAAACTTTGCATAGTGGTTAAATCAGACAATCAGGTAATTCATCTATCTGCTCAATCGCAGCACAGGTAGTCATCACCGGTTGAACTGCGGCAGCTTTGGCGGCAGCATCAGCCCTGGCATTTCCAAGACTCACAGCATCCTTGGACATTGGGTGAGCAGCACAATTCACAACAGCAATTTTGGATGGCAACAAAATCGCATCAAGGAGGTCAGCAACCTGTGATGCATTCAACATCGGCTTACCATCAGACTTCAAGAACCTTCTGTGTCTCCACAGAGCTCCAAAATGGTGGACCACGCCCACCGCATAGCTGCCGTCACTGTATATGGTAACTGCTTTATCTTTAGCCAGCTCACAGGCCTTCGTCAACGCAACCAACTCTGCCGTCTGTGCAGAAAAATGAGACGGAAGGCTTCCTGCACACAAAGTACAATGGTCAGAACAAACAGAATAACCCACTCTTCTTTTACCCCTGGCATCTCTGAAAGCTGTGCCTTCAACGTAGAGAATCATGTCTGGATTCTCCAGTGGGGTGTCTGACAAATCAAGGCGAGGTTTACACAGTACCTCAAATTCCCTTTGGCAGTCTCGGGGGTCTCCGTCATCCCCTGTGGGTAGCAACCTGGCAGGATTGAGAACATCACATCTCACCTCATCAACCATTTGAATAAATGGTTTACCTGTGTCTGGCCAAGCCAGAACGGGGGGGCTTTGCAGAGCTTCCTTAAGCTCCTCAAATGACCGCAAAGCCTCAGGGGTCCACTGGACAGCATCAGAGGCTGTCATATTCCTGCCATGAATCAAATCAGAGAGTGGTTTTTCCAACACTGCGTAGTCCAGAATGAAATTCCGGCAATACGACGTCAAACCCAAGAAAGACACCATCTGTTTCTTGGTTACTGGTCTCTGCAACCGCTGAATAGCAGCAACTCTTTCGGAAAAAAAGAAATTTCGACCCCTTGGAAACCACATGACCCCTAAAAATGACCTCTGATTTTGCAAACTGCAGCTTCGATAAGCTGGCTTTGTGCCCACAAGCATGCAAATGCTTCAACAACTTAACAGTGTCTCTCTCACACTGCTCCTTAGACGGAGAAGAAATCATCAGACCATCAACAAACTGTATCAGGGCGGAGCCAAGTGACAGCTCAAGCCCTTCCAAGCTCTCCTTTAACGCCGTGTTAAAAATAGTGGGAGCTTCAACGTAGCTTTGTGGAAGTCTAGTAAAGGTGAACATTTTCCCTTCAAACTCAAAAGCAAACCAAAACTGGCTGTCAGAGTCCACAGGAACACTGAAGAAAGCATTACTGAGGTCCACCACTGAGAAATAAGTAGCTGAAGGGGGCACTTGCGCTTGCACAGTGCACGGATTTGGGAAACCTGATGCCCTCGGCATCACAGCAGCATTTACACGTTTCAAATCCTGCACAAAACTCCATTCCTCCCCTTTTTTACTGATTTCCTTCAGTGGAAAAATCGGACTACGGACAGGTGAATCAGTACATTCAACAATGATTCCTGCTTTTAACAGCGAATCGAACACTGGTTTGATCTCACGTACGGCTTCTGGTTTCAACGGGTACTTGCGTTGTACGGGTCAAAAAGAAGATTTTCGTGTTATTTTAATGGGTGTGCAACCCTTAATTAACCCCACATCATGTGAATTTTTTGCCCACAAATCATTCGGAACCCCTTTGAGCAAAGGGTGCATTTCTGAGCCGTCGGTCGCAACTTGATCATGTAGAAAAACATGAGAAAGCATCTCATCAGGGTCTTCAGTTAAATGAATCACCCTGGTGACATGCACGGTGGAGATCAGCGAACGTTTGTAAAGTTTAGCAGATCTGGAGTAGAGGATGTAACGGTCACTCTCAGTTCGCTCCCAATCAGAAGCTGACTGAGCGCGATGAATGAGGTCAGATACCATTTCCCACTCTTCACCCTCAGGTTTAGATAGGGAAATGTATGGATCACATTTCTGGAATCGGTAGAGCGTTTTCTGTTCAGGTGTGAGACAGATGGTCACTGCTGATGTATGTGTGTCCCACAAAATAGAAGTTATGTTCAAAATGTCGTTGTCTGAAGTGAACCATGCCTGCTCATATTCTATGTCTGGTCCTGCAAAGACATGTGATGTGCAATTTAGTTCCTCCTCTGGCATAAAAACAGAAGCTGGACTTACCAGGTTCTGAGCAGTCTGGAGGAAAGTTTTGGTCGTGGTACCTGTTAACAGCTTCCACTGGTATTCATGTCTGAGATCATGAGGCGTGTGTTTCACTGCTGTCAGGATTGGTGTCTCCTGTGCAGGAACAACTTCAATGCCTTGGGGTGACGAAAAAAGAGAAATGTTAAGCTTGCACATTAAATCTCTGCCTAATAAGTTCACAGGACATTGCTCAGAGATTAAGAATCCATGTTTAAAAGCTGGCCCATCTCCCAATTGACAACAGAGTGGGTAACTGAATCGTTCTTTCACAACCTGACCAGATGCTGAAATTGAGAAGACATGGTTCCCACTGAGTTTTGGCGATGGACGTAGAGCTGTGTGCTTCAACACAGAATGAGTTGCGCCAGAATCGACCATGCATTCTATAGGTCTACCTGAGACAGTGAGAAGCAGGACAGGTAAGGCTTTGTACGCATCAGAAGTCAGTTGTGCGTACATACCTGACAGTGGCATTTGTTGTTGTTCTAAATGTGCAATGGCTTCTGTAATCAAAGTGTGAGGGTTAGAACTTTGATCTAAATGGTTAGTGCAGGAAGCGAGTTCTTCATTGCTGGCAATCTCATTTAAACTTGCAACATTTTCATTGCTGCCATCATAATTTAAATCACAAAAAACAATCTCTCCATCATCAACAGGTTGTTCATTACAAACAACATTTTCATCTATAACATCATCACTAAAATCTGATCTATTGTCACTTTCAGAATGTGTTTCATCATCACATTCAGATATTTCATCACTTACAAAGTGAACATGTGTGTCTGTGTGTGTGTCAGACCTCTAAATCCAAAAGCTGGTGAAACGGAGAAATCTCCTGTCTGTTTGGAACCTGAACTCTGACCCCTATGTCAATCAGCTCGCTCATCCACGAACCACGCCTCTGCTCGCTGTTGCATTCGTCAGTGATGTAGTCCCGCTTCTTGCATCGCCAGAAATCATGCACATTATCAACAGAGGTTAGAGGAAGACTGACCTCTCTTTGTTTGTCCATGTCAGTATAAGCCCTCTTCTTCACCGGAGGCGGTGGGGCCTTCCTGGTCGGTTGAAACGACTTCTGACGCGCTGGGATAGGTATCATCTTGAGCAACTTCCTTGGTGCGGGTCTTGGGGGCTCAACGTGAGGAAAGCGTCCGGCCGAATCCAGCAGTCGCTGAGTCCCAGCGGGGACTGGAGTTCCCCAGTGCTTAAAGTCCTCCAATACTTCAATAGCATTCTGTGAAGATTGATCAAACTGTCCAAAATTAACGCTTACTGTGAGCAGTTCGTCCCGTGGCTTTTCCGGGTCAACTACGTGTGTCATTGGTTGAACACAGCCGTCGTCACTGAGTTCCGCCTCTGGTGCCTGGTCAGGATTGGCTGCTCTTCCCGTCTGCTCCGGTGTGACCGTCTCCCATTGGTTGAGACTTACAGGGTCATACCTTAAGCTCCCGTCAAACGATCTTTGATTCGCCAACTCAGGAAATGAAGGTCTGACGCCAGTCTGTATGTCAGGTGCGGTAGGGAAAGATGGGAAAGAAGCAGAAACAGCAGACCAACTAACACAGTGATTTTCCTGTTTATTACGTTCGGGTGAAAGTAACGTATTTCCACACCGTCTCGTCATCACACCAGAACCATCAAACCTTCTCTTCACCCCCTTGTGATTCGCCTTTCTGTCGCGAAACACAGCTTCAGCCTGCCACAACAGAAACACCCTTCTCTGATGTCCAATGTTTTTCTTTAAACCTTTATGAAAAATGGTCTTCGCCAATTTCTTTTCTTCAGAAATTAATTTCTGCTTAAGTTTCTCCACATCTGAGAGCTCCAAACTACCGCCGATAGGAAAACCCCAGTTATTAACCCAGAAAGTGACGTACTGTACACCTTCCGAGCCAAACTTTGTGCCCATGAAGTCGCACTCAGGGCTGTCCGGAGGAGGAAGCTTAGTTTTTGCTGAGCCCATCTTCTCAAAGTTTGAGAAGAGGTCAGCAAAACCCCTCAATTAAATCTCACAAAGCGAAACTATTTCTAAACGACGCACAGTACTGCGTTCGCAAAGCATCGCAACAATGTACAAACATTTTTTCTTTTAAAAATTAAGATCAACGAAAAATTAGGATAAGAAGAAATCTCTCTCACCCGGGCGTGCGTCCTTCCAGACAGCGCACGGAAGCCCAAGGAGGACCAAACCCCCGCTTCTCCGAAGATGGGAGTTCACGGGCCGGTTGCTGATCCCGGGTCGTCCAGACAACTTGGTTCTCCTTTGGAACCCGATCCGCTGTTGGAAGCCGAAAAACGTTTGGGCGCCAAGAATGTAATGGCATTTAAGACTCTTAATAAAGATGAGAGAGATTCATTTATGAGTTTGGAGGTTTTAATAAAAGTTGAATTGATCATACAGGAGAACAGCACAGATCACAGTGAATGCCGAATGCTGCCCCCCTCCTAACTCCCAAACAAGCTCATATGAAAATAAGTATTTATAAA
Source organism: Apricaphanius iberus (assembly GCA_028564705.1). Taxonomy (NCBI): domain Eukaryota; kingdom Metazoa; phylum Chordata; class Actinopteri; order Cyprinodontiformes; family Aphaniidae; genus Apricaphanius; species Apricaphanius iberus. The sequence goes on from JAPXFQ010002778.1 coordinate 1,980,111, forward strand.
GATCAGCAACCTTGCCTCTATAATTTTGAAGACAAAACTATTAATCTCAGGGTGGGGATATCTCCGGAAGAAGACATCTGGCTCTTTAGCTGTGAATAAGTGACTTTTGACATATACAAAATAATGGCCAATAGCTTGGGTTATATGTAACACAATAAGAGAAACTCTCAAAACTAAGTTTGTAAGAAGAATCAATATTTTCTCAGGCAGTGATGTCTTCTCTAACCTCGAACTCAACACCTGTTGTCTGGCTCCTCTGCTCTCAGTGTTAATAATACTAAAGGATTAATCATAATAATACATTTTTCGATCACAGTGGCTATTTATGAGATGTATGTTAACTAACAGAGTACATTAAAAGAACATGTTTCTATTAAAATAAACTGCTGCTTTTGCATTTTTCTTGCCTATAACCATGTATGCTGTTGCATATTTAATACATTTCTATATGATAATCTGGTAAAAGTATGCAGGGAGGATATGAACTTTAGGAAACCAAGTGCTGCTGAAGGATCTATTGTCAATATAAAGTGAATATATTAGTGTCATAAAGATAACTGCTTGTGCTTTAAGTGAAAGGCTATTATTGCTTCATGTCAATCCCAACATGCTCAGTAGTGCAAATTTCTTTTCTCTTATTACATCATTAAATGCTGTTGAGTTTGATAAATACTTGTTTAAGTTCATGATCATTTATTTTACGCTTAGAAATTGTTTAATGGATTAAGAAAAATGTTCTGTACTTAAGACTATTCATGCCGTAACAGCATTAAAGGATTTGCTGGATTTAAAAAAATTTAAGAAAGTTATCACTGATGTTGCTCAACGTTTTTCTTTACTATCCCCCTCCAAGTATAGAGACGAGGCACCAGAGGAATTTAGCTGGGGGGTTGGTTGTGGTGGGGTGGGGTGCTGTGAGACGGGCAGTCTTTTTATAGAAGGCTTCCACATCTTCATATCCTGTTGGTGGTATATTACTCCTAGGTTAAAATCTTCCTCTTTTGCAACAACCCTTCCATTTCCTTGAATGCCATTAGAAAGCTGAGATTCTTGTGATTCCAGTGATCTATTTCAATGAAGGGTACAATCATAAATGTAAACACAATTGAAACTTTTATCAAAAAACTCGGAAAGAAAACTAATCTGCAATTCACTGCTCAAAAGCCACATTTCATTGTCAGAACAGAGCCATCTTGAACAAAAATGGTCTTTTCACATCCACAAGGGTCCAGGATTCATGTACTTCAGTAAATTAGCAAATCTGCAACACTTATGTCCACAATCCATTATAATCTGGCAACCAAAGCCTTGATAATCCCTTACTTTTAGCATGCTTGTGTAAGCCTAAAGTAACACATGAGTCCCCCTGTTGTTCTTTGTGCTGTGTATTGGCAATGGGCAATAAACAAATTGGGGCATTGCTGTGAGCAATTGGTATGTAATATGGACCAGAATGTGCCTCAGGGTTGCACTTGTCCCTTAAAGACTGGTTATGTTTCACCATTGTCTCTGCTTGTGCTATCTTTGCTCTTGTTTTTATCAAGCAAAAGTCTAATGTTCATTTTGGCATAGAACCATATCAAAGTATTTTCTTTACTGCCTCCAAAAATCTCTATTAATATGCTGTAGCACCCTCTTCTGTTGTTTGAATCCAAATTGCCTGGTTTCAATGCACAATATGGTAATTTTGTGGAATTATCAATTAAAAGTAATTAAATAATTGATAATTGTTATGATATATCTTGTGATGCAGAGAATATTAACCAATAATTGTAAATTATTAATTTAATTATCCCTTCAGATTATTAACAGGGCACCATCCATTTTTGTATCCCCAAAAAAATGGCAAAAACATATATTTATTAATAAGGGGATTATTAATCAACAATCTCACTTATAATGATTAATAATTAGGGATTAAACCAGAAAGATCCTATCTGAAGGAAATGAATTCTTGCAGTAATTCACACACACACTCAGAATAAAAGAAACCAGAGATTTGAATCAATTTAACCAATATATTCTAAAAACACAACTAAAATAAAACACTACTTATACTAAACGGTTCTGTTAAGACTACCGGTGCCTGAGCAATATGGCGACCAGCGATGACGTCCTTTAGGGCCGTCACGGGGCGCCTCCTACTGACGTCGTACGCAGCCCCTCGCGTGTACGCGAGGAGGCGGTGTATGACGCGAACGCGCAGCTCGTTTGATAAAGACACTGGGGATGTTTTATGATCCCGTTTTATGACTTATTGTTTAACTTGAAGCAAGAGGCCTGCGGTTCCTTCCTAACAAAAAATCATCGTGGCTCTTATCAGTGGGTTAGCTTCTGCTAATACAGGCTCTGGTTGGGAGATATCAAAGAAAATGGGTTTTAAAATGTCCTTTGCGTGCTGCGCGTTCCTGGCAGGCACTCAGAGGAGGCGGTTGCCTATGACAACAACACTTCACTGTAAACTACCGGAGAAGAACCAAAACTTCTACAGACTAACAATTCTGCTCACTAATAAAAGACAAAAACATACAGGAAACACACAATCGAAATACAAAAACTCACAAATTTACCCGTAAGCAAAACACGGCACGGAGGAATCACAGAGCGCTCGAGATAGATGCAGCTCTTCACATCAATGATTATGCATGCATATAATTATAAAGAAAAACTTCCTAATTTATCCACCCTTTCCCGTATCTGTCTCCAATCAGGCTGCAGACAGCAGCGGCGGTTTTGAGGGATTGGCATTCTAGCCAATTGCTGCAGCAGATCATCCACCGCTCAGCGGATTCAAACTGGGAAGGAGCGGATAGCTCCGCCATTGGTCAGAATTGCGCAGCCAGGGGAAGGGGCGTGTTGCCAAGTTATGGAATGCTGGGTCATGATTGTAGAGCTCCTTTTAATGTCATATTCATGGTTCAGACCCCAACAGTAAAGCTATGTATTGTAATTTATATCTCAGAAGCAGTGTCATAGTTAAGTGCATAAAGTATGAAATATAAAAGACAAATAGCTGAAGTCAAATCAGCTTTATTTGTAAAGCACATTTCAGCAGCAAGGCAGTTCAAAGCACTACATGATAAAGGGATAACACAATGAGCAGACAAAGAAGGATATCAAAGTGGAAAAAGTGCAATGCAGACTAGCATTAAAAATGTTCCATTGATTATTAATCAAAGGCAACTCTAGACAAATGGGGTTTTAGCCTTGATTTAAAAGAATTCAGTGTATCAGCAGTTTTTCAGTTGTCTGGAAGTTTGTTCCATATTAGAGGAGCACAGAAACTGAAAGCTGCTTCTTCATGTTTGGTTACTGACTGAATATGAACCAGAAGACCAGAGTGGTCTAGAAGGTTGATACGACAGACCTTTTACTAGCAAGGACCACACTATTATTGAAGGACCAAAGGAACGTAAAGTCTCAGTAAATGAGTCTATGGAGGCCAGTGGGAAGAATCCGTGTGGGGGTGCAGTCTTCAGGAATTTTTCTTTCCGAGCCTGCTCAGAACCCCCCCCCAAACGAAACTTAAAGGACAGATGTTAGAAGACGAGGTCTAGGAGAAATATGCAAGAAATAAGGGATAAGAGGTCCTGGGTCCAAACTGTTCACTTCAGTTTTATTTCTATTCAGCTGGAAAAAATCATTGCACATCCATGCACTGATTTGCTCAATGTATTTACTTAGTGTTGGGATTGGTTAAAAGTCATCTGGTGACATTGTAATGTAGAGCTGAATATCATCTGCATTGTTATGGTAACTAATATTATTTCTTGTTATATACAGATGAAGAGGTGGTTTGTTTGTTTTCCTTTGTGTTGAAGCCAAATAAAAATGAGCATTTTACTCACACTGCTATCTGATTGTACAGAAACCGTATATTAACTTGCCTTCCAATCACCACATAGTAGAATATTCTTAAAGTAGATTTTACTGCGGTACCATAAGTTATTGTGAGAAATGTACTTTCCAAGAAGAGTCAATTCAAGGGATGTGACTTTAAAATGACATTTCATGAACGCCATTATGTTTACACAGTTGTAAGGAGAAATTAAATAAAAAGGTAAAAATACTGGTCAGAATTGGACCACAGATTACAACATCTACGTAAATTATGCCATACGTTTTGAAGCAGTTACTCAGCACTCAAGCGTGTTACATAGTTACGCACATCATTTGTAACCTTCATCTATTGATAGCGGAGTGTTTGATAATTAAAGAATAGGTTGTAAAAAATAACAAATAAAAATGTACATTTAACACAGAGGGGTGCAATCTCAGGCATATTTCTTATGTCTTTGTCTTTTATCACATATATACAGGTGCTGATCTTAAAATTAGACTATCATGAAAAAGTTGATTTATTTCAGTGATTCCATTCAAAAAGTGAAAGTTGTATATTAGATTAATTCATTACACACAGACTGACATATTTCAAATGTTTTTTTGTTTTGTTTTTATGATTATAACTGACAACTAATGAAAGTGCCAAATTCAGTATCTCAGTATCTGCAAAAACAGGATTTTTAGAAATACTGGCCATACAAACAATGAGCATGAAAAGTATGAGCATGTACAGCACCCAATATTTAGTTGGGGCTCATTTGGCATGGATTACTGAAGCGATGTGGCATGACATGGAGTCGATCAGTCTGTGGTACTCCTTAGGTGTTTTGATAGCCCATGTTGCTATGATATTGGCCTTCAGCTCTTCTGAATTGTTGGCTCTGGCATTTTGCATTTCCACTTCACAATACCCTACACATTTTCTATAGTTTCATGTGAGTTTGCTGGCCAATCAAGAACAGTAATACCATGGTCTTTAAACCAAGTACTGGTAGTTTTGGCAGTGTGTGCAGGTGCCAAGTCCTGTTAGAAAAATTTACATCTACATAACGTTGGTCAGCAGCAGGAAACATGAAGTGCTCTAAAACTTCCTGGTAGACGGCTACCTTAACCTTGGACCTCAGAAAACACATTGAACCAACACCAGCAGATGAAATGGCACCCCTTACCATCACTGGCTGTGGAACAGTTTACACTGGAACTCAAAGGGAAATGGATGATGTGCTTGTCCTCTCTTCCTCCAGATTTTGTGACCTTTATTTCCAAAGAAAATGTAAAATGTAGTTTGATCAGAGAACATAACTTTGGACGACTCGGCAGAAGTCCAGTCCTTTTTGTTCAAGAGTGGCTTGTTACAAGGAATGAGACAAAGCTGAAAGAAATGTCTTGCATACATGTACGTGGTGGTTTTTGAAGCACTAACTGCAGCTGCAGTCCACTCTTTGTGAATTTCCCCACAGTTTTGAATGGGTTTTGTTTCACAATCCTCTCCATGGTGTGGTTATCCCTATTGCTTGCACACTATTTTCTACGACATTTTGTCCTTTCCTTCACATCTCCATTAATGCACTTGGAAACAGAGTGCTGTGAATAGACAGCCTCTCTTCCAATGACCTTTTGTGTCCTGCCCTCCTTGTGTAAAGTGTCAATGGTTGTCTTTTGGGCAACTGCTTTGTCTTCCCCATGATTGTGTAGCTTACAGAACTAGACTGAGAGACCCTTTAAAGGCTTTTGCAGGTGTTTAGAGTTAATTAGCTGATTAGCATGTTGAAGGTGTTTTCAATACTAAGTACTTTCAAAGTATTCAAATTTTCTGAGTCACTTAATTTAGGACTTTCATTAGTTGTCAGTTATAATCATCAAAATTTAAAGAAATAATGAATAATGTGTAATTGAAATAATATACAACTTTCACTTTTTTATTAGAACTACTGAATTAATTGGATTTTCATGATATTTTAATTTTATGACCAACACCTGTATGCTTCATGCAGCATTATATAGGAAAAACGGTAATAATTGACTGGTGGGTCAAGAGAAAGCATTTTCTTAAGCCCCAGGTATATTACAGCTGGGAATTTAGAAATGTCCCCCAACTAATTTAATGGGAACCTATGTCCTTTGTGCTGAATGGTATGACAAGCATTCAATATATTTTGCCCTGTGGCACAGGACAGATCTCAGCTGGTTCACCCCGTGTTGAGGTGAGCAGCAAAGCTGAGAGTAGTGAACATGATGACTTTATGTAGGACAAAAAAGGAGAGGGCGATGGGGTGCGAGAGGGGGATTAAACCTTGTAATTTCTGCCGTGCTCTGTTCTTTTTACGAGCTTGTCACAGGTCATTAAATTTCATGTTCCTGAAGTGTTCTGCTTGACATTATTGAATGAGGCGATGTTGGAAGCTTCAGAGATAAGGACACGTTTAAGGAATTTATTACACATAGGGACATGGAATCATGAGTTGTTGGTTTAACACAAAGATCCCCTGATAGACCCTGGAATATGTATGAAATGCACAAAATTCCCAATAATTTTAAAGTATAAAAAAGTTACTCCATGAAATATTTACGTATAGTTTAATTCTTCTGCCTTAATGTAATAATTGCTCTAATAGCTGGAGATATATGTAGCAGCACTTGAACATAAATATATTTCCCTAGGCTACAAAACAGAATTACACACAGATCTCAGTGATAACATCATCTAACATCTGAAAAATTACAATAGAAATAATGTTTGACTAGCCATAAAAAAAAAAAATCTGATAAATTGATATTCAAACAAGAATTTTAGTGCTTCAACGGATTTATTGTCAAGCCAAAAACAGATTTTATGTATTTATTTCAAAATAATCTCCAGTATCATATTTAGCATTTTGTTATAACACACCTCAGAAAGGGTTCATGTTTTAAAATGTTATGTTTATTTTGAGTTCCATAGTGCTATTCAGCATTTTTGTTATGCAAAACAGACAAAACTTGACTCGGGTGGACTCCATGGCGACCACTTCGAGAACAATAAAGAACTTGTTTCAGAACTAAAATTAGTACACATTCTTAAAGCTGAAATTATTCCTGTTTATGGTTCAACACATAAATATTTTGAACTGAATTTGTAGTCCTAACATGAGCATATTTAATGATAATATAAAACATGATGACATCCATACGTAGGTATATTTATGGGTCGTCATGCAGACCTTGCAACTTGGCATTTGTCACCATATTCACATCTGTTTAATATTCTCCTTGCTCGTTGGTCATGCAAACAGAATACATGCAACAGTTCATTTCATTTATAACTTATTGTCAGGTTTTAGTTGTAAGAATGCAAAATCAAGCATGCAAATTTTTAATCAAATTTTTAAAGAGCAGATTTTAAATTGTGACTACCGTTAAAAAAAATGAAAGATCGGTGTTCCTTGTTGATAAAATTCTGTGTTAACATGTCGGCCCACAAAACCTGCACTCATGTAGTTTAAAGAATACATCTGTGCTACTTTGGCTAAACTTAGGGTGCCCAAGTTCTTATCTTTTAGGCTCACTTTCATAGTGCCTTTATGCATAAAGGAGCTAAAGCCTATTAAATGTTTATCTTTTTACTTTCATTCACTACCAAACAGAATATAATTTCATAATGCCACACAGAGCTGTGCTCAGTTCAGGTTCGTCTTTTCAAAACAGCATTGTTAGTTTCTAAAGAGGTAATATTGATTAATAAATACAGTTGACTGCACAGTTGTTAACAAGAGTATAGGGAAGGGAAGTTTTATCAATACCTACCCAAGTTTGTGCTGATTTTTAGAGTGATCATTATAGTAGAAACAATAAAACAAAGTATTTCATAAAAAGATAAAACCAGGGGAAAATTAGCAGCTGCATGAAAGAGCTAAATAAATTGTTTACAACAAATAAGATAGTTTTTTAAACAGCATCTCTCTTATTGAATGCAACTTAAGTATTAGTTTAATCCTGTTTAATTGTTTTCTTTTACTAGTATTGTTATTAGATTTTTATAAATGTTCCTTTTATTTATATATTTTTTTTACTTTGTCTTATTGTGGTTTTTATGTTTATTTTATGTAGACTGCTTTTATTTTTGTCTTACTTTGTTAAACACTTTGTTATATTACTGTTTTAGAAGGCTGTATAAATAAAACAAGACTGAAATGAATGGAATTCATTAAAATAATTTAGCATGTAATATTGTAGACAAAAACAATGAGAAGCAGTATGCATTATACCAGCTAGCAGCTGAGGCACACACAGATTCTGTGAAGTTTTAAAAGATGATGTTCCTCAAAAGTCTGATCAGATTCCCTGCTGTGTCTCATAATAGGGCTCTGTAACGGTGCTTACACACCGAACACGATAGACGCGACCAGAGGGTCCAACTTACATGTAAAGTCAAAGTAAATTGAATATTAGAAGTAAATTAAATATTAGAACCTGAAAATCCTTCTAATATTTTATGTACTTCAAGGCATCCATTGTGCATGATTCTGAGTGAGTTCGGTGGACGCTGTCCATGGTTCTGATGATCTGTTTTTATGCATCATTAGCTCAGCGCTTCGGGGGTCAGCTCACCATGTCCAGAGTTGGCTCTACATCACTCCATAATCCTCACTAATTAGAAAAAAATCTGACAGAGACAAGCAGCATGCTTATACTACGTGGTTGTTATCTCCCACAGAATCGCTAATGTAACCACTGGCAATGTAATCATTTTTCACTGACATAATCATTTATTATTAAGATGACTTATCTTATAATATTGGGGAAAAAGACACTTACTTAGATAGTCCATCAGATCTTCCCAACCACTGAAGGTTAATATATCTCATTAATTATTCTGTGAGAGTGATAATTAATTTTTTAGTTCTCCTGCAGCTATGATAGACAGCTATCACAGCACGTTTTTTATGTGAGCGATGAAATGTGTTCAAATCACGTTCATTATTTATAATAGTTTAAAAAAGGTCTGTATAAATGTGTCTAATTCATTTGAACTAGCTGTTTTTCACTCACTAGATTATATTAGACTTCACTTTAGAGCAAACAAAAAATAATTTCAGGAGAGAAGCAAAACAGATATTTGCATAGTCATAATCATTATGCAGGAAAACCAAACAAAAACATGACATTTTAATTCAAATCTAGTTTTCATATAAAAAGGTACATACTTAATAATTTACCAAAATGTGTCTTGTAAAAAATGTTTAAGCCATGTCATTATTTTCAGTACATTAAGAAAATAATAAAACAATTTTATTGTAAACATTTTAGGATAATATGTTAAAATTACTGAATATTATTTTACATTTTTATTATACATTTATATAGAGGGCTTGATTGATGTCAGAAGATATTTTTTATTATTCTAGAGTAAAATTATTATCCAACTATGTAGGAATTTGCAATGTGACCTGCACACAAGTGAATGTGTTTTTCCTCCTGTATTTATTACATTGTCAAGCACATTTTGATTGAAAAGTTACAACATTAATTTACTATTAGTTTTTATGAGCATAAATGCAATTTTTACATTATTTATTTATTTGGAAACTTCATGGTTATATGGTTATACCACAAATGTCTGAAATAACATTGGTTTTAATTCAATATAGCTTCTATATTTGTGAAATATGTATATATCTGTGTAAAGAAAGTCAGAGTGTTCGGTGAAAATGCCCATTGTAATCATAAGCGTCTGTTGTTATTCTGGCTGGATACACTATATTACTATAGGCTGACAAGCTATTATAGGGGTGAAATCTAAAGGTGTCTTTTACACAGTATCTTCAATTGGACAGCACAAGGACCAATCAGAGCTACGAACAACTTTGATGTATTCATAGTGCCTGAGATCAGACAATGGGGCAGTCGAAAAACAAAGGACTTAAATGACTGTCTGCTCATCTCTCATAAAAAAGCCCAAGCCTAAATTGTCCAAAGTTGATGCCATATCTGTTTAAAATTAGCTCCGATCTTGAATTGCCACCATCTTTGTTGTTTTGCTCAATCGCAGCTCTGCCGTCATCATTTAAGCAAGAACCTCTGCCGTAAAGGCGCTTAACCCGCCCGATGTCTCTCTACAAAGAGAGTGCTGTGATTGGCCCGGCCTCCAATTAGCCGAGTCTATGGTAGACCTGCTAAGGCTACAGTGGAGTGTGACTAGACTAGCCTGCCAGAATAAAATGTTTCGCTACTGTAGTTTTTCTAGATTTCTAGGCTAGTATTATTGCTGTTTTAATAGATTTAGTAGTATCAGTTGAAATGTGTTGCTTTCATGAAACAGTTCGTACTTTTAGGGATAATCTATACATCTTCTAATTGAGTTTGAGGTCTTGAAGAAGAAGCTTACTGTTAGCCTACTTTAGCCATACTAAATCCAGTTTATTTGTATCTTTTGTCTTGTTGGAACACCCAGTTTGATCAAAAGTCAACCAACTGAGTTATAACTGAGCTGTAATGTTTGGTGTTGTGCTTAATAAAGATCATGTAGGAGAGTTCAAGTGTCTTTTTATTGCCACTCAACACACTGCTGTAATACAGACTAGCCGTAGGTCATGTAGCATCACATTTCCCAGAATACCTTGTGTTACACCTCTTTGGTAAGTGGCGAGGGACAGAGCTATAACAGATTAGGTGCACTCGACCTTATTTCTTCTAAACCAAATCATTCAGGCTTGCATCAGTAATTAACCACTAACTCTGTACTATAAAGTAACAAAATACCTCAGATCAATAGTGCAGTAAATTGGGATGTTAGCTTATACAGCAATGTTTTGTATAATATATATATATATATGGTAAAGGAAACCATAGGTGGTGTTGAAAGTGGTCAGTAGAGATGACTCGTGTGTGAGCTCGATTGCCCAGTATCTGGAACTTGGTTCCATGACACTGAAATATTGTGCTCCAGCTAGCTTCGGTGTAATGTCGTCCAGAGTGGGAAGCAGGTAGTGTGGCATTTTGATTGCTTTTTTGAGGTCACAGAGGTCAAAACGTACCTTAATCTTTCCAGTGCGTGACTTTTCAGCAACTACAAGTCCATTTACCCGTTCTGTTGGCTCATTTACTTTGGCGATAATGCATTCTCTTTCCATTGAGTCAAGTTCCTGCTTTAAGTGATCTTGGAACATAAAGGGTATCCTTATGAGGGGTCGCAACTGGTATGGCAGATGGATCAATGTGTATACTGCACTCCCTGGGAACTTCCCTATGCCTTTAAAATCATCAGCAACTCCTCCATAATGCGTGAGGGCTCTTCTGACATGACTAGCTTGACTAGGTTAAGGTCAAGGCAAAGCGCTGAAATGGGAGGGGCTACTGTTTTCACAATGTCAAATACAAATAGGCTTTTGATGTCTTTACGTCTGCATTTTTGTTCACATGTCCTTTAAAATCTACTTAATCACCTCCATATTCTGATAGAGGTTGTGTGGCTAGGGTCAATTTGACATGTGGAAACAGTTTTTTGAAGAGTCGAGCTGGAATGACGTTGGCAGTAGGTCCTGTATCCAGTTTAAATTTAATGCTGTGAGAGTCTACTTCCGCATCTGCAAAGGTTTGTTTGTTAGTTTCTCCTTCATCCATTTTAGTGAAGGATTCGCAGAATACCTCTTCAGTCCCACTGCAGTTATCTGGCTCCACTGTGTTGCAGGGTTGGACTTGTGTAATTCAGATCTACAGACTTTGGCAAGGTGATTAATTTTCTGACACTTTTTGCACTTACATCTTTAGCAGGGCACACCTTGTTGCCATGTTGTTGTGCACACTGTCGGCAGGTCTTTCTTTGGATGCTACTGTCATCCACTTTTCTGCTGTACCCATTGCAGCTTCGAGAAAACTTTTCTACCTTTGTACATGGACTGACCACAGACTTTAGTTTGTCTTGGTCAACTTTATACAAGCGTGCAATATCAATAGATAAATAAATAATGTAAATTATTTAAATACAATAAAATTAAAGTTTGATTCTTGACTTGCCTGATAAAACAGAAAACACATGAACTTACTTTGGTTTAAAAATATGATATTGAACAAATAGAAATACAATATAAAATCTTTTAAAATAAAAAGACTAACATGCAGCTGCAAATATAGTTCAAGATGCATTGTGCAATCTATAATACACCAGTAAATAATCCTTAGACAAGGAGGTAAATGCATATCACGGAGTATTAGGGTCATTGAAAACAGAAAAAAAAAATATTTGGGAGTAAACTTCCGCCCAAAAAACACTGATTCTGAGATTAATTGCACATATTTTCCAGAAAACAAACTAGGAAATTCTCTTTTAAAAAGTTGTAATATTACAAGATAAAAGACAAGGTTCACCCAATGCATTAATCACTCACCTTTGTTAGGTTTATATATTTATTGTTGTTGTTTTTTTTCAATCGGGCTTATTGGTTGTAAAAAAAAAACTTTTGTCTAAGGCTGTCGTTAGCTATGGACACTGCCTAAGAAAATCCTTGGAGTATTAGGTGACAGCAAGTTAAACTAGTTGTGGCCCTTTTTCAAAATATTGTTTGTAAGTATTTGTCACATTTCACAAGGATCCCTTGACAAATTTCGGGGGTATTTTGGTTGGAGTAACACCTGTAGGAAGAGTTTCTGTAGTGTAGTGGTTATCACGTTTGCTTTACACGGAAAAGGTCTCTGGTTCAAAACCAGACAGAAACACTTTCATTCACTGCTGATTTTCAAACCCTTCTGTTAGTCAGCAAGGCTTTTTAATTGTGTGTCGTGGCATAACTCAAAAAACGTTTCACGGATGGCGGTTTTCAATTCATGAGTCCTTATTATTGAAATAAATCAACTCTTCCACAATACTCAAATTTTATGACCAGCACCTGTATGTGTAGCAGCAGTCTGAAACCCACTTAAACAGCCTGATGAGATGATTCCATGATGTTGCTTGTTACTCTAAAAAAAGTTTGGAGATTGGTCGGTGGTAAGCAGGTTTCATCGAAATATCCTGTTTGATATAATAGGCTTTTTGATAGACTTACTGAATTCTGTAAACTTTATTCTATGCTGTGAGTTTACTTTCTTTAAAATGAGGACGCAATTCATAACAGAATGAGCATAAAACAGGATGAGGAGAGGGTAAAATGATACTGTGGAGAGTTTTCTTCCCATGATTCCAGTCTGCTTTTATTGTTAAATTGAAAACAAAAGCATGCCAATTTTCTTAGAATCTAATATAAACATTTTGTTTAATTTCTTACAAAATGAGCTATTATTGTTACAGTGTAATTTTCTAATACAGTAATTATTTATTTTTAACCAATTTATTTCCAGACACTTTAACAGAGCAGTAACACACTATGAAATGTGCTGAAAACTATACATTGAACCAAAATGCATAAACAAACATAAATACGTCTGTTTTTTACTCTTTGCATCACGACATAGGGGCTGGTGGATATTAGCAAGACCAAGCCAGCAGCCAAAATGGATGTGGAAAGTTCTATGGAGTCCTTTTTTTTTTTTTCTAAAAGAAATGTATGTTGTTACTATTTTTATCACAACCAATGTGCAAAAACCCAAACAAAAACAGGTTATTGAAAAGTGGAAAAATCAATGTGCATGTACTGTATAAGTGCATTGACAAGAACAGATTTACTACAACAATCTCAGACTAATTTAATAAAAGGTAAGCAGAAAAAACGATTAAAAACTGGCTGAAATAATATGTTACCAACAGAATGAAGCCAACAGAGCCATCACTGAAGCCTAAAAAACAGCAAGCAAGTTCACAACATGTTAAAAAAGGAGAAACATTGTGATTTATAATTTTCATTTCTTAATAAAAAAAATGTACAAATGTTTTATAAAACAAGTACCTTTTTTTAATATAAGAACATATTTGAAACATAAAAATTAAGAAATATGAAAACAATGTTCAACACATTTTGTTGGAGGAGAAACTTAAACCAGTTAAAAATAATATTTTGGAGGTAAACTGAGTATTTCTTATCCTTGTACAAATCCTTGTGGTTTCTGCATCTAAAAATTAAGCTGATTGACTCTGATTCCAAGCAATCAGTCTGCACGCCTGGCATACATCAGCTTTTGTTTTTCATGCATCTACTGTTAATTGATATAATTTATGGACCACTCACCGGCATGAATCACCACACTTCTAATTCACTGTGAGCCTGGCAAACATACAAGTTAATTGCAAACATAGTTGTTCAAAAAGTGGATTGTTAACACCATGAAATCTTGGCCTCAGCCTTATTTAGCTAAATAATGAAGTAGTTTCTCTACCCACATTTTTGCCCATATTCCTCTCTGATCAGACTTTTTATTTCCTCTTAAAAAAAGAAAAAACAATTTCTCAATCTCTAATACAACACAGTGATAGTGGACTTGCTCTTTACCTTTCTTCCAGAGCATGACGACTGTGCCAGTGGCCAAAGCTTGTGCGATGAGAATGCCATCTGCACCAACACCATCAGAGGACACCTGTGCACCTGCAAGCCAGGCTATGTGGGGAATGGCACCATCTGCAGAGGTAAGATCCTGCCCTGGAACAGACCTCTGGATAAAAAGAAAGCTCCTTAAGCCTTCCTCACATCTGACTGGAGCTCATTGTGCACTTGATACCGACCTGGTTCTCTCGATCTTTAAATCACCTAACCAGGCAGTGCTGCAGCAGAGATGATGAAAATTGATTCTTGAGTAGTTTCAAATCACACAGCCTCTCCAACATTGTTCTCCCCATTTACCTGTTACCCCAGCACCCTGCCTAGTTTGCACCCAGTTGGATAGGATTAGGAACCCGTTTTATGTGTTGTTGGCTGTCCTTCCAAAACTAGTACCTGATCCAAATTTGTGCTCTCAAATTACATCAATTTATATCACTGTCTTTGTTTTCTTATCCTTTGCACAATTCATTATCTGCCGTATTGTTAGTTACTCTGCTTTAGTTTACTATGAAAAAACTACAAAATCATATTATCTAGCTTTTGTTTTTTCATATGTGTGAAATATAATCAAGAAACACTTTTTTGGAACGAAACAATACATACTGCAGAGTTTGAAAATAAACTACAACCTGTCTCAGCTGTTGGAAGAAAAAAAATTTAGCTGATACACCTCTAAATGTTTATCAACAAAGGCTATTTAATTTTTTTAAATTATTTTATTGTTACATGTTAGCAAACCGCTTAAAATCTTTTTGTCAGACAACCTTATTTATTCAAGAATGGAAGAAGTAACATGTTATGTCATTAGTTTTTTTTTTTTTTACAGAAGATACAGAATTCTGTTTAGCTGACTTAAATTTGAAGGATCTGACTTTTTCTGTCATAAACAAAGCTAAGTGGTCTGAATAGCTGGGGTTACAAAATGTTTTGGAAGAAGTCTGGTAGTTTAAATTCGAGATATAGTTGATCGAAATATTTTAATTAAGTCCAAACATAGAGAAATCATACACAGTTGACATTTTTGAATTTCGACGTTCATACCAGATTTGTTTTGCGTTAACCTGGAGTGTATTCCACGAAGCGAGCTCAAAAAATTGAGGCTCATTTGAATATCCTCGCTTGACTTAGCGTTACAGTTCACTCCAGACTTATTCGGTTCCAGCAACGGAGTGCAGGTTAATTCAAGCCGCACTGATTCAAGCGAGGCTTAACAAGCCAGGCTCATGTGTGTCAACTGGCAGCCCCAATCAATCGATGCTAGATAAGTGAGAATAGAATGAAAGGAAAGAGCCGTGTTCAGTCTGACAAAGACTTATTAATGCAGCCTATGAACATCACAATTAAATCATAACCAATAAGGGAAGCACTAGCTGCATATGAAACCTCATCCATCAGGCTGCATTGTGTTATAATGTAAATTAGATGATGTTCCTTACGGACTGTTTAGAGTGTGACACTGAGTGCTGAGAAGTGCTTCTAACTGTAAACTTCTAAATTCATGTTAATAAATTATATTACATGGTTGGGTAGGGCAAGATAATCTGTTCTGAATTATTAAAACCAGAATATAATATATGACAGAAAACAGCTGACAGGTTGAAGGTTTTAGAACATGATTTAAGAAAACATGTAAAATATTTATGAGTCTTTAAAATGTATAGTAACATTAATACAGTATTTAAATTTACATGTGTACTTTTTTTTTACCAGTTTCTACTTTACTGTAAGGTACTATAAGGCTATTTTCACACATTTATGAAAGGATAGTAAAATGATTTTATGGCTCCATCTTATACAAAAAGTTATTTTATTTGCAATTATTAATAGCATGGTTTCAGGTGCAACATGGGTGGAAAAAAAAGCTTCAATTCTCAATTCAGCTCAATTCTACTATATACGTATTATAAAAAGCTGGACCCCACAGGCCTGACACAGAATTAAAATTTGATTGCAAGAGAAGTGAATTAGTTTTTTTTATAACAAAAAAAGGTTTTTGTTCGACATCTACAGTGGGTCAAAAATAAATAAATTTGCCAGTCACAGATTGTGTAAGTTGTCCCACTAAAAAGTTGAGAGAGACCTGTTGCTTCTTTAAGAACCTCTTCTATCCTCCACTTGTTACTTGTATTAATGACACCTGTGTAACCTCATTATCTGTATGAAAGACACCTGTCCATACCTTCAAACAGTAACACTCCAACTAGGGCTGGGCTGTACAACG
The DNA here is from genome assembly GCA_028564705.1 of Apricaphanius iberus. Taxonomy (NCBI): domain Eukaryota; kingdom Metazoa; phylum Chordata; class Actinopteri; order Cyprinodontiformes; family Aphaniidae; genus Apricaphanius; species Apricaphanius iberus. Next base: position 1,996,620 of record JAPXFQ010002778.1, read on the forward strand.
AACATTTACCAATACCGAAATGTATGACTTTTACCATCATCATTTTGCCTGTGTCAGTAAATTCGGTATTTAGAAAAAAAAATAGAAAATGTGTTTTACTTTAGCTGTGCTCATGCCCCTTTAAGATAATCGTAGTGCTGGATTTGAGTCATGTGACTACGTACAATCATGTGACTTCCCCCCAGTCTGTAACATGCAGGGAGCAGGGTTGCCAATGTAGTGACTGGGTTGCTACATTTAGCTATGTTTCGACTCCTCTAGCGACTCTTTCAAGAAAGAAACTAGGGACAAATCCAGTGACTTTTTATGGTGCTATCAGAGACCTTTGGAGGCTCTAACGCAGAGCAAGTATCAATGTTATTGCTGTCACTGAGCAGTGGTGCTGCAGTGAGCCCAGAGCGCTCACAGCATGCTGCAGGTCCACCTGCCTGCATGCCCAAATCCTGCTCAGTCGGAACCGATATTAATCCGGCTTAGTCCAGAATGTTGATACATCACATATGCTTGAAGCCACCGCTGGCTGATCCTACCCGCGCTCCAATGTAAATGCAAAACATTTTCTATCTCAAATAAACGACTGCACACTATATAAATCTTCTTTTATCAAAGCCATAAATTTCAGTTTAGGTCTTTCTCTCAGCCTCCTACCTGATGCTTCTAACCACGGCGTCCTTCTATATGCCTCCTTCTTTTATTATTTCCAAAGCATCTCCATCTGGCCTCTCTGATTTTATCTCCAAAACATCTAAAATTCTCTTAGCTTGTCTGCAGTTTCACAAGATGGTAGAAGGTAGATGTTGTGGACTTGGTGAGACTTATCATAGATTTTCCATGGATGACTTCATGTGCTGCCTTCTGGAGAACATCTGTAGGGAAACCCATGTTTATTTTACACTTCCACCACCTATGCATGTAGTAAAAAGGAAACCAGAAGGTTAGAAAACATTTTTCAGATATGTTACAACCCTCCCCATGCCAGGCAACCATTCAAAAAGATAAAGTGTCTTGCAATTTTTCTTAATAGCTAGCACTAATGCAACACATCAAAATAAACATGATAAAGTACTACTTTATCTTATGTAAGTGAAACATTGTATCTACAACGCAACTGACACTATGCAACAAATACTTGTGATGATTTTTTTTGTTTCCTAATTAATTGTTTTCTTGTTGTTATTCTAGAATAAATAATTTTCATCTCAGAGAATCGTGGATTTACCAGTGTGCTCTTTTGAAAGTGTGCGTATATTGATGACATTACCCTAGCTCATTTCTGATTGTTCAAACTAAGTGTTTCAACTATCCCCATGTTACAACCAACCCTAGTCTCCCCTATAGTTGTGTAGGCCCAGCATGACTGAACGTTCTTGAGATATGATGCCAAGCATACATTCCTGATACATCAAGCTTGCACAACAGTATACAGTATGCATCTGTATACTTAGCAGCTAATTGACTAATTGGCAAAGTTATGCACATTTAACTTACATAAAACAAGAAAGTCAGTAACAATCCAAGTAGAACCCTTATAGCATCTAAGGGAACTCAGAGGCCAGAGGAAGTAATTCAGCTATATGGTCCCTAATGCCAAACAAACAGCACTGGAGTCCACCACCAGAGCAACAAAATGGCAACTTGACTCCTCCATTCATCTCAGAAAAAGTTTCAAACATAACTAAGTGAAATATAGAAGAAAAAATACTGCACATGGACACATCAGTTTAACCATGAGATCACTTGAGGTACCAATGCTGTTTTCAAAAGAGCTAATAGTGTTTTACACTGAAAGACTGGAACTAAATTAATTTTAAAACCAGAGACATTCATTTTTGGAAACTCATCTTTTTTGTAATTTGTATCGTGTGTCCAAGTTTGCCTCAAAACAATTATTGCTTTTTAGTTATTATAATGATTATATTACACACATATAATTAGAACATCCATCATCTGCCTTACCAACTTCTGCTTGGAGGGTTGCTAGGATGCTGATCCCTTGAACTTACCAGTGAATCACAGTGATTAAGAAAATGTAGAATCCTATAAAGGTTAAAAATACCCCGATGTGTAGAGAACCTATCATGCACAGGTCCAATATTTGAATTTCAGTTTTCAGATCTTTTCATAATTAAAAAAGAAATTAGCAAAAGAGTCACTGCCTTTGTATTACACTACAAAGGCATACGATAAGAGCTACAAGTATTCTGGTTTGACGACAAAATAAGCATATGCCATAGCATTCTTGTAAAGCAGACAAATAGCTTACAAAATGTTTTAAACAAGATCTATGTGCTTTTACATATTTTATATTTAAACTAACAGAAAAAGCTCTCTGCAAAAGATTTGATAGTAATATACTTTGGTGAAAGAACAGAGGAAAGAGTTTTAATAATTAATTCTGACATCTTCCTGCAGGGGATTTTGTATATTAGAAAAGTTTGTTTCTCTCCATTAATTTTCCACAGGTCTGTATGTCGACCAGCGTTTATATACTCAAATTGTAATTTCAAGTGAAGTCCTGGGGAAACACGTTTTTGAGGCCTGATCTATAATTCCTATTATTGTCCAAGTTCAAATTGGGAATCATGTCGCCTGAAAACCTTTTGCTAGTATTCACAGTTTCCAGGTTTGTGGAAGTTTTACTTTACAATATGTTTGACCTAAAGCTTCTGTTTTTAGGTTATTGTTCTATCTACAGTATTTAAGTAGTTTTTAAACTAGATAATATTATCTCGCCCGTTGACAGCTGGAGATAGGCACCAGCCCCCCCGCCACCCCTAGAGGACTAAGCGGTTCAGAAAATGGATGGATGGATGGATAATGTTGATATGATTTGTGTAGGAATTCCTTAGTTGTCAAACATCTCTGAGTATGGTTAATTTAATATCCACTGCCTACTCAATTATATTGTTTCATTTGTAAATAAAGACATCCAATCAGCTTGCATGACTTTCTTTCATGAAAGTTTCATGACTCAGTGCATATGCTTGGCAGCTTTCCAAGTCATGAGGGTATCATTAAGCCTAATGAGGCCTCGAGTTTCAGACCTGCTTAAGCAGAATCTTATTAAGCCTCATTACTTACATGTGAACCAACAGACTTTGCCATTTGTCTTTATTGTGTTATGAGATGGTTCGATCATCTTTTTATTTGGTTAATAAATGCAGAAATGCAGTCAAGATTAAATTTGAGACTTTCCCCATTTAACCTCAATTTTCTCAGTAATTAAGGTTTGTCCAGCATGGAACTGCAGATAATCTGGATTCATATCGATGTAGCAGTGGCTCAAGATAGTGATCTTTAAGTCGAAAAATCAGTAATTCAGTGCTCTTCCCCTCTATTTGCCAAAGTGTCTATTTAGACAAACATGCAGAAACATAATGCAGCATATTAGTGAAAATAAAGATGCACCTATTCCAGGATTATATTTCAATTGAAATGTCTTAAATAGTTTGTTGTTTGTTAGTTTAGCCGATACATATTTCTATCCAACAATCTTACTAGGGTTTTAGAAAAAAAAACATTATCTAACTATTTCAAACTTTTAGTGTTTTTCTCTGTTCACTTGTTTACAAGTTGAGCCAATCAAGCTCAAAAAATGCAGTTTCCAGTGTACTACTATATTAAAGTTGCTACAGGTTAAAAGCTATGGCGTAAGTGAGAACTATTTATTGAAATACGTACAAAAAGAGACATAAGAAGGCATGGCAGTCAGGTGGTAAATGAGAATGTGTATTCTGCTGCAGCTAGTCTTTTTGCGAAGACAAGGCTGAGGGAGAGAGACAGATTAAAAATACAAACGGAAGCGTCAATGATCGATGGAAGAGAAATGAGTCACCTGCTCTAATCAAATCCAAAACAGATATTAGAATGGGAAGCAGGTAGAGGGCGGATCTAGAAAGAGATTAGTGTCAATTTTAAGAGGCTTCTCTACAGATGAGTTTCTGTATTTATTCCATTCTCATACGGAATAAAAACAAAAATGAACAGGCACAGTCATGCATGCAAAAATGTAAGAAGAAAACTGACCAATAAAGTTCTTAGAACAAAAGGAAGCATCCTTAAATCGTGTTAAGAATACGATTCCTTATTACGAACTACAAAATCATCAAAGACTGACTCCAACTATAATAAAATATAAAACATGGTTCTAACAATGGACCTCAGAAAAACTAAGCCGTGCCAAAAGGTGGCAAACCACTAAAAACAATGAGGATCTATGGATTACTGATCCCAGCGCATTACCGCTGCTCACTCTGTGAAATATATGTTTGCATTGAGTGGATGCACTCTGTTGGGGCTAAGAAAATAAACATCTCTTGAGGCCAATTAAATTATTTACGTGGCTCACTGCAAGATAATTCAAATGGTTTATTGGCTCATATCCCCCACCCAACAAATATTCAGTGTTGTGTTTATTCTAATAAGCATTGGGTTTTCAATAGTCGCTTTACTGAGAATATTCACTCTTTGCAGGCAGTTTTATAATTTGTGTATTTCACATGGAAATTGATTAAGGACTAAACTTCCCTGTAGGTTTGTTGGTGTAGGCAAAAAAAGACAATTCAAAATGAACAACTCTAAAACAAGCAGTGTTGACCAATCAAACTGACTTATGATTTGATTATGGGGAGTTTATTTAATAACCTCAAAACACTCTAAATTCACCATCCAATTGTAGTTGTTATGTTCTTTAATGCTTTTTTAAAGGTCACTGTGTGTGAAATATAGTGACATCTTGTGGCTACAGTTTACGTAGGAGACGTCAGATTTATACAAACAGTAATCCCGGTGAAAAAGTCGAATGGCTCAGTCTAGAGCAGTAGGAGTTGTTCTTGTTTGTGTGGCAAGGCACACAATGAGGTCCCAGGCAAGACTCAACACTTATGCTGCGTTCAGACCGCAGGCTTTGTCAGTGTTAAGCTACACAGAAGATACATTTTTAAGCTGAAGCTCGCAAAGCTCGTGGGCGGGCCATTCTCTGTTGGATGATTTAAACACTCAAGGATCATGGTTGGCTAGGCAGCATCGAAGTCGGGCACACTACAGTGAGTCGCTATGATTGGTTGCCGTGCTGCGTCAACAGCTTTTGGACCGTCAAAAGTTCAACCAGCTGAAGTTCTGCATTGATAGCGTTATGAGCTTTGAAACTTGAAACACAGAAAAAGCTTGAAAAGTTGACGAAGCCAATGCTCACAAAGTGCCGCAAAGACTTAACATGTAATCTTGACGTTGCTGACGCGGAAAAAACCTGCGGTCTGAATGCAGCATTAGACTCCTGGGTGAGAGTCATGTGCACTAACCAGTCAGCCAAAAAGATCCTAATTGGTGGCACCCTGCGTGGAGCCTGAGGTTGTGCTTGCAGAAAGAAGGGGAAAGATGTGACAGTGCGGGGTCCTATCACTATGCCTCCAAGAGAACATGCGCCCTTGCTACTTGGCCACCAGGATATCTCTTTTAAATCCTGCCTCGTTTTGCGCCATGCCACATTTCTTTGTTTGTTTTTTTGTGTTATTTCTGGACTAAGTTGGTAATACTCTTTTCCAACAATCCAAAGACCACTGGCATTTCTAATTCTAGATGAGCAAGCTCATTGATTCCAGATAGGAAAAATAGTACTAATTCTTAATAGTAAAACAACCCTCACCTATGCGATCTACAGTACAGAAAATTAGAACATATACAGCAACTGCTTATGACAGTGAAACTCCTACTCACTAATATTTGACAGAGGCAGATCAGAAAATACTGAAAATGTCATTAAAACTAGCAGCCTATTGCCTATTCTGTGCTGACCAATTAGTAATATGTGAATAGGGGAGTCAGGGTATTCTGTCTCGATTTTCCCCTCCCCCAGAGATCTCATTACTTTGTGATGGCAAAAGGGCTGGCCAATCGACTTGTGACTCCCATCTCATTCCCATCATACATCATCACTACCCTCTGTGGGATCAGAAATTAGTCTGTGTGTGACTGCACCCCCTTAGCCCGTCATTGCTAATGTTAGTGAGGAAAAAATAAAAGTGCTCAAATTTTCTTGAAAAATGAGGCCATTACAAGGAGAGAAAATTTGGTTTCAGTGGTAGAAATGTATCATTACCTTGTTACCAGAAGAACAGGGGAATGCCCTTAGGAAAATCTCTCTCACAAATATGTTGAACTTGCTTTTTTTTATTAAATTCCAAAGACAGAGTACATCCACTTGTCTCTTCTGATTGCTTAAGGGTAACAAGGAGAGCCAGTAGGAGGATCTTTGTTGACATCTCCGTGTGTATGTGTGAGTGGTTGGGTGGCAGAAAAACAAAATGAAGGCCTATAGAGATGCAACGAACACTTCCAAGAGTTAGCGGACGACATCCCCGATATACAACCACTTTAACGTCTGAAAAAAAGGAGAGCTTTAGAGAGAAACTTAAAATCTCTATTGACAGTGAAATAGAAGTTATTTAAAGCCCCTTTAAATATTTGAAAGACATAGCTTGATTCACTGGTGTCTTGGCCTCAAATCCGCTGGGGAGACATTTATTCCTAAAGCATAAAAAAGCTTACCACTTTCAAAAGTCTGGAGGCCTGAGATTATGTTGTTTCAAGGAGAGTCGGGCCAATCTCTTCGAAAGAGAAAGCTGTGTTTGTGCTAAAAGCGGAGGTCAAACAAGCAGAAACACTGCGTCATTCGCATCACCTGTGGGTGATTGCCAAGTAGAACTGCAAAATACTCACTGCAACTCAAAAGCTTGGTAAGTCCTCATTGAATATCATCCTTATTTTTTTATGAAAATGTAGCCGCTGTTGTATAAGTTGTCCTGTCCCTTTAGTAATTCAGTGGCATCCGCTCTCTGGAGAGAAACTGAATATCACCGCGTACACAATTCTTTTTTTATTTTTTTTATCCAGTCTTGGATGAACAAGCAGTCATGTAGCAGCTTTAATGATTAAATTGGAAGCAGCTGTCAGGATAACATTTACAGCTGCTGCATGTAAAGAAGCGTTCGCATTGATCACGGTTTGGGATATCTGAATCAGAACACAAAAACAATATAATGCAGAGAATTTTAAAATACGCACACCTCCCGCTTTTTAAATAAACATTCTCTAAATAATAAATACATGATCACAAAGACTTACGCTGAACAAAATTAGTCTCACAAACTCTGTCAGTTGCTGCAGGATCCAAAATCTCCTGATCGTCTGCAATCTCTTTCTTTTTTGAAAACGACTTTTTATCAAGCCCCCAGTCGACCACACAGCTGCAGTGAATCATGTGTTCTGTTAAATCCTCCTCCAAACGGGCAAAACAATCAAAATATAGGTAAAATATGCTGTTTCCTGCCAGCTACTACCATGATGCATTGCGACAAAACAAATATTGATGTCACAAAAGACCCTCCTATAACAATGATTCAACTATTCAGGTTGTTGTTTTTTTAAAAGAAAACTCAAAATTCTTGTGCATTTTTAAACCTCACAGATGGATGAGTCATGAAAGGAATAACAGATTTGTCTAATTGCTTTATTTATTTATTTATGTATTTATTGGTGAATCATTTCATTATCTTAAAAGCCATCAAAAAAACGACATAGAACATCATATTTATATTTTTTAGTGTTAAGGAGCAAAAAGGAGATTTATGGATGTGGTGAAAGAGAACACAAAGTTAGTTGGTGTTAGGGCAGAGGATGTGGAGGATAGGACTAAATGGAGACAGATGATTCGCTGTTGTGACCCCTGAAAGGAAAAGCTGAAGTAAAAAAAGAAAATCATAATGGTATAGTATGTGCTGTCATAGATACAAATTTGTCAAGGACAGTACCAGGGGCGGATATAGGACTGAAGGAGAACAGGGACTTAGCCCAGATGGCTGATTTGCAAAATATTATAGACACACACACACATATGTATGAAAAAGAATGTATTACTATGCTTTAAATAAGCTAAACAACATTCGATCAGCAATTTTAACTATTAACAGCATCATAGTCAGCTATTGATTGAAGTCACCTCAGATCAGTGGTCCAGGGAATACTGCTCGAATCCAATAACAGCTGACAATATAAATGAAATGGGCTACATTGATGTAGATTCTCAGTCATCCAGGACATGGAAGTCTTGAGAGTTTAAATGAAGGCAACTTGCCTTTTTCTTCTTGTTTTGAAAACATTTTGTCTCATCCAAGAGGCTTCTTCGGTTCCGAAAGACTGGATTGGACGAAGCCTCTCGGATGAGAGATGAACATTTTTCAATACAAGAAGAATAAGTCCAGTTGCCTTTATTTAAAGCCTGAAGAGCAAATGGGCTGCAAAGTTCTTATTGTCTTAGATATAAATCTGGTCTCTGCTATTTTTCCTGCTCTGTTTTTTTCATACACTGGTTTTTTTGTTTGTCTTTGCTTTCTGTGAAAGTATTTATACATACATACATACATACAAAAATACAAATAGCTTTTATTATAACAAAGTACTATTTAAAAACTTTACAAACCTGACCACTGGTTTCAGAGTCACCAATATTTTCAATTTTACACACAGTAGCCTACAGGAAATTACATCAATAAAAAAAGATTCCCATGACAGCATCTGAGCATAATCCCCAACCTGAATAAGGTATTTAATGTATCCCTTTCTGGGAGCTGACAGCAGGCTAAAGAGTTACAGAAGCAACGACCGGTGCAGAAACCACTCATATGCTGTATTTTCTCCCGTTGAAGCTTACGAGTCAGGGAATGGCTGCTTCAGAGCATGTTTACGACTTCTGATCAGTTTAATTTCAGAAATGTTCACAGATTTCAAAACTGTGCCTGGCGTGGGGCTTTAATCCCTTTCTCTAGTCGCAGCAGAGCAGAGATTCAGCCTTCAGAACATGATCCTAACTCCCAGGCAAAAATCCCAAACCTTATATCCCAACCTCTGCAGCAATCTCACTATTTGATTTGCTACACAAATGCAGCTGAGCATTTCACATTTAATTTCATTGTTTATACGTAGGGCCACAATAAGTGGTTTTTGTCATTGGGGAGGAACTAAAAGTGACAAATATAAATATTTATAATATTAATATATAAAAAAAAAAAACAGCTCCGCCCCTGGACAGTACATTCATTAGTGCTTAGAAGAAGCAATTGGATGTCTTTGCTTGCTTCTTAAAGATGTTTCCTCTCTCATCCAACAGGCTTCTTCAGTTCTGAACATAGTTAGAAGTAACAAGCTTATTTATGGTATACCTTAAGTGGATGGGGGGAAAAGGCTGATAAAGCTTGACACTACCATGGATCACTGGTTGAGTATAAACCTCCTCTGTAAAAACAGTAGAAACAGCGTGTGCTATTGGACGGACATGTACTGATTTATTTCGTTTTACAGCTCTCAAAGTAGAACTCATTAACCAGTGAAACTGTTTTATGGTTTTGAGAGAATAACAGATAAAAACATCTGGTCATGTGCTCCCGCAGGAACTGTTTGTAGCTCTTAAATTGCATCAGGTAATGAAGTGATTATAGTACAAAAACAGCTGTGTCTGGGAGGCTCTTGCTGAATCATCTCTATTCCTCATGACAATTCAATATGATCTCTCTTAGAAGCTCAAAGAAAATGTGCTCAAAAACAAAATTGTCAGGTGATGGCGAAAAACACTTCTAATTCACTTGGCATTCGGCCTATTTATGTAAGACCTATCAGTGGGAAAGGGAAGGAGGATGGCATTTCTAAATTTGCATAAAGCAGGTTTTCTTCACAAACTCAGTGACTGGCAAGAGCAACCCTGGTGATGGAGGCCACCAAGAAACCTACAATCACATTGACGCAATTAAAGTTTCACTGGCTTAGACAGGAGAGACTATATATCAACTGTTGCCTGAGTTCCTTATTAATACTTACTAATATGAAATTAAATCTGAAATTCTCCCAAAGGCATGTGAAAGATACAAACTTGGTCTAGACATTTGCTGAACACTATACACTGCTCATAACCAGAAACACAATGGATCTGATTTATCAATATTACAATTAATATAGGAACCACAAACAATTAGCATGTTCCTGATTTGTGGGCGATCTCCTTAGATTGTGGGTGCAAATGATGACAGGCGCAAGGAGCAGTATTCAAATGAGGACTTTGCATCTGCTGCTGTGTGTGCCAGCCTTTCTGCCTTTTGCGCTGCACCACAACCAGAGAGAGGAGGTATAGGCATAGTGATTCATGATGCATCTTTGGCACAAAAAAAAGGGGGAAGAAACGATAGACCTGCTATACCTCGTTTCCACAGAGCAGTCCGGAGCGGCACGGTGCAGACCGGATCGCTATTGCGCATTGCTCACTTTTCATGTGTGTGTGCCCACCGCAGACAGGACTCTGCCGAAGCGTGCGGGGACGCTGCTGTGGCGTCATACGGCAGGGACGAGGAAGTGCAAAAAAGAAAAAGCATGCGTGTCTGGAGCTCCTCCATTGACCACGCTCGGTTGCTGCCATCTTTAACTGTACCTACTAACTCAAGTTAATGACTGGAACAGATAACTAGTTGTGTTTGTAGTTGTCGCAGAGGTGACGCAATGACTTCAGTCAATGAAAGGACTAAGCTGTGTGACGCCAGTGTAAATTAAAAGCGTGTACTATACATGTGCCACTCTCTACTCCATGCAGCCACCATATTCCAGAGTCAGAATTGTTAAAAGGTGCAGCTTGTACAGAACAAGGTACTAAGATATCCAGATTCTACAAATGATTTTGAAATGCACCATACAGCACCATACCATTATGTCCTCTATTAAATGTCAGGCTGTAGTAAAAAAATTAAATAATGTAATCTCAAAAATATGTAATCAATTGGACTAAAGCAATTGGAAAGCATGGTGGTGGCTGCATCTTGTCCTCGGCATTATGAATACAGAAAAAAAAATCACAAAATCTTGCAGGATAATCTGTCTTGGTCTTCGAAGAAAATATGTATTTTTCAGCAAAACAACAACCCCAGGGATACAGTGAAAGCAACAAAAAACTGGTCTGAAGACAAATAGTTTTATAATGACCAAAAATGGGACAACCAGTATCGGGTGCAAACCCTTTATAGGCACTGGATCTATGGCTTTGCTAAGGCTAATAGATAGTTTAGATGGCTGTGATGACCCTCCAAAGGTGTATGACTATTAATTAAAGAGATATTTTAATTTTACAGTCACAGATTCCTCACACAAGATCCCCCCCAATGACTTGTTTAAATCCATTTTTCCAGTCAGGGTACAAGTACCTAGATATTAGATGTAGTGAGTTGAAAGTTAACCAAAAAACTCTATATTATTATTATTATTTTTATAATTATTATTATTAAAGCCCATGTCAAATGAAGCAGTCCTAAACCAGTTTGTTAAATATGAGCAGACTTTCAATCAGGATTTTTTCTTTTTATTTTATGAATGTCACATTTAAGTCAATGATTTAACCCCTCTTTCTGGAGTTCTCAGTAAACTAGTCTGCTCTAACTGGATAGCGGTGGAGCACAGAGTTAAGTATTAATTTTCATATTAAAAGATGTCCCACAAAATCAAGCAGACATTAAGACTGAAAATGTTGTCATTGTGTCACTTGTGGAAAGCCGCATGGATATTTTCTCAAAGCGGATGAAGGCTCTGCTGGCTGTTTTTGAAGTGCGGTGCCTGTGAGTCAGCAAGAAACCACAGATTCACTGGTCACGGGGATCAAACAGTCTGTTTTGTTGTATGACGTGTTGAACATCCTTGACCTGTTTCTGTAAGATTCAAACAGACTGACACTTTTTCAGCTAATATGAAACACAATATAACAATCAAATGAATATGCATAATATCTTAGCATTTAAAAATAAACATTCTATTACACAAAATCCATCCTATTTAATATTAGTTTTTTGCACGTGAAAAATTTGTGACACAAAAGGACCATTGGTTCTGCATTTATTTTAAGAACTTATGTTTCCTCTTTTGTTCTTGCCCACACTGTATAAAACCCAGTGCTCCCAGTTTGATTCTCATTTATTGGAGACCAGCAGATTACTACCAGGGTGAAGCTATCAGACTTCCCCTGATGGGATCTTGTAACACAATTGAAACGTGTCCACAGTGTGACTCTCAGTGGGGTGATTCCTTTCTATCTCTAGCTTTTTTTATGTTTGTGTGATCTCGAGGGAGCTCAGCAGGTCTAGACACATTCACTATAATCAGTCAGGCAACCATGGTCAACCTACTTTTGCTTTTCTCACCAACTGAATTTTGATTATACCTCGTGGAGTTTTTATCGCTGGAGAATAATTAGGGCAAAAATGGCTACTATTCGAGCCTTTTACCCCTTTGGTGAATATATACTACTGCTGATATTATACCAGAATCTTGGAGATAAAGTAGCAACCAGCCAGCCTGTCAGTGATACTCTCCACTTCACTTCATCCTAAAAACTGGATCGTTCAGGGGGCATTGCTATGCATTCAGACCCCTGAACTATGTCAACTGCTTCCATTTTTGTGGAGAAGCAGATTTACCAAGGACTACATTCCAAATATTGGAGCTCCTTACACTAAATCTAAAGCTGAGCACTCCCACCCAAAGGATAAAACTGCTTTAGCCAGTTATATGTGGGATCTTATTCATTTGATCCATGGTCATAGCTGAGGGTCAGAATCCAAGCATATCTATAAACCAATGCAGACCAATGTAGACCAATGCAGTAATACAATCACTATCGATTCACTAACCCATTTCTACTCCAGCCTACCATTGGTAGGGAAAAAGACATTATTTATCAAGCAGAGGAGTTAAAGTTATCACTTTAACTCCTCTGCTTGAGGCATAGACTGTCCTTTGACCTGGAAGTAGGAGTTCAGTTGTTTTTAGTTAAGAATTTAGGCCTCCTACTTTCATCATCTGAATTTCATCCCAGCAGCTTCGCACTATGCTGTGAACCACTCCAATGAACTCAGAAGGTCATCACCTGAGCATGCCAACAGGATACTGTCTGGAAAAACAAAAATAAAACCCTGAGCTTTCCAAGAAAGTCATCCTCCTCTCTCACTTAGAGTTCCTTCCCATAAACACCAAAAACAGGATCAGTGAAAATGGGGAACCCTTGTGAAGTGAAACTTTCTCTGGGAATAAGCCAATAAGCAAACACTTAGGGACTGATTTATCACTGGTTTGCACTTGTTAAAACCCACGCAAACCGCACAGCATCGCAAAAACAGGCTCTGGCTGATCTATTAGCCGGCTATTTTAGCATCTATTTTTAGCATTTCTGAAAAGTATGTCTTAATTTTGCGCTACCACATTCAACATGAGTTTATTATTGACAAACAAAAAATATCATTCTCACACACAATATAAAGTAAGAGTAATATTGTGACAGGCAGTATTGCTGCCTTTAACGAGCCCCAGCGACAGATATGACTGCTAATTTAAGAACTACTTTACATCAGGAGATATCGGACATCTGTAACTTTAATTTAAGCCGCGTTTTTGGGTGTTTTACCATGGAAACCTTTGGAGTAAATCAGCTTTTTATGCAGCTCCAGTGGGGGAGATAGCGTGCAGCTGCTGCTGTCCCAGCATTGAGAGAGCGAGTTTTAGAAAGATAAAACTTATGATGCCGAGACGTCTGAGTTCCCCGTCGTGATTCAGGTTCTGAAAAGGAATATTAACCCTCTGATCAAAATGTTCAGTTGTCCAGGGAGAAAGAAAGCGAAACTCAAACAGCACACAGCCGGTCCTGTTCGCCATGCAGCTCCATAGCAGCAACAGGTGCAATGCTGTTCGTCACGCTGTTCGTCACATTCTCCCCCTGGGAGAAAGGTATGTGATCGGGTATCACAGGTGGTCATAACAACACTGATCGTGACAGAAGAAGCAGGAATGTAAAAATCCAAGGAAATAGCAGCAGACGCGGTGGAAAACGCAAGAGAAATCAGACTGCTAATAAGCTGGTAAAGAGCAGTAAAGTTCAATTTCCAGCCACAAATGATGATGATGATGATGATGATGATGATGATGATGATGGTGAGGTTTGAGGAAGAGTTTGATGAAGAGTATCAATAGTGTATCAGACAATTCGATGAGCTGCTGGTTATTTTTGGAATGTATCTGTAAAATTCTGAGCCCAGTAATTTCCTTTCTGTTTTTTTAATGTAGCCTAATAACAAAGGAAATTAACAGATATGTCCACCTGTTCTTAAAAAAATGCCTGTAAATACCAAAAAATACTTACGTAGAAAATACATTGGCCTATATAGAAAAAATAGAAATATAAATATTCAAAATAAAGTAAGTTTTAAACAATAAAAAAGATAAACGTCTGTAAAAGTATTCCAAACCAATATTGCCAATGTCTGATGACATCATAATATGCAAATTAGATGTGTGAATTTGCTCCCATCACAAACTTTGGATCATGCTGAAGATTTTTCTCATTTACAGTGTACCTTTATCTATAACCATATTAAAGCTACAGCATTTTGAACTAGTGATATTAATATGTACTATTTTATAGAAAAACCCCAGCGCCTAAAGAGTTAACACCCTAATGGCCATAAACCTGAGAGTTATGTAAGTATTTACCTATTTTTCCCCCAAAGACGCATCACAACTCTACCTGGTGAAGATGCGCTTAGTGCACATGATCCTAGTGGATTATGTGGATCATTAGTTTCTAGCATAGTGGGTAACCTTCCTGGAGTCCAATTAATAAAATGTAGTGATCATATACAATACCACAATGATAATTGGCATTAAATATGACATTTTAAAAACAAAATTCAGACATGCTGCAGTTTTAAATAGTCTAACCCTGCAATACGATGTGTGCATGCAGCAGAGAGCAGCACATGTACACCGCAAGAACATTTATTACTGACAAACAAAAAATACAATTTACAGCATTTTAGCTTAATTTTTGTGCCTAAGATGCATCATGAATCCATGCGCATACTTCCTCCTCTGTCTAGCCATGGTGCAGCTCACATTAGCAACCGCAAACTCCTCATTTGAATACTGCTGCTTGCGCCTGTTCAGAATTGCTAACGCAATCTTAGTTAATCACCCAAAAATTAAGGACAACCCACATGCGCAAATTCTTTGCCCTGCATGCAATTTGCTGTCATTATCAGAAATCTTGATAAATCAGGCCCATAGTATTTTCTCTGCTGTCCTTTCTTGTGGTGTCAGGATTTTTACAAGAAGTCTCTTGAGGCCAACTTAAAATTTATTCAAAATATCTCCACATTTATTCCATCCCAAAGATTTCATTGCTGTGTTCCAAAAGTAGTAGCTTTGCATCAAAAACCCAGGTCAAGCTTTGAGGGATTCTGAGAGACTACAATGTAATTCCTTGATAATTGGATAAAGCATCTGGCCCCCTTTTGTTTTGACTGCTGTAACTGTGCAGATGATACATAAAGAAAGGTCTCGACCTTAAGAATACTGCAGCTAATTACTTGGAATGAGAGGAACTGAGAAGAAATAAGAGGTAAAAAGTCCCTCTACTTTTACTAGATCATTTTCCTAACCTCCTTACCTCATCCTTGTGTGATGCATTTCACTTTGGGACAAAAGAATAGTCCATCTCCCTCAGAGTACAATAAATGGGCCACAGTGGTTCAGACGGGATATGGTGTAAAATTATAGATCAGCATTGTTCTTGGTTCAAGCCTAATGATCAGCAGCCTATTGTAGAACCTTTGTCAGCAGTAGAATGAGTGAGCTAATCTTGTTAATGGTCCGTTACATTCCCTCGGACGGGTTTGTGTAGACAAAGGGAATTTAAATGGAGAGGATTTGAGTAGTGAGAACAGAAGCATTGACTCATGCTTTTCTCATTTTCTATCAGGGATAATCACAGTGGAACCGGGTTGCAACCAGCTAACGGATAGCGGTGAAATCTAGATTAATGTGTTCCGATTCATTCAGCAAGCAAGGGAGGGAAGAGGGGCTGTTGCTGAACGGAAGGGAAAAGAGAATTTGTAATAGGTAGGGGGATTCGGTTTTATTTCCTCTACAAGACGGAAGCATTTGAATATTTTGTACATAACTATTCCTTCCCTACCTTTCTTTTTTAGATACAAATCATTTAGTGGTACTTCCACCGTGTAGTTTCATGCTTAAGGGCACTTCTTCAACCATCTAAACTGGTGGAATCCACATTATCTGAAGCTGTGATTAATTGCAAATCTGAAAGAGAATCTATCACCAGACAACAACAAAAAAGACTTGTTTCTCAAAGCATTGTACCAATTATCATTTGAGGCAATTATTTTTAGACTGTAATACTGTTAGATGTACCCACTGTGCAAAGAGAAAAATAATCGCATGCATTCAGTTCAGATACACAAATACACTCTTGTAATGTAATATCTAGCAGGCTGTCCTCATTCTGTCAAGTCGGTTTTACATTTTGCCTTCAATCAGTCTTATAATGGAAATATATTGAAGTATTAAACCAGTGATACAAATTATTTAGAGATACTTGTCAGTTATACTTCATGTTAAATATGTAAAACCATCAACCATACTTATAGTCTTCAGTTGTAAAGAATTGTAAAATGTCTTAAAATAATCTATTCGTGATGAATTACAATTAAACTTAAGAAATGTTTGCTTTTTAATTTCTTTGATACAAAGGCACAGTGTGTAAGAGGTTAAAAATGTATTTATGGCAAAAAAATTTGCATTTTGAGGGGAAATCATGTTTTAATAGCGGGCGTGTTCCGTGCGCTTTGTCCGTCCGGGATCTAGTAGAAGTAAAGATCAAGTATTATATGGCTTCCCAATAAAAGAGGACCTGCGCCTATGTATTTTAAAACTGATTTTTAAAGTCATATTTTACAATATCGCAAATATTTTGCAATTAATGTGCTTTATATAATTATTATAACATAATATTTTAATGGCTATTTTCAAAGATGTACTGCAAAAACTACACACTGTCACTTTAAATGTCAGTGTTAATTATGTACAAAATTTTATGTTGTTTTTTAAAATATATAATTATAGGTACCTCGAAACATTTACTGTAAATTAATACTAAATGAATTGAGCCTAATTTATTTGGGTAAATAAATGCCTTTCATGTTGTAGTTTGCTAAAGAAAAAAGCTGGGGTCACAATAAAAAATCCCCCCCCCCAAAAAACCCAACTGCTTAACAATTGTTCTTCTTATTTTCACCATAATGTTTAAAAAACTATAATAAGTATTTAGTAACTTCCTGTTTCCTTGAGATATAATATAATCATTTGTCTTAGCCACTCGACAAAATGGAGCACAAGCACAAAAGAGCATTCCATTGAAATCAGGCAGATGTGTGTTGGTACTCATAAGTCAGAAAACGACTCCAAAGACAATAACCACTGCTTTTCACATTTCCTGTGGGATCATAGGAGTGACAATTGTTGCTAAACTCTAACTCTACCCTCGACTCCTAACCGAAGTCATTTTAGGCAGCAGCAAACTAATGAAATCTATGTAACCCACAGAAAAACAAGCTTCATTAGATATAATGGTTATTTCACTTTAATCCTTGTTTGCAATAACATCATCTTGAGACGTTATGTACATCACAGATTGCATTTAGTTGATAAATAATGCATGAGTTCATCTATTGATAAAGTAGTTCATTTTAGCTTTTGTAGGTTTAATTTCTCAAGATAGTTTCTCCCCTGTCTAATTAACTGAAAATTCAAATAAAGCAACTGTAGCACAGACCCAGAAGCTTGCCTCTTTAATGTTTTATGAAGGATACAGGAGTTTATTTCTTTTTTTTAACTCTAATTAAATAACAAAGTTTACCTGGTGCATTGGTATGGTGTAAAAGCGGTCAGCTTCCCAAGACATTTGGTCTCATAGAGCTCAAACCTCAGCATTGTCAGGCTTCATACCCCTTTAGGTTAGATGCTTACATCTGGTGTGATTTATCGTTGACTGCAAGCTCCACACAGACATAAATAATGACCAAGTAAGGTAAATACAGAAAGGTTGCATTTTGAAAAATAACTTTATACTCATCTTCTGAAAAATGCATCAGTGTAAGCACTGCAGTTTTAACTCTTTAACAAACAGTAACAACTATCAATAAGCATTGCAACTGTTGGTTTCACATTTAGAAAGCTAAGAGGCATATATCAAAGTAACAATGTGACAGTGGAAGTTAATAGTTAATAGCTATCACAGATGTTACTGTGCCGAATGACAACTCTTAGCTGCCCTCATCGAGGCCGTTTTGTTTACACAGAATGAAAGCGAGTAATCCGACTGTCAGGTCAGATTGCTCAATAGTTTTCAAGTTGTTGTTTACAAAAACAGCCAAGCAATGTTTCCCTTTTTCCCTGATCGGCTGTATCTACGGAAAGCTATGCAGGAGAAGCCCTGCCCAACACAGTAGCTTTCAGCACCGCAATAAACTGTTCCAACCCTCCATATTTCATTCCCCGTTAACACGTCTACAAGACAGTAAAATCTCACCGAAGCAACGGTTTAAAAATAAATAAATGCATTATACTTCGACACAGTGAGTAGCTATTAGCACCCACCGCCGCTAACGGAAGTTGGAAACTAGTAAACACAAAAGCATGTTAATCCTTAACACAGGTTTATTTAACACCAGTATATAGCAGCTGCTCACATTGGAAGCTAGAAGCTGAATAGTAGTTGGGTATTTTGGCAAGTCATACAATGGTAACGATTAGCTAATCAATAGCTGTATGGCCTAGGTGCTCTCAGTCAAAACGACAAACTTTGCTTTTTATGGAAACTTACCCCATAAAAAAACATAAAAGTATTCTTACAGATCTCGTTGCCACCAATATAATGTCGTTCAGCCACACTTTCTTTTTGTCGAAGCCTTCTTTGCGGACGTAATCTTCTCTGAAATTTGAACTGTGCGTCGGTTAGCCTCTAAATGTCCAATAATATGCATGTGTTGCCACGCTTTTCTTCTCGTGTAGTTTTTGCATCCAAAGTTACGGATTTCTCATATCCTCATCAAATGTTACAATCGATATACCCTCTGATATCTCCTGTTCCAGTCCGGTTCAGCTCCTGTGCAAAAAACTTTGCAGCGTCCATCTTTTTTGTTTTTTAATATCAGCTAAAGGTAGCAGAGCGCTGCATAATGCCTAGTTTATACTTCTCCAACAGCAAATTTGCACGCAGATGTATTAATAGAGACATTTTTCGTTGAGGGTTCTCCTTTTATTTCTCTCTGTTGTCCATTGATTTTTCAACCTTGCAAAACAATCTTCTCAGGACAGCGGGGTTGCTAAATTTTAATTGCTATAATGCCTACTATCTGCCTACTATTGCAGCGTTGTTTCAGTTATTTTCTTCAGTCTTCAAAGGCATTATAGGCATACGCTCTACGTTCCCGAAGACGGATATTTAGAAAATGGACCTCTACTCCGTCCGTCCTTGTGTCGGTGATGGAGAGCCCTTGCGTCGACAGATAATGGTGCGCTTCAATCTGTCTCCGTCAAAATGGAGTAGTATTAACTAGGCTTAAGTAGCCACACTGGGGGTGGGGAAATCAACAAAAGGAACAAAAGCCTGTCTAGTATGTAAAAACACACAGAATAACACTCCCCTTAATCAAAGAAGAGAAACAGAGAAAAGGAAGCCAAGTCAAGATCAAAAATCTTAATTTTAAATGTTCCAATACTACTATCTCAAACATGGAGGGTCTTCTTTAAGCCTTCAACTATGAAAAAAGTGAAAATCCCACATTTTTAAATAAAAGGCCTTTTATGCACTTTCCCGACAATGGAGACCTCTGACCAGTGACACTAGTTACTGCGGCAGGTCACATATTACAGAAATATGTCAAATGTCATTTATTTCATTTGCTCCACCATATTACAACTTGGGCTGCACACTTGCTTGCACTGTTGACTTGAATTAAATCCCGGCCTGGGATCTTTCTGCACAGAATTTGCATATTCTCCCTGTGCATTTGTCCGTTTTCTTCGGGTACTCCGCCTTTCTCCCATAGTTAAAAACATGACTGTTACATTAATAGGTCTCTAAATTGTCCTTAGGTGTGAGAGTGTGTGTTTTTGTGTGCATGCTTGTTTGTCCTGTGTGACGCTATGTTGCCATAGGATGGACTGGCAACCTGTCCAGGTTCTACCCCGCCTTTCGAGATACATTCTTCTCACACTTTTGAAACAGGAAACATTGCTTTCTGCTGGGATTCCTTACATAGAAAACTTATAACTGATCGGTATGTTTGTATAATTGTACTGACTTTTCCTGTAAAGTCCCTTGAGATGACATCTATTGTGAATTGGAGCTATATAAATAAACTGAATTGATATTAATTGAAATTAAGCACAATATCAGTATCAGACAAAAACAGCAGTCATAGTAAAAAAAAATACAGTTAGTTACAATGTCAAGACTTTCTGTGTCGAAGAAAGAAGAAAATGCAGTTGTCCGTGAGGGAATTGATTATGTGACAGTTCCTCTCTGTATTCTTTAATGCCAGCTGTTCCTCCTCCTTGTCTGACCTAAGCTGTGATGAAACCAAATACATACACCATATACATTATACAGTCTGCATCTCAACTGCAGACTGGGTTTTATGTAGATTTCATTGTTGTCACTTCAATCACCACAAGTCTTTCTTCTGTTATTGCCTGTCTGTTTCCTGCTCCTCATCCATCCTCTGCCTTTTTCCCGTGCTGTCTGTCAGCATGGCAGGCTTTCCACTCATTTTGAAGACTTTTTGGTAGTTAAGCTGTTCAGCATTTATTCTTAAGCATGTGTGGATCAGCTGGTGTGGAGAAAGTAATTGTTTCACTTAATGTTTTGTATCATTATCGTTGTGTTCGATTCTCATTTTCTAAATACCTAATTAGAGAGGGAAGGCACTAACACTGAAAGGAACAAACATCTTGTAAATGCAGACTATTAGGTGTGTTTTCTGTCTTGAAATGTCCTGTTGTTTATGCCTTTCTACATTAAGTCAACAAAAGTTTACAGAGCTAAAACTGTATAAAGTATGCTTATTCTGATCTTTTGGTATGGCCCTGTCGGTTTGGTAAGCACATGTACCAAGTGAATAAGGCCGTTTTCTGCCTGAACACAGACGACGTTGCCTGCACAGTGCAACGTTTTGTCATGCAACTCTAAAAAGCTACAATAGATAGAAAGATGGACCGAAACAGAACTTTACCAGCGAACACATCTTTCAACAGCAGTAAGGTCCATGACATGTTCTGCACTGAACCGAATGACTCGCCTGAAACAATGTCAGTCTGAATGGAAATATTCACTGATACTAGATAAAAACCAGCTGATGTCACCATGGCTACCAGTAGCATGCAGTCAGCCCAAACTCCTTATTTTGTAGAAAACACCAGTAAGTAGAATCCACTTTAATGAGAAGAGATTTTCCCAACACCTGCCCATGCTGGATTCAAGTAAAGCTGGGAGACCAGGCTGTCAAAATATAAAAATTACTCCAAAGTAATTTAGGGATATTTATTCTCAAATGTGTAGGAAGTATTATTTAAATATTTCTAACATTTACACTAAAATTTTTCAAGCAGTTTTTTTTTTTCGCTATGTCTGCTTATACAATATATACAACAGTTATGCTAACTGAATCCTATCATATATCCGGTCAATTTTGTACTTTAAGCTTTTTTAAATAATTGAACAAAGTAAAATCTAATATCAGGAATTAAAAATAAGGCTATCAGGAAAAATGTTTTTTTTAAATGCTGATCAAAGTAAGAAGAAGTCATACAGTAACAAAAACCCAAAAAAACCAACACAACCCAACCCAACAACACAAACCACCAAAACTAAGTTCTGCATTCTTAAATCAAAAGTTGTCACGTTCCTCTTATTTATTTTCTATCTAATGAGAAAATTCAGGAGGAGTGTATCTGCAGGAGAAATTAATCCCTTGCCGGAAAAAAAAATTAGAGAAAAAAATAAACCTACTGTATGTATATTTGCAAAGCGCAAATAACATAATTTATGACTGAACTTTAACAAATATAATTCATAAATGTTGTTGTTGCTCTTTTTGTAAACTGTGTTTATTGTCTTCTTGTTTAGGATAGAAGCACAAAGAGACTGGAGAGGAGAGCAGGGACCGAATGGATGGACTTTTTTTTTTCATTCATGTTTTTGTCACATTTTTTATTTAGGTGTTCGATGGTTGTGAATAAATAATTCTAAAAATGTTAAATATCATGAAGTCATTTCATTAAAATTGTATTATGTTTTAAAGAAGCTTACGTTGAACATATTGGCATTAGGATAAGTTTTTTTGCAGTTATTTATATCTATATAAATGACCTATTTAAGCTTAATAGAACAAACGGGCAGTTTGCTGGTCAGTTGAATACAGATTTTTATATTTTCTGGTTGACGAGGGGAACATCATACAGTGGTCTGAGAGAGTTAGGCAGCTTCTCATCTTCCACTGCATCCATCATCAGGGTTACAGCTGCTTATGTTTTTCCAACCAGAGAGCCCCACAGACCTCCAGCAGCTTCATCTTAAGCCATCCCAAGAGGCAGCTGTGGAGAAAAGTGTTAACCCAAAAACACAACAACAAAAAACCAAAAAACCAAAACAAAAAAAACAAAAAAAACAAAAAAAACACAAAACAAAAAAACCAAAAACAAAAAAAAAAAAAAAAAACAAAACAACACACACAAACAAAAACAAAAACAAAAACCAAAAAAAAACAAAACCCCACCAAAAAAAACACAACAAAAACCCCAAAAAAAAAAACAACCAACCCCAAACAACCCAAACAACAAAACAACCCCAACACACCAACACCCACCCACAAACCCACCAACCAACCCCCAACCACCCACACACACCCACAAAAACACCAAAAAAAACAAAAAAAACAAAAAAAAAAACAAAACCAAAACAAAACAACACACCACACACAAAACACACAACACCACCAACCAACACCAAACCCCAACAACAACACCAAACCAACACACACCCCAAAAAACCACCCAACACCCCCAAACCACCACCCACAAAACCACACAAAAACACACAAAACAAACCCACCCCAACCACAAAACAAAAACAACCCCAAAAAAACCACCCCCACAAACCCAACAAACACCCCACCAAAACACACAACCCCCAACACACCACCACCAAAACAAAAACCAAAAACCACAACAAAAACCAAAACACCAACTACGTATGCTCATTTCTATTTATTTTTCTTGACTACAGTTTACCAACAACATACTGAACTTTGACTTTAAAACTCCAGATTCGTACAGAATCACGATTTGTATGCGTCATTGCACCCCTACTAGTTTAGTATGTTTTCCACAAAGTGATATCTTCCATATATACAGCACTTCTATACCTTCTTACCCTTATTACCAAACCTTACGAGTCCCAGTCAAACTAAACGTGTTTCCTAAATTTTCTGAGGACATTTAAACCCTATTGAGAGTTTTTGTGGGCAATAAGTTTTTCAAGATGTGAAATGAGTGGGGGTCAAGCTGCTTGCTTTTCAAACCCTTCTAATGTTTGAAACTAATGTTATTTAAAGTTGGACAAACTGGAATTATT
The DNA here is from genome assembly GCA_028564705.1 of Apricaphanius iberus. NCBI lineage: Eukaryota > Metazoa > Chordata > Actinopteri > Cyprinodontiformes > Aphaniidae > Apricaphanius > Apricaphanius iberus. The sequence continues at coordinate 2,020,183 of JAPXFQ010002778.1, forward strand.
GCCAACAAAATGGACAAAGACTAGATTTTAAAGGCTGGGGATTAATCAGCACCTTACTCTCCAGCCAGTCTTTAGAGGGAAACTGGTTAAAGCATGCTTTCACCCAAATAATAAACAGAAGTTAAATTACGGGTGTACTGTTTACATTTTGATATGCCCTACCAAACACTAAACAAAACAAACAGTCATGACTCACACTAGAAAAAAGTACTTTTTAATTCACTGCTTTGAGCATCACAAGCTACTTTCTAATAATCTCTTTTGTCGATGGTTGAAGGAATTGAGTCATTTGATTTTCTCTTGTTTTGAAAGAGCATGAGCAGCAGATTTCCCCTTGTAGGTGTAACTGTAAACAAGTATTACAGAAATTTCTTTTTGTAATCAAATCTGGCCCTGCATGATGCATATCCCCCCTCCAGATTTCAGCAACATGGGTCATAGTCAATTCCGCCGCTACATCTCGCCTCTCAGCGGTAAACTTCTTATCTGAGAGCTGAGCAGCAGCACAGCTTGTGGAAAACAGTGGTGTCATTTGCCTACCTGTGAGTTTGTCAGTAATGGATTCAGACGGAGCAAGTCGCTTATCCTGCACCACCCTCTGCTATGAAAGCTCCTCACACCGAGCTGCCAAGGACGTCCCTGTTTCTCCCCCTGGCTGCTCTGATGGGTTCATGCTCCTGTGACTTTTCCAAAGATAATAACGGATAAAATTATTCAGACCTTGTGTGAACAGCTCATTAATGCCTGCCACAGACTGATTCTGCTGCAAATCAGACACAGACACAAATTCACATTTTATTTGTTTCTTTGCTTGTCGACAGTTTTTTTTCTTAAATATGGAAATTTGAAAATGAATTAAAAAATATATATTATTTCTAGTTGTTAGATGTTTTTAACATTCTTACAAACTGAGCATTTTTACAGAAAACATTTCAGTTTTGTATATAATTATAGTTTTATAATTCTATTTTGGTCTTTATGTTCTTAGTGAAAATAAAGTTATGCTCTGTTCAAATGCACTGTTTGGCTAAATAGCTTAAAATATTCAGGCCTTCCAGTACTTTTTTGTGATTGTTGCTGCCTAAAATGCCTGATGTTACGGCAGCTTTTGTGAAAAGTTGCAACAAAAGTTGCAATGGTTTTATATGTGATTTTATTTTTAGTTTTAAGCAATCGCTTAAAAATTGTTTGATTAAAAAAAGCTTTTTTAGTATATATTACTTCTTAACATTAGCAGAGTTAAGAGGTTAAATTGTCACATAAACCTTCCCAAAATAAAATGATGTAGTTTTAACAGATGGATGCTCTAAGATGTGACCAGCTCAGAGTGGATCCCCACTAGAAGAACATCTCTGCTTTTATTATGGTGCTACACTCTAAGACCCACCCAGGGCCCTTTTAGCCCCTCTTTATTAACCTCCTGGATATGCCCCTGCTCAGCAGCACTGAACGTTTTGGAATAGTCGCCCATTAGTCATTCTAAAAACTCACAGGAGTTTCTGTGTTTGGAGAGTTGTTTGTTTTTTTCCACTTTGGGCACATTACAGCATTGAGTCTGTTGATTTTGACAAATAAACAAATATATTCAAAACAAATTTTAATCCTACATAACAATGTTAAGTAATTGAAACCACAGCTTCTGTCAGTCACATAAAGAGTGTTCTCTTGAAAACTTGATGCTTGTGGTTGCTGCATCCGTGTGTCACTGTTTACAGCTGACTATTTTCTCATCGTACTGCCAAAGGGTCAAAAGCAACTACCGTGCTCTGTATCAATGTATGAACTTGTGCCTGTTTGTGGGTGGGAATGGGTTAATTTGGCTTTACTGTAAAGCATTTTACAAGAAAATTGCTTCATGAGTTCATTCCACTTAATCTAAAAAGGTTTAAAAAGAAAGCTTCTCTTCTTTCCCTCTGCTGTTGGACTTCTGAATAATAACCTTAACCCCTGATTCACAGCTGGAGCAGAACTGTGCGGCCCGGTGTCTGTATGGCTGCCACATGGATGAAAAATCATGTATTTTGTTTACATGCTCCTCTCTATTTACGTAGTTTTTAATCGCCTGAACCGCGGTGCTCTCGCTAGAGCAACCCGCCAGAGATGTCCACACGCAAACCGCAGCTGGTGTGAATTACAGTCCGTGTGGCAGCCGTACAGACAATTAGGCCACATCCGTTTTGCGCCTGGGTTTTAATCATATTACCACCATCTGTTCTGTTTCAGTCCATGTGTTGTGCTTTTAAACTGGTCTGACCTTGCATTGATCATCACCTGCACTCATGTATAAATCAATCCGTTTATCCCATTTTATTTTTATCCATTGTGTACTTACGAGTGTTTGCACAAAGTACCACACCATTTTCCTAATGTTGTGAATCTGTTCACACGTTTGGCAATAAACCTTTCTGATTTGGATTATGTGAAGCTTTCTCAATTCTAGCATGGGTATGAGAGCGAGACTCTTTTAAGCTCTATCACTCTATTGTTCCATAACAAGCTACAGCTGTAATTCTCTGTTGCTGCTAATGAGCTGAGCCACCTGTGAGTTTTAAGTGGGTAACAAACTAAAATGGTTGTTTCTTAACAAACCAAACATCTCTAAGGATACCTTTGCTCCCTTCTCCCCGACAGGTTCTTGAGTCATTAATCCCTATTATACTACAAACTATATACAAACTATAAAACAACAATACAAACCAAACAATTACACAAGTGGATGGCACAACACAAGAGCGCCATTGCTGCAGCGGACGACTCTGCAGTATGCCTGCAGTACATCTGGAGGACAAGGGATTTTCCTTTGAAAATCACACTAAACACCTGAAATAAAGGTTTGCTGTAAAGTAGTTTCCCTTGGTGAAACAAGTAAAGTTCCTTCATAGAGGCTATGTTGTTACTGATTCTGCCCCTGTAGTTCAGTTGACTGTTTCTTGAAAGTAGTTTGAAATAAGACAGCTCTTATGATGAGAAAAACATTACATCTTTACCAGAGGCACCAAAGCTGTTTTCTTAAATGTGGGAAAATGTCTGAAACTAGAATGCTTTCTTTGATAAATAATTGAAGTATGAATGCTTGTTTTCCTGTAAATATGGTAATATTGTGGAATAGCATAGCTGTACGCCATTCTTTTAATTGAAGAGTAACATTTAGAGTATAAGAAGATCCGTTGGCTGCAAAACACATGTATTTTTATGTAGTTTTAAAACATCATTATCCTAATAAAAGCTCCAGTATTTGCAAAGAGTTGTATTTATCTTTCAGGTAAGTAGGGAAGAAAATGTGGGGATTTATTTGTTTGTTTTTGTCAGATGACTGGCAATATGAAGCAACAGGTGGGGGGAGGCTAGCACAGTATTACTCTATGCTCTCTAATATAGAAACATTATTGTACAGTAGGGTTTTAAACCTTAATGTATTTTGATACTTTCTAAATCTTGATACATTTCAGAGTTTTAGTTGTTACGATGACTTTGTTCGAGGTCAGTCTGGTTATATTTCTCTGAAGATGCTCTGTCTATAGACTGGTTGGTGTATTTAGCAAAATCCCCAAGAGCAGGGCTTAATTTCTTCAAACTTCTTTAGGAGATGTAATAACAACTTTGTGATGATCGGAGCGACACAGACCCACAGCAATTCAAAATGCACACTTGTTTGTCTAGGGCTACCTCCCAGAATGCATTGCGACATGCTTTGTTTTTAGCTTCCATCGAAAGGTTCCATTATGATTTTAGATTGGTCAAACAGAGCTCAGAAGCAGTCTGTCTTTAAAGAGAAACTCAACCCCTATCAGAGTCTAACTCCACCCAATTCTCACGGCTAGGCTTAGCCTGCACTGTAACTAACATGTTGCTTGCAACACTCTGTCACACAGCCAGAAAGATGCAAACCAATATAGATGCAAACCCCATTGCCTGACGTTAAAGATTTCTCTCCACCTCCTTTACCAGAGGAAAGGGAGGAAGGTTCTGTGGCTTAGACTTCCCTAGTAATTCAAGTAAAGTTTTAATCTGAAGAAGGTACTCCACTAACGGTTTTGGTACAGAATCAATATTTGTTTTAGTGAGTTGCACTTCAAGGGTTAATGACAGAGATAGAAAATCTAAAGTTAAACAGCTGGTTCCTTCTTTTCCCTTGCGGTGGAAAATGTTATATTAAAAATAATCTTTTTTGTGTATTTGACTGTAACTCATTGTCACTGTGTGCTGAGTCTTTATTACTCTTCATCAGTCTCAATGAATGACGCTGTAGACTTAAGTCATGGTCAAATGGATAGATAGTAAAATTCCTACTGCGTGCATTGCCGTGGAGATGACCCTCTCAGAGCGAGTGGCCTGACATCCTATAAGATTGTGGCTTCCCAATAGAGCAGAAGGCGTATCCGAGTCTCCAAGAGTTACCCTGAAGAAGTGTCTATCTATACGAAGCTTATAATTGTAAGGTTAACTATAATACAATAATAAAAGGCTTTCTTAGTTAGGCAGAGACAGGTCAGTATGTTACATGTTACAATGTAAATGTCTGTCTTCCTTGTCTCATTAAATCCTTCAAACTTTAACGGAATCGCCTCTCATCATTATCATAAGAACAGTTGGATGAAGCAAATGTAAAAAGCCGCTTTGTTTATTGCGTCAATTATTTTCTATTAGATTAACATTATAGATCATGTTTCAAATAAATCAGTATGGACTTACTGTATAGAGAGTTTTTTTTTTTATTTAGCAACACAAAGCTGGGAAAAATTACAGACTAAACAAGAAAATGTGATAAATTGATAATTTTAAAGGGAAATCAAGAACCCCTATGGGTTTTATTTTAAGCACAGCTGTTTCACAAGGAAAAATGTGGTCTAAAATGCTTGCTTGTAACTGTCTGCATATAATTCAGTCTTCTGCCTAACAAGCTATTCAAACCTCAACATTTGCTTAGCTGTCTGATGCCATCTGTTTGTGCGGGGAAGCCATGTTTTGTCTGATGGGCTTGGTGCAATTAAAGATTTCACAGCTGTGAACTGACAGTTGAACTGAAAATGTATCAAAATCTATGCCACTGTACCAAAACATGGAAAATGTTTCGGATTAGTCACAATAACTCAACTTCATTCCTAGAGGAACAAAACTAAGAACTTATTATAAAACAGCATATTACAGTGACGAAATGAATGATAAGCATCTGGATTAAATTGATAGACATTTTAAATATAATGGTGCATAATCTTCTTATTCCCCAAATCGTTCTCTAATGTTTTCAATATACAGATAGGATATAATTCTAAAGATTTGCTTGTAGCACACCACCCTGAGGGTTAGTTTAAAATGTGTAGAAGGTTGTTCGAAGCCAAGAAATCTGTAGAAGCACCTGGCAGAATTAATTGTCATGTCAGCAGTATTGATCAACCACCCTTTCAATGCTCTGCAGATACATTATGGCAGTAAAAACCTTCTTTAATGCATCTTTAATCCATGCCAACGGCCTGGCCCAAGCTCTTATTGTCTTATAAGTGCAGTCATTATCTGTGATGTTCGGTAAAATGCTCAAAGGAGAGTTCTGTTAAAGGTGAACTACGTTTACCCTGATGCACAACGAAGTGAGGGATTTGTATGACTAAAATGGTTGGCAGTACGTTTTTGTCAGTACATGCTTTGGTCTCTTCAGCCCTCCTCTTGCAACAGACTGTCAACTTCTGTTTCTGTGTTTAGACCTGCTGTTTGCATTCATTAGAAGGAAAGCTCAGCAAAAATTATACACATCCTCTGCAGCAAAGAGGCAGGAGGCATCCTTCGTCCTCTGAGATTAGGGCTGTAGATGAGAGAGTGCAGAAGCTGTGTTCATCTATTATCAAGGTACACTTTCCCTGCTCTTTCAGAACTAATGAGTGGGTTTTCACGAGGGATATCCATGCTCCATTGTGCTTTTCCTCTTACTTTTCAATGGTGACTGCATCTGTTGGAAGATCTACTTATAGTTTTAAAACCTTTTACAAGACCCTTCCTTAAAAGAAAAGATGAAATATAATCCATCTAACTATGTTGCTTGATGTCTCAGGTGAGCGGAGTAAATACTTAAAAGTGAAGTGAAGCACTGTGGACCAATAATCAGCATGCATACTGTTTATGCAGCAAGGCCAGACTCTGCATACATTGACATGTTCCTTAGTTTGAAAGAGATGTATAACGAGGACTCTCAGTCACTTGCAAGTCTCCATGCTGATCAGACCACTTTATATTTACACTGAACAAAAATATAAATGCAACACTTTTGTTTTTGAACTCAAATCTCAGATCTGAAAAATTGTATACCTACACAAAATAACAATTTCTCTCAAATATTGTTCACAAATCTATCTAAATCTGTGATAATGAGCACTTCTCCTTTGCTGAGATAATCCATCCCACCTCACAGGTGTGCCACATCAAGATACTGATCAGACAGCATGCTTATTGCACAGGTATACCTTAGACTGGCCACAATAAAGAGGCCACTCTGAAATTTTTTGTTTTGTTTTATTGGGGGCTCTGAGGACTCAGAAAACCAGTCGGTATCTGGTGTGACCAATATTTGCCTCATATCACATCTCTGTCTCATAGAGTTGATCAGGTGGTTGATTGTGGCCTGTGGAATGCTGGTCCACTCCTCTTCAATGGCTGTGTGAATTTGCTGGATATTGGCAGGAACTAGAACACTCTGTCGTATACGACGATCCAGAGCGTCCCAAACATGCTCAATGGGTGATATGTCTGCTAAATATGCTGGCCATGCAAGAACTGGGACATTTTCAGCTTCCAAGAATTGTGCACAGATCCTTGAAACAACGGGCCGTGCATTATCTTGCTGAAACATGAGGTGATGTTGTTGGATGTATGGCACAACAATGGGCCTCAGGATCTCGTCACATTATCTTTGTACATTCAAAATGCCGTCATAAAATGCAACTGTATTCTTCATCCATAACGTACGCTTGCCCATACCATAAACCCACCGCCACCATGGCCCACTCAATACACAACGACATCAAAAAACTGCTCATCCACACGACTCCACACATGCTTTCTGCCATCTGACCTGTACAGCATAAACCAGGATTCATCCATGAAGAGAACACATCTCCAACATGCCAGATGGCATCGCATGTGAGCATTTGTCCACTCAAGTTGGTTATGACGACGAACTGGAGTAAGGTTGAGACCTGATGAGGACAACAAGCATGCAGATGAGCTTCCCTGAGATGGTCCCTAACAGTTTGTGCAGAAATTCTTTGGTTATGCAAACCGATTGTTTCAGCAGCTGTCCAAGTGAGAAGTCCTCACTATCACAGATTTTCGACAGATTTTTGAACAATATTTTAGAGAAATGGTTATTTTGTGTACATGTCGAAAGTGTTTCTGATCTTTGAGTTTATCTCATAAAAAATGGGAGCAAAAACAAGTGTTGCATTTATATTTTTGTTCAGTGTATAACCATAGAACATAAAAAAGTATACATAGCAACTTTTTGACATAGAGGCGTATTTCTGAAATATGACGTGTTCGTCATTTACAATTTGTTGACTACATCAAATTTGTATTCTAATATTTAATAATATTAACACTATTTAATGAATATTTTTTGTATTTCATAGATTCTACATTGCGTAACAAAATCTATTATGCTGAAAATGAGTGATTGGACCTCTCACAAAAATTTTGGGTTGCATTTCCTATTTTGCCACGTATCTAAAACAGTGTGAAAACATTTATAAAACTTTTAGAGGCTCAATAAAGTTGAGTTTGCTACTGTTACATTTGTGATATGACCGTGTAATTTAACGTGTAATTTTTTAACTTGATTTAAGACGCTGTAACTTTGGCCAAAAGCACGACCAGCTGCGCTCTCGGACCTGCTGCTAAAGTTACCATCACAAATCCGAAATAAAAGGAAACTAGAATTGGGGTCGGTTGAAACTGTTTTTAATCCTAAATAACTCGGAGGATTAAAAAAGTAATTAAAACTACAGCTTCTTTTAGTCAGACTGTTCTGAAACCTTGCGGCTCCCTGCTGCGGCGCGTCACTAATTACAGCCGTTTGTTTTCCTCATCAGACATATTAATCACATATAGTTGACCTATTTTGGATTCAAACCGTGAATTTTGCCAACAGGTGAAGTATTTACATGTCTGGAATGAGGAAACTTACGTATGTTAGCGTTCAAGTTTCATGTACCCTTGTGTAGCCTACATCACATGCAGACATCAGTGGAGCGTCACAGAAATCCTTAGAAATGAGGATTAATATATATAAATAATTATGTGCCAACATTTACTCGCCATGTGGTAGATAGCGCTCAAAATTGTATTCGCCAAACTGAAAATTTGTTCACATTTGGCGAGTCGCGAATGTTAATTTCGGACCCTGGTTAGGAATTTATTCACTTGTTGAAGTGCTGCTTTTTTAATAATCTTGCTGATGAATGAGAAAGTAGAGATTGGCCTGAAGTTCTGCGTTAATGTGTTCTCCAGGTTGTTGTTCTTTAATAGGGTTTTGATAACTGCCGTTTTGAGGGCCTGGGAGAAGACATCTGACAGGAGGGATGAGTTGATTATTTGAATCAGATCGGATTCAATGACAGGGGGAACTTTCTTTAGAAACGCAGTGGTTAAGATATCGAGGTAGCAAGAGGTTATTTAATAATTTCATCAAGGTGTGATTGGTTTAGCTTTTTGAATTCAGACATTTTCTCTACATTGTTTTTACATGGGGGTGACATTGGTGATGGGTTTGGTGCTGCTGTATGTTGATTTTTTTCAGTAAAAAATTTGGAAAATTCATTTAAGGCCCTTGTGGAGTGTAGTTCAGGAGCTACTGTCACTGGAGGATTAGTTAGTCTTTCAACTGTTGCATTGTTTCCCACACATAGAGGAATCTATGGCGGTGCACCACAGATTAAACTCCGACTGCTACAGATTCAACACTGACCAAAAAAAAAGAATTATAATTCAACACTGATCGTCACATGTTGCGTTTTTCTTTTTTACGCTATTTAAAACGCGCAGTGTATTCGTTCACCTGCATTTCCTTTCTCTGCTCTCTCTTCGTCTCTCTGTCTCTCTCTCTCTCTCTCTCTCTTTTACACACACAAACACAACCCCACCCCTCCGTGCAAACCGTCTGTCTGGATCATCTGTGGAAGCGTGGCCTATCTGTGCTGTGTCGCACATCATGCACACTCCCTGTTTCATATGTGAGAGGGATCGACAATAAAACATGTTACATTTTAAATACATGGCGCAGTTTCTTCAGTTTGGACATGAAAATCAATCACATGTTGGCGATATTCTCCATTTTGAATCCAAAATAGGTCACCTACCTACGTAATGGGGGTGAGGCAGAGCTGTAAATTTGTTTAAAGATTTGAGTTGAAGTGTCCCCAAGGAAATTCTTTTTTACAAAATCTCACTTTGATAAGATAGTTTAGCTGGGACTGTGCTTTCAAAGAAAATGAAAAGAACATTTTTGCATTTTTATCTCTAACAACTACATCTCTATCAACTACAGAGAATTTGGAGATTTTTAAACCTTTGCTAATAATTAAGTCTAAAGTGTGTCCTTGTTTTTCTGTTGGTTGATTGACATGTTGGGTTAGAACGAAATTATGTAAAGTACCATTTAATTTTTTGTTTTGTATATATCTTGGGGTTTGACAGTATGAATATTGAAGTCTCCCACAAAAATTTGTTGGTCATATTTAATACATATTACAGAGAGAAGGTTGCAGATGTCATTAAAGAAATTTGAGTAAATTTTTGGAGGTGTGTACAAGTTTATGACTAAGACTTTATTTTGCTCTTTACTCTCTATATCTAGGTATTCAAAACAGTGACATTTCCCCAGAAATAGTTTTTTAAAGTTTAGTTGGTTATGAAAGATTGTGCCTAACATGCGCCTTCGTCTCTGCTTCCAGTTTTCTGTTTAATAGTTGTAGTTTGGAGGAGAAGTTTCTAGCATTGTAGATGTTTTTGTCAGAGCTTATGCTGCAGGAAGGACGAAGGACCCAGGCGCAGAAGCAGAGGTTGAAGGTGAGGTGATCTTTATTGCAACACAAGGAGAGACAATACACACAAAGTGCAACAATGATCCAGCGAGTACTGAAGTGCTAGCTGGATCTTAAATAAGGGGAGACAATGAGGAACAGGTGAAGACACTCAGGGAACACCGGTGCAAACAATAGGAGGTGAGGAGGTTCAGACAGGACGACACAGGTGCAGATGATGATGAGGAGAGTGGTTGATTAGGGCAGCATGACAGTTTCAATATTTTTCAAGTTTTAGATAAAAACAGAGAATGTATACAGTGATGCTGGTAACGCGTTACTTAGTAGCGCTTTACTCCTAAAGTAAATACTTTTTCATTAACGACTAATGTAAAGTGTTACTATTTCCATACAGGTAATCAGGTTAAAGTTACTTGTTGAAGCCACTGTGGGTTACTTTTTTTTGTAATTTTCTTGAGCAAAAACATATATTTGGTTCATGGTGGCAAAAGCATTGAGAAAATAAGTAACAATAGTGGTAAATATTGTCTTACCTTCAACAACACTACAGCCAAAACAGCTGATAATCACAGTTGTGGTTGCCATATTTGTTTCGGCCTAGAGTCTGAGTTCCGTACTCAGTAGGCCTACTCTACCCCCTAGCGGGACTCTCCAGTAGTACATGCAGTGAGCAAGCAAACACGTCCCCAAGACGCAGCTTATTCCTTCATATTTGCTGGTGTCAATGTAAGCTTAAAAAACAAGTATATTTCTGGCCTTAATGTTAAAATGCACTTCCAAAAAAGTGAGTATTGGCAAAACTGGTTATTGTGTTTCTGTTGAGGCATTGGAGAGGGTTATCGGGAGCTACTGAAAGTAACTAATAAAGTAACTCGTAGTCTAACTTAGTTACTTTTAAAATAAAGTAATAAGTAAAGCAACTAAGTTACTTTTGGAAGGAATAATCAGTAGTCAGTAATTATATTACTTTTTCAAAGTAACTGTAGCAACACGGCGTGTATATTATGTTCAGTAATAAAATAATTGATTAGGAAATACTTTCCTGACAAAGATCTAATATTTAATGATCCCAGTTTAAGAGATTTGTTGGTAGTTTTCAAATTCTTCTGACAGGAGATATTTTTAAGATTTGATTTAATGTGGCAGGATTTGATTTCATCAGTAGTCTGTAGTCTATTAATCAGAACTTTTGGAGGCAGTAAAGAAGATATTTTGGTGCGGTTGTTAGCACAAGCAGGAACAATGCTAATACATTACCAGTCAGAGAGGCAACTACTACCATGAGTGACTTTCTAGTTTACACTCTATATCAGTTGGTGGGGGTAATATACTCATTTCTTTGTCAACTGCCAGTAAACATCACAAAGAAGAAGGGTGGGGCGTTACTTTTAGGCTAATATGAGCATGCTAACTGTAGTCATGAAGAAACCTTTGTGAGAAATTCAGACAAGGAAGGGGCTTATAAAGGTTTTCAGCAGCAGAATATGTTGGATTTTGGACATAAGAGTTATGAACTAGCGTGGTGTGGACATTCATTGGATTGAATTTAATGTAAAAAGACAATTTATGTTGTTTAATATTACCAAGTAGGTAGATCATCCTGATTGACCAGTAAATAATAATAGCCAAATAGTTCAGTTTCACTTAATGTTTATGAATACCTGTCTTATAAGGCTGATCTATATAAACAACAATAAATGAAGGAGTAATCGTGTGGTGTTCTTTGAACAGCAAGGTACTAGACAGGTATAAGGAATAACAACAAAAGACTTTCCAAAATAAGTGTTTATAAACAAAACTAATTCAAACTTACTAAGCTAGTAAAACACAAAACTAAACTACTAAGTAAAAAAATAATAAAAAAAATTCCTATGAACTATGAAAAGAAAAATAGTAAAAATTTACCTATATACAAAAACTAGATACAATAACCAATAAATCGATAGTGATGTCAAAGTCTATTAAGTATACATATTCTTAAAGACCAAGGCTTTAAATAATTAAAAAAGTGAGCCTACATTAATTTTAAAATAATTATGATTAGATTGTTGGACAGAGTAACTCAAATTACATGACTAAAATGATTCTTTCTATCAGTCAATAACCTTTTAAAAACACTGTTCAGGCTGAATGGCTTGTTCATACCAAAGCAATCTGAAGAAACAAATCTTGCAAATGCAGCAAAAACACAGTTAAGTAGACAATAAAAGCAACCTTTAATTTGTTTCTTCTAAACTAATTCAACTTTAAGTTTGCACTAGCAGTAGACCTTTGAGTGTCAGGTTTCTCTCCCCGATCCAATCCTGTGTAAATAGCCGGTTTTCGGCTCAGCAGCTTCAACTAAGCAGCTCTCTCCTCCAACAGCAGAACAGCAGAGCCTTAGTCACAAAGACAGGCTGTCTCCCTCTTTGGTGGAGTCTTTACTTCAAAGATTCCTTCTAAAGAGTTTTGAACGAGTCAGGTTCAAGACTTATTCCATAGTACGGAATACGGTTACCTTACCTACCATCAGCAAACTGCACATGTATGCTTCAAACTAGGGCTGCATCTAATGATTATTTTCGTAATCGATTAATCTGTCAATCTGTCAGATGTTCATTTAGAGAAGTCATGCTTCCGTGCCACGCTAGATCGTCTTTTCACAGCATTTAGAGTGAAGTGCTCCCATACTTTCGATGTCTTTGTTAGGGTTTTTTCTTCAGTTTTATCGTTTCTCTTTTTCTTTTGTACCTTTTCTTGCTCCACCATCTGGCTCAGTGTGAGCATGCGTGTCAGCCGTGTGTGGTATTTCAACGAAAAACAGGGGTACCTATTGGCTGATTTCTTCTTCTACTGCTCCACTGGTAGATCGGTGGCTCATTACTGCGGCACACTGGCCGCAAATATAACAGATTGTAATCGATGTAACAGATTGTGTTAAAAATAGACTGTTTGAGGTAAAATGTGATTATAAAGCAACTAATCGATGACTTAATTAGTTGTCAACCATTTTAAAAATTGATTGTAATTGATTAAATCGATTAGTTGTCTCAGGTATACTTCAAACCCTCTAACCAGTGAAGGACTGAGTTTGTGCCCAGGTCTATCCCCGATGTAACTTTGCCATTGACAATTAAAAACCAAATCTAATATCTGATCCGCAGTAGGATAATTTTTGCTGACTTACAGTACAGTAGTTACTTTTTATACTGTATTGTCAAATGGAGAATAAAGTTTGCTTCTGTTTCAACGCATGTATCAATACCCTAGGTGGGTGTTTTGACAGCAACGGGTCTACCTAAGTAGCATTTGTAATCAGTGCAACATTAAAAATGTGCTGCTTAGTAAAAGGAAGTTAGCCCAGCTGCACTGACATGTTTTGTTGTCTTTGCTGTTTTTGCTAAAATCCTCAAGTTCACTTTTAAGAAACATGAAACAGTTAAAATGCATATTAAAAAATAATTCCCAGAAATGTTACCTTCATAATGCATATGTGGTCTGTTAAATATGTAATGACTTGCAGGTTAAGATCTTCTCTGTGCTACTGAACATTGCTAAACCAGCGTAAATTTAAATTATAACATTAGATCTGTTCTACCAGTTTCAACCCCCTCATACCTATGTAGATTGTATGATATTAACCTTCTTTCACTGTGGCTTATCTGCTTTTAATTCTGAGATGGGTCCTTAGATGCCCAGCGACTGTAAATGCTGCGGCTTGCGATATCGCAAAGTGGAATTTCATTATTACCACCCACTGGAAAGCAATCCATGGCATGTAATGGAGAACTCAAATAGTAAATCTACGAGTATAACCATGTCTCAGAAAGTCACGAGTCAGCAACTGGCTCACTTAAGCAGGGAGATAGATTCATTGGAGGTCAAGGGGAGTATATTGAAGTAGCAGTGTTGTCTTGTACCAAACCCAGGACAGTCTGCATCTGTTCCTGTAGTTCAGGTCCTGGTAATGTTGTGTTAGGGCATTATAGACAGAGCAATTTGCAAAGGAAAATGAACATTTGAAAAGAAAATGAAGAATTGACACAAGAAAAACAAATGTTGGAGAGGGACTATAGAGTGACTTCTTTATTAGATGTTCTGGTCAAGATAACAGCTTTTGTGAAGACTCAGTAGAATCAATTGTAAACTTCAGCTTTTTCTGTGATGGAGCAGGAAACTAACATCACTGTCTACAGGCACAAAAAACAAAATATTTGAGAATACAATGAAACACCACCACTTTTAGTCTTTTCTTGTGATTGTAAAATACCTCTTCGCTTCTGTGTTCTCCACAGTATTTGTTGAAGTTCAGCAATGCATTTCTGATTCTCCTTTTAATTCTGCCTGGAAATTTAAAATGTCTGCCACATTGCAAAAGCCTATAATTTATGTGGGAAGAAAAACTCTTTTCTTTTACCTCTCTTTATGAGTTGTAAGTAGTTTCTTGCTATTTAAAAAAACCTGAAGACAATAAAGTTCAAAAATACATAAGTCATTAGAATATATACAGAAGTAGATGTGTACGTAAATATAGGTTTTATGTACTAAATTCCTTACATTATCTGTTGTTTTGTTTTTCTGCTTTCTGTGGTTTTACAATCTGTTTTTAAGTGAGAATATTTGAGGAAATTTGGGTTTTAAAAGTTAACACTTTAATCTTAAACATAGTGTATACTTTGTTTGAAAAACATTATAAATAATTGATTTGAAAAATTGTTTACATATTTCTAAACAACCTCTATGAAGAGTAAATAGACTTAGAATCCTATCAAACCAGTTTGCTGAATTCAACTATAAAGCAACTAGGATGAGAAACAGTTCCTGCAAGCCAGAGGTCATAGTTCTCAACCAGAAAAGGTAGATTGCACAGTTTGGCATGTCGGTTACCCTGGAAATTCAGAGATCTCACAAGAGCACAATTGGAATTGTCTCTGCAAGACACTCTGGCATCAAGCAATGATGCACGATACTACATTACTTGAGCAGCAAGGGAAACCAATCAAATCTGCCTATCTGATGTAGGCGGACCAGAGGCAAGCTAAGCTGATGACGAAAGAGCTGCGACGTCCTGAATCATTTAGTAAACATTGAAAGATGGCTACAGTTGAACACTAGTTGTTTGAAATGGCTTTGGGCATTACAATAAATAAGTTAGACTTGGCATTTCATCTAAAAGAAGAACAGAAAACCGCGCTCGAATTGTTCCTTTGCAACAAGGACATTTTTGCTGTTTTGCCGAATGGATTTAGCAAGAATTTAATCTACCAGTTAGCTCCATTGTTGATTGGTCGTGGCGTTATCCGATTGCGTGCAGTGAGAGTTTCAAATGCATGCTTGGTTGTGCCCCTCGAGTTAGGTCCTTTTCATTACTCGTTGCCAGACCATTAATCTTAATAGATTAGGGTCTGGATTTTTCCAGGCTACTAGTCGGTCAGTCTTTGAATCTGAGAACCTGAGAAATTGAAGTGTCTTAATGTCTTGACTAATGGGGAGCCTAAGTCACGCCCTTCTCCTTCCGGTCCATGGGTCCCCTACTGCCAAAATAGACTTTAAAATACTATAAGTATATAAATTACTAAATGACATGGCACCAAAAATACATTAAAGTTAAGTTTTTCAACATTCTAGATCACTTTTTGTTCAAGTCTGCTGTGTATCCCTAGAGTCAGAACCAAACATGGAGGAGTCCCATTCAGTTTGTATGCTCCTCTAACCTGGAACCAACTTCTAGAAAACTGCAAAACAATTCGAATTTAATTGAACTGTTTAATTGTTTTGTGCTTTGCTTATTATGTTATTTTTTTATCATGTAAAGCAATTGAATTGCCTTGTTGCTATAATGTGCTATACGATTAAACTTGACTTTTTATGCAGTAATGCAAGCTCTGTTCTGACCTCTTTTGGTCCTGCCAAAAAGCAAAACTTATTTACCTGTCCATCAACCTATCAAAACTCACCCATATTCTTGAGGTATGAGCCATTACTGAAAAAAGAGAGATCATGGATACAAAGGGTTTCAGTGAACTTTCTCTAAAGGGTGGCTGGACTCATCATTAGAGAAAGAATGAGGACATCCATCATCTGAAGGAATTTCGAGTAGAGCTGCTGCTCCTCCATTTCAAAAGGAATCAGGTATAGTCCAGGCCGACACGATACCGCTACTTGGATCTTAGTACTTGCCAATACTTCTACGACACATACAAAAAAATTTAATTAATTGGAACACTTGGTTCCAATTGGTTGGTGAATGTTGGTGAATTTAATAAAATAAAAAAACAAGCAAACATAAAACTAACATTTCAAGTTATAAACTAAACATTTTCTGTGACATTATTGCAGTATTTCATCATTTTAATTATTGGTTCATGGTATCAGTTAATTTTAATCGATACCGATACGAGTACATTAGAAAGTTAATGCCCCAATACTAGTATTGTGTCAGTGCATACCTACTTACAACCCAGTCGCAGATAATATAAGACGGGGATGGATGAATGCCTGGATGGATTGCACTTATTTAATTATGAAGTTGTATTTAAGTAACAGAAGGAACATGTTATTTTAGAAGTTTTCTACTTATATGTTGTACTGAAATATGTTTATAACATTGGATTTCTTTTTTTACTGGGGACTAAATATAAAGATTTGGATGCTGAAGTGAAAGAAAATAAAATAGATAATGGATCAATTAAAATAAGAAAATATTAACTTTAATTTTTAACTTTTCTTTCAATTTAATTAAATGAATTTAATTTAGCAGGTTTTGGTCTAATTTATATTTAACAAAGTGACATTGCAATTGTATAAATGCCAGCTGAATTAACTGCTGGCATTTCCACAGTATGAAATGCCTGAAGACCTACTTTATACCTAGGAATGCAAATTTTGCTGTGACATTTCTTGACTAGTTGATGACAGTGGAAGCAACTCTAAACTGGGATATACTGGGATGACTGCATATTCAAAGTTCTTTCATTTTCTTAGCTCTAGAAACCCCCCAACCCTCTCAGTGATGTACTGGTGATGTCTCTCCATCTCATGCCATTATTTCAATTGGCAGACAGCATTTTGCTGATAAGGTTGAAATGATAATTAGAGCAGGAGATGGACCGTGTCAATATAAGTGTAATTAATTTTTAAGAGTGAGGTTTATTAGTACAGAGGCAATCAGGCTCCTAATGAGGGCCTGATAAAAGTTCTTAAATAGTGGAACCAGTCAGATTAATAGCTCTAATAGCTCCTGGCTCATGGTTCTACTTTTATTTATTGCTCTGCGGTTGTTTGTATATTCAGCCCCTTTTTTCACTCTCTTTTTGTGATGATAATTTATGCAGACAAATGGTCTTTCCCTAGTATCATAAACTAATTTGAGACAAGCCGCTGCACTCAGATTACACACAGATATTTTCTTCACATGCCCTATGGTATGTGACTTTAAATAGATTTTTCAGTATTAAGGCTCATCTCTTGCATCATACCATTAGTTAAGCTTGGAAATACTAAATTAGGCTACATTTAATTAACTTACTCAATTAAGTCTGCCCTCTTTTTTGGCTTAATCGTTCACACCTTAAAGGGACTTATTAACTATATACTGTATTTTACTCCCGCTCCTTTGTTTTGCTCAGTTTGCTGGCAATATTGCATTTATCAACCTGTTTCTCTCATTGTTCCAGTAGTTTTAACACTTGACCTATTCGAAGAATAATCTTATATTTGTCTTAATACTGCTGACTTTTAAAGGAACTATTATGATCTTTTTAACACAATATGATTCCATATAAATCTGTTTGTCTGGCTTTATCTTTTCTGTTTTGCTAAAACTTAAAAGAAAAACAGGACTGCATTAACTAATTCCATGGAGATTTATGATGTTTTTACAGTTACTGGAAAAAAAGACATATAAAAAGACAGAATAGTGCAAAATATAAATAATAGCGCTATTACAAAAAACAGGTTTGCATTTAAAAGTTCCACAATAGCATGTTTGAAGTCCTGTGATTTTAATCATTCGGGTTTAGTGTATAAAAACACTGGAAATATAGATTAGGTCAAACTTATTTTAAAGGGTCTATTAACTCTAAAATAGTTAGAAATATTATGACTGATCTTTGCTCTTATGCTTGGATTACTAGTGCTTCTTTTAGTTTGCAGTATTGTTGCTACAGTGACTTTTTTATTGAATTGTGTGATGCGTAAAATCGAGTGGGTTTGTAGAAACCATTGATGCCAACGCTATCTTAAAAGCTACTGTTAGCTTTAATGACGGCTACAGCATGTTGGCAAACACTAGCAGGTTGCTTAACATTGACACAAACCATTCTGTATGTTAAAGTATACCTAAAAAGCATATGTTAGCTTAAATGAGCTAAAGTGCTAATGCTAGCTTAAATGCTAGTATTATCTTAAATGACAATTAGGCAAACACTAACAAGTTAGTTAACAATAACACAAACTATTCAGTATATTGAAATATACCTAACCTGGAGCAATGTAAACCCATGTACTGAGAAAAAAAGAACACTCCATACTATTAAGTTCAGGCAGGCAATAGTGAAATGCATTTTAATGAGGTCACCAAACCATTCCATTGACCAATGTATGGCTCAGCTGCAGTAAAGTGATCCTAATAGTCCAGTCTATTTTAAAATTTGAATGGCGCAAATAGCACAAGGTATGCAGAAGTAGTTAAAGCCCAAAAAATGTATGGAAACCGGAAGAATAGTAATAAAGTATAAAGAAAAAACAGCAACACTATTGTGTGAATGCCTCACACAAAGATAAAAAATATCCTCAATGTACCTCACTTGTTCAAAAGAATATTGGAGAAGGGCACAGGTATTTCAGTTTTGTACTTAAAAACACTAGAAAAAAAGCTAGTCTATCTTATGGATAAATGTAGCAAGTTCAACACATTTACAAGTACTTTATCCATTGTTACTAAAGGACTTTAGATAATGTTAGTTTTAATTTTAGAATGCCACAGTAACATTTTATTTACATACTTTAACTAAAATGTCTATTGTTCTGAGCTAGCCCAATAAAAACAAGAAAACCCCCCACAAAAATCGCTTCAACGTTTAACACGACGTTTAACAGTTCAGATTCAAAGTCTTTTTGTGGTTTCGTGCTGAGAAACTTTTTTCTGACTCATTGCTGTTTGTTTTTCCAGCTTTCTGTGAAGTTAGTTGCCGGAGTGGAGGGACCTGTGTTTCTCCAAACACGTGTGTTTGTCCTTCGGGATTTACAGGACGCCGCTGTGAAACAGGTAAAGTTGCTCAAAGCATTGTGCAGGTATTTGACTTGTGTCCAGAACACTGGAAATATAGACTTATATTTTCTTTCAAGACAGATGCACAAAGTGCAGATGGCTTTGTCTGAAAAATTGTTTGTTTTTGACATAGCTGTAAATATCAAAGTTGTTCACATGTTGCTGGGGAGCAGAAGATGCACATTGAGAATGAGTAAAAAGTAAAGTCTAAGTTTGGTGTTTTGTTTTCAGTACATTAGGAGTGATGTATACAGCTTCTTGGGGACATTTTTATAATAAAGTTGCTTTTGTTGCGTTCCACACATTAACGCTGAAGAAATACACATAGGAAACCATATAAATCAGCAGAAAGGTGAGTGATGCAATGCTTTTCAGCATTCAGACTGGCTTGAAATAAATCATTCTAGAGATAATTTGCTCCAGTATCAGTGGGCTCTGTTCAACAGTCTTTCCTGCAGTTGTGAGGAGTGCCTAACAGCAAAACTGTAAAATGACTCTGTCTCATTCAGCCTCTGATAGGTGCAATGCGTTGTGCCTTTTTTAAGATAACAATTGTATATTGTACTGTTCTTGTTTTTAGTATATTCAAAGTACAATGTATAGATTTTGGAATTTGACCCACACTGCATGTTAAGTCATTTCCACCCATCTTCTCAATCAAGCTGGTACTATTATAGCTCAGTTATGCACAAAGCCAGGCTGAAATTAGGGATTTGTCCTTTGACAGCAAGCACAATTGGTTGGTGTGGAATTGTAATAAAGTATCCACTGAGAGTTATAACTATGTGCACACATACAAAACATACATTTATGCTCCTACTGCAGGCCCTTTATTTAAATTAGACATATCAGAGATTGAGGATCCCATGAGAGCCACAGGAAAGGACAGTTTTTTTGCTCCTACTCATTTTAGGTTTCCTTGCTTTATCTAATTTCGTTTTCATAACCCCCTCTTCTTCATTTTTTCACCATTTATCACTGTTTTTTTTTTTACTTTATTCTGTACCTTTAACCCCTTCCCTTTTTAAGTTTTATCTCTAGCTTTATTCCCATTTTCTCCTCCTTACTAGTTCCATTTTAGCCTTAACCCCTCCTTGTCTTTTTACTGTTTCCCCATATTGCTTTCATACCTTCTTCTTATATCTATCAACGACTTCTTCTTTTTACTTTTCTCTTCCTGTGTGCTTTTTTAATCTCACTGTTTTCCACTCCTTGTCAATTTCTACTTTCCTCTCTTTTCTCCTCCATTCCAATTTCCAGCCTCATCCTTCTTCATCCCACCTCTCAATTTCCATGCATTCCTTTCAACATTTCCTACACTGTCTCCTTCTATGATCTTACATTCTTTTTTTTATTCTTTCCTGATCATATCTCATTTTGCTTTTCTTGATTCTATATACATTGATTACTTTTAGCTTATTTGTCCATTCCTTCCCTCCCCCTTTAGTCAGTATGTGGTAATTAATACCTGTCTTTTTTTATTTTATCCATATCTTCTACTTGTGTATCCCTCTATCTTGTAACTGTGAGGATTGGAGGTGCAATTTCACAGATTACCCACCTCTCAGAAATGACGTGTTTACAAGTCAGCTATTTATGGTATGTTTTTAATGATTTTCCAATAAAGTTTGCTATACATTTTCGCACCTGCACAATCAGTCAGGTGTCAGTCAAAGTAATGTCTGAGCTAACTACATAAAAACTTGCTGTTCTGCTCCTGAAAACCCTCACTTCTCTTCAAGTTAAATTCAAATTCACTTTATTTATCCAGTAAGAACTTCATTTGCAGAGAGATATGTCAGAACGAGCCCAACCATTCAGGTTATGACGGCCCTTAACCACCCACTTCCACGTTTAAATCCAGCTTCTAAGAACTTATATATGCTTTATATTATTAGAAGCTAAGAGTCTTGTGATTCTAATAATATCTACCAATTACAGATACAATTGTAAATGTAGACACCGAGAGCAATTTTGGCAGCAAAGACACATACACCCACACCTCCGAAGGAGAAAAGGGTGAACTTACCCCTTCATAGTCCAATAAACGTGACAAAACTGATCCATCGCGAACAAAAACTGTCCTTTTACCTCCATAAGGGTCCGGTTAAAGTCCTCCAATAAAGTGGTTTGTCCACGAGAATAATAAAGCCCATAAAAAAGCTAATAAACAGTAAAAATAAACCTCTAGAAAGCTCTGACAATTGTAGTTTTCAACCTACCGCTTCCGCCCGCATCCTTCCAAAGACGTAATGTCTGCTCAGTTGCTAAAAGAAGCCTACACCCACCCCTCTGTTTTAAGTGCACATTAGAACAACATGCAACAACACCACAATTGAGCAGGGGGAGAGAGGCTGGGGGTCTTTCCACACCCCTGTTCGTTGGACCATCAGGTGTTGGAGCCCGGGTGGAATATCGGGCCGTCTGGTCGGGGACCTAGGCTGGTGGGCTACTCTTGCCGGGGTGGGGGCCTTGGCGGTCTGCTTGTCCCCGTCCTGGTGGGCAAGGGGTCAATCTCCCGGGTGCAGGTGCAGGGTGCTCTATTGGGGCGTCTGTCCCTGGGCCTGGGAGTATAGAGTATGTATGGGGTGTATGAATGAGTGTACAGCGTCCTTTTTTTCGTATGTCCTGTATTTGTAAGAATGTGTACGCATGAGAGGGAGGGTACGTATGAGTGTCTCTGTCTGTCTATGTCTACTTGTCAGGTTGGGTGTTGGGCTGCCCTCTAGCCTGATGCATCTTCTTCCCCTCCGTCACTCCCCGTCGGTGATGGATGCTCCTGCCCGCTGGCCGGTGATGGCTCTCTATGCCTGGGGCCGGGGGTCACAGTTGCAGCCCGGCTCAGTCCTGGTTAATGCCTGGCTGGTCCTGGGTGGGCCGGTGTGTCGGGCGGCCGCTGTTTCGGGCCGACATCCTCCTTGGATTGACAGGGGCACCTCTTATGGGGGTGCCGGGGTTGTAAAGTAGGTTGGTGCCGTCCGGTGGATCGGTGGGGACCGTGCCTGGTGCCCAGGCCTCCTGCCGGTTCCATGAGTTCTTCTGCCTGGTCGGTTCATCTGGGGGGGCTGTCCGGCATTGGCTGGACCCCTGATCTTGGCCTATTGTGTCCATAACTTCAAGAAATTAAACCCACAGTAATCACTAACAAAGATTAGAAAGTAAATCTGTTGGACTTGTACTTGGTACTCAGACACCAATTCTGAGTAGCAAACTGCTAGACAGGACACGTTAAAAAATAGAATAATAAAAAATAAAAATATATATATATTTTTTTAAAATAAAAAATATAAGAAGCCTACAAATTTCACAGTGCTTGACTTGAAGTATTAGCTTTTTACCCCTGTAATGTGACCCATCTATGGCCAATAGCAGATGGATGGAAACTCATGTTTGTATATGTCTCTCGTTGTTCCTCATTGTCACTGAGACCAATCACTGCGCTTAATTCTGATTACTGATGCACCAGATAACCAATGGAATTATGTTAAAGCATATATCTTACATGACGGGGTGGGTTCATCACTCTCATGGTTACTGGTAAGCATAAGATGATGTATCCAAAAAGATTTGTTAGATAACTAATAACGGTGCGCAGTTGTAACATACCCTTTTGAAACGTGTCCTATTACACTTTATTGTCAAAATAAAACACAGAGTAAGCCTAGCAGCTTAGTTTCAGAAGAGAAAGTAATAATTCTGACATTGTTTATTAATCAGTAAAGACAATGGGTGTGGTAGCAGGGGGAAAGTGGACCTGACTACCCAGTGAGAGGGGCCCATTATAATTATTATTATTTATTTAAGTTTTTATTATAATTGTTTATTATAATTTATATATTTTAATTATTATTATTATTATTGTTATTATTATTATCATTTTTATTATTTTATTATTATTATTATTATTAGTGATTATGGCTAAAAGATGTTGACAGATGTGTGATATCTCTGCCACTGCACTCTGCAAAAGACAGAGTGACTTAAACGTTGCAGAATAACTCCCCCCACTTCACAAGCCCGAAAGTTATAAAGTGCCTCCAGAGCCCAGTTAAGGTACAAAAATCTATTCAACAGAAATAGTCATGCAGTTTAGTCTCTTTTCTGTGTGTGTTTTTTTTGCTCAGCCAAGCCCTTCTGTTGCTGTACAGAGCATCTCTGATAGACACCTACCTCACCCTCCACACCCCTCCCCGACTTCTAAACGTCACTCCCTTATTATCTGCGGCACATGCACTGCAGTCTCATTAGGATATGCAGCTTTTTTTGATATAAAGTTTTTCTTGTTCTCGAATACAAATATTTTTTCAAGTATTTGCTCAAATCATCTATTCATAAAAAGCATTGTTATTTGTGTCTTTCTGAATACCGTATTTTGGTTCAGCTCTACCCCTATTGCAAGGTCTTTTCTTAAAGACCAAAGTCACATTTCCCTGTACCGTTTCCCCTGTTTAAATACTTTATAAATCAACTCAAATCTTAATCTAGATCTAATAATTTCTGCCCTTCTGTTTTGTTGTTTTCTTCCTCATTATACCAACTTTCCTTTGAATGTTATAAAGCCACCTACCAGTTCTTTTTCCCATACTTTCTGCCATCTTTCCTCAACCTTATGAAGCTGCCTGTTTCTGTTCTATGCCAGTGTTTCCCACACATAGACAATGCCAGTGCACACACACTGACCCCCCCCCCCCCCCAAAAAAAAAAAATCAACACTGACCGACACAATAATGTCACAAGCGTTTAATTTCACTTTCATGTGTAGCTCTTTGATCAGGTTGTTTTGATTGAACACAACTAACAGATACTATTGAATAGGTATTAACTCATCAGACGTTGCCTTTGCGTTTTTCTTTTTTATGTTATTTAAACATGCAGAGTATTCGTTCAGCTGCATTTCCCTGCTCTCTTTTCATCTCTATAAAATATTTCATATTCTGAATACAATAGTTTCAGTGCATTGATGGTACTGTAGGTCCCAACCCTTAGCAAACAAGCAATTGCGCCTACTATAGTTGCAAGTCTGTGGTAAAACCTAACTCCAAAAAGCTTTTTTCGACCTAGGAAAAACCCTGTTGAGGATTCTGCGGAGATCCGGGAGCCTTTCCTCTGAACTGTTGTAGATGGAGATTAGTGACAGCTGCTCCTGAATAATAATTCTACTGATTATTTTGATGATTATGTTAAACGTGTTACGATAAGCAAGTGTGAGTGAACCAAACCAAGCAGTGAAATTAAATACGAGAATCGTTTCAATGATACATTTGTAAAAAGCTGCAAGAATGGATTGTTGAAATTGAAGTTTGCAGAGCTTACGATGGAAAAAGGAGGGACTGTTGGCTTTTTGACATACGTTATTGCATGGGTGGAGCTCCTGCAGTCGTTAGTATATAAATTGGAGAGATGACTTAACCTTGTGGAAAACCAGTAGAGGCTCTCCTTACAGTGCTGAGGTGGCCATTCACCCTAGTCTCCTGAGATGTAGCTGCACAGTGTTAAATGCACTTGAAAAGTCCACAAAGTCCACCAGGTGTGTGAAGTGCTCATGCAGCATAGTGAGCATTGCATTGTCCACCCCTCTGTGCTGGTGGTACACAAACTGCAGTGTGTCAGAGTGTGCAGTACACCCACGTCAGCCAGCAGAGCCTTAACACGCCTCTTCAAGGTCTTCATGACCTGCTATGTCAGGGCCACAGGGCGATAATCACTGTTGCTGTGAGGGTTGCTCTTGTTTGCCACAGGGCAGATGACGGAGGACTTCCAGATAGAGTGGATGGAGTGTTCAACCAGGGAGTGATTAAACAGGGAGCAGAAGACACAATTCGGCTAACTACTGCAAGCCTTCAGCACGTCCAGAGCAGGGGTCGCATTAATGGAAAATTCTCCGTATTTGACCGTTTTTTTAGAACCATTATGGAAAAATCTGAAGGCTGTCCGTCATTTTTACAGGATAGTTTTCACACCTCCTTGTGACTATTTTACGTGATTCACTGATTTTTTTTTTCAACTCTATTGCGGAATCCAGGTAAATTCAATTTTTTTCACTTTTATTCATATAGCGCAAAATCACAACAAATGTCATCAAAGGCACTTAGCAACAACAAACATTTCAATACAATTATACAAACATTCCAATCAGTTAAACATTTTCTATGTAACAAATCCCAGCAGATTGCGATGAGTCATCAGCGTAAGGTTGTGCAGACTCCAACCACAGCAATTCCTCAGCAATCCCTCATACTGAGCAAGCATGTAGTGACAGGGGAGAGGAAAAACTCCCCTTTAACAGGAAGAAACATCCGGCAGAACCTGGCTCAGTACAAGCGGTCATCTGCCGAGACCGTCTGGGAGTCTTAGAAGACAGAAACGTCTTCTGAGACCCATCCAGCAGGGGACTTTATAGTTGAGCAGGGTGCCAGACCACGTGAAGCTTCTGTGGGGAGAAAAATACTGCACAAATAAATTCCATCCATTATTTGTCTCGCTTCTCTTTGAAGGGTCGTGGGGGGTCTGGTGCATTTCTCCAGCGGTTATCAAGTGAGAGGCACTGTGCACCTTAAACAGGTCGCCAGTCCAACCATCCTAGTTCGCCCGGTTGGACGCGCGCCATAGAGCCCGATGTGCACCACAGACAGGTGTATGGGGCCTGCTGCTGCATGCAGGCTTTCCTCCGGGAGTTTACGGGTCAGGAAATGGCTTTTTTGGAGCGTCTACAATGGGGGAAATATTTTCCTCATGTTAAAATTTTTGTCTGAAGTGAATTATGTAATTGCAATCTCCAGTCGAGCGAAGCGTTGATTCTGCCTGCAGATCAATGCAGGACCACTTCCTGCCATACAAGACATCTAAAGAAAGCAGCATCTGAAAAGGGCTGGGGAAATTGTCAAACACCAAAGTAACCCAGGACACAGACTGTTCACCCTCCTGCCCTCTGGGAGGAGGGTGAGGAGCCTCCGGACTAAGACCACCAGGTATTGGAGCAGGTTCTTTCCTACAGCTGTCAGACCTCTTAGCTCTGCATCCTGACATCTCACCCACATTAAAACTAATGTACTGAACATACACACACTAACAACAACCCATAAATGAGCATGCACACAATGAAGAAAAAACAATCAAATGGCCGAACATACCCTCATACACACAGTAAGAACATGGTCTGAACCACCACATATGATCACTATCACTTTATATAACTACTGTGTAATTTATCTATATAGTTCATTGATCTGAAGTGCACTACTGTAAATACTGTATAGACCAGCGCTGTCTAAATTGCGGCCCAGTGGCCATTTAAGGCCCTTGGACTGATTTTGCATGGCCCTCGACGGTTAATTCTGCAATTGGCACCACAACACAAATGATTGATACATATGGAGACTTTCTTTTATGAGAGCATCATTTTTGTTCAGAAATTAAAAGGATTAGAAAATTATCCATGGCATTAAACTAATTGTTCATCTTTTAACAATCAAATATTTTTTTTGCTTTCTTTTTAAATTGATTGCGTTAACAGCTAACACAAAATCAGATGCAGAGACAAGCAAACATAGCTAAAAAGGACACATATTTTCAGAGAAAGACTGACCCAAACCCTGTTCTTTCTGCTGAGAAAAATTAGATTTTTGATCTAAAATGAGCGCCTCTGAAATATTGGAAAACCTCATTATTTATTCAACCAAGCCCAAGCCCAGTATTTTGAATCCACAATCCTTTAAAAATATATTTTCTACAAAAATTCCTACTGTATGTGTTTAACTGAAATATTATGTTTAATTTATTGTTGAGCAGGTAAAAATGGGTCAACTAATTTTTTTATGTTAAAAAAAAATTTTTACTTTTGTGTCCTGTTGGCACTTTCGACCTAATGATTTTGGCCCATGTGGCAAAAAGTTTGGATATCTCTGCTATAGACTACCATACTGTACATTACAATAATTATAGTTCTTACTCTTTATTAATACCCACAATTGTATATCTATGAGCTGTTATAGCTTTTCATATTTATAACCATATGCATAACCTGTTCATAGCTTGTACATTCTCTACAGTTATAGCCTATATATACTTATAGTATATCCCTAACTTACCTTCATACCATGTACATTTGTAACATATCTATAATGGATCTTTATTCTTTAATATATCTATGTTATTGCTAAAGCACTTCTTGACGGATGCAAACTGAATTTTGTTGCTTTGTACTGTGACACATGCATTGACAATAAAGTAGAATTCTATTCTATATTAACTTATGACTTTTTGAAACTTAGAGAGTTAATCATTTTTAATCGGAATGCATCATGTTTTTTAATTCTGTCTGCCAGTAAGTAGTTAACACCATCCCAACAATAATAAACAGCATCAAACTATCTACCAATTTACTTATGTGGTAAGTTAAATCTGCAGTGATGTTTCCTGGGAATTTAACATTATGCACAAACATGATATTTTCCTCTCTGAGTCGGTTCTGGCTTATTATTTATAGCTCTGAATTGAATTTATTTTTGATGAGAAGCAAGGAATCTGATTGGGCTAAAAAAAGAAGAAGAAAAATCTACAAAACTGCATTTGCAAAACGATGCTGAATGTTTTCCTTGAAGAACTTCAGAAGGGCAAGGGAAGGAAAATATTATGCAAAGTAGTTAATAATTTTCTGAAAGCAGCTTTCCCATTAATAGGACACCAAAATGTAGACATCCTGCTAATGAGGCTCCTCCCTGTGGCCTTTTGGTTGCTGCCTTAGGTTTTTATTGATGTGATTCAGTGGAAAATCTCTGTCTCATAGTATCCTAATGTCAGTACAAAATACATAATTACCTTAAGTTACAAAATAACAGCATATTAAAAATTTCACAACTCAAGCTATGCTGTTTAAATGTTAACATTTTAAGATAATACTGTAGCTTGTTAAAACAAAAACTGCTTCTGTTGCAAACAGGATACAGATGAACTACTTACAGACAGAACTGACAGGTGACAGGAATCCAGCAACCTTTACTGTCATTTATCCTCTGTGTTAAGGGATGGTGAATTTAAGGTAGACTTTTTGTTCATGTGAAAACAGGAAATATTAGATACCAGTATCTTATAGAAACAATGCCTATGTCTCCAGGAATCTGCTGATGGGTTTTCGCAAGCTTGCATTCACACTTAGTATAGTTGACAACCAGAAGGAAACATTTCCTATCGTGGCTACACATTGAATTTACAGACAACACAACAGGATGAGCTCCTTCCTGCATGAAGAGGGGGGCCTAGAAGTAGAATGTATATATTCAATTGTTTCTCTGTCAAGTTACCTTTTTCTTTTCCATAATGCATCGAGTGCAACACTAAGGTCCAGCGCTGTCATTGTACCATCTTGCTGAGGGATAATTAAACCTGTTAAAATTTATTCAGAGGTTTCTCCAGTTTTTGTGTCAGTGAATGTTACTGAGACAGAAGAACCGGAACATGTTAAGCTTTAAAAAAATCAATCTTTAAAAATGTATCACTTTTATATTAATTTCCGTTGTCAATTAAGCAAAAATCCAATTTCAGTTCTAACTTCCCTGTAAGCCTTTAAAAACCTCCCAACGGATCCAAACATACAAACAATACAGAAATGTGAATAACAAATGAATTACTTCCAGTTCTCACAGAGCCGTTTTTTCAGCTTTTCTTGAAAAGCTTTGTGAGCTGTTTAGAAGGTTTATATTTTAATTTAGTCTTTGGTATGTTCTCTGTGTGTGTTTGCTGTATTTCCATCTCAGTCTGTTCCCTGTTGTGTTGACATTGCTTTCTTTTTTCCTAATCATACTCTGATTCTATGTTTTCCTCTGTAATAAAATCCAACTCTGCTGCTCAGTTTTGTTACCTCTCTTTAGCATGTTCTGTACATCAGTGAGAAGCTGAAACCACCTGAAAATAAAAAAAAACGGATGGGAAGCAAATCTATTAGTGATAATTTTGAATCCTCCCATGTTGATCCATTCCTGTCACATTGTCTGATGTTTTATTTTCAAAGGATTGAAAACAGATCAGGTGAAATGAAGTCCTCATATTGCCTTACCTGTCTCTTAAACATTTGATGTAAGTACATAATGTGTATATATATAAAAATAATAATGTATATATAAATAAATAACCAACTTTCATTTTCTCATTGGTTTAGTTTTAGCCAAGTGCAACACATCACCTTCTGTTAACAGTGTGTAGTTTTCTGATGATAGGGGGCAGTACATACTTAAATCATTGCAAGCAAGCTGTATTTCTGTGTTTAAGTGATGACAGATGGCCATATATACGCCAAAGATCACAATTGCACAATTTTCTACAGTAGATGGTTCAACCTCCAGAGATATATATGTAGCAAAATAGAAGTACCTCAGACTCTTTCATCACAGACAGCGAGTGAAGAGGTAAATGTGTAAAACAACATTTGCAAAAGGTAAAAGTTTTCAGCACTTTGTAGGTTAGGGATATTATTGAGATATTTTTGTAAATTAATAAACGTTGAGGGAATTACCTTAATGGGGAAAAAATGACACATTTCAGGGTAGTTTAATCGTGACTGGCAATAGTTTGAAAACAAAAAATGTATTATTTAAAAATCATCCACTGTGATTTTCTGAATTTTTGTTTTAGATTCTGTCCCTCACAGTTGTACTTTTGTATTAAAGGTACTTTATTTGATACACAACAGTGTAAAGTCGTAAAGCAACCAATACTTTTCAATGATTGGGCATTATTTTATTCATTTTCAACTATATTTTGATGGATAGTTCCAAAGATTAATGGTAAAAACTACACACTGTCACTTTAATACCTTTGGATAATGTTATGAATTATTCTATAATATTGTTCAATAATTTTATGTTGGGCTCTTTGTATTGTCTACCTTAGGATGCCTCCTAATTTGACCACTTTTCAGTAACGACTAGGAATATCCCAATATTTTCCCATTTGTCAGTATTCTGAGTTTTTCACGAAAGTACCTCCTAGTTAGGTTTGACAGTGATTGCGCAGTAATTCAAATGTCCGTAGCGGTGCAAAAAATAAATCTTATGCTGCATTCAGAATGCTTTGTCAGTGTCAGCAACGTCAAGATTACATGTTAAGTCTATGGTTGACGCTGTTGGAGGAGCGTTGCAGTCTCGGTGCCGCTTTGTGAGCTTTGGCTCTGTCAAGTTTTCAAACTTTTCCTGCGTTTCAAGCTTCAAAGCGCATAATGCTAGCAACGCAGAATTTCAGCTAGTTGACCTTTTGTTGGTCTTAACGCTGTAGATGCAGCACAGCGACCAATCAGAATGTGTCACTGTAGTGACGTTACCCGACGTCGACGCTGCCTAGCCAACAACGATCCGTGAGTGTTTAAAACATCTAGCAGAGAAAGGCCAGCCTACGAACTTTGGGAGCTTCAGCTTAAAAATGTATCCTCTGTGTATATACTTTAAACTATTTGCTTTATGAGTGTTGCTTGATGCTGACAAAGCTTGCGGTCTGAACGCAGCATTAGTTTTCACAAATCAGCATAATGGATTAAACACAATTCTTACATCGGTAAACTTCAACAAAAAATTTCCTTTTATCATAATAAAAGCATAGAAACTCACCTTCTGGCATTTACATGCAACAATAAACTGAAATAAACAGAGGAAAACTACTCTCACTCCAGCAGCGAGGAGGAAGAAAAAAGTCAGACACTAAACAGCACTTGTGCTGCGTTCAAATAGCCTCGGATATCTGTGCTAAATTCAGGACCATAGGATATTTCAGCTTATAGTGAAAACACCAATAATAATACTGGAACTTAAAAACTAACATTGATATTTACTAAAAAATACAGAGTGAATGTAAACATATAAAAGTGGAGGGCAGCATTGTGCCAGCTGGAAATACTTACTTTCGTCTGAAAACTTAATTTTGTCTGAAATATTAAACTGAAGTTGACCTTTGGAAAGGTTAAATACAATAATGGTAATGCTTATTGATGAAATTAGTCATGTTTCAGTTTTGTGAATTTCAGTACTAAAGGCAAAATATCAGATCAGGACTCGAAATCAGATCTGATTTGAGGTAGAAAAATCAGAATGGGATTGGAGGCCCAAAATGCTGATCGGGACATCCCTAGTAATGACTAATCTAACGTGTTACTATTTACAAAACAGTAATCAAACTAAAGTTACTTGTTCAAGCCACAGTGGGTTACTATTTTTTGGAATTTTCTTAAGCAAAAAGATATAGTTGATACAACAACATTAAAGGCAGATGGAAAAAAAGTAACAATAGCTGTAAATATAGTCGTACATATCTTCTATGACGCTGGTTTTGTCTTTATCTGTTGGAATTTGGAAATTAAACAGGTGATTGTCTCTATGGTCCCCATTTTTTGTTTTGTTTCTAACCTACAAAGCCTGAGTCTGTGTCTACTGTCTCCAGTAGTACAGTCAGGTCCATAAATATTGGGACATTGACACAATGCGAACATTTTTGGCTCTATACACCACCACAATGGATATCAAATGAAAACGAACAAGATGTGCTTTAACTGCAGACTCTCAGCTTTTATTTGAGGGTATTTACATCCAAATCAGGTGAACGGTGTAGGAATTACAACAGTTTGCATATGTGCCTCCCACTTGTTAAGGGACCAAAAGTAATGGGACAATTGGCTTCTCAGCTGTTCCATGGCCAGGAGTGTGTTATTCCCTCATTATCCCAACTACACTGAGCAGATAAAAAGGTCCAGAGTTCATTTCAAGTTTGCTATTTGCTTTTGGAATCTGATGCTGTCAACTGTCAAGATGAGATCCAAAGAGCTGTCACTATCAGTGAAGCAAGTCATCATTAGGCTGAAAAAACAAAAGAAACCTATCAGAGAGATAGCAAAAACATTAGGCGTGGCCAAAACAACAGTTTGGAACATTCTCAAAAAGAAGAAACGCACCGGTGAGCTCAGCAACACCAAAAGACCCGGAAGACAACTGTGGTGGATGACCGAAGAATCCTTT
The DNA here is from genome assembly GCA_028564705.1 of Apricaphanius iberus. Lineage (NCBI taxonomy): Eukaryota > Metazoa > Chordata > Actinopteri > Cyprinodontiformes > Aphaniidae > Apricaphanius > Apricaphanius iberus. Next base: position 2,052,450 of record JAPXFQ010002778.1, read on the forward strand.
CCCTGGTGAAGAAAACACCCTTTACAACAGTTGGCCAGATCAAGAACACTCTCCAGGAGGTAGGTGTATCTGTGTCAAAGTCAACAATCAAGAGAAGACTCCACCAGTGTGAATACAGAGGGTTCACCACAAGATGTAAACCATTGGTGAGCCCCAAAAACAGGAAGGCCAGATTAGAGTTTGCCAAAGAACATCTAAAAAAGCCTTCACAGTTCTGGAACAACATCCTATGGACAGATGAGACCGAGATCAACTTTTACCAGAGTGATGGGAAGAGAAGAGGATGGAGACAGAAAGGAACTGCTCATGATCCTAAGCATACCACCTCATCAATGAAGCATGGTGCTGGAAGTGTCATGGCGTGGGCATGTATGGCTGCCAGTGGAACTGGTTCTCTTGTATTTATTGATGATGTGACTGCTGACAAAAGCAGCAAGTTGAATTCTGAAGTGTTTCGGGCAATATTATCTGCTCATATTCAGCCAAATGCCTCAGAACTCATTGGATGGCGCTTCACAGTGTCCCAATGCATACAATGACCCAAAGCATACTGCAAAAGCAAGTAAAGAGTTTTTGAAGGGAAAGAAGTGTACTGTTTTGCAATGGCCAAGTCAATCACCTGGCCTGAATCCGATTGAGCATGCATTTCACTTGCTGAAGACAAAACTGAAGGGAAAATGCCCCAGGAACAAGCAGGAACTGAAGACTGTTGCAGTAGAGGCCTGGCAGGGCATCACCAGGGATGAAACCCAACGTCTGGTGATGTCTATGTGTTCCAGACTTCAGGCTGTAATTGACTGCAAAGGATTTGCAACCAAGTATTGAGATGTATAAGTTTGATTTATGGTTCTTATTCTGTGCCATTACTTTTGGTCCCTTAACAAGTGGGAGGCACATATGCAAACTATTGTAATTCCTACACCGTTCACCTGATTTGGATGTAACTACCCTCAAATAAAAGCTGACAGTATGCAGTTAAAGCACATCTTGTTTGTTTCATTTGATAGCCATTGTGGTGGTGTATAGAGCTAAAGTTGTTAGCATTGTGTCGATCTCCCAATATTTATGGACCTGACTGTATGTCCAGCGCGCAAGCAAGTACTGGCGCAAGACACAGCTTGTTGCTGGTGTCAACTTTAGGTTGAAAAGCAAGTATATTTCTGGCCTTACTGTTAAAATGCCCTTCCAATAAAGTGAGTATTGGCAATAGCCAACAAAGTAACTTGTAATCTAATATAGATACTCTTAAAATAAAGTAATCAGTAAAGTAAAAAATTACTTCTGGAAGCAGTAATCAGTAGTCAGTAAACAGATTACTATTTCAAATAACTTTGGCAACACTGTTATTCTATGGGTTCATACTCTTGTAAAGGGCTCACATAATGTTTTCCAGGAAGTTGTTTCAGTAGGTTCGTAGAGCTGGGACAAGTGTAATTATGGAAAGCTCAGCAGGGAAGACGGCTCTCCAGGGAGCTCCTCAGTTATTTCAGCTTTGTGTGGATTTGTTCCAAGTTTTCCCTGTGGGGCAGATTTCACTGCTATTCAAAATATCATAAAGCCTTTATTTCCCAGTGACAATATTCACAGATGAGACTAAAGGGAAGCCTTCCAAACAGCATTAAAAACTCTTGTTTGTGTTGTCGTGGCAGGAAACAGAAGAAAAGGTTGATATGTTGTCGTGCTTCCTCTCTTTCATGGCTCTAACCCAGATTGATGGAGTGTGGAATCTAGCATCTTGTACCTCATATCAAAGGAAGGTCATATGTCCACTTCACTTTCACAGGCATACAGAAGAGAAGGCTGTGCGTGGCCAAACAGAAATACACACACAACCCAAAATGTATGAGAAATGTACTTTTATACACAACCACAAATAAATAAACTGAGCAGCAGTTACTGACTAAGCCAGAGTAAAAAAGGTCAAAAAGCTTGTTGTAAATGGGTTTTTAAATAACAGTATTTATAAAAATACTGGCCCTGGCCAGCCGAAAAATTTACCTCCAGCATCTCCTGGGTCTTGCTCTGGGTCTCCTCTCGCTGAGGTTTCATTTAATTTCCTTTTTTAACACCAGCGCTAGGGCAAAAAAAGGATGTATAGACTACATGTTATATGCTTTATAAAATATATTGTTTATGGCAGTGTTTCCCAGTGCTGGTCCTCATGGCACACTCCCCTGCATGTTTTAGGCGATTCCCTGTTTTAAAACAGTTGATTCAGATGATTGCAGTTCAGCAAACCCCCGTTGATCAGCCGTCTGTTGAAATCAGGGAAACATCTCAAACATGAAGGCCAGTTTGCATTCAGGAGCAGGATTGAAGAACCCGGGTTTACGTAACGTTCATGTTTAGTGGAGAATTACCTTTATCACTCACTACGTTTACACACACCAAGAGAAAGTCAAATTATTGACTTACTTCGACTGAAATCAGACTTTTGAAATGCGTGTATACACCTTAGTCTGGCTTGAATCAAACCGAACTGGAGTTTAGGAAGACTGACTAAGCTACTCAGATAATTCGATTGAGAATCGGACTACTCTTCAACCAACCCCGCCCGCACTCACGCTCCCACTTGGGATTTTAGTAGACGGAGAAGTGCAGCTCAGCAACAACATAGTAGTATTATAAGGAGAATATGGCAGGTAAGACAAACGTAAGCAGCTGATCAGTGCATGTTTGGACTGACTAAGAAATGGTGGATTGTGATTGTGTATATCCTGCTTTAACTCCGTCTGCTTCACTCCCACCAGCCTCTGTTTACTGCCTGGGTGCAGCTCAAAGCTAACAACTATAAGCGTAACATGTAGGGGCACATGTCACCATCTATCTTCAGGGAGTGGAAGGTACTTAATTTAATAATTCGATGTTCTGAGTGTCATGTAAACTGGGACATGACTCTCAACTGGGGACAAGCCCTTAGTCCGATTACTCCAAAAAGTTTGATTTTGATGTGCATGTCAATTTACTGACTGTTAAATCAAAATAAAACTCCCAGATGAAATACTATTTGATAACGTTGAAAAATAAATGCTCTTTTCATTTATAAAGTAAAATGCCATTGTGAAATCCAAAATAGAAAAGAAATGCATAATAGTAATCTTTTAAAATTTATTCAGTAAAGTTTTTTTTCCGTTCAGTTTTTTTATATAGCCCCAATTCACCACATGTCATTTTAGGTACCTTACTTGAAAAGTCATTTCATACATTCCAATTATTCCTTCAGATCATTATTCCAAGCAGTCTAAAAGTTTTCTATCTAAGGAAAATGATTGTATATAGTCTCTGACTTGCACCATTGACTCTTCCTGGATGAAAAAGTGGAAACAGTAGACAGTTGCCTGCGTTGCGTTGTTGACTTCACAGCGATCCCTAGTACCTAGGATGCATGTAGCAACAGTGGAGGGCAAAAAATCCCCTTTAAAAGGAAGAAACCTCTGGCAGAACCAGAACCAGGCTCAGTACGAGTGGCTACCTGCTATGGCCGACTGGGGGTTTGCGAAGACAGAGCAGGAACACAAAAGGAACAGAAGAACTGATGTAGGAGTACTAACTGTGATAAAGAAAGAAAAAAGTAATCATGACAATGTTCATAATGTTATTTCTGACTGGTATGTGAATTGGTGGTTAGGAGTCTGCAACAGACTGAGCCTTTTAGAACGGTACAAGCTTTCTTTTCTACAACAGAAACAATAAATGCAGCTACTATAAAAATAGTAATTTAGTCACTTCCCCATCTTTGTGTGAGCAATCACTGAAAAACCTTCAAAGCCAATCATGTGAGTTGGTAATGACAATGCACATGACAGATATTGAGGAAACTTCTAACATGAGATGTTTAGCACTGGGTTGTCTATGTCAGTTGATACTTTACTGCATACTGTACCCAAGGGAATCGCTTTGTCTCCATCTGGCAGAGAAAACAGTTAGGGTTGTCTGGGTAAATTCACCAAGTGCTGTTTATCCTTTCGAGCTGTTGAGGATGACAGTTTTTGTCATAGAATGTACTTGCAACCATGTGACCAGGATTGCAGAGACCTGTGCTGAGTTGTTGTCTTGAATCAGTCCTAATTATTGCGGTTGTGCTGCCGTCACAAGTTTTGCTAGATGGATATTTAGTTAGTTAGTTTAGGTGGCCATCTATCTATCTATGTTCATTATGAGAGAGTATGGAATTAGATGAGATTGGGTGCATATAGAAATAACTACGGTTTATCATTTGAGGTGGAAGTTATTTTTTGCAATCCCTATTTTGTTTCCGAACTTTAGGCAGAATAAGAGGAAAATCACCATGAATTGTATTCAGAAGGTAAGGTTTATCAGTTATTTTTCTGCACAGACTGCTTGCAGCTGACAGCAGCTCAAATATGATATATGGTGGTACAAGTTTAAGGACGCTGTGTTTCAGGACGCATTTTCATTCACATTATGGCCGTACAAACACTTTGAACAGCAAAGCCTCATTTAAAAGCTTACATTTTTCAATCTTGCTAGCTTTGAAAAACTAAGAAGAGAGCCCAGCTTTTAGATAAAATGTGTTTTTTAAATTCCTGGTTAAGAATCTATAAACTTACAAGTTCTGTCCTGCTCTACCAGTCATCAAGAATATTCATAATGCTATACAAACTTACATTCTTTGCATGCAAGCAGTATATCTTTGGCAAATGCGACACAACCTTTATTGTGAAAAGGTACTTCACTTACAAAATCCTCAAAATGTTCTTCAGGTTCTCACCTGAAGGCTGACCTTGTTATTGCGTTATGTGACCTTGGAGGTTCAGGTCTGAGTCCATTACTACACCTAGATTTTTGGCTTGATCACTAGATTCTAGTTATATTAACTAAAGCTGACTCTCTTTTTAGGTCCTACAATAATTACTTCAGTTTTATTTTTGTTCAGTTGGAATAAAAATCATGGGACATGTGGCTATTGATTTGCTCAATACATTCATTTATGGTCTGGATGGAATCAAAGTCACCTGGTGACATGGTAATGTAAAGCTGAGTGTCATCTGCATAGTTATTATAGCTAATCTTATTGGCTGTTATAATTTGGTTAGTGAGAGTATGTAGGTATTGAACAAAAGAGGCCCCAGGATGGAGCCCTAGGGGACCCCACATGGGATTGCTGTTTGTTCTGGTGAGAAATTGCCTATTGGCACAAAGAATTTCCTGTTCTTCAGGTAGGACTCAAACCAGCTAAGTACTGTACCAGAGCGTCCAACCCAGCTCTCCAGTCGTGTCAGTAGTATTTTATGATCAACATTGTTAAACCCTGCACTGAGTTTTAGTAGCACCAGCACTGTGGTTATACCATATAATGTATTTATGCAGATGTCATTGAAAACATTTACGAGGGCAGTCTCTGTGCTGTGGCAAGCACGGAAACCAGACAGAAAAATATCAAAGGGGTTTTTCCTTGTTAGGAAGCTGTTTAACTGTTGAAACACAGCTTTTTCAATAATCTTGCTGAAGAAAAGGATATTAGAGATTGTCCTGTAGTTCTGCGTTTTCCAGGTTGTTCTTCTTTAGTCATGGTTGGATAACTGCTGTTTTTACAGCCTGGGGGAATAAAGCCTGGCTGCTGAAGGAGAAGCCGCTTTAAATAAAACTTAAAACTTGTATGTTTTGAGCTGGCTTTGAGTAGACGATTGTGATGCTTAATTGCTGTTTTTTTCTTTTTAGTTTCTTTAATGTTGTATTTTTGTGTGTTATGGAAAATTTATGTTGAGAAATTTATTAAGAATGATCTGTTATGTGTATTCAACCAAGATCATAGTTACTGTGTGCTGGAGCCTGTATTATTTATGTTTAGTCCTAATGAATGATGCTGTAGTCTCAAGCCATGGTCGAATGGAGAGATAGAAAAACTGCCTCATCTACGTTCCTATGGAAACGACCCTCGGAGCCCTAGATTCTGCTGACTCTCCTTAGATTAGGAGCTTTCCTACCTATACAACTAACCCTTCAGGTTTTATTTCTAATTGTTTTTTTTAGTTTCCCTGCTTTCAGGTTCCAACATATCCCAGTATGTTACAGTTTTGACAGCATCAAAGTAAAGCAATTTACCAGATGTTTTCTATCATTAATGTTAATTTAGGCTCAAGAAGATATATTAGACCTTCAAATTTACCTTATAGTTTTATAACATAAAACAAAAAACTTGTACATCATCCAGTTATCAATAGGTCATCTATAGCTAAGGAAAAATATTTACAACTAGGAAAAATAAAAAGGAGGGCAACTTCTCTTTTTTTTGTGCAAGACAGCGGCACTTAAGATGTTTTTAACAATAGACACAGCTTTGATGCCAGTGATTTTAACCAAACTGTAACGGAACTACACAAGGCCTTGGAGATATATTTCAGTCGAATTCCAAGCTTGGTTAGTTCACAAAGATTGGATCATTGTGTCCACTAACCACACCATAACATTTCTGAAACAATGAAAATATAGAACACATTCATTACAATAGATATTATAGTATAGTAATATTAAAGAAATCTGTTGTTCTTTTTAATTATACAATTGTTTTAAGAAGAACAAAAATAAAATAAAAAAATGTTACAAAACTGTTGTAAATAGTAGATTGTTGAGTACAGAAAACAGTAGAGCATTCTCCTGCAGTAAGGACATTTTAAGGGCAATTTCTTAACTGTTAGTAGGTTTGTTGAATGCACAAGCATAACCACTTTCATTTGAGCTCTGTTCTGCAGTTGGGCTCTTCTGTTGAGCTGTTAGCTGCTTTCAGCCAACAGCCAACTCTAATTTAGGTACTGTCCAATGGGCCCTCGAAGAGGAAATATTTTATTGCAGCTTTGACCAGATTTTTGACCTGAATGGTTGACCGAGGGCAACCCCCCCTGACAACTGTCACATCTTATTACCTTACTGCACCAGGCTACTATCAGTGAACACTCCAGTACAGCTTGATGCCTTACAGTCAAAGTATGAGGATTTAATCCTGACTTTTGTAGAAACCAGAAAATATGTATGTACTATGGAGCAATCTCACATGAATAAAACTTAACTTGTTAAACATTTTTGATCATATATAAAAAACGTATGAATGCAGATGCTCTGAAAGGGGTAATGTTTACCATTACTGTCTCCATAGTAATTTGTACTCTTTAGTGACAGATGTTGCTTATCACCAATAAGCATGAGCAGCTCTGGACCATTGAGGTGTCTTCTAATAATGCATAAGGTAAACGAGATCAAAGTAGAGCTTATAGAAACATCTGTTGTTGACTTTCAGCAGTTACAAGGCTGTTTAAAAGAATGCTATTGTGCAGTGAAGAGCAATTTTGCTAGTTGTAAACATTCATGACTATCCAGTTTTCACAGGAGTGAATTTACTTGCAAATGTACTTTAAGGCTAGTTGATCCAATGCCTAAACGTATGCAAAACCAAGGACTGCACAATTTTCCATAGCCCAAAAGCCAATGTTTTTTTGGGGGGTAGGTGGAGTCATGCAACAATATCCAAATTATTATAATCAAGCTACAAAGCTGCAAATGCCAAGCAATGGCTGCTTTAGCAGCTATAAAACAATAAAGTATTGGTCAACCATACACTAAAAATGAAAAAAACAATTTAAGCAAAAAACATGAGGCTATCCATCTTACTGCTATAGCTTGGCTGAATCATGTCATCCAACAGATCGATGATCCCAAGCCAAAAAGCTTGAGTAGGTGAAAAGAACATCCATCCATCATTTTCCGCTTTATCCGGGGTCAGATCCAAGAACATGTTATGGACACATCATTGGAAATCCAGCAGCGTGGAAGCAGAAATGCAGCACATGTAAGAGCACAATAAACTCTGTAAGAATCTTCCTCCATTCACGCTTCCTATTTTTTGTCTCCGCATGTGGGTGTGTACAGTTGTGTTGCAATGCTTTCGATAACATTATAAAGCAGCACTAACTAGGTTCTGTCTCATTGGAAAAACAACCAGTTCTTTGAAAGAACCAGCTAAGGACCAATTATGCACTGGCTTTGACACAAGCACGGAACTAAACGGTTCTTTTTCAGTGGAAAAAGAAAATAATTGCCCATTTTCCGCTAGAGTGGGCTCGACCTAGTTAGGTCAGCCCAGACTAGAATAGGCTGGTTATGTATCTAGTGCCATCTTAGGAATGCAGCAGTGGGCAAAGACATGGGCGGGCTCATCGTAGCAAAGTTTCTGCAAAACTTAGTTATCGCTCAACGTTTTCAAACATTTCAGATGCCGATGCTGGAACCCGTATCTGACCCACTCTGTCTCCTGTTGCTCGTTGACTTTTCACCATAAATGCCATCCATTTCTTCTCCTTCAGCACTTAGCGAGGACAGACAATTTTTTTTCTCTCTCCCCTACCTCATCCCCACAGCTCTCTGTGTCTGTAGTCTGTCTGGAGCATCTCTCTGCATTTTTCTCCAAGCCCAACCAAGCTTAGCCATAGAAATTGTCAGCTGGTCTCTGAGTGCAACTGATCAGATCTACTCAACTCTATGCTCCAAGAACGGGGATCTCGCTTGTCCGAAAGAGACTTACGCAAGTGGCTATGTGTTCGACCCTTGGAAACGGTGGGGGCCATTTGTCTCTCCATACTTTCTTCGGAAGATGTTTGGATTTATGGTGATCGGGTTCCTGCTAATTGGAATGGGCGATTACTTGTTCTACCGAAAAATGCAGGCAGTTCTGGAAGCGATTTGGAACTCTAATTTAATCGCTAGGTAAAGTGGGACGCAGGCTGGAGGATGTAAAAGGTGATCTGGCCGGTGCTTCAGGACTCATACGCAAAGTGTTATCCAACTTCGAGAAACTATCAGCTTGACTTGGTGCAAATGGAAATTAAATCTAACTGATGAATCTCAGTTTGGTCGGATTGGAGTCATGCAGGACCGCTGAGAGACTCAAAGGATGGAGAGAAATTGCTCTTCCTGCTAACCATAACAATCAGAATTTTGACTCTGTGGTAACCTTTAACTGGTCCACAATCAAATCCCTGTGTGAGGAATGTAAACAGATCCTTCTTTACCTCCTCCCTACCCTACTCCTACACTCCACTGAGCCACGCACGCACAGACACACAAACACATGCTATTGACACACACACCACCTCCTCGGGAAGCAAACCTTATCTATATGTTTTCATATCTGCAATGTGGTGCACTGTGGTGCGCCACTCCAGCTGGCCGGAGTACCACGGTATTCCTGCATCTGTATGTGTAATGTTGTTTGTCTTTCTACTCTTGATCGAGCTGTACTGAAATGAATTTCCCCTAAAGGGGCAATAAATGATCACCCGTTGACAGTTGGAGATAGGCACCAGCCTCCCCCCCGAGACCCGAGGAATAAGCGGTTCAGAAATGGATGGGACAATAAATGATTATTTAATTATTTTCAATTTCTGTAAGTCTAGCTTGCATTCTACCCACTCCAGCCATGGTGGTCCTTCACTGCATGATATTGACACTAAAAAATGTTTTGCCCCATCCAGCAATGTCTTGAACTAGCGAGGCCATGCTTTGCCTTTCTGTGACATCACTTTACACTCACAACAGCAGGCCAATCAATGGCTACCGCTACATAGGTGGGATTTAGAGTGACATCACTTTATTGGATCATTCAGTCAATAGGTGAGCAGTGGGTTGCCTCTTGCTTTGGACTGACCCAAAGGTAGTCTAAAAAAAAGGGGTCAGCCCAGACAAAGGTAGTGGGAATGTGCAAAATCAGGCCTGAACCCACTCGTTCCAGACTGAGCAGACCCAAGTGGAAAAGGGGCATTAGTGACCCTGGAGTTTCAGTTCTGATTCCATTACTACACCTAGACTGTTGGCCTAATCATCAGTTTTCAGCTGTATTAACTGAAGCTGTGTGCTTACCCATTTACACTTTAGGTCAAAAAATAATTACTTACAGGATTTTTTTTTTCCTATTCAGCTGGGGAATTTCTTGGCACATCCACACATTGATTTGCTCAGTGCATTTGCTTAGCATTTGAATTGGTTCAAAGTCAAGTAATGAGATTGCAATGAGAACTAAGTATCATCTGCATAATTATATTTACTAATCCTATTGATTGTGAATCTCAAAATTTGGCAGACAATATTTGTTCACCAAGGATTTAATTCCGTTTTTTTTATTTTTTTTTTTATATCATGTTTGCTTTGTTGCGATGGACTGTACCAGGGTGTACCCTGCCTCTCGGCCATTAACAGCTGTAGATGGGCACTAGCCCCATCCCCCCCGCGACTCCTTGAGGATAAGCGGTTTAGAAAATGGATGGATGGATGTTTGCTGTGATTCATATTATAATTAGTGATGTCATGAAATTAAAAAAATCTCGATATTAATTAATTATGAACTGTAATTTATTAATCTAATAAATCTAATTTTAAATCTCACCTAATAATTGCTGAGAAAAACCCTCATCTTGAGGAATTTTCATTTAAATTCATTACTTTAGTAGGGTTGAAAAAAGGTTGTTTTATATAATAAAAAATGTGGTTTTATGAAGTAATGTATTGAATTTAACAGACTTGAATAAATGCAGTCTCAGCATTTACATTCTATTGTTTTTGTGACTAGTCCCAAGTAGCGACTGAAACCTTCTTCTTCGAGCATGACCAGTTCGTTTTGATCTTAGTGGGACCAGTTGCTCGATGAGAAGAGTAACGTCACATGTCTCACCCAGAAGTCTCCAATAACTCCATAAGAAGTTTCTAGATTATTCACTACTCGCTTTTATTTTTAAAACAAAATTGCTAGAATGATCAAAAAACTCAATGAATATAGCTAAGTTGTGTAGACTGTCTGCAACTCCCGGCTTGTTCTCACCTCGCCCTCCTCCCCTACTACGATTGAAGACAGTCAGCTTATTAAAAGTTTACAGCCAATTAAGCATAAAAACGTATTTTATTTAAAGGCAACTAGCATGTAGAAACACTAAAATTAAAGATTAAAAAATAGATTTAATTTGATTAAAAAAGAGTGTGCTAAAATAGTTGTAATTAAATAATCGCAATTTAAAATGATAATTGGAAGCCCCTAATTATAATGTGATGAAGTGTTTATGCATGAGCAAAGACATAAGGTATACTTTTAATAATCTGCCTTTTTTATTTCTTGACAATTAATGGAATATCTGTTAGAGATTCTTACTGATAAAGACATGCTTTGTAAGATATTTTCATTCGTCTTTGTATTGATAACACTTAATACGGGGTACAAATTACACACCACCATATTCTTTATGTAAAGCTCCTTGGAAAAAAAACTCAAGTCAATGCAGAGTTCCTCACTTGTTTTTTTTGTTTGCCCCATTCTGCATTAACGTGATTGAAGGTGTGACCTTCAGTCACACCTTAACTAAAGTGTGCATGCAGGTCAGCTTTTACAGCCAGCAGGGAGAAAGTGGTAGATGAGGAGCAGAGCTTACAGCATACATAATGGATGAGACACATTTACTCTCCAGAGAAGCTGCAAAGAACTCAGACCTCATGGCTTGGCATATGTATGCATGATGCACATTGTAGTCTGCTGAGTAAAAAAAAAAGAAGCTGAAACAAGCAAAGAGAAGAGTTATGAAGACATTCACAAGAAAAACATTTCTACAAAAAAACACTGATGTGATTTCTAGGAAGTTTGATTAATGCTGCGGTAGAAAGGCGACAGAAAGGCTTTCTGATGCGGGCAACCACTGCTCCAGCTCTGCAGTTTCAGCACTGATTTGTTCTGATTAGATCAACCTCAGCTGGCGTACCCTGCTCACATTTTAAAATATATCATATAAGAAAGCACAAATTAGCTTTAGATTTAAATTTCAGGTTTTTTTCTCAAAATGTGTTTAAACCGATTCTGACGCTGCTTTGTTTTATGTCTTCAGATATAGATGAGTGTGCAGAGGGCCTGATCGAGTGCCACAACCACTCCCGCTGTGTCAACCTACCCGGCTGGTACCACTGTGAATGCAGAAGTGGTTTCCATGACAATGGATCCTACCAGCTAGATGGAAGCTCCTGCATTGGTGAGCATACTGAGCTTAAATCATCCTTATCAGTCCTGCAGAAATCAAAAGTGCATCTGTAGATGCTCATCATTCTCACAGTTATTAACATTTTCTCTTCTCTTTCTCTTTATCTGTTCAGTTATGAAACACTTAATACCCTCCAATCCCCTCACTGCAGTTTTAAACCATAAGTGACTTTACAGACAGCTGCTTGACTATTTCTTATGATGAGAATTTACACTTGTCCAGTTTCAAGTAACAAATCCACGGTACAGTAATTTTTTCTACTATTGAGCGCACATGAATATAAGGCGCACAAGTTAAATTTGAAAAGAATATACATTTTGCATATACGTACATCGTACCTGAAAAAATTCCACACGTTTTCATGTTGTAACATGAGAAATATACATAGAAAACTAATACACTGAAGTTTTTTGGAGGGGTTTATTTTAATTTAATACATACTTGATTTTTTTCAAGCTCTGCCTGAAAATCTCCAGTGTGGCATCAACATAAGATCACAGTAACATGTCTGGTTAGAATATAAAGCACTGCACCAGCAAGACAATAACATAGTTAAGCCTACCAGAAAAGTCATTGGTCGCCATCTTCATCTTCCTCTTACACTAAAGCCAATGAAGTTGTCTTCTTCCCTGTCTTCATGTGCTCTGAAAGCTTTTGTCATCCTTTTACACTGACTTAGTTCCTCCCGTTGCCTTCTCCACTATCTCAGCATTGATTTATTGATGTCAAGCTTATGTACAGTAGCTCTAGTTCCCTCTCTGGCACCAGGTTGATTGCCTTTAGCTTAAAAGCTGCATTTAATGCTGTCCTTGATTTTTCCTTGATGGTGATGTGCATGAAAACTACCAGTAGTGTCTCTTCGGCGCATAATCGTTCCCATCTGTATAATCTGTATTATTTTTTTATTTAACTTGATAAAAACTAGACATGCACCATATGAACCTGTGCAGCACGTGCAGTGATTTACACAAAATATTAATAAAAATTATCAATGTACATAATTGTTGTTGATGTGGTACATGTTTAGATAGTTTTGTGTCATCAAGTTAAAAAAATTAAACACAAAGAATATGTTCTTTATTCTAATGCCGTCTTGCTTTAATTATGTTTTCATTTAAGTTTTTATTAGGGACACGCAAGACAACTGAGCCAAGAGAAGCATCAGTACATTAATAAATATGTAGTAAAGCATAAACTGTCTTCACTGTATGAAGATTCTCAAAAAAAGACTTATTTAGCTACTAACAATTCACTTAATTAATAATGCATTGCAGAATTAGTAAATCATATATTATATATTTCCTATTCATTAATACATGTCTACATCATTATGTAAGGTGCGTTCACAGCGTCCTAAATGCCAGTGTCAGCTGTGGCAATATCTCATGTAAAGTCTATGGTTGAGTACGTCAGAGGTCCATCAGACTCTGCGGTGCGTTTTGTGCGTTGCCTCTGTCAACTTTCCTAGCGTTACTTGCGTTGCAAGCAGCAACGTGGCAAACGCATTCAACGCAGAAGTTCAGCTAGCTGAACTTTTGACAGACTTGACACACTTAACGCAATGCGTCAACCAATCAGAGCGCCTCACTGTAGTGATGTCACTATACACGTATCTTGAATGACGACCAGTGAAAACATCTTCAACAAACGTAGATTTAAAAATATCAGAAATAACACTTACCGAAGACAGATGGACCGGCGGTCCTAAGGAGGAATAGAGCACCTGTAGTTGGTGTAGGAGATTTGAGCTCCAATGTGGCCTAGGAGGTCATAAAATTGGGCGTGGGACAGACGGATGTAGCGCTGAAAGCGAACCTCATCCTGACGCAGACAAACTGTGCGGTGTAAACTCACCATAACCGTACATGTATAAAGGCACTTAAAAATAGTTTGCGGTTTACTGAGTATAAATGAACAATGGGTAAACTGCCTATAAAACGGATTTTTCACTAACCATAAAGTATCAATTAATGTATTAGTTAATGGCTTATTAAGTGGGAGTAAATGTTAACTACTTTTAACTTATTTGTTATGTATGTATTCATGTGTAATTAAGGCTAAATACGGTGTAGTTTTTATAAAGTATTACTTTTTGTTCTAATTTGAAGGTCTGTTTCACTTGGGTTTTTTTTCCGATTAATCGTCTCTAATATCAATGAATGCCTTGTGAGTCATTTTCAGTAAAAAAGATGCTCCTGCGCTCCTGTTTCAGGAGGTTGATGTTTGTCGGTGTAGTGGCTGGGGGTAAAAAGAAAGGGTTCCAGTACTAATCATTTATATTCATGATATACATCAGTCTTGCCTCTGATTGGCGAACTTCAATGCGACTCTAATTCGGCCTTTGAACCCATGTGTTCCGCTATCTATTTCCTTTCTGCAGCTATTGCAGGCCATTGGGTTTGGAGAAAATGCTCATGTGCAGTACGTAGAAGCAGCACATCTGCAACTCAATACTATTTTTAAAAGTACAAATATTAGTGAGACTTTTACACATAACTGTTGAAAATATCTCAAGTATAAGCAAAAAGTCTTCACAACGAATCTATATACACAGAGAAGTTTCAATAATACATGCAATACAGTGCATAAAAAAATATGTCCTGTTTGTCTTTTGCAAATATTACTTCAAAGTATGTTTAAATTTCCAGTAAAATCTTAGAAGCCTCTTCTTCTAATTCAGAGACTGGAATGTTTTACGGTGGACCCCTGTCTAGATGCTGGTAAGGATTCACAAAATTTCCTCGGAACATTACGTTTGCGGAAATTTCGCCTAAACACAGGTTGTTTAACACGGCATATCTATTTTTTGATAAGAAAATGCTGCTTGGGCAGCTGAAATACCAAGGAGAAACTCTACTGGAAATGCTATTGGCTGAAGTTTGCAAAGCCATTACAGGAGGGCCATTCATGTTACTTGCTGCTGATTGGCTTTGCCCCTAAGAGTGACTCTAGAATGTATAAGTTAACTTCTGTGGCAGTGCTAAGATGGTTTCTACTGTGTAAATAATTAATAATGTATATTATATTTGGTGTTAAAACTGTTCAAATAAAAAGAAGCATTTTTAGAAGATATCTCAGTGTTTTCTATTGTACCTGAAAATGCATCAACAGAAAACTTCAAATAATGTTTTTTTACTATAATAACACTTTTTTTTCTTTTTTTTGACCAATTACTAGATACAAAAAGTATGGACCCCAGAAAACACTTTTTCTATTTAAAAATGTACACAAACATGAACCATTCAACATCTAAGCAATCTGACCTTAAAAAACACAAACTAAACAAAATTAAATAATACTAATGTGCTTTACATTATATCATGCAAAAAAAAGAAAAATCCAAGGGTGAAATAGAATTATGGTGTGAATTCCATTTCCTAAGCAAACACCAACACCACTTTTAATTTGTCAGTGGGCAACTGCAATTAAAACAATGCAATTTTTATTTTAGTTTCGTTGAACGTCATTCGGATCAGCAAACTGTTGACAAAGTTGGCTAATCTGCATTTCTTGAAAAAAAAAAAACAGCTGTGCAACTCTAATTCAAACACCAATCTTTTAATTGTTAAATGATTACTAATTAGGTTTAACTGCTGAGCCACTTCCACCTTGTGGGAGGAGGACATTAAAAAGAGATCCTTCAGACCTTAAGGACTAGTCTTTTTTTGCATTTGGTTCTTTTTGTTGCTATCAGCCGTTTATTATATTGCGTTAAACAAATTTATTGATTTGTTAATCTTATTTTTAATCTTGAAATGTTCTTTTCGTTTTCACTGTTTTGGATTTAATTCACATTGCCAGAGTCTCATAAATGAAACAGGGAAGTTGAATAGATATTGTACTCACTATAACAAGCATCCAGATGAGCATCCACATTATGCTCAAAGTGACCGAGCATTCTCCATGCTGTCTCTTCTCTGCCTTCCCAGACCCCCAGACGGTCGTAGCAGATGACCGCTTGTACTGAGCCAGGTTTCTGCCAGAGGTTTCTTCCTGTTACAGGGGGGTTTTTCCTCTCCACTGTCACTACATGCTTGCTCAGTATGAGGGATTGCTGAGGAATTTCTGTGGTTGGAGTCTGCATGATCTGGGCACAAACTCATGTCAATTACTCAACACAATCTGCTGGGATTCCTTGCATAGAAAACGTTTAACTGATTGGAATGTATGCATAATTGTATTGAAATGACTTTTATTGTAAAGTGCCTTAAGAGGACATCTGTTGTGAATTGGCGCTATATAAATAAAAGTGAATTGAATTGAATTATAATATTCAAACAGAGATTAAATGGTAAATGGCCAGTAGTTGTATAGCGCTTTATCTGGTGGGGAGAATCCTAAAGCACTTCACACTACATTCAGACGAGGCTGCCGAAATCAAGCGACGCCTCTCTCACCACCACAAGTAGGCAAGGTGGGTGAAGTGTATAGCCCAAGGACACAACGATCATGACAGACAGACTTGGTTTTCCAACCGGCAAGCTTCCAATTACTAGGCAAGCTGCTACCTCCCCACCCAAGGTTGAATTACAACTGTTGCTTAAGTCATCAGCATGTCAACATAATCATAATGTTGACTTTTTGTTTTTAATTAAGACTCATATTTAAAATGATAATATTTTATCAAAGGGCTTGTTCATTCAGTGACATTTAGAGCTCCAGCAGAGCCACCTATTGACTTTTGTCTGTAGCATTAACTGAACATCAGGAACTGCACTGGTTCACTACATTACACATGACCTTCAGCTTGTGTGAGAGCAAGTGCTCAGTGTCTCTTTGAATCTGGACATTCCTCTTAACAATCCGAGCTTGGCAGCTTCGTACTTGTAATGAATGCAGCAAACAGGATCGCTTGACTGAGTGAAATACTCCTGCCGTCAATTAACCTTTGAATCAAAATGCAACATCAGCAGACTGTTCTCATTTATCTACCTGGATGGGAGAGGAATGATCTCAGCACTTTCCTACAAAAAAAAGTGGTCTGATTAAAATTTCAGCAAGTCTGCAAAATTGACTTGAGGTATGATGGTGCAGGTTTTAGTTTCCGAAGGGATTCAATCAAACTCCTTCAAACAGGAGAGCAATGTTCAACAGAAATCTCAAAGAAGTAGTCATTTTCAGTTTATTGTAGACTTAGAAATGTAAACTTAGAAATGCAACAATAACAAGAGTTTTTAGCTTTTTACATAAAAAGTAGCAAAGCCTTTTTTTCTCCGTTTGTTTTGAGAAACGTAATGAGTGCAGGCCGGTCGCGTAGGTGATTGGTTACCAAGGTACTCTTTCTAAAAACGCAAAAACTGACTTCCCCTTCAGCTGTCATGATTTCTGTGATGAAACTGTATGCCATGGAAATAATTTCTAAAGTGCTTCAGTTGCATAAATATGTGACGTAAAAGTCTATTTGCAGCAAATTACAGCAATAATCTGGGGAGTTTGTGCTCTACTGATCAGACCTGATGAAATTATATTCATCTGTTATATAACATATACAATGTGATTGAATTGCATGCACTGATTGTTTTACATACATATTTATATATAAAAAAATCTATTTTGTGTGTTCTGTTTTTATGTCTGCCTCCTTTTCTCCTCCTACCATCCAGTGTTAAGATTCAAGCCATTAACAGAACTTCAGGTCTATAATGTCTTCTAAACAGCCTTTCATGACTCAATCAAAAAAAAGTATTTTTATTAATATTGCAGGATTAAAGCAGAATGTAGGGTCTTTGTTCAGTTAATAAAATATGTGACTTTTTGCCGGAAATGTGGCTTAATGTGCTTCAGTGAGACAGGACAGAGCACTGACTGTGCCTTTCTTCATTTCTACAAGTGCATGGCCAGCATGTGGAACTGAATAAAAATTCCAAATTAATTGTTCTAGATGTGGTACTAAAAGTAACTTTTCTCAAAAATTGAGTGCTGAAAACAAGCAGATGTAACTTCATTCTCAGTAGATGCAATTTAAGAGAGAGCTTCTAGTGACACCGTTATTTTTGTTGTTGTTTTTTTCAAATCTGAAATTGACCTTGGCACGCAGAATGACTAGATGAGTTTGTCTAAGGGCATTCATCTGTGCAGCATATCATCCTATCACTCTATTGAATATCTGCACTGCGTCTTAATGGTGTAGGAAGCTGCCTTAGGTTGGTAACAGTCCAATGTTACCTTCCTCTGCAACTGATATTGTAAAGAACGCAATTTTATCTTTATGTAAGCAAGACTGACGGGAATTGTTTTCATAAATTAATCAATTCCATCCCATGAGCGTCATCTGAGATGCTTAATGTACCATGCATATTCGTCACTGCTACAGCATTAACACAAGTGCTTCAGAAATTATGTGACAGTGATCAAAAGATTCACTCTCTTAATTTCATGATGCTGCAATGATGAAGCAACAATAGCCTGACCTACTTTTAGATTTGTTCAGCAAATAATTACTTTACCAGTTGTAGTTTCTCATCGAGCATCTAAAGTTAGTTCTGAGATTGTTACTGAATCCTTAAATATTGCAAACATTTAACTAACCCTTCCTGATGGCACTAAAAACTGTGAAATGTATACTCTTCATCAGGTCCGCCCAAGATAGATTATAACACCTGTGTAAATTAAGTTGCAACCATGCAATATATTGACCCAAGATAACCAGTGGGGTGGTATAGACTATTAATTTGAATGTTTGGAGGCATTAAAGATACTTTGATATAGTTTTATGTGAAAATGGATATTGGAGCTTGTCTAAATAAAAAGAAGAGCAAAGCTAGCACAAGCAGGGATAATGCTAATACGTCAGCAGTAGAGAGACATGCACAACCTTGTGACACAGTGTTACTTCCAGACTAATATGACCATGCTAACGTAAATTATGTTAAAAATGACAAAGATTTTATATAGGCAGGGATGTGCCCTGTCCCTGCTTTTATTTGCACTGGCATTCGAGCCTTTATCGATTTACTTCAGGACAACCGATACTTTTTGTGGAATTACACGCCTCCATACAGAGTTCAGATTATCCTTGTATGCTGATGATTTATTATTGTATGTGTCAGATCCCATTCGCACCGGCCCGCCAATCCTCTCATTTTTCTGGAGGTTCGGCTCATTCTCTGGGTACAACAGGGTACAACAGGTCAACATCTCCAAAAGCAAATTTTTCCCACGTATTATTATTATTAGCGTTATCTCTCTCACAATCTGACATTCCCTTTAAAACTGAGTGCTGCAGAATTTGGGTGTACCTATAACCAGGAACTGGTTAAAAACTTAAAGCAGATTTTCGTAAATGGATTTGTCTTTCCATCACCTTAGCGGAGAGAATTAAGCCTAGTTTATGCTTCTCCGACCGCAAATTTGCACTCAGTCGCAGACGTATTGACATAGACGTTTTCCTTTTATAGTGCTCCGCTCTTCCACTCCATTCCCTATTGTTTTTTCAGTGTTGCTCGACCAGGAAAGCAGGGGGTTCTGTTTTCATGACGTCT
Source organism: Apricaphanius iberus (assembly GCA_028564705.1). Classification (NCBI taxonomy): domain Eukaryota; kingdom Metazoa; phylum Chordata; class Actinopteri; order Cyprinodontiformes; family Aphaniidae; genus Apricaphanius; species Apricaphanius iberus. The sequence continues at coordinate 2,071,954 of JAPXFQ010002778.1, forward strand.
CTGCCTACTTTTACACAACAACGCTTCTGCTTTATTCTAGGCTTGTGAACGCATTTCTTTCTCAAGGAGCAATGAACGACAGAAAGTACTTTTTGATTTAGCTGTAAAGCTTTTTACTAGAAGTGCAGCTCATAGAATACTCTAGAACACACTGAAACAAAACACAACAGCCATTTTTTGTTGTTTTCCTACACTTCCTTGTCTTCAAAATCGCCAAAGGAACAGATTAGATGAGTTATCCTTTCAATATAAAGCATATAGTGGCCAAACGCTGCATTAACTACTGATTACAGCGACTATAGAGCCCCGTTCTGGTGATGCGATCTGTGGCTGTTACTGAAACTGACCAATCGGATGCATACGCTCTCAGTCGACGTCTCCGTCAAAACGCAGAAGAATAATCTAGGCTTAAATGTTATCAAGATGACTGTCTTACCAAAATTTCTGTTTTTATTCCGTTGCGTACCTCTTTTCCTTCCTAGAGCTTTTTTAAAACTCAATGAGATTATTTCTGTGGAAAGGTATGGAAATGCAAGACAGTATTGGAAAGATGCAAGTTTGATGGGGAGCTTTCCTTACCCAGTTTTCAATTTTACTACTGGGCACCTAACATCTGTAAAATCGCACCCTGGTTATCAATGACAACGGTTTCTTGGTGTCAATTTGAAATAAAATCATTCCATCGTCTCTTACTGCGCTTTTAAACGGCCCGTCTTTCATTAACCCTTCTCGCTTTACTAGTAACCCTGTGGTTAGTTCGACACTTAGAATTCCAGTTCCAGAAACAGTTTAAATTTACCTCGGTTTCTCCCTCAGCACCATTACTTAAAAATAATCTGTTCAAACCGCTGTTCACTGATCCCACTTTCCCTCATTGGCACTTTAAAAGAATTAGAAGCTTTAGGGATCTCTATTAGATTGGTGTTTTATATTTAATTTGATTTATTTACAGTTGTTTCCTTTGCTGATCTTGCAAAGGAAGACGGTCTTCCGGGTTCTCATCTATTTAGATATTGCCAGGTGAGGAACTGCGCTAAATTCTTGTTCCCTAATTTCCCCACTTTCCCTCCGAAGCTGGCTTGGGAGGAGTTAATTGAATTTAACCTTACACAAAGGTTATCCATATCTAAAATGTATAATACCATCCTCGATTATGATCTTCCGTACTTTTCCAAATGAGGCCTGGGAGCATGAGTTGGGTCTGACATTTCACAATGATTGGTGGGATCATGCCCTGAACACTATTCACAAGACTTCTATTTGCACCCACCTGACTTTCATTGAGTTTAAAGTTCTATTTTGGTGTCTTTTTTCTAAAGCTAAATTATCAAAGATATTCCCAGGCTGGACAGATATTTGCAATAGGTGCAATGACTCATCTTGCCTCATTTTCACACGTTCTTTTCCTGTCAGTCTCTTGTGGATTTATGGTGAACCTATTTTGACACAATGTCAAAGATACTTTGAAAAACTATTCATATCTCCCCAAATATGGCAAACTTTGGTCTTCCTGATGATTACACCTGCTATTCTGCAGACCAGCTGGAGATTTTAGCTTTCAGCTCTTTAATAGTTACACGTCTTCTTCTTTTAAATTGAAAATCTTCCCGTGCCCCCGCTATCACACAAATGATCAATGAGGTTATGTCATTTCTGAAAATTGAGAAAATTACATATTCCAGACACAACTGCCCTTATAGATTTCACAAGAAATAGCAACATTGTATATATTTGTTTTTTTATATATGTATTTATATATATATATACTGTATATACAATAGGAACATTGGTTCGTGAGAGGAGATCAACTGTTGGAGCATTTGTTAGAAAATTTTACAAATACAAGGTCACTGATTTTGTATTTGATCCATCGACCCTCGACCTGGGGCTCCATGCAAGATCTCACCTTATGGAGCCCACTTCAAAGGTCTTCAGAACTTTGAGGAAGAACTATACAGGGGGGAACTGGTCAATGACCTGAAGAGGGGCGAGACCACAGTAGCAAAGGTTACTATTAGTAACACACTACATCTTCATAGAGTTCTCTTGCTGAACCACTGTCATTACCAACCAAAGTTACATTTTTAACTTTTGTTATTGACCAAATACTTATTTTGCGCACCATTATATAAATACATTATTTTCAGCTTGAACAAATTGGTGGCTGCCAAATACTTTTTTACCCCACTGCAGAAAGGGTGTTGCTAAAAAGGCAGATTGGACCCGGAAGTAGCGCTGAGAGGACATAAACATGCTAAGGGCTAAAATGAAAAAAACTTTACTTCCTTACCTCTCCCAACTGCTAAATGCCTTTGGTGCCAGATCTGCTTTTCATGCTGGCAGTAGTTTCCATAAAGGGGATTTCAAAGATGTGACAGGCCTTGATATTCGACTAAAGGCCCACCTTTTTGTCACGTATTGGCTAACTCGAAACACTTTTTTTTTTCAAGATGAGAAACGGTGTGACAGCAGCTTAAATCTTTTAAGCTTTTTATTTTCGAAGGAGCTATATGAGTTTGGTAAAAACAAACAAAAAACTGCCAATTTCTTTGCAAACAGTTTATTTGTCTGAATTCTTTTTCATCCCTAGAAATGGGAAATATTACAAATAAAAAGCCAGATAATTAAGCAGTATTTTATTACTAGAAATTATTTTTACAGTGCAATTCGCTGTACATACATTAGCGGAGGACATGTCATTATGTTACATTTTGGTGCTCTGCCAAAGTGAGAACACAAGCAGTGGCAAACAACTGCTTTATAGCTTCAACTAAAAGCTTTACATGCCGTGCCTCATCCCATGTTTTTCATTCCTATCGCTTTAGGGGGCGACAGGTGGCTGTAATAATCAGATTGTGAATAAAGATGAAGATAACATGTCGTAAATTTCCAATGTGTCTCTGAAAGACAGTGTGTCTGTGCAAAATATTCTCTCTTGCTGTAGAGTACTCGACCTCTCAATATGGACTGCCTGGAGACCAACCAAATAAATTTATTTTAAATACACAAATACTGAGCTTTTTAATGTCTTCTTATAACAAACATCTCTCAGAGGGATTTACTGGCTTGTGCCTGGTGTTTTTACAGTGCATATTTTTCTGTGCCTATGTATCGTCGTGTTTTGACATAGGATTATTATTTTATTTTTGTCATGTGTGACAACACGTTGCGTTGCGATCAAAAGTTTCACATATGGTTGCTTCTGCTCAGCTGGTCTATCCAAGGGGCTTTTGTGTCTGATTCTAATGTTGGCGTTTACAGCCCACATGTAAGAGTGCGCCTCATCTGCAAGCAGCAGCTTGTGGCTAAATGGAGAGAATGTAGTATGAAGAGTATTAATCCATCAGTAGCAGAGGTACAGTATATCTGACTGGCTGATGGGGATTTCATTTAGCGTATGCAAATAGCCTGTTGAGAGACACAATAAATTTGCGGCTGGGCTCGGTTCCTCTCTCCCCTTCTCCAGAAGAATTGATTGTGGAGCCAATTAGGGTGCACATTCACTAATGTCACAGTGTCTTGTTGCAGCTGGTTTGACAAGTATTTGCCAAGTCCACTCAGAGAAGGTCTGCTTGCTAGAGATCACTCATCAACCTCAAGTAAAAGAATAAAAAAATAGGTCTGGGTGCACAAGTTTGGATTTACTGTTGATTAATCGCCACACAAGGTCAACAAAATTAACACAAGCTCAAATTATTACATGCCCTAACACCAATATTTGAGTAAAGCTTTTTAGAGTGTTTCCCTATTGGGATAATTTTCTTGTTGGAAAACATATATCCGTCCAAGTTTCAACCACCTGATACAAACTGTCTTCCTCTGTTAATGTTCAGGGAAACCCCAATTCCAGAATCAGGTCTTATGAGTGGACTGTGTAAGCAAGTTTTCAAATGCCATGACAGAAAGGTTGCAGACTAAGAAATTTGCTCTTACTTCAAAACTGTTACCTTTAAGGAATAAAGTTTGGGAGAGTGGAGGGAATTAGTAAGAACTATCACCAAACTGTCTTCTTTCACTTCAGGTCAAAAGCTAGAAAACTATTTCATTGTCCAGTGGGACAATGATCTTAAACATATATAAGAACAGATTTAGAAAACTATGCAATAGGCTAACGGTGTGTCAAAACCCATGCACGCCTCTGGCTGGACGCTTGAACATTCGCACCTCAGCGCATGTCTAAAGCGAAGTGAATGCATGTGAAAATATGCAATTTTAGCAGTGTGAAACCGGAAATACACAACGGGTGGTAATGCACTAATTTGTTATTTGGTAATTGTCTATGCTCAGTGACTGTCCATCTGTCTGCGGTTAGTAAAATTGTATAATATGGGAGCGGCGTGGGACATGCTGTGGTGGAGCGGTTGCCAGGCCTGGGTTGTGTTGAAGTCAACAACTCCTCCAGAGAGGGTTTCGGGGTGAGGAAGCTGTTCATGGCTCACTTCTCAGCGGAGAGAGCGATGCCTTTGCAGCCACAACGGCTCTTTTAACGGGACTATATCATGCTACTTTACAGCTTTCAACTTCTTGGTAGACATATATATGCTAAAGTGTTACCGTTGGTGTTAAACAGTATAAATTTGTCCTGAAATTTAACCTGTATCCTGTAGTTAATGTTGGACCACTTAGTAAAACGGTTCGTTTCTCTAAAAAAACCCACCTCCTGCAGCAGCCCCCCAACCCCCCGCCAGCTCCGCTCCCCTTTCATGCAGAGCCGCAACAGCTCGGACTGAGAGAAACAGTGCTGAGCTTCATCTAAAATAGTCAATTTGAAAAGCACACAATGAAACTCTGTTATATAAAAGGCTCAGACGTTTGGTTTATTTATTTATTTAGTTTTTTGTAAAAAAACGGAGTCAATAAAGCCTATTACAGTTGCTAAATCTCCAGGCTTTAGACAGAGCCGAAAACAACTAGCTGAGTCCATTAAGCAGATCTTTCCAGCCCAGTATATAAAAAAGCCGTGGGTGTTGTTTGCACCCATTTACTAAACATTCTGAGATGCCACACTAGCATGTAGCCACTTACTTCTCTGTCCATCAGACATCTTTGTTCTTTTATCCAGCTGCTGTTCTTTAGGAATGTAGAATAAAATCCTGTAATCCATGCATCCAAACGGGCGTTTTCACAGAGAACGTAAAAAATCCAACAAAAAAAGTTTTTTAAGCTGCCAAACACCAAACCAGCCATGAGCTGCAAGAAGGAGGAGGGTGTTTTTTGAAACTCTAGCAGAGGTAAGCCCCTCTGCCTGCAGGGGCGATGCAGACACCTCTAGCACTCAACTTTCAACTACTGAGGTCAGTAGTTTAACACTCAGTCGTTTTCTAGGAGAGGGAGGGGCAGCTGAATTCAGGAGGATTACTCAAACATGCGTTAATTAAGCCAAAAACCACTCTGGTGGGGTTAAACTAAAAAAAACGTGATTTAGCATGATATAGGCCCACACACCTATTAATAGTTTTCTTGTCTAAATAGTTTTACAATATAGCTTAACTATATATATATATATATATATATAAAGGATTAAGCTGTTAAGAAAATGAATGGATGGATGGATATATATGTATATATCTATATATATATATATATATATATATATATATATATATATATATATTTATTATATATAATAAATATTTGTAAACTCTAATAATAATAATAAAAATATGTCTCTGTATAGAAAACACCTGATGCCATATAGCTCGGGGTGATTAGCCACAGTGTTTATACTCCATTCCATGCTGATGCTGTGACTTCATTTCAGTCACAGCATCACTGACACCATGTCACCAGGCCTCTGATTGGTTGACCGGGTGCGAATTAACACTGAAGTTCAGATTTGTCAATTTCAGCAAAAGACGCAAAAACACTGTTTAAACGCGAATTCACAAAATGCACCAGGTAAAATAACCCATTTGCGCAAATCTGACCCATGAATAAGGCAGAAAAGGGTATTCGCGATGCAAATCTACTTCTGCTGTGAAATGGGACCCCCCTGACACGCATCAGTGCACGTCTCCATTGACTTTACATGTAAACCTGACGCCCATTTGGTGTGAACGTACCGTAACGTTGAACTTCTAAAATGACCGTAACTTAAATCTTTTTATAATTTTGTAGAATAGTTTTGAAATACTGCTGTTTTGAAATGAACTGTCTAGTATACAAAAAAAAATCCTACCAAAAATCATCTATGTATGCTACATACTATATATGTACATATATATTGGTATTCGTTATGTAACATTTTTGAACACAGTTATTTATTTTTTCAGTTAGTTAGTTGAAGCTGTTTGTCGTATTAGTCTGAAAAAGAGCAACTCAAATGAATTATTTAAACGGCAAAAAAAGGTTCAAAAAAACCTTCTTAGGATGAGTATATTTTATACTTCTCAATGGAACTATGTTTAAAGAGATTTAATCCTTGAACCTTACTTTGAATAATTGAATAATGTGAGAGTATGCCTTATTATCTTACATTAAAGCCTAAATATGCTTATAAGGGGATTGACACATTCAGAACCTTCCCTGGCCAAGAGTTTAACATTTTAAAAAAATTACATAAAATAGAAAATATTATTCTTAATTATGGAACACAAGCTAAATGCTAATAGCAGTAGAACATCCTTTATTAGCTTACTAAGCAAGGAAAGTGAACCTGAAATTGATATGGTGCTGGGTTTTTCTAGTGGAAAATGAACATCAGGAATCAAAGTGAGTCTGATACTGTGCATGATGGCATGGGTTGTCCAACCACTGATGAGTGAGCTCACTTCAAGCCACCCAGAACAAGGCAGTAAAGTAAAAGATGAAACAAGTATGATACTGCTTTGTTCAGTCTGATTTCTGTAACTGGAGGTCACAAAAAATTAAACGGTAGGTTTCCTGATGAGAATGTAAAAGAACTAAGTGGAGAGTATAAGCAGGAAAAGAGACGGAAAGAAACAAAACCGCTTTAATGGGCTCACAGTCATACAATGTAGAAAGAAACTGACTTGCTCACATGTTTTTGCTCAACATTGGCAACCAATAAGCAGAAACCAATTTTCTGAGCGATTTCAGTTTTTCTTTTTCGGTCCTTTGTTTATGCAGCAGCGGCAGTGTGCTGTCAGTGTGCTATGTGGGTGATTACAGGCACCAGCTTCTGGCAGGGGAGAACAGGGCTGCTGTCAGTAGGCCTTTGGTCCTTTTTTTCTTCCTGAACAGCTCACATTTAGGGAGGATAAAGAGAGTTAAATGCCACGGTAAAAGTAAAGGAAGGGGTTTTTTTAACCTGGGGTTATGAAAAGTAGATGAAAATATCATCTACGTCTTATCTTTATGGATTTTTCTTATTTTGGTTTGTTGGGGTATGGCAGAAAAAAACTGACTGAGTGGGATCTTTCATTATTCAGCCAAATCTAACTATCATGCTACTATACAATGCAAAGTGTATTCAATATATATGAAGATAAGATTAGATATTAGATTTGATTGATTTATTGCAATGCAGGTGATACTAGGGATGGCCATGGCAGCATAAATACAGTTTATTAACACTATCAAGCTAAATTTTAATAACAATTATGCCATAAAAAGTTATCACAGAGATCGTTTAAAAAAAAGTTATGGATGTATGAATGAATAATGCAAAGACAAAGAATTAAAAATGAAAGATTTAGAAGGATAAATTAAAAATGCCATAGCCTAAAGAAAGAAGCTAATGATGATGATGATGATGCAGTGGCAGCTTAAATACTTATTTTTTCTCATGGCAGGGCTGCAGAGAACAGTCGGCATGTGTTCCAAATGTTTCTTTAAGACTTCATTGTAAGGTAGTGTCTGAGTTTCGACATAGCAAGGAGCATTTACACTTCTGATCTGAAAGGTTTTTGAAAAAGTAAGAATTTTCTCACATCACTTGTTACCCTCTCTGTCTGCCCACATCAGCGTGAATATTCAATTTTCACTACCTTACTTACCGGATGCTGTCAAATTAAAAAAAAAATTGAATAACTTGGGGCTGCAATATTCATTTGGGTGCTGCAGTATTTCTGAATGTCACATCTAGCCAGTTCTGAGCTTCACACTAAATTGAAGAAATGGGTTTAGTAAAAAAAGCTAAAGAAATGAAAATGAAAAATTGGCAATAACATGTTATTGGTTATTCTGGGCTTTTTCTTAAACATAAAGCCACTGAAAGATTAAAGTCACAACTGTGTGATATATACTTTCAATGCTACAACATTATATTATGAATAATTGATAAATAGTTGTAACAGGACTAGAAACTAGCATTTTTCCTCAAAAATATTCCTTTTTAATGTATTTTCATTGTTCTTCAGTTTAGTATGTTTAAATAATAACATATTTTACTCAAGTTATTTGTTTATGGTTCCATAATTTTTCTACATTTACCATTTGTTTATCATTTAAAAAGCATGCGATAATACTTTACCAAAAAAACATTTCCATATGTTGAGTCTATAATTTTACTTTTGAATGAGGACAGTAAAAACTTACATTTTAATTTATGCTAAACCCATTTAAAAGGCTATATCCATGCTGAATATGGTAGCTATGAATCAAGTTTCCTATATATGTTAAGGAGTTTATTTTTTTGTTTTCCAGACATTGATGAGTGCAGCTTGCAGACACACACATGCTGGAATGATACTGTGTGTGTGAACCTCCTGGGAGGATATGACTGCATGTGCACATCTGGTCCAGGCTGCAGCGGTAACTGCCCACAACATGAAGTCATAAGACGCAACGGTGAAGATTGGAAACCCACACACGATCATTGTGCTATATGCTCATGCAAGGTAAGGTTGAAAACACACAGTGTGTGTTTTCAGCTACAGTGCGTAGCTTTATCAAATTAGTTAAACTGGTGTTCATACCTAAGAATGGTACTTAATAGGGGTGTAAGAGTACGTTGGATTTTCAGCATGGGTCTGTGGGTTCGGTATGCGTGTGTACGAAACAAATACTGCTGTTTTGCAGAATATTTATGTACATAACTCAGAGTGCTGTACAATGTCCTGCAATACAACTTTAAAAAGTAACACCAGAACAAAACAGAAAGGACTTCCAGCTAACACTAAACGCAATGATTTGGGAACATTAATGGTTTCTCATGCAGCTACAGTAAAAAAAAAAACTTAAAAAAAACAGGACTTTCTCAGCAAACACATCTTTCAACAGTAATAAGTTCCATAACACGCTCTGCACTGAACCGAATGACTCACCTAAAACAGTGTCAAGCTGGATGGAAACATCATTGATACTAGAGAAAAACCAGCATCCACATTGCTGCCAGTAGCATCCAATTAGCCTGAACAAGGCTGTTCAAATATAAGAACAAATACAAAGTGATTTAAGTATGACTTATTCTCAAATAAGGGCAAAGTATTATTCCAACATTTCTAAACATCATCACAGACTGTATTCAAGTGGCTATCTTCTTTTCTTATCTGTGTCATTGTTATCACAGCCTAACGTTGTGAACTGTAAAATGAACATTAAGAGTGAACTGAAAACAAGCCTTCAACATCAATGCGAGATGTGAACCGAGTTCAACTGCACATAAAGACGGTAACAAAAGTCGCTATAATAATCTGTTTACTGATCTTAGATACTCATTTCAAACCAAATCGATTTAGCTTAGAAATCTATATTAAACCGTGGCAGCAACAACCGATTTTGCTCTGCAGATATGTCTAGCCACACACTTTGTTTGTAGAGACATTGGGCGGGCTTAGCACCATTAACAAGAAAGATCGTGGCCGTTTTTGTCAGTAAACCAGATATTTTCATGTCTTTCTGAAAAAAAACCACAGAATTCCTTGTTCAGACTGAGTTTGTATATTAGCTGTGGTCAGACTACATATTGTTGGGGCGACTGTGGCTCAGTGGTAGAGTATTTGGCTTGCAATCGGAGGGTCGTAGGTTCACAGTAACATGTCGATGTGCCCCTGGGCAAGGCACTTAACCCCCAAATTCTACATTGTCCTACCGAGCCATGTTGAGTGTCGGTGTATGAATGCGAGTGTGATTGGGTGAATGTGGCTTCAATGTAAAGCGCTTTGAGTAGTCAGTAAGACTAGAAAAGCGCTATATAAGTTCAGTCCATTTACCATTTGTATGTATATAGGATGGTTTGCCAGGCTAAAATCCATTCTTTCTATCAGTCACTGACCTATCTGTTCCCAAAAGTGTCAAAATGCCTTAAAATAATCCTGTATTTTATTTATTTTTGCAGCTTTAGTGAAACAGTTAGGAAACTCCAAAAAAGAAAATAAATGCAATAAAGAACTTCAAAACTCTTGCTAACCTTATCAGTAATGCATTTCCTGTTATTGTTCAGTTTCCTTTTAAAAAGGGAAAGATATTAATGAGTTACAGCATTGAGTCCCCCGATGGCATTTTCAATGTCCTTGAGTATTTGTCAACAGTTAAGCTCTGTCTCTTGTCAAACATGTCTCAAGGCCAGATGGAACACCTTCAACCAGGATCTTTCAAGTGACAGCAGATAGAAAATATAAGAATTCATACCCTTATTTAGTTGAAGGCCGATGGTATTTAGCGCAAGATGCAGAATATCTCTCAGGTAGAGAAAGATTGCCTAGTCATCACATGATTGGCTGTATTTTTCCCCCAATGGTAAATGAAATTATTTCAACAGAAAACTCAAGATAAAACCAGCTTTTATTTATTTTAGAAGAAGAATAGCATCCATCTAAATATTCTTTTACATATTTTAAAACATTGCTGACATGAAATACATTTAAATATTTTATTTTGGATCCAATGAGGGCTGTCTCTGAATATATTTAACACCTTCACGACTCGCCACTGTTTAACCAATCAATATAAAACACATTAATATTCTGTTAAACTCTGCTCGGTAACCTTGATTTTTTTATTTTTTTTTAAACAGTCACCGGTATTTTTTATATGTACATTAAATTGTTTTTTTCCCAAATCTGTATGTGACCATATTGTTGTCAGCTTGTTGGTCAAAGAAATCTTAAAATCAAATTGTTTTGTCAGTTCCAGCCCATATCTGCAGCACACCTCCTGCACAGCTGGCAATGCAGTATTTATTTACCTAATATGTTCTACGTAGATTTATGATCAGTATGAAAAACATGTGAAAGATATCTAATCCTTCTGACATCAGGGAGAAATACACCTCTGCCTGTTTATCATTGTATTACAATGTGACAAATATTTGTGGCAGCTTAATGACTTCCTTCTGTACTCAGGAGTCACATTGAGGTAGAGCACAGTGGCTGCAGGAAAGTGAGATATTGATCACATTTGTCTTTCGAGAAAGGGAGGCTCAGAGATTTATATAAAACAGAGAAATAGCTGTTTCATCTAAAGTGACTGCTATGAATGATGCTTCCATTCAGCTTCATAAAGTCATAAATTTCAGCTGTTTTTTGCTAAAAATCAAGGACTTTGAAAGTATTCTATATTATATTATTATTAATATTCTATTCTATGCCTGGTCGATTTTGGGCTGCCTTTAGTGGTAACGACCATTCAGACCAAAAACGAATCTAATCAGGCATGATGTAGAATAAAATGTTTTAAAATATTAAAAAGTTTAAAATATATCCAGCCATATTAGACTTTGAGTTTAGGGTAGGTGTGAAGACTTCGACCTTTGCTCTTGGAATTTTAAATTCACACTACAAATTTGGAGGTTTTGACTTCTGAATGAAAATGGAAAAGAAATTTAATCACCATCCTTTCACCGATCAGTACTACATCAGTACTGATGTAGTACAGAGTCTGTAGTTCTTCTCTTCTTTGTTTTGTAATGAAAAAGTTCATGTCCAATTGCGTTATGCTCAGCAAGATAGTAGTTGGAAACGTGGCACATGGGGACAAACATGTACCACCGAGCTCCAGCACGTGTTTAAAGCATAAAATACAACAGTTATTTTCCTCATATGTTGGTTTTCAAAATAGGAAGGTTTAGAGCCTTCTTACGTTTTTTTCAGATTGCAATCTCAAGTGATTTCTAAATGCAATTGTATTAGATTTTAGACTGAACAGGGCTGAATAATATGAAAAAAAACTTTTAGACTTTGATTGTAAAAACTAAGAAGGAAAAAGAAGATTACCCTTATATAAAGTGATATCACCAGTTCAATGATTGATCATTTCAGTCCATATCAGACTGAGTGGTTCAGCAGGCTGTCACTTTTATGCAAATTAGCTATTACAGACCACACCCACCTATCCTTTTTTCTTGCCTGGGGGTTTGCTAACATGTGAATGGGATGGAATTGGTGGGCAGGGATGGGGTTTGACAGGTAAGGGGCGGTTATATGCAAACTTAGCTTGTTGTGATTACAGTATAAGACACTTTTTCCAATAGTTTGTAGAAGCACAAGATTTCTGATAGCAAAAACTTATGTTTTCTTTTCATATCTGGAGGCAGCAGAGACCCAAATAGCAATGAGAAAAAATAGGAGTGAGATCCTAGTAAATGTCCCTTAAACTTTGACAGTACAAATGAGAGAGTAACTAATATTCTATTTTTAACTTGACCCTATAATTTTATATTATGGAAATAAAAAAATAAAAAAGTGCCCTATACATCTGTTCATTAGTGTGTTTCTGAACCAGTATTACTGCTATTTTGGATAGCACAACAGATTAGCTTTTAGCTGTAGGAGTACTCTTATTGCTGGCATTAAATTTGCAGTGTGCCATCACAAACATTCCCTACATGTCGAAGACCATTACTGGAAAGACCAAGGCCATCACAGATGGCACCATTACAGAGCCATAGCAGGACAATATGGATCGATAAAACTGTGGCCCAGCCTGCCCTTTTTAATGCAGTGCAAAGTGATTTTAGGACCATCATACATTTTCTAATGGCCACTTTATGTAACATTTTTACCTCTCGATATCAAAATCTTCCTGGGGCCAGACAGTGCCAGCTGTGCACAGTAAAATGTATCATAAAGTTTTTTTCTTTGCAGGTACAGACAGAAAGATGTAGCTGCAAGACAGTGGCAGAGGGAAGTTAAAGATCAGTCTGTTGTTGATGCAATTCACATCTAGTCAAATAGAAATAATTTTGGTAATCCCAATTGGACTAAAACATGAAGCATTTTGTCTTAATTTAATAGGAAGAAAAAAAAAAACGATGTTTGCCTTTTTGTTAGTATATCAGTCAGGAAATTTATTGATTCAGTTTATTAATATATCGCTGATTCGCAACAGATGTCATCTCAATGCAATTTGCACGATAGTAATTTCAATACAAATATACAAACATTCCAATCATTTTAAAAGCTTTCTATTTAAGGAATCCCAGTATACTGAGTCAAGTTATTGACTGTCAGTTCTTCCCTGTTGATGCAGGCTATAACCACAGCAGTCCCTTAACAACCACTCATACTGAGGAAGCATGTAGCGACAGTGGAGAAGAAAAACTTCCCTTTGACAGGAAGAAACATCCAGCAGAACCTGACTCAGTATAAGAGGTCATCTGCCGCTATCGTCTGGGGGTTCAAGAAGACAGAGCAGGGACACAGAAAGAACAAAAAGGACTGATGCAAGAATATTTTCTGTGTTAAAGAAAGTTAAAAGTTGATGGCAGAACTAAAAGGGGATGTTCAGTTACTGGGAATAAAATCTAAGTTAATGCCCCCCCTCAAACAATTTACTGCAGCTAAGTAGGATACCAGATCACATGTAACTACTATGGACACACTGAGAAAAAAAAAGTTAACTATGAAATAAAAGCACAAAAAAAATCAGCTGGAGAGAAGTAGAAGAGAAAAGTAGCAGAGTAGAGAAAAGTGGTTAGTCTGTCCTCCAATGGTCTAAGCCTACAGTAGCATAACTACAGAGATAGCTCAGGGTAGCCTAAGTTACTCTAACTATAAGTTTCACCAAAAAACTCTAACTAAAACTAGGAGTTGATTCCACTGGGAAGGAGCCTGATAACTAAACGATCGCCTCTACTTTTAGAAATCCTAGGAACAATGAGTAAACTGGCAGTCTGAGAGCAAAGGGTTCTGTTAGGAACATATGGAACAATCAGATCTCTGATGAATGATGGAGCTTGAATATTACTTTAAATGTAAGAATGAATCTTTAACTTTAAAAAAAGTGATTTTAAAATTATATATTTTTATTTTGCTAGGACTTTGGTCTTGTTTTTTTAACTAATTTGTAGTTTGGTCACAAAAATTCCCAGTACGTTTGCTCTGTACTTTAAATAGTTGTGATTTATTTATTTGGTTGGTTGGTTGGTTGGTTTGTGTTTGTTTGTTTATCTGAACAGATTTGCAGTCTCTACTTGCTTTTTTTCCTTGTCCTTCTTAATTCCTGTATTATTTTGATGTATAATTTTACTTAATATCTGCATTCCGGTAACGTTCTGATTTCCAGTTGCTGATGTTTCTGAGGTACTTTGTTAATTTACTTGTTCTGGCTGTAACCAATGTTGCGCAGGATGGACAGATATTCTGCAGGAGGAGACCCTGTGAGTGTGCAGATCCAGATGAGGACCTGTTCTGCTGTCCTAGCTGTGACAACAGGCCCAGCAGTCAGTGTCTGGACCAGAGTGGACGAACACTGTACCGCAGTGGAGCGTCGTGGATGTACGGTTGCCAGCAGTGTCGCTGCATGGTGGGTATCTAAAAAAAACTTCTTATAATTAAAAGAAATTCACATGTATTCAGAAAAAGGGTGTTTTGTATTGCAGTAAAGCAGTTCCTCATATTAAATCTGTTACAAAACCTTAATAAGATAATATGATACAGAACCTTCTTATTAATATACAATTTAGAACCGAGTCATTTAATGTGTTGCTTAGCTGTGTGAAGGTTGACATAATTTCCACATTTCTAATTCAAAATGTGACAACACAGTAGTATGTGAGCTGTAATTTTATCTGCAGAAAAGGTATTATTACAATTTTAAATTCTCTTATTTATTCATTTATTTTTTCTGTCTCTGCAGGAGGGGGAGGTCGACTGCTGGCCCTTAGTTTGTCCCATATTATTGTGCGAGTACACGGCAGTGGCAGAGGGTGAGTGTTGCCCGCGCTGCGTCACAGACCCCTGCTTGGCTGACAACTTGTCGTACGACATTCGGCAGACATGCACAGACCCCACAGGTGTCAATCGTCTCAGTGGGGACACATGGCATATGCCCAAGTCACCCTGTACTACCTGCAAGTGTAAGGTAGGTCAATACGTGAACAACTACCAAGCAGTTCCTTTTCAAACTTAAGAATGAATAGTTTCTTACAGCACGAAATAGTTCTGAATCTGGTATTTCTTTTAAAATTATATTATCTCAGTAATGCTACAATAAGCCAAAAAAATGTCTCTGCCTTACCTTAAATCGTGACTACTATGTATTACAAATCCTTTTAGGTTGAACACAGTCATGGTTATTTTCTTTTATATATAAAGCAAAGTAGTGGACCCCTGGTATTTAAGGGAGTTGGGGACCACAGCCGCCCACGAATAGCAAAAATCCACAAATACTTGAGAACCCCTCTAAAAATGCTTATATCTGCCTAGTTTAATAGTTCTAACACCTAATATACTTTAAAATGCATTAATAAACACAGTGGAAACTATCGATTCAATTTTCGAGAATTTGAATTTGATTCAGATTTTCTAAGATTTTGAATCAGTTATGATTGGCACAAGTTTGGGATGACTTCAGAAAGTTGTTTACAAGACACTATAAGGTAGTAAGATTACACTACAGGTGGCCTATAAAAGTAGTGCCACTATGATTATGTTAAAAAAAACAGAATATCGGTGCATATCCTTGCAAATGAAGCTTGCAGTCGAGTCAGTTACATGCAAGATTAGCTGGTAGTTATAGTGTTTGCTTGAGTTTCACCCTTTGCCTGGCGGACACCTTGCAAGTTGGTTATGTCTCAGCATGTGGTTGGTCATTGTTCTGCAGTACTTCACCTTCATTTTTTAGTAAGATCTTTGTTGACATCTTTGTGTGTTTGCGCGATTGGTTGGGTGGCAGAAAACCAGACAAAATGAAGAGCTATAGAGACACAGTGAACACTTCCAAGAGTTAGCGGGCAAAATCCCCGATATATAACCACTTTAACGTCTTAAAACAGGGATTTAGAGAGAAATTTAAAATTTCTATTCATGGCGAAATAGAAGTTATTTAAAACCCCTTTTAGATATGGGAAAGGCGCAACTGTCCTGGCTTCAAATCTGCTGGGAAACATTTACCCATCCCTCATAAAAACGTTTACGGCTTCCTAAAGTCTGGAGGCCAGAGATTATATCGTTTCAAGGAGAGTTAGGCTGATCACTACGAAACATAAAGCTTTTTGTGCTAAAAGCGGAGGTCAGACAAGCAGAAGCACATCGTGATTCACATCACCTGTGGGTGATTGCTAAGGAGAGCAACGAAATTCTCACTGCGACTGCAAAGCTGGGTAAGTCCTCATAGATCATCATCCTTATTTCGTTATTAATGGAAATTAAGTAGCTGCACTATAAGTTGTCCTGTGTTGTGGATTTACGTAAAATGCAGCTATTTGGCTAATAATAGTTAAGGGACTGCTTATGTCAGTCAATGAAATAAATAATTTATGAAAAATTATTCATATTTAAGAAGAACAATTTTATTAGCCAAATGTCTATATCAATCTCCTATAGTATGAAATAATGAATTCTTTACCATCTATTGATCATGAAACCTTGCCATATGTGTTTGGAACGAAAAAAATGACTAACATTGATTTTCCAAAATACAAGAGCTTATTTATTATTAAAGAAATGTAATCACTCAAACTAATAATCAACACACTACTGATCAAACTAAAAAATCTAATTCCAGTATTTTTGATAAAATAAGGCGAGTTCAAGCACGGCTAAGAAGATTATATTCTGTTCCTAAACAATCTATTTTAGAATGAGTTCTGTTTGAACCATTAATAGTTATCTTTGTTTACGAAATGCAGGCCTAAACCAAAACGTGAGCTTGTTTAGCTTAGCTCCCTGAAAAGCACATGGGGCGTTTAAAGTGGCTCCAATTCATTTATTAAACCTTAAAAAGAAAGTAAATTCCTGTTTGATTGAGTAGCTCAAATTACAGGATTTAAACGACTTTGTGTCAGGAAAAGTCTTTTGAAAACACTCATTAAAATTTCAGGCCGAGGCCTGGTTTACCCAAAGATAGCAAAGGAAACTTAAAAAGTTAACAACAATAAAAAAGAGAAACATCGTTAAAATTAGTTATCCTAACTAATTTGCCTCTCACCTAGACAGACCGAGGCGCCTTGACATTGAGAAACACCACCTGGCTCCGGCTTCCTCATGGCTGGATGCATACTGATGGGCCCCCAGCGTCCACCTCTTAACAGTACTGTTCTGGAGCTGTCCAGTTCGCCATCCACCTCTTATGTGGTGGCAGCTGAATGCGAAGTTTGACTGGTTTAGATCTTGGCACGTGTGGCTTCTCAGTTTTCAACAGTCTAAAACTCAGAGGGGATTTCATCGGCTTTTGAGGATCACATAGTTTTTCGTTTAGCAATATTTAGGATTCACTTGGTAGTCTTTGGGTCTCTTGAAGAGAGTTTCTCCCAGAAAATCGGGCCTTCCCATCGCCAGCGAGGGAGGAGAGGGTCTTGCCTGGGTCAACCCCAGCCAGGACGCTGCTTGGCAAAGAGAGAGCATCTGCTGGAGCAGGCCTATTTATAGAGTCTGCTCGGCTCTCCTTCCAGTGGAAGAGGGCAGATTGCCGCCACCCGATGGCTGTGTGTGACCCAACACCTGTAACTTTAGTAATTCAATGGCATCTGCTCTCTGCTGAAAAACTGAATATCCCACACTGCAGTCTTGTAGCATACAGCATGAATATCAGGTGATGATAGTGGTTTGAGACATCTGAATCAGAACGCGAAAATAATATAACGCAGAAGATTTTAAAATACGCATAGCTCACGTTTAAAAAAAACAAAAACATTCTCTAAATCATACATACAGTACGTGATCACAAGGACTTACTATTAACAAAACCAGCCTCACAAACTCTCTAAATTGCTGCAGGATCCAGACTGTCTTTTGAGCATCCAGGTTTAATCTCTGGATCGCCTGCAATCTGTTTCATTTTTCACAAAAAAAAAATTTATCAGGCCCCACACGGGCTGTACAGTCGATCACACAGCAGGATTGAATCATCTGCTCTGCTAAATTCTCCTCCACGTGTGCAAAACATTCAAATTACAGGTAAAATACACTGTTTCCTCTCCACCCACTACCATGATGCATTGCGCTAAAAGCATAAACATTGATGTCACAAAACATCCTCCTATAGGCCTTGCAAATCACCTCGCTTTTGTCAAGCTCATTTTTCTGTTTATTCTGAACCTGACATTGTACCAGATCGCAGACTAGCGCTGGCTCTTTAAAAGCTGGCGCTTGGCTAACAGAGCTTCTAGTGTCCAACACCATGTTCTCTACATTTCTTCACACCTAGTGTGCATGCCTGAATTCAATAACGTGACAATTGGCGGGGTTAAAGTTCACCGGGGAAACTGTATGAACCCTTTTTAACAGCTACCACAAAGTGCCCATCTGGACCATTTTTCCTACTTTGGCTGTAAAAAGGGCATAAAACTTTAAATCTATCTTTCGCGTTTTAATCGATCTTTTGAAATTTTTAGAAGAATCCAATTAGAATCATAATTTTTTTTTTTTTAAACATAGCACTAGTGGTAAACCGTATTAGCACTTCTGTAAAAGCTAACATCTATAATCTTCCTTATTTCCCCTCTTTGGAGTACAGCCCATCACCCTACTGTGGCATGCACAGCATATGCTTAGTGTCCCCAATCCAATGAGGTGTATCGTTCCTTTTCAAAGCACACAGTTTACATTCATTTAAAGGCAATAGTGCTCAATTTTCAGCAAGATTTATAGTCTTTTTCCTGTTAAACTACACTTAGTATGGATCCAGTTTTGTTCAGTCTTGACTGTTTTCCTCTAGAGAAAAATCAGTTCTAGTTTTGCATATTGTCCTTTTATTTATTTTTTTTATTTTTTTATTATGCTGTTGGATTAGGGAAAAAACTGAGTTTAGCCACTGTTTTGTTGTACTTATAGGTTTTTGCACATATTTCAACCAAGTGGAAAGTCCAAAGTATGATTTGTTGAGCCAAAATAATAAAATAACTGTTTTGGAAAATCAGACAGGTTCTAGTAAGCCATAATTATTCTTCGAATCGAATACTCATTATCACAGCTTGATCCTATTCCCTCCAATTCTCTAAAACAGTTTTCAACTGTTCTCCATAGGAAGGTAACAATTAATCACACATTCACAAGAAAACTTCCTGGAGCTTGTAAAATGGCTTTCATTAAACCCTTATTAAAAAAGATACAATAGATTGTTTTGCCATCTGTAACTAGGAGCCAATCGACAAGTTTCCTCTGCAAGTAAGATATTGTGACAACACTTTGTTTAACATTTCCCACAGTGCTGCTTGAAGAAAGCTGTAAATAACCTTAAGTTTAACACTTATTAAAGAAAGTTCATTCTTCTTCATCATGCTGGATGACGAAATGGAAACAGAAGTAAAAGTTGGAACAAAAGAATTATAAAAAAACACAATAAAAAGGTCAGAAATGGTGCAATTTTATTGCTTAAAATATTACATTATGAAGGTAAGTTCAACCAACCCCCCCCCCCCCCCCACCAAACTTCAGAAACAATGTAGTTATGGGGTCTCGTAATGCGGTGCTGTAAAAGTATTGGCATTCTTATAGATTTATTCTGTTTTTTGCTTCATAGTTGCATGCAAATGTTTCGCATTATCAACAAAATGTTAATGGCAGACAAAGATAACTGTTCAATGCAAAATGTAATTTTGACATCTCTGAAACTGAAACCATCTTGTCATGATACTCAAGCAAACGTGTGACAGCTGCTTCAGCTACAGAGTTTGGGACAACCAGTAATCAGGTGTAGGGCATGATTTCTTTTTCTTGTGATGTCAGGTTGTTTTGGGTGATTTTTTTTCATTAAATACATACAGTACATACATAAAATAGCAACCTGCATTTTGTTTTTACTCAGGTTTTCTTCATGTGACATTATTTTTATTTTTTTGATAATCTGAACTGATCTAGATTTGTTTCTTTTGTTATCGAAATAACCCACCACTTTTGAAGCACACGAGCATAATAAGATGATTCCACATTATGGTCAAAAACAGAAGCAATCTTTAAGCTACACCAGCCTTCTCAAGTCAGCCACTCCACTAATGTGGTCATACATAAATCACAAATCATTCAGGGCAGAGCAGCTCCATTAGTGGTAATGCAACACTATTCACACTCTCTCCCAATTCACAGCTGCTTGCCAACTCAGATCTGTGCCCCACTCTGTTACAGTTTAGAGAACAGTGGTGCTTTACCTTCAGCTCCTCTTGCAGCTTCAGTTTGTCCCTTGCATGCATTCTGCATTTATGCATGAATCATTTTTTAACAACACCTGCTAAACATATCCTATAAAAACCCAATGTGATTTAATAAAAGGCTAAATAACTTTCTGCTGCCTTACTTTTTTTAAGAACCCTGAGTTGGATGGTAGAGTTTACATCAACATCTTTCGTAACAGCAGCGGTTGTGCCGACAGATCAGGGTCACAATGTGAACCTGGTCTATATCAGGGCCTCTGCTTATGAGTAATTCCAAGCGTAAGACCTTATGCTTGATTGATGTTGGAGACATTGTTTGCCTTCGCTTTGGCTGACCTCACATAAAGGTTTCTGTAATGTAATGATACAATAAGAAGTTATAGACTTCATTATGTAGTAACACCTCATAAAAATCCTATAGAACATATTCTGATCTGTGAAGTCCAGCTAGAAGATGTCAACCCTATAAAATAGTTTTCACATACATAAATCCTTTTTAAAAAAAAGGAAAAAGAAAAAAAGAGAAAGACCAAAATCTCCAGAACTTGATAATTATAGGATTCAGATTAGTTCTTGATATACGGGCATCCATGACGAGCTGTTTTAGTGTGTAAATACATCTGATTAACATGGCCCAGGCAGTTAACATGGATCTTAGGAAAAAAACTTTCAAAAGAAATGCTATGGAATGAATTGAAAGCACAAATGGTCAAAATATGATTTTTGTAAAATTTTTATTACTTATTGTATTTGTCTCAGTTGTGGATAAGTTTAAAACATCGCTGACAGACTGACAGTCTGTGGGACATTAGTTCTCCAGCTACAGAGCTTTGTTCAATGTTGATGTTCAACCCCCTGAGTTACCCTCTCTAAAGCATCATTTATTATTAGGTGACATTTTATGCTGTACATATTAAAATAATCATTATAAAGTAATACTGCACTTTTGCTTTATCTCTACAAGCCTATGCGAAAGTTAAAAGTCTTGTTAGGGAACAGTGGTTCAGTCTCTGTACTTTGTATAATCAACATTCATAATGAAAAGCCATATGTATTATTTAATGCTCTCCCTGTTGTCTTGTCATTGTGTGTTGTTCAGAACGGGAACGTTTGTTGCTCAGTGGATCTCGACTGCCTTCAGAACTACTGAAACTCTTTCCTCCTCCCCTCCTCTCGTTACGGGACTGTCACACGGCCTCCTCCATCAGACAACCTTCCCACTGGATCCAGAAGATAGACTCGCACACAAACGTGTGCATGACAGCGTGTGCACAGGAAGTACACGCTGGACAGACTTTGGGTGTCGAAGCGGCGTCCTTACACGGCTACTCTTGACGACGAGCGAGTGTGTGTTTGTATGTGTGTGTTTGAGACTCAGCAGAAGATCCGAGGTCATTGTCACTCTTAAGTGTTTAATGTGTCTTTGTGTTTCTTATATTTATCCCCTAATGTCTTAAGAAAATCTGAGCAAACTCAAACAACCAACCACAGACCAACAGGTGGTCACATTTTTCAATGGTTCATGCATCTGTGGCTCACTCCAGCTTGGTCATCTATACAAAGATGTCACAAAGCCTCTTTATTAGTAACAATAGCTGTGTTTACATGTGCAAAATGTCTTTAATCCGATCATAGTACAGATTAGAATTTGATTGTGTACATGGGCCCTGATAACATCTGTCCGATTATGACAAGCGTTCACATCAATAATTTCGACATGCACAGAACTAACTACAATACCGAAAACGGACAAAGAAGAAGAAGTAGCAGACTTCCATTATAAACAAACATGGCTGTACGCATCTATTATGGAGCAGTATGATGTTCTTCAGAGCCTGCTTTTATTTTTTTTCAGGTTACCGCTTTACATCTACAAGTTTTATCAAATTCTAACCCAAATCCCTTTATTGTTTAACGCAGTAAGGATTTATATGCACAGCGTTGGGATTAACTATTGGCTTAGCCCAGCTTTCTCAATCGGAATGAAATGTTCATCCGAATGAGTTTGATCGGGTTTACATGAAGCATTTTTATCCCAATCAGGCTTTTGATCCGATCACTTGTGTCCATGTAAACGCAGCTATGAAGAAAAAAATGCTGAACTTTTAATGTTTTGTCTCATAAAAAGAAGCTATAGTTTTCATAAAACAAAAGAATGTGAAGAGCTTTACCTATTGCTAATATGGTAAGGAATCAGTTCCCAGACCTGCACTAAGTTGCTCTTGTTGGTGGTTTTTGAAATTTGGAAAACTATCGTACTCCTGTTTGTATGTACAGAAAATACCACTTTCTGACAACATTTTATTTTACAAAAAAAATTTTTTTTAAATAACTTGAACATCACAGCATCATTATAAACCCGTAGGCTCCATTCTCTGATTTGTTGGCTTGTCAGTTCATCATGGAAGTGACCGCAACCTGAATGTCGTATATTTATGTTGATCTTGCACTTTTCTGCTTGCTTGGCAGCTCGGCTTTAGTATATGAAAATAAACTCATTAATGAATGAGTAAAATATCTTCATCCGTTTATAAAGGTGGATATTACTTACATAGTTTTTTTGTTGTAGGTCTATCGTGCTTTGGAAAAACATGAAAAGGCTACTCTGATTGTTTTAATCTACTGATGATAGGCAGATTGTATTAATACCCAAACAGAAGCTGGCGCGTGTTCAGATCTATCATGTAATAAGTTGCTAAAATGCCAAACCAGAATAAACCACATCCTTCACAGATTCCAGTCTCTGAAATGGGGCATAATTTTCCCAATCACTCCACACTTCTTCAAATATTTTCCCTCAGCTTCACTGGCATCTCTCTGATGATAATGATGACCAGATGCTAACATTTTAGCAACAACACTCACATTATCAATGCCGTGTGATGTGTCATAACTAGTTCTTGCGGGGCAGAACAAACACCAACCCAAGCTGTTGATTAAATCAGCACAGCCAGCGACGTGCTGGACTTCTCCTGCATCTCCCAGGGCACTGCATCCTCAGCACCATATGCCACAAAGAAAGGCGGAGGGACAAAAATAAGAGGGGGGAAGGAAATAGAAAGCTGGAGAGTAGGGGGATAATTAAAGCCATGTCACGCAGCCCCAGATTTGAGTATGCCAAGAGGTCACAAAGTGTTGAATCTGTTTACAGACAGCCAGGCTTAATAAGGCAGCACAGTCCAGTGCTTCTACTGCTACAGCTCTGACACCTCCATGCTTTCCTGCTTCGCTTCTATGCTTCAAAACCTCTCTCCAGTGTCATCAAGTTTGTGCAAAGAGTCTAAATGGTTTTGCTTTTTTTCTCCAAAGTCTCAGTGTTGTTCGTGTTCCACTGTAGCCCATTATAAACTACAAGAAATTCAACTTATACACTGTCCATCACTAAAGGCATGCGTCGTGGCAAAGATTGTTATTAAAATACAAAAACACATAAGCAGTGGATTTACAATCTAATATCAGGATATCTATTATCTGTAGGCATAAATGCCAGTCATAGTATCCTTGTTAAGAAGTGGAATTCACCTGAGTAGTTTGCATCGGTTACAGTTCTTAGTAAAGAAAAAAAATAAAATAGGTATGCCCACTGAATTATTTCAAATTTCATCATGAAACAACCACATATCTCAATGTTTCTTTTTGGGATGTTTTGTGATAGACCAGCTCAAAGACAAGCTCAAAGAATGTGTACTTTTGAAGTCACCCAGAGTTAATGCTTTGCTGCACGTTTTATTGCGAAAACAGCTGAAACAAGTCGATGTACGTATGGCCCTGCCAGGTTTCCCCCATTATTTGACAAACAGCTGAGGCTCAGTTAAATTGGATTTAAAGTATTTGTGAACCCCAAATTTTAATTCTTGTTGCAAATTATTTATTTTAGGACTTGAATAGGCCATTCAATCACATAAACATTATTCGATTCAAACTAGTTCATTGGCTGTCCTGCTCAAATGTAAAACTTTGCCACTGCTATGTTTCTTCAAAGGGAAGGTATGTTTAGGGTGTTAATAGTCTTTCATCAAATATTTAACATGTAAACCAAGTTTTATTATTGTTTCATCATTTTTATGAATTTCTTTTAACGAGGACTTTCCTCCTGCCAGTAATTCAAAAAGGCTTTTTTTTGTTTTTCATTATTATTACTAGTTAAAAATATGAGGATAAATGCATACTTTAAAAAAGGCCATACATGTGGAGTGCTTGAATAATTACTATATTGTCAAAAAATTCTTCCAGCTGAGCTTTGAATCTCTGCTGCTCCTCCAGAGTTACCACGGTCCTCATGGCTGCTTCTCTAATTAATACTCCTTTTTCCCAGCCTTTGAGTTAAGGTGGAGAACCATTTCTCAGTAGGTTTGGAGCTGGGCCATA
This sequence comes from Apricaphanius iberus, assembly GCA_028564705.1. NCBI lineage: Eukaryota > Metazoa > Chordata > Actinopteri > Cyprinodontiformes > Aphaniidae > Apricaphanius > Apricaphanius iberus. Next base: position 2,096,753 of record JAPXFQ010002778.1, read on the forward strand.
GTCTTTCCATTTTTAGATAATAGATTGAATTATACATGTGATATGTCCAAATTGTGGTATATTGCTTTTATAACCTAACCTTGCTTTGAACAATTTTGAGCACATTTTTTTTAAGCGCACATTAAATTGCAAAGTTCAAATCCTTTCACTAAATGAGAAGCATCTGAGGAGAACTAGTGGTACTGGGTTTCATCTTGGGGTGGTAGAGTTGAAGGGATTTACTACATCTAATATTCTCCTTTTACAGCTTTCATTTGCATAAAAAGGGAAGATTGTTCTAATAATTTTATTTGGATTCTATTGTTATCTTAAATTTATTTTAATTTGGCCTATCATATAAACATAGCATACTTAGAAATTTCTGGTCGTAATGGAACGAAATATGGATAAGTTCAAAAAGTGTGAAAAATTTTACCAGGTACTGTGGATGAGGATACAGTTTACTCAGAATTAAATGAAAAAATGTTCTTCATTTGGCTTCTGTAATCACCTGTAGTTCCATAGAAATAATGATAAAAAAATAAAAAAATAAAAAACGTGCTGCATTTCAATCAGGGAGCATGCTGCTTTTGTTTTCCAATACACTATTTTGGAGATCACCCTCATGCTTGTCTCATTCCCATTATTTCATAACACAATACATCTTGTGAAAAGGAAACCGTCAGTTGAGAAAGCACACACACACACAAGGAACTGCAGTTAACACTGTCTCTATATTAGTTGAAAGCAGAAATTTGTATAAAAAAATCAGTGATAGGATTTCAAGATTTCTCTGTTGACTTATTTGATATAAAATGACTGCTGTACCACACTATTTGTAAGTCTGTGTGTAAATGTTTTACATACTGACAAAATAAAAAAAAATATTTTTGTGTTCATAGACCAGTTGTGTTAATTTAAATTTACAGATTTTTCTTTTTGTGTACAAGTTCGGTTTTGCTGTAAATATTGTGTAAATGGACGGGTACTGTAAAAACAAAAAAATTGATCTGAATAATTCTCACTACCGCAGCTTCTTAGGATCTCAGTGTTGTAAGTTAAATAAGAGAGAAGCAACATTTTTATTGTTTTTACTATTTCTTTATTTTTATATCCTTGCCTTAACCCTTTTTCCGTTATCATTCGTTTGTCTTTTCACTGTTTAAGGATTTGACTTGTCTGTATGTATATATGCAAAGGCTTCATTAAAACTCAACAGAAATGTACTTTTTAAATAATAAACACAAACATGCAATTTTTAAAGGCGTCCTTGCCAACTAATAAGAAGATGGCATGGACTAATCTTTGAATCAATCTTATTTATTCTTTTTTCCTCATCAACAGATTATATAATCTGAATTTAATTATGTGTTCACCTGAACCAAAAAAATTGGACTGTATACATATAGTAAAACAAAAAAATACAGTTAAAAAGAGAGCATTTTTATTGTTTTACTCCTTTTTAAGAAACCGACATTGTGTCGCTGCTTTCTTTCATTTTTTTATATATATTTTTGTCTACAAAGAAAGCAGCTCCAAATATTTTAGCAATCGATGTGGTGTTTTTTCATTAAGTATCGCCATGAAGAAATCTACAGGTTTGCTCATTGTCAGATCAGAGTGCCCAATGTAGTTTTATTCAAAGGGTTAAGTGTCATTTAAAGACTGTGTCGTGAAAAGATTTTTGCTGTGAACTTATTCTTCTGTTAATAAATATTTAAGTTGTTTAGTTTGTCCCTGTGTGTGCTTTTGTTGTAATGAAATATGTTACACTCTGACATCTGGAACACTTCTTATTCCAGTTCACTAATGAGAAAGCAACAAACAAACAAATTCTAAATTAGCTTAGCATAGAATAGATCAGAAATGTACCTGGTGGAAACATCTTATAAATGGTGTTAATTCAATTCACTTTTATTTATATAGTGCCAGTTCACAACAAATGTCATCTCAAGGCACTTTACAACAAAAGTTATCTCAATACAATTATAAAAAAAATTCCAATCAGTTAAAAGTTTTCTATGTAAGGAATCCCAGCAGAATACGATGAGTCATCGATGTGAGGTTGTGCCCGGATCATGTTGACTCCAACCACAGCAATTCCTCAGCAAACCCTCATACTGAGCAAGCATGTAGCGACAATGGAGAGGAAAAAACTCCCCTTTAACAGGAAGAAACCTCCGGCAGAACCCTGGCTCAGTACAAGCGCTCATCTGCCACGACCGTCTGGGTCTAGCCATCCTTTGCTCTGATTACTGCTTTGCATTCTCTTGAGCTTTCAGAGGCAGTCCCCCAAAATGGTTTTCCAACATTCTTGAAGGAGTTCCTAGAGATCCTTAGTACTTGTTGACCCTTTTTTTGCGGTTCGGCTCAACCCAAATCATCTCAATTGGGTTCAGGTCCGGTGACTTTGGAGGCCAGGTTATTTCACACTTTTTTATAGAAGAACTACATAATTCCATATGTGTTCATTCATAGTTTTGATTCCTTCAGTGTGAATCTACAATGTAAATAGTCGTGAAAAAAAAAGGAAACTCACCGTATGAAAGGATGTGTCCAAACCTTTGGTCTGTACTGTAAGTAAGGAGGAGGATCTCAAACTCTATTCTGGATTTAACAGGGAGCCAATGGAGAGAAACCAAAACAGGATAAATGTGATCTCTTTTTTAATATTCATCAGAACTCTTGCTGCAGTATTTTGGATCAGATGAAGGCTTTTAATTGCATTTTGTGGACTTCCTGATAGTAAGGAATTACAGTAGTAGTAGCCTTGAAGTAACAAATGCATGGACTAGTTTCTCAGCATCATTCCTGGACAGGATGTTTCTAATTTTAGCAATATTCCAGAGGTGAAAGAAAGAAATCTTAGAAACCTGTTTAATATGGGATTTAAATGTCATTTCTTGGTCATAAATTACACCGAGGTTCTTTACACAATAACCAGAGGCCAAATTAATGCTATCCAGATGAAGTGATTTACTTAGCAGTTTCCATTTTAAAGGTTCTGGTCCAAAGACGACAACTTCTGTCTTGTCTGCATTTAAAAGCAGAAAATTATGAGTCTGCCAGGTTTTTATATCTTCCAGACATGCCCCTAATCTACCTAACTGGTTTTATGGATAAATATAATTGTGTATTATCAGCATAACTGTGGAAATTCATACCATGCTGTCTAATTATTTTACCAATTGGAAGCATAAATAAAGTCAAGAGAATCTGTCCAAGCGCAGAACCCTGTGGCACTCCAAAAGTAACCCTTGAGTGTGAAGAAGATTTATCATTAACATGAACAAACTGGAATTTGTCGGACAAATATGATTTAAACCAGCCTAGAGCTGTTCCCTTGATCCCTACAACATGTTCAAGGCTTTCTAAGAGTAATATGATTGACTGTGTCAAAAGCAGCACTGAGATCTAACAAGACCAGAACAGTCACAAATCCATTATCTGAGGCCATTAGAATATCATTAGTAACTTTTACCAGTGCTGTTTCAGTACTATGATAAGCTCTAAAACTTGACTGAAATTCTTCAAACAGTTTGTTGTTTAGATGCTCAAATACTTGATTAGCAACTATTTTTCAAGAATTTTGGATAAGAAAAGAAGGTTAGCTATATGTCTGTAGTTAGCTAAGTCATCTTGATCCAGGGAGGGTTTCTTAAGCAAAGGTTTAATTACAGCAACCTTAAATTCCTGTGGCACATATCCATTTATTAAAGATAGATTCATTGTGTCTAGGATAGGGCCAGTAACCAGAGGGAACACTTCCTTAAATTATTTGGTTGGTATTGGGTCTAACATACAAGTTGAGGGTTTAGATGAAGCTAATATTTGTGATAATTCCAAAAGTTCAACTGTTCTCTCTGATACTGCCTCATTTTGTGAAAGAGAATAAATCATGTTTGGAATAATGCTAATTATTTTATTTTTAATAAAATGTATTTTACTTATGAAGAATCCCATAAAGTCTTCACTACTGAGAGAAGAGGGGAATAGTCGCTCAACAGAGCTATGACTCTGTGTAAGTAATGGCAAATGTACTAAAAAGAAACCTCGGGTTGTTTTTTTTTACCTCTGTTAATAAAACCACAAACAAAAGTCGGTAACAAAAAGTGGTTTTAACGTTTTACAGCTTGGATTAGGAAAAATAAGGATTAGATGTTCAAAAGAGCTGTAGCTAATAATTGGTCTAGGGCGAATTTGCAAATCTGAATGAAAGATGGTTGCAACTCCTCCTCCTCGCCCAGTACTTCTAGGAATGTGAAAATGTTGATAATTGGAAGGAGTTGACTGATTTATAATTACAAAATCCTCCTACTGCAGCTAGGTTTCTGATAGGCACATTTATTTTATTATCACATATCAAATCATTTACTAATAAAGTCTTTAAGGAGAGCTATCTTATGTTCAGTAAACCACATCTCATTGCCCTATTTCCTATAGTCTATTTGATTTTGGCCGTAGGAAAGACACTGTTAACAAGGGAAAAAGTGAGAAAAATCATAAAGTTAGAAAAAAATTATTTGGTAATATGTAAAACCTGGTAATTAAAGTTTGTAAACAGATATTAATGTAATATATAGTTAATTGATAGTGAAGGGGTGTAATTTAGGAGTTACATTTTCACCAAAATTATTAGAATGCAATTACCTGACAGTTTATAATAAAATGTTAACAATGAATTGCTTGTTAAATGATAAAATGCAAATAATTTTATATTTTGTCTTGTTTATACTCATTTGTCCTTTTAGGGTTGCCGGGGGCTGGTGCCTATTGCCAGTGAAAGCCCTACAAAAGAGTGGCGACTGAATTTATACATTATTGTTGGATTACTGGATTACAGAGCTGTAAAATGAGATTGTACCTTTATATTTGTCGCCCTGAAAAGTCTTACTTGTAAGGTAAATATAAAGTCGTGTATAAATGGAATTTGGCAGAATCATAGAAGATGGACGCCTTCAATGCACTATTCAGTGGAAACATAAAGCATATGTCCAAGTCTCAACAATGAGGCCTCTGTGCACTGTTATGAAAATTCCCAATACAACAAGAAACATATGTAAGTTTTTATGCCTCTTTACAGATAAGACTGTTATTTTGATGCTGGAGGAAGGTCGTTTCATTGGCCGCTATGAACACTTTTCAAGTGTGTGAGAAGGAATAGAAAATCAAAGCAATTTAGGATGATTTATAGGGGTTTTTGTGTGTGTGTGTTTTTTTTTTTGCACAACTAAAATCTATAAATCTATAATGTCTAGACAGAAATCACCATGGTTTGTCGAAAGGGAGTTTAAGAGTGGAATAGAAGAATGACGAAAAAGATTTAGTGGTCTAACAAACATACATTTTAAAAACTCGGCTTTTTACTTGCTCAAAGAAAATGATAACACAGCATCATGTACATATCATTCTAACATTTATCAATATACATTTGAACCAGATAGTTAAATACACCATTTAACGTAAATGACTAAATTTCTGACATGAAGCTAGACTAAACTTTTCCAGTTTTGATCTGTTAATGTTATTCAAACTTTTTTCTCACTGGTTAAATGCCAGAAGCGAATATGTTAAACAAATCTGATTTTAACTTTCTGCGATGAACTGGCGATCTGTCCATTGCAGGTCGCCAGTCTATCAATGGCGACGATGCCGCAGTGAAAGATCAGTGGCGTCCATCTCCGACATAAGTTGCGTCTATCTCTCACACAATGACAGCTGGAGATAGACTCCATCCCCTCCTTGGATGGATAGTAGATAAATTGATTTCAACTCTATAGATTTCATTACCAGATTGATTGCTATAATGACTGGTATCCCTGAAATGCTACTTAAAAAACACCAAATATTACCATAAAACAGAAAGTTTAAAGGAAGCACCATGGAAGCACCCTACCTTTGTAGGCACTTTGTTTGGCACTGCAACATATATGAAGTGAAACATGCAAAGATTCGGAAAACAATAAGAAAAAAATAGTTATATTGTCATTATTATTATACTATAATTATATGTCATTATTCTTCTATTTTATGTCAGACATTTCTGATTCCTCTAAATGTCACTTTACTACCAGAGAACAATCACGTTATTTTAAAATATTTTCATCATACCAAACCCTTCGTTGTATTTTTAAGCTGCTACAAGGCCTTAAGAGTTTGTTATACTTGTTAACATTCTTATTTTTTTTATTCCAGTGAAACTGAAGTTTAAAGGTATGAAAGTGTCACCAAAGTTTCCTTTATAATGAGACAAACCGCTGAGTATCAACAGTGCTGCAGCTGTAACACTCAAGAGAATACATACTTTTTAATATAAAACAAGAATTATTATGTCATCCATCCCAGTGGGTCTTCATGCGCATCTGTTTGTTGCAGATCAGGGGGAATATCTTCATCGTGGATGATAAAGTGAGTTGCCTCTGTGGGGGAAACACTTTGTTAGCAGCACTGAGGTTCAGTCAATTAACCTGCTGTCAGTCAGTTGTAGAGCTACTGCTCTTTCCTCAACATTCTGTCATGGTCACGGTGAGCCATGGCAGCTGTCCCCTTGTGCTGTCTGTCCGTCACGTTAGCGCCCTTCAGTTGGGAGTGGCTCCCCCCCAACGGTGTTTACCATTCATGGGCTGGAACCCTGGAAGCAACCACTGAGGTGATTGAGTGACTCCCTTAGCAACAATTCTCATCTACTCTATGGATCTAGGGAAAGGAATACAACAGCCATCTATGTATGACCTTATGATGGGAAATTGATTTTTCTATATGAACTTTAATCTAACTTTATATCTAACGTATTATGCTTTCTGACTGATTTGCTGCTTCTAAACAACAGAGAGCATCAATGGTACTTTGGTCACCATCACTGCCTCCTCCTGCAACAAACTTTGCCTTGCATGATAAACCAGAGCAGCCATATTGTAATGCAACATGCAATACATCAACAAAGATTAGGCGGCTTAGATGGCTATTGGCATCCTGACCAATCAATGCATATATAATTTAAGAGCTCAGGTGGGTCAGTGACAAGCTGAGGCATCATGCCACAACTGACCCAGGGGTCCGATACAGGAATGTTTACCCAGGGACACCCAGCTGAATTGTGTTACTTGTAATCTGGAAATTCACTTGACACAGTAACATTAATATTTATGCTAATTAGTCTATTTACTTGTTTAAGAAAAAAGTCACGATGAAATTAAAATACAAGCATATTATTTTGCAACCAACCAAATACAGTAGAGCTTGGCAACCTCCAACTGTTGAAGTTGTCCCACTTAAAATGATGAAAGAGGTCTGTTATTTTTGTTACAGACCCACTTCAACTTTAAGAGACAGAATGTAAATTCAGGAAATCACATTGTGATTGTTAAAGAATTTATTTCTATAATGGTTCAAGAAATAAGTATTTAGAATCTACAAACAAGTCCCTTAGTTATCCTTTGAGTTATGTAGTTGTCAGTGTACCATCATGGAGACCGCGGTGCATTGGAGTGGGGGGATCTGCCTTGACCGTCATGATCGTGCTCCCCAACACTGCAAGAAGTGCAGGCAAATTTATCGCTCCAGTGTCTCAATACCTGGGTGGTGTCACACTAGAAATCTGTCCTGCTACTGAGTACAAATACTTCATTAAATGTTTGTTAGAAATAAATATTTGTATAAAAAAACATTTTATTTGTGCCTTTCCGAATGCCGGGATGGTGGGTTCCATCCCAAATCCAGCACCCTGACACTATACTCATGCCGTATGGAAGGAGGCCGAGGACTGATGAGGGTCAGAGGCACTATCCAGGATAAAACATCGAAGCTCCATAAGTACATCAAGGACAAGGCTTCAACGGATGACATACTTAGTGAATGCATGAGACAAAGGCAAGATGAGGAGGTGCTGGAGGAGGAACCATCATGGGAGGACAAGCCCTTACTCAAGAAATCCTACCAATGATTAGAGAGGGCTGGCCTACAGGACACCACAAAGTCACTCATCCTGGCAGCACAGGAGCAGGCTCTGTGCACCAGAGCGATTGACACACAAATCTACCACACCAGACAAGACCCAAGGTGTAGACTGTGGAAAGAGTCATCTGAGACAATCCAGCACATAACAGCAGGGTGTAAAATGCTGGCAGGGAAAGCATACATGGAACGTCATAGCCAAGTGACTACAATGGCACCATCAGGGAGTGGCCATGGCCACCCCAGGCCGACTCGTGGCCTCCCCATTGGCCATGATAAATTTTAGTAGCGTCAGTTGTGCATTTCATCCCTAACACACAGCCAATAAGGTAAGCTGCGCTAGACCTTCGATTACACGCAGTTGCCAGCCCTCCTGCACGCTCCTTCCTCCCTCCTTGATGCTTTTGCGCGCCTAGACAGAAACAGCTCAGCGCCTGCCTTTGAATTTCATCCCTAATGCACAGCAAGGCAGGCAAGTCGCTTCAGACCCTCAATCGCAGCCAGCCCTCTCACCCGCCAGCAGCGAACCTCCCTCCCTTCCTGCTTCTCCCCCAGCTATTGTTGCGAAGCTCACACAGTAACAGCTCAGAGCAAAAGTTAAGAGTTAAGAAACAAGACGAAAAAGGCTACGGATAAATAGTTTAGTCGAAAATATTCTTTAGTACAAGAAGATTGGAAAATGTGTCGTGACAGATGGTTACAGTATAGGCTAATCTTACAGCAGCTTTTTGATGTGTTTATGACACGGTTTGACAACTAACTTCGTTAGTTGGTGCATTATGTCAATTTTCAGACAATGAGTAGAAAGTTCATAGACATATCTTCTTATTTTATGAAGAGTGAAATAGATGACAGGAGAGCAACATATGCTTAGTGAGGAGGTGGAGGATGGAAGAGAGAAACAGACAGAGCATCATTGAATTACAAATCATGACAATCACTCAAAGCTTTGTGATTCATGTTTATTAGTTTGTGAGTTTTATTAGTCTGAATAGAAATAACTATAGGCCATTATTACAGCTATAATCGATAATTATGAGACGGACTTACTATCAGAATAACTGATTTTGCCTCTCTCAGCCTCCTTAAATTCTGATTACGATCTATTAGTGAATAAAGACTTCATTAAACTTGTTGGTATCTGCTTTTCCCCAGTAACTGTTTTGTTTACAATAAATGTACACATTATGCAGGGCCGGCCCAAAGTCTTACCGGTTCTTAAGCAGATTTTGACTCAGAGGGCCACCCTTTCTGTTAAGATCACTAACCACAATAACAGCGTTTCAATCACAATTTGATCTAATCTGGGAAAGTAGGCGGAGTTTATTTGGCTGATCCTAAAAATCAATCAGAGGTTAATATTTGATCGTTAATATTAGCTGGACAATCTGAAGCTCAAACAAAATAGAAAGGTTAAACTAAAGCATCAGATTGTAACAATGGTAACAAATAATTAAACAATGAATATTAAAAAAGTTATTTTAAATTTTGCTTTCATTTAATTAAAATATTTAAGTATAATTAAAATGTTTTTATTAATTAATTAGTACAGTATATACATTTTTATTGCTTTAAATGTAATTCATTTTTAAAAAATTGCACCGTTTATAAAATACGAATAGAATATTCATTAAAAAATTATCAAATTAGTTGCAAAGAAACTTGCCTAGTTACTTTTAAACATTTAAACAATTGATTTTTTTTATAATTTACACTGAAGCAAAACTAAATCAAATGGAGTAATATTCACATTTTCATAAATTGTAACATCTGTAGTCTGTTCAATTTCCGTATTTATGGGGGGCCCCCGGATGGGTTTGGTGGGCCCTAACAGGCGCTTAGTTCTCTTATACCTTTGGCCAACTCTGATCATACACCAAATACAATTGAAACATAAAACAGAATTGTTGTACAACTATAAATGTTAGCTGTACTGTGTTATTAGTCTATGCACATTATATTATTAGTAATATTAAATATAACACAATAAACCAAAGTATATCAGTAGGAGTTTCCTTAAGTCTTTATGATAATATTCAACAGGTCGGTTTACTACAGCAGTAGAATAACAATCTGAAATTATGGTTTTATTAAGATTTTGATGTGCCACCCCAAAAATTTAAGTGGTTCCATCTGTCCACCCCTATGAAACATTTCTGGAGGCGCCACTGAGGGGCTGGCATAGTACACAGAAACATCATTGCGGAGTATGGGATGGAAACCCCAAAGTCAAAGTGCGAAACACGTCCAAAGGTGGTGGAGAATGACCGAGCAAAGATCCTGTGGGAGTTCCAGATCCAGACAGACAGGATGGTAATGGTGAACCAATCGGACATTGTGGTGGTTGATAAAGAGCAGAGGAAAGCCGTCGTGGTGGATGTGGCAATACCAAGTGATGGTAACATCAAGAAGAAGGAGCATGAGAAACTTGAGAAATACCAAAGGCTCAGAGAGGAGGTAGAGAAGGCTTGGAATGTGAAGGTGACAGTAGTACCCGTGGTAATCGGAGAACTCAGGGAAGTGACCCTCAAACTGGAGGAATGGCTTCGGCAGATCCCTGGAAGAACCTCAGACATCTCAGTACAGAAAAGTGCAGCACTTGGAACAGCAAAGATACTGTGCAGGACCCTCAAGCTCCCAGGCCTCTGGTAGAGGACCCCAGCTTGGAATGGATGGGAAACTTTCCACGAGTGTTTTTTTTTTTTCAATATATATGGTTGGAATTCGTCTTTGAAACACCACCAGTAAAGTAAATAAAGTTGTAAGTTATGTCATTTGTTCAAAGTCAGCATGATTTGCATTGATGTTAGCTAATCACAGGTGAGACATTTGCGTATCACGAATAATAATAACTTAGACTACGAATCATATTCCTTCTCCCCACCCACTCTTCTGACAATCTTCGGCCTCCTGAAACAGGAGCAGCAGGGCATTTTTTACTTCATAAAACAACATACAAGGCATCAATTCATACTATAGACCATAGAAAATTGATTGGAGAAAAAACAAATGAATGAAACGTTTTAGTAACGTTTTAGTCTTTAACATCTGAACTCACATTTGCAGTGTATTTCACTTATCTACAAATTTTATACATAAACATAAATGAGTTATCTCAAATCATTCTCATGTGCACCAAAAACTGATGAATTTGGTTCTGTAAATGATTTGTATGTATTGTTGTCATGAGAACATGTAAGCACTGAGGTGAGAGTTTGCGAACAACAAATTTGGATAAAAACAAAACAGTAGGTGTTACTGAATATGTTCACTAACACTGTGTAATCACCATCTATCAATGGTTCTCAAACGTTTTAGACTGAGCTCAATTCAGAGGAGCACATACCGGAGTCAAACAAGAACGCATCATCTTTATAACTCAGACAGGTTCTGCATCTCCCTTCCTCTTCCAAGAGGAAGCACTTTTTGCCATCAAACTGGTAAGGAAATAATCTTCTGTGCTTTTCTGCATTTGGTGGCGGCTTGACAGATTTATATGAGAGCCTGCCAGTGCCAGCTGAGCTCCAATGGGTGGCTGAGCTATGTTGGAGAGGGTTCTAGCAACTATTAGATCTAAGCCAGTGGAGCTCCGGAAGAAGTGTCCGCAGCCAGGTGCTGCTGTTTCGTCACGCCACCATGGGCACTGATTTGTGGATGTATAGTGGCAAACAAGTCTGGGATGTAAGGGTGAAAGATTACTAGTCCCATAAAAAATGCAAATATAAAAAATTATAAATCACTGACAGTCTTTCATTACTAGTATGCTTTTATGAAAGCTGATTTTAGCTGCATCGAGAAATTATACACATTGTGAACTTTCAGTCTGGCAACAGTTATGTCCAATTGAAAGGAAAAAGGGTAAACAAGAGATCTAGCACAGAACTGAGCATTTGACTGTCATAGATGTACATTTTTTATTTGGTTGCTACTTCAAATTATTAATTATTAATTATATTAATTATAATTGTAAATCCACAGCACACAGGCCACTTAGGCATCAGCATTTAGTTGGGATTTAGTATCTGTCCATTTGATAAATCCAAGTCTCTCTGACTTTGTCTTTTATCTCTAATTCGATCTGCATTTTCTGAGTAAAATCAACAACCAGTTGTCTTTCTGCCCGATCTTTCTCAGTTATTGGTGTGCATCGTGTCTAGTTTTCAAACCAGCAAATTCAATCTCGCCACATGCGGAAAAAAGACATACAAGAACAAAAGTTCAGCAACCTTAAACTGATTGTACTTGAAGGTATTCTTGGTAATGTACGGAATCAATAAAACTGTCACAACTCCAGCCATTCATCACATCATAACCTTTGAAATCCTTGAACTGCAAATTACTACTACTTTAAACACCACACACATAAAACTCAAAGGTTTTCAGCAAAGGAATTCTCTAAAGAAATGTAATCTTTTGGGTAATTTATAGATTGAGAAGACAATAAAGTCAGAGACTTGACCGTTAGAGTAGTTTGAGAATGTCATGTCTGGCCAGAAACAATTTGACAGCTTAAACCAATTAAAACGTCAACTGCCAGTGGCCACCATGACCTTCACAGACACGCTCTGACCAGTGGCGTTAATTTTCTGCCACAGTTGATTAGGCAGTAACATTCATCATTTAGGCAAATAGATTTAATCTGTAAGGGGCACACAGCATTTCACAACCACTAGGTATTATTATTAAAAAGAAAAAAAACAGCATTTTGTGGTTTTATTATCAAAAGAACATTGAAGAATGTTGGATCAGAAGATGTAAATGTGCTGGATTTGGAGCTTTAACAGCAAATGCAAATAATGGGTTGAATTAAGGGTATATGCAGGGATCTCTAAATATTTCCTTTTATTTCATTGTTGTAACAAAATCAAAAAATAAAGACTATTACATAACATTAAATTTACCATGGGCATCACATATTACGATTTTCAGATACCAATAGAAAAATTTAAAGGGATTACAGTCATAGAAAAAAGAAATATATATTGATGATTAATAAACTAGTACTGTTACTAATGAGGAATAGTCTATTTGAGAGAGTCTTTGTGTTTTTAATTGCAGATGTGCTGTTAATCATTTCATCAAGTAGACATGTATAATTTTTTTATTCATTGTTTGACTGTAGGTGGATCAGGTCTCGACCAACCGACTGATTATTTTCACTTGGAATCCAAAATAAATTTTGATACTCTTTCAATACTTTTTTTAAGGCCTTGTTTACCTGATAACAGTTCCTCCTGATGTCAAAGTAACTTAAGTAAGCTTCAGAACAAAAATTGGTGTTTTCAGCCACAGGGTTCAGCCCCTGTTTAAAATTCTCAACTTCTAGCCAATTAGCAAATTTAGGCAATTTTCTGTAGTATTACCTCGCTTCACTATAAAGTCACATCATATACAGATGAACATCATGTCGGATGGAACATCTGTAGCGATAGTATGTAAAGTCATGTGGTACAGAAATTCGAGCAAAAAGCCAGCGTAAAAGAATGAAAAACAATTGTATCTTATTATGGTGCGTTCACATCGCCCAAAACGTCAAGAGTGACAATATTACATGTAAAATCAATGGTGGAGGCCGTCAGAGGGGCCTCAGAGTCTGTGCGGTACTGTGTGTGCTTTGGCCGTGTCAGTTTTTGAAACTTTCCCTGGGGACCATGCTTCAAAGCAGCAAAAGCCAGCAACGCAGAAGTTGAGCTAGCTGAACTTCGGTGGTGCCGCCTGAGTGTAGTGACATCGCACAACGTCAATATTGTCTTGCCGGCCATGGTCCACCATTGTTTTAAAGGGCTTATATCATGCAAAACCAAGTTTCTGGAGTTTTCAACCATGTGGTAGTGGAGATTTCTCATAAAAACACTGCCAGTGTGGTTTTTGGCTTAATTCCTGTATCTCTGAGTAATCTTCCTTAATCCTGCTTTCTGAGCAGCTGCACTGCCCTCTCCTAGCAAATGACTGATTTTACATCACTAAGTGAAAACAAGAAAGTGCTAGAGGTGTCTGCATCGCCCCTGCAGAGAGAACAGCTTACCTGTGGTAAAGTTGCAAATACACCCGCCCCTTTGCCAAAGCACATAGCTGCTTCGGTTTTAGCAGCTGAACTAACTTTTTTGTTGGAATTTTACTTTCTCTGTAAAAACGCCCAGTTGGCTGCATTGATTACAGGACTTTATTCCACCTTCCTAAGGAACAGCAGCTGGATCAAAGAACAAAGATGCCTGATGGACAGAGAAGTAAGTAGCTACATGCTAATGTGTGTCAGCCATTCATCAAGCTGCTTATGTGATCTTAAAACAGCATTGTGTGGTTAACTAATTGATCTGTAGCATCTCAAAATCTTCAGTAAACAGGTGCTAACAACACCCACGGCTTTTTTTTAATATACTGGGCTGGAAAGAGTGGCCTTTCGGACTTAGCTATGTTAGTTTGGGTTCTGTCTATAACCTGGTAGATTTAGCAGCTGAAATAAGCTTTATTGACTCAGTTTTTTACAAAGATAAATAAGTAGACCAAATGTCCAAGCCCTTAATATGACACAGTTTGATTGTGGTACTTGGTGCACTTCAAATTTATGTCAAACTCTGGGTCAAGATGAGGCTAAGCCTGTTTTTCTCAGTAAGAGCGGTGCTGCGGGGGGCGGGGTTGGTTACTCCAGAACAACACATCTGCAGAAAATCTGAAGATCAAAACAGCTCTGAGGGTTTAGCTCTGCTTTTCTATTGTGGTGTTAGCCCCTATTAAAGATTTAGATTTTTTTAAGTCGAGATAAATTCATTATATCTTCCGCACACAGCAAAGAGGTAAAATTATTAATTCCGTTTCAAATAATTAAAAATTTAAATATGTATGGATTTGAATATGAAGATTTATTTATGTTTTACAAATGCTTTTCAAGTTTTAATAAAACTATAACATGTATAAATATTTATTTTGGAACTTTTTGAATTGTGAAATGCTTGGCTTTCCATACCTGTTGCGGTCCACATTGTTACTACAGTTGGCTATTTTCAGCCACTGTCACATTTTTAGATATGAGCCTTGAAGTTAATAATCAGAACATTCAGGCTGAGGGTCTACAGCAGTAACTTCTTTTCCTTTACGAAAGCTAACCAGCTAACCCAGATCCAGTGTGCAACCTTGAGGATGTGCCTGGTAACATTAGGTGAAAGGAGCAGAGAGCAAATTGAAGGTAGGCTGTAGGCTTCCAGAGTTTTGAGAAGTGTTTCTCAGGTGAACGGTGCTGAGGAGAATACTTTGTAAATGTATTTAGTTACAGAATACTGAATACCTGCTTTAAACTGTATTTTGTAACGTATTCTGTTACTTTCCTGAATCCTGGTAGTGTATTCTAAATACTTGGAATATTTCCCCTTAAAATCAGCATTTAAGTCTATAAATGTCACAAAAAGCACTGGTAGCTACTCCCGCAGGAAAACAGAGGGCATATTAATGCTAAACATTACCAACCAAAGGAACTGGTTTTTAGCAGTAATATCGCTTTACATTTTATTAGATCTTATTTTTATTACTGTAAAATGAAGTTTAGCTGTTTATCAGCCACAACCAATTAGGCTTTTTGCGACTTTCTGTTACAAATATGCAAAGTATTGTAAACTGAGATACATTGCACTCCAAATGGGAAGCTTTTATCCTCCTAGCCATAATTTCCGGGAAACTCATCACAACATATAATCAAGCTAACGTCATGTCAGATTCAACCACTGTAACTGTGAGAAATGACCTAACTAACACGATATAGGCCCTGTCAAATAATGGGGGCGGGGGGGGACAGAGGTAGAGCATTTTGTTTTGTCTTTGTACATCATTGCAGTGTCTTTTAATTTCCTTAATGACTTTCACATACCTTGAAAGGCTAGCCAGCCGGATGCTTTGTGTTTCTAGTTTGTGTTGACATTGTATTCTTCCCAACACTGGCAGCGGTGTACAGTTGTGGCCAAAAGTTTTGAGAATGACACAAATATTAGTTTTCACAAAGTTTGCTGCTAAACTGCTTTTAGATCTTAGTTTTAGTTGTTTCTGAGATGTACTGAAATATAATTACAAGCACTTCAGACGTTTTAAAAGGCTTTTACCTACAAGTTCATGACATTTATGCACAGAGTATTTGCAGTGTTGGCACTTCTTTTTCAGGACCTCTGCAGTTCGACTGGGCATGCTCTCAATCAACTTCTAGGCCAAATCCTGACTTATAGCAACCCATTCTTTCATAATCAGTCCTTCGAGTTTGTCAGAATTAGTTGGTTTTTGTTTGTCCACCCGCCTCTTGAGGATTGACCATAAGTTCTCAATGGGATTAAGATCTGGGGAGTTTCCAGGCCATGGACATTTCAACGTTTCGGTCCCCGAGCCACTTAGTTATCACTTTGCCCTATGGCACGGTGCTCCATCGTGCTGGAAAATGCTTTGTTCTTCACCAAACTGTTGTTGGAAGAAGTTGCTGTTGGAGGGTGTTTTGGTACCATTCTTTATTCATGGCTGTGTTTTTGGGCTAAATTGTAAGTGAGCCCACTCCCTTAGATGAGAAGCAACCCCACACATGAATGGTCTCAGGATGCTTTACTGTTGGCGTGACACAGGACTGATGGTAGCGCTCACCTTTTCTTCTCCACACAAGGCTTTTTCCAGATTCCCCAAACAATCGAAAAGAGGCTTCATCAGAGAATATGACTTTGCCCCAGTCCTCAGCAGTCCATTCACCATAACTTTCTGCAGAAGATCAATCTGTCCCTGATGGGGTTTTTTTTGGAGAGAAATGGCTTCTTTGCTGTCCTTCTTGACACCAGGCCATCTTCAAAAGTCCTCGCCTCACTGTGCATGCAGATGCGCTCACACCTGCCTGCTGCCATTCCTGAGCAAGCTCTGCACTGGTGGCACTCCAATCCTACAGCTGAATCCTCTTTAGGAGACAATCCTCTTTAAGAGACAATCCTGGCGCTGGCTGGACTTT
The DNA here is from genome assembly GCA_028564705.1 of Apricaphanius iberus. Lineage (NCBI taxonomy): Eukaryota > Metazoa > Chordata > Actinopteri > Cyprinodontiformes > Aphaniidae > Apricaphanius > Apricaphanius iberus. The sequence continues at coordinate 2,113,647 of JAPXFQ010002778.1, forward strand.
CTCAGACGCCCTGAAGCCTTCTTAACAACAATTGAACCTCTTTTCTTGAAGTTCTTGATAATCCTATAAATTGTTGATTTAGGTGCAATCTTAGTAGCCACAATATCCTTACCTGTGAAGCCATTTTAATGCATGCAATGATGGCTGCACGCATTTCTTTAAACAATATGGGAACAATGATTTCAAGCATCACCCCCCTTTTAACATGTCCAGTCTGCCATTCTAACCCAATCAGCCTGACATAATGATCTCCAGCCTTGTGCCCATCAACATCCTCACCTGAGTTAACAAGACGATTACTGAAATGATCTCAGCAGGTCCTTTAATGACAGCAATGAAATGCAGTGGAATTTTCATGGCAAAGAAGGACTATACAATTCATCTGATCACAGTTCATAACATTCTGGAGCAAATTGCTGTTATAAAAACTTACGCAGCAACTTTTCCAATTTCCAGTATTTATGTAATTCTCAAAACTTTTGGCCACGACTGTAGTTTATTGAGACCTGGAAGCAAACATTTACAAAAAAATGTAAGAGTTTTCCTACCTGGATCAATCACTAACCTTTGCAAAAATAGTTTAGGTTGTAATACGAATATGCCGCTTCGTTAATTGATACCGATTTAAAGCTGCTCCACCAATCACTGCAGTTTGCTTGCATACTTCACAGTTTGACATCAGATGCATAAGCGGTGCTACGCTATGACTAGTGATGCCAGATTTGATCTTTTCCCCCTTTTTAACATCCATGGCTTTAGTCAGGAATGCTCAAATGAAATCTAGCATCACTTGGAAAAAAATGAACTGCGAGAGAGAGCCGTTGAATGCATAATTTCCTTCACTAGAAGGTTTATTTAGCATCGGTTGTGGCTCCAACCCCCCCAGCTCCGGGTCTGAATCCATACCTGGCAACTTACTTTTATGCTGGTGTTTGATAGTTGAGAATGTTTCGGCCATAAGATATCTATGGTTTCGTCAGCATGTTGTTTAAGGGTATTATGGGATGGTCTACACAACATGGAGAGACACATTTCCCAACACTTATATCTTAATCTTTCAGGTGGAAAGTGTAAAAACCACAAGTATTCCAATGGTATTACGAAAGTAACTATTTCGATACCATGTTTAAAAATAGTAACTGTAACTGAATACAGTTACAGTAATTAGTATTCTGAATATACACCGCCGTCTGCCGGTACACGTATTCCGTTACTGTCCAACAGGTAAATGTTGAGGTGCCGCCTCTTCATATCAAAGTGATGAAGACTGTCTGAAGCTCTGTTATTATTTTCTCTCATCCTGTAGTGCACCAAGCATTTTTTTAGACTTGGATAAGCTACCTGAAAGTCTGTTATTTTCTCTGCAGCCAAAACAACTTCTGTGTTTTGGGAGGGGACGAGGGAGATCTGAAACCACTACTGCAAGTAAATAATCAGGCACATATTTTCCTTCACAAACAGGCCAAAAAGTTTATCCCCAAAATGAGGAATTGAATCAGTCACTCTTGGGCTGCAGCTGTCAAATATTTTAGTATTTGATACCAAGTTAATTGAGTAATCAGATAAAGAAATTATTTACAATTCTTATTCATTCATTAATGGGGCAAAAGACGTGCAGCCTACGGCATTATCTGCCCAAAACTCCTTTATTTCACCAATGCTTTGTTATGAATTGCTAGCACTATTCCCCTGTGAGTTTGGAACATCCTGGAGGTGCTTTGTTGTTGTCTGCAGGAGGGTTTTACAGACTTTTAACTCAACTAAGTCCAACTTAGACAAACCGGCAAATTCAATGACACAACAGCTGGTTGCAATTGCATCAGTAGTCTGTGCAGGTTGCAGAAAGGCAGCCTCTGGAAGTCGAACATAGTCCACTTGGTCATTCTGTTTGTGCAATTTGGAAACTCGCAAACTGCTGTAAAACAGCCCTGCAGACAACAACGAAGCACCTCTCAGACATCTCGAATTTACGGGGGAATAGTGCTAGCAATTCATAACAAAACATTGGTAAAATTAAGGAGTTTTGTGGCAGAAAATGCCTAAATTAGAGGTTGAACATCATTTACCGCATGAACTCCAATTATAGGAAAATACGCTGATATCAGATGGATCTAAACCTCTCCTGAAGGCTCCAAACTTGTCTGAGTGAGTAAATGAGCGTCATGCATGCCATAAAAAAGGTCAATGTTTGCAAAAAACCTCCAGCGAGTCCTGGGTCTTCCTCTGGGTCTCCTCCCGGTGGGACGTGCCCAGAACACCTCACTAGGGAGTTATCCAGAAGGGATCCTGACCAAATATCTGACCCACCTCAACTGGCTACTCTCGATGTGGAGGAGCAACGGCTCTACTCTAAGTCCCCTCCGGATGACCAAACTTTTCACCCTATCTCTAAGGGATAATAACCCAGCTATCCTACCATTTTTTTATAACTGTGTTGGAAATATCTGAAGGCTGTACGTAATTTTTAAATATTAGAATTCATACAACCCTCCTATTGCTTAAACTAATGCGCTCCATAGAGTCCGATCTAAGTGCAGTGCCTGCTGCTTTAAGTCTAGGCTTTCCTGCAATTCACGGGTCAGGAAACGGTTTGTTCCGTTGGTCTTCAACTCCTGGTCGCTTCAATGGGATAATGTTTATTTAGGTTAAAACCTTTTTTCTGAAGTCATTAACTTAATTCCAGTCTCCATTGTGGGAGCGAAGCGCGGATACTGCCTGCAGATTAACATTTAAACTCTCACGAGCGGTAATTTATTCTGTCCAAGGCAAAAATCAAAAACCTCATGTCAATTAACTTCTGCAACAGTCTGACTATTAGATTACCAAAGAGAAAGGTAAGCATTTGTGTTCCATGCCGTGCAGGAACCACATTAGGTATTCTTATAATAAGCGAAAGCGTTTAATTTCATTTCTATGTGTAATTCTCTGGTCAGGTTGTTTTGATTGAATACTGCTTAAACTGATATTAAAAAATAGATTCTCTTCATGATTGCGGGAGACATATATATATATATATATATATATATATATATATATATATATATATATATATATATATATATATGTATAATTTTTGTTAGTAATTATTTGGTACAAGCAGGGACTCTTGAGAAATCCTGACAGAAATTTGATCATTTTGCTTGCGTATATGTGCCTTCTTAAAGAGAAAATATCTACCCAGTAAATATGACAAAGACAGATAACATGACTCTCAGTGGAGAATGAGACAAGCAGAAATGTTAAGGAAGTCCTGAGAGAGTCATTTAATAGAGCATTGTATGCTTTAAAATCCACCTACACACACACACACACAAAGGTAATGAAGCATTGTAGTGGGCTGAGCCTGGCTGAGGCTGATAACATCCCATTGTGCCTGATGGAGCACAATGGTCCATGTAAATAGAACCACAATGTCTGTGCACAAAAGTCGAACATGATTATCATGATCCCAACACACCAACCTTCCCCTAAAAGATAGATTGATGTATCTGGGCGCTAGGCTGATAGCTAAGAGGGCACCCTGAAGAACAGGAGGTCAAAAAATGTCAAAGATTTCTCAGACGGACTGGTCATGAGCAACAAGATATTTTAAAGATCAGAGGACATCTCAAACTAAAAATGAAAATCTGTCAGAAAAGAAAAAAATATCTAATTCGGACATGTGGCCATTGTAGAGCTACTCTGTAGTTAAGAACATTTTCTTTACATTAAAAAGACAGAATTACCTTAAACATTTTGGTTTAAAAAGCATTTTCTGGGGCATTAAGTTACATAGTGGTTAGTGTGGGGACCCCATATACGGAGACTGTAGTCACTAGTACATTTTCGTGTTGTTGTGGACATTTATGTGATGTCTTCTCCTACTACTGTTCCCTGTCAAATAAATGCTACTATGGCCACAAAACCTTGAAAAAAAATATTTTCTTTAAAACATTTTAAAAAGTCCTTGTGTTCAGAGGGTGTGTTTGACGCTGCTTGTTAATTAGTAAGAGTGGAGGTCAACAACGCAACCTGGTAAAACTCCCTTTGGGGGTTTCTGTTTTCAACATCTATTTTCTCTGCTTGCAGACATTTCTCTGCTAGTGCAAATGAGAGCTCAATTTGACCAGCAACACAAACGATACCGAAGGCTTTATCTGAGCGAGCAGATGGAGAGCAAACCTCAGAAACCAACAGCTCATCAACACTCTCTACAGCCCGGAAGACTACTCCTAACTGCCATTAACTTTTAAAAATGATTATGTGGTCTAGTATGTTTGGAATTATTTTGTTTGCAGGGATAATGAAGAGATACTGATATGGCTAAGGGAAAAGAGAAGTACAAGTACTGAAAATGAATTCTAAGAGTCAATTAACCCAAGATAGATGGAGGTTGCAATGCAATTTGGATCCTTTGCAAGTAACTCCAAGGAAGAATGTCTGCTTTTCATTAATGAAAAGGCTGGCATCAATCCCATTGAGATCATTTCAATTATATGAAATAAATGAGCATTTTTTGATTTAAAGGAAGGTTTGCCATACATTGAAATTAGGAGCTACATCGCAACTGACAGAGAATATTAGAAATGACATGATACATGTGATGGTTCAGATTTTTACTCACTTCTGCTTAATCAAACAGCTGAAGAAGGAGGACACACCTAAGTGTGACGTGCAGGGTGCCCTCAACAGATTTCTTGTGGTTTTCTTTTGGTGTCACACTGAAATGTTTTACATTAAGATTTTTTTATTACAAAAAGCTATTCAAAACAACCTGGCTCTATGTGAAAAACTAATTACCCTCTTTGTGTAATCACACATTGTTGTTCAGTGTGTCTTTCAGTAGCAGCATTCAAACCTGAGGTCTACAATCAAGAGGTCACCTAAATAAAACCTGACAACATGCAGTAGGCAAAATGTTAAAAAAAACATAGCCTGTAAAGGATTACGAGCAGGAGAGCTACTTTTCTAAAATGGAGAAAATATTTAAGAGTAGTAAATCCTCACAGGATTGGCTGGCCTACCAAAATGACTTTGAGAGTACACTGATGACTAAATCAGAGGCTCACAAAAGAACTATCAGGAACAATTCAGTTTAATTATATAGCACCAGTTTACAACAAAAGCTATTTCGAGGCACTTTACAAGAAATGTCATTTCATTTTATGTATACATACATACATACATACATACATACATACATACATACATACATACAGACGTGGACAAAATTGTTGGTACCCTTCATTAAATAAAAGAAAAACTCATAATGGTCACAGAAATAACTTTAATCTGACAAAAGTAATAATAAATAAAAATTATATAAATGTTGACCAATGAAAGTCAGACATTGCTTTTCATCCATGCTTCAACGGAATTATTTAAAAAATAAATGCATGAAACAGGCCTGGACAAAAATGATGGTACCCACAACTTAATATTTGGTTGCACAACCTTTTGAGGCAATCACTGCAATCAAATGATTCCTGTAACTGTCAATGAGACTTCTGCACCTCTCAGCAGGTATTTTGGCCCACTCCTCATGAGCAAACTGTTCTAGTTGTTTCCGGTTTGAAGGGCGCCTTTTCCAGACAGCACGTTTCAGCTCCTTCCAAAGATGCTCAATAGGATTGAGATCAGGGCTCATAGAAGGCCAGTGTTTTCCTCTTAGCCCTTCTTGGGTGTTTTTAGCTGTGTGTTTTGGGTCATTTTCCTGTTGTAAGACCCGTGACCTGCGACTGAGACCATGCTTTCTGACACTGGCCAGCACATTGCTCTCTAGAATCCCCTGATAGTCTTGAGATTTCATTGTACCCTGCACAGATTCAAGACACCCTGTGTCAGATGCAGCAAATCAGCCCCAGAACATAACCGAGCCTCCCCCATGTTTCACAGTAGGGACTGTGTTCTTTTCTAGATATGTTACATTTTTCCGTCTGTGAACATAGAGCTGATGTGCCTTGGCAAAAAGTTACATTTTTGTCTCATCTGTCCACAGGACGTTCTCCCAGAAGCTTTGTGGCTCGTCAGCATGTAGTTTGGCATACTCCAGTCTGTTTTTTTTTTTATGATTTGTCCTCTCCTTGTCCGTCTCCCATGTAGCCCTCTTTGGCTCAAACAGCTAAGGATGTTCCGATCTGACATTGATGTTCCTTGAGCATAAAGTTCAGCTTGGATCTACTTTGAAGTCTTTCTAGGCTCTTTTGTTACCATTTGGATTATCTGTCTCTTTGATCTGTCATCAATTTTCCTCCTGCAGCCACGTCCAGGGAGGTTGGCTACAGTCCCATGGATCGTACATTACTGAATGACATGTGCAGCTGTAGTCACAGAAACATCTAGCTGCTTGGAGATGGTCTTATAGCCTTTACAGTTGGTAATATTTCTACATATGTTTTAAACTATTATTCAGAAGGTAAAAGTCTGTTTATATAGTTTGCATGGTTGTAAAAAATATATGGTCTGTCAGTATTTGTTATTGGGATAAGCTTTTAAGTCATAAAACTCTTGGGTAAGTTTTATTGCAGGCTGTAAAAAACAGGATGTCTGTAGATTTAGTATGCGGAACCAAGGCCATGAAGCTGGGAGTGTTGCCGTAAAACCATAAATCTCAGAATGAACTTTTGACCAAGAACTCAGAATGCTCATCCCATGACTGCATCATTCTCTGACAGCCAATAATGGTTAAGACACTGTATGGAAATGTTCTGATTGGAGGGAGAAGAAACGCCTAGAGTCCTGGCGAGGCCTGTTGTCTATAAAGTTGTGAAATGAAGATCGTTCAATTGTCAGATCTCTTTAAATCTGGACCAGAGAAACTAGGGCAACTTTCTCTGTAAACTGCAATTTGTTAATCTGTTCAAAATAAATGTTAAGAACTGGAAATTGGCTCCATTTTGTTTCTGCTTGAACATGCATTGAATTAATTTTGGATAATTATTTAATTTAAATGGTGCAAGTGTGCAGAGTTTTGGACCAGGCTCCAGTTATTTTTTAAGTTAATTAACGGACATGTATTTGCTCTATTGACAATTTGCGCAGAGTTGCGTAGTTTTTTAATTCTATTGATTGGTTAATCTAACATTGGGTAATGTTGTCATGCAAGTTAAATATGTTTTTTTGTTTTGAGCAGATTGACTGTTGCAAGCCCGTAGTGTTGAAGCTGCTCATCTGTCTGTCTCTCTGTTCTGAGCAGGATTGCGACCTTCTTTACGCTCCGTAGAGAAACACCGGTGCCTGCTGGGAGATGGAGTTTCTTACTCTGCGCGCCCAGGGGGGGCTGGTTTTTCTCCGGAGAGGACGGTGGAGCAGATGGAGCGGTCCCTTCAACGACTAAATATCGGAACCAAGGTGCGGATCGGAACTCGACGGGTTGGCCACTCTGCTCAGACAGGACGCTATCTGGGAGCTCCCAGGCTGGCAAACGGAAATAGATTACGGAGCGCCTGGGTCGCCCTCTGAAAATCTGGGACGGATTACCTGGGAGAGGGCTGCGTTTCTTCCAAACGCGCGGCTGAGCACCGACAAATTGGAATTGTGTAAATGGTCCAGCTTTTGGTCGGTCCGGTTTGAGGTCAGTGTTTGATAAATATTGTAAAATGACTGTATGTGTGTGTGAGATGTTTTTTACGCAGGCGCTTTGCGAGACGTGCTGGTGATGTTGCGTTTTGTGTTAAAATGTTATAGTATAAATAATGAACTCGAGTATAATACATAAATTAAAATAGATAAATGAATATATAACTGAATATGATGGATAACTGAAATTAAAAATCTATAAGAATTAGTTGTGAACATTTACGACAGGCCATCAGGGTGGCCGCCCCAAGCTAGGTGCTATGGCGGAGCTAATTCTGTGCGAGTTTTTGCTTGATAGCACGGCTAACATACGACAGCTTTGACTATATGTTTTGATAAATAAATTAGTGGTAATAGGCGGTTTTCTGCCATCTGTTCGAGTCTTTTGAGTGGTTTTCTGGAGGCCGGCGCCAGGAAATTTCTCAAAGCGGACTACGGAACTTATAACAGATTGGTGAAAACCTCCGCGATAAAATAATGTACTAATGTCGAAAAGTCACCGCTTATAATGTTGTGTTTTTTGTTAATGGTTTTGGGCTGTAACGGACGTTGTAGGTTCGGTGTTTTCTGTGCGGAACGGCTGTAAGGAAACATATGTTTCAGTCCGCGTGGGAAGAACAGGAGATGTTTTGTTCATCCCGAATTAAAGTTTGGTGAAGTGGTATACATTGTGCGGATAAAGTCCTGGCATGGCGGTATGTAATTTTCTAAAGTGTGTGTTGCGATTTGCTGGAGTGTTTTCGCCGTACGTTTTGTGCTGTTTTACGTTTCGTTTCACAAAGAAAGCTAACGGTAGCACGTGGCTGTGGCTGCTGCTAAGCTAGCGGTGGTTGCTTCTGTGTGTCAATGTGTTTTGTGGTTGAAACTAACTGCATGTTCTATGTGTTGCAAGCTAAAAGTTGATTTTGGATAGAAAGTGATTACAGACTCCTGCAGACGATTGCCTTGTTAAGACTTAAACTTATTTGGATTTTTGTTAACTTTTTCTGGTTGATTAGGATGTAAAACGGCCTCAAGATAACTGTTCAGATAAATTTTGATTGCAACTCTTTTTCGGCAATGTTTTAGCACATTTTCTACGAAGGGCAATTTAAGGTGTTTCATGTTTAACTGAACTGTTACGGTACGGAGATTAAAGATTAAGAAGTACATGCTGAATTTGGTTAACTGCTTTTGCCTGAGAAGGCTCAATTGATTACATGAGGAGAGCAATTATGCATGTTACAATTAACCGCAAATGACTAAGAACAGTTACTCATGAGTCGATTCTGACTTGGTGAAGTTTTAATTTTTGATTTCATCTTTAAAATTAAAAAGAGGGGAGTGTATAGTCAAAATAAAAGTTGCATTTTTTGAATCTTTAAGTAGGTGGATTTTTTGCTTTTTGATTGATCTAAGCAGGAGTTGATTAAGTTGGCCTAAATAAAGATAAAGCTATAAGTAGTAATTATAAGAATTTAACGAAAAGCAAACGGTGTTAATTGGAAAGCAACAAACTGGTCTAAATTATTTTTTTAAGCACCGTGTTGAATGGTACAGAGAATGAATTCTTTCTGTGATTTAAATAAGTATCATTTATGCTGAAATTATGTTTGGCTTATTTCTGATGGCTCTATAGACTTTAGAAATATAGCTTGGTCTCTGAATAAATGATCTAAAGGAGACTGATGTTAAATTATTTAAACGATTGAACATTAAACATTCTTAAGGATTTTTCTGGATACTAAATGCTTATTGGAGTTATCAAATTTCAACTGGGGCTCAAGGAGTAACCCAGCATATTTCAATTCTGTTAAAAATTGAATGTTTTTACCATGCAAAACAACACTTATCATAGTGATATTTTCTAAACTAGTGGGATTTGAATGTTTGAGTTTGAAGAAAAAAAAAACATTAAAACACAGAGTCATCTTTAAGTAATCAGTTTGTTTTTAAACAGGCTGGGGATAAATTTGAATTGGTCTAAGGATTGAAAGTAATGAATATCGCGGTGATCGAAAATGATGGTTTAATTTGGAAGTAAGAAGTAAATTCTAAATTCATTTATTCTGATCGTGTAGAGGCAAAATGTGATTGGACCAGCTACATTGAAATAATTTTTACCATATATTTGAATGCACATTTTGTTTTGACAAATAAGAATTGGTTTTAGTTTTAAAGTTTAAGATTAATCTTTCAGATGTTATTTATTGATTGTTAGCTAGTCCACTTGATGCTGAGAGTAAATTTACAGGTCCTAAAACATTTTAGAACAGTTCTGATCATAGAATAATGGCATAATATACCATTTGATTAGTGGGGACTCTGTAACTGACAATTTATTTAGATTTTTTGATTTTATTTTCTTTATTTTTTCTTATTTTTATTTTTCCTCTTTCTCTCTCAAAATTTATATATTTGTTCGACTTGGATTCTGACCCAGATTTCTGAATTGCGGTCTGCTTATTAATGAGAACTTTGGAAAATGTTAATTTGAGAAGCTGGATTAAAGAAAACATGATTCAGTGGTAATTTATTTGACATTTCTAGAAGCTTCAATTCAATTTGGTGTTTATCATTGGAGCAACAAAAAGAAGCCTGAGAGGATAATTGGGATACTGAAAAAATGCTGTTTTTTTATTTTTTATTTTTTTATTTTAATGCGACTAGTTTTTGTTTAGAGAAATCTCATCTCTTGAACCTCCTTTATTGAATGTTTTTTTGTTTTACTGCTAAGGGGAATTAGACTACTATGTATCCTACAAAAATTTAAGAGGAGTTTTAGTTGCAAAAATCAGTTTGACTATGTTTGATTCACTTCACAGAATCGGACAGATGTTTTTGAAGTATGAAATGTTTTCATTATTTACAATCAGAATATTTGGGCAAGTTAGCACATTTGTGTTTGTTTAAAGAGGAATCATATAAGCAAAAGTACTTTGAATTTAGATTGGATTGTGTTAAAAAAAAAAAGTACTTTAGGTTTGGCAATTTCTAACAATAAGCAACCACCTGGTTACTTTCACATCAATTTGATCAGGGAATGAGACGTGCATGTTTTGCACTACGGTCTTAAAGTCCCACAGAAATATTTATAGGGAAGCTGTTTTGTCAGTGATTTAAATCTTGGATTTTTCTTTAGAAATATGGATAGAATTTGAAGTATAGCAAACTGAAGACTGTTTTTGTAAACTATGTTGTGTTTATCAGTTAGTACTGTTCTCTGATTTTGTTTTAAACATTTGCTGTTTTTAATTTTGATATTTTTTTGTCTGAGCCAGCTTGATAGAGATCCAGTACACTTAAGTGATGGGGAGTTTGGAGACTGGATCGTTATGGGAAATTGCTCAGATGAGAGGAGTTTCACAGGTAACCTTGATAACACCAACAACAGTTATAATTGGAGGGGAACCTAGTTGGACATTTTTATCTCACTGTAAGTAGCATACTGATATTAGCAGAAATTATTAATTGATTGCAGGGACAGAGTCTGGGAAAAGTGGTGTGAAGTCTGAATTACAAAGGGGTTTAGTTCAATATGAACTATTCGTCTCAATTTCAGTGAAACGGAACCAGGAGAGCCACTTTTCCATAGAGACTATTTACAAGAGGGACAGAAAAAAAAAGATAGAACATTTGCAGATGGTTATCGACTTTATTTTTGTTATTGCAATGTTTTAGTGGTGCTTTAGCAATATCTAACAGAAAAATCCAGCCTTTTTGTTTGTTTCTTTTTTAATTTAATTTTATTTTTCTAAGAACTAAGTGTGTTGATAAAATATTGCGATGGTCAATCTTTATAAATATTTAATTTACACATGAGATGGAAGAGACATTTATCAAATTGACAAAATAGAGAAAGGCATTGCATTGATAAAGTATAGAATATAAATTGGATGAAAAATGAAGGAATCATTAATTAAAATAAGCAGGGGAAGAATTAGAACAACAGTTTAATTAGACATATAAGGATTAATTATCATTCCTGGTGGAGAGAGCAAACCTATTAATTAGTATATTTTTACCAGAATTAATACTGAAGAAATTATTACTAGTATAACTGATTAAAGTAAAATTAAAATAGAGCCCACATAGGCAGTCTGAGTGTGGAAGATATTTAAATTCAGCATTCGAGGAAGGAGACTAATGAATATGAAAATAAAAAGTTTAAATAAAACTTGATTTGAATAGGCTGAGAGGATCGACTCTCTGTCTGTCCTTTTCTTCCTCTAATTATATATTTTTTCTCTTTTTCCCATCCCGCAACAGAGACCCCTCAGATAACATTCTTGAGATGTAATTTATGTTCCTGGGGAGATAAGATGGGTGGGGGTGCGTGGGCTGATGACGGATAGTGCCAGGCGCCCGCCATAACTGCCAAAGAAAGAAAGATCTATACACCAGCGCAGAAGTTCGTCTCTCTTGTGCTCTGCTCCCAAAACAAGGGGGGCACCAGTGACTGTATATTTTCAGGGGTGAACTGGAGGACACCCTAGGGGGGAGCACGTTTCCTCATGCTGAGCTGAACTTTCAAGGACAATATGTGTGAATCCACTTGGCTGGCGTGAAATGGACAGTTTCTGCTGAAGAAGTGATGATCAAAGACTGCTGATTCAATGTCAATGTTGCTGAACTAACCACAAGAGTTTCTGTTTGTCTGATCGAAGGTGGCCGAGGTTCCTCGAACTCTGATAACCCCGTGTCTTCCCCAGGATTATCTCCAGGTAAAATACCACCATTTACCGGGAACAAAATTTGGAAGGAAAAACTGGGCCGATAGCAGGGGGTTGCTGGCTGGTGAGAGAGAAAAATTTTTTTTTTCTTATTTTTACGTTTCATCCACAGGGATGTACTAAATTTAAGAAAGGATATATTGTAATGGAACAGCTAAATCAAACGTAAGTCAGAATTTTATTTGATTTCTAACAGAAAGAATGAATCAAAGTGCTTAACGGTTTAAGATAATTAAAAAGTTGAAATGGATAATAGAATAATTGATAACATTTAAAAGGAGGCATAGTAAAACAGACATAAGTGTCTTAAACTTGATAAATAAAATAAGTAAATAAAAGAATCAATTTGGGTGAACAAGCAAATGGATAGTAATCAGTTGAACTGTAGACAAAAAGTAAACTCTTGAGCCTGCTCTTGCTTTTAAATCCATTAATGAGGGAGGTGTTTTGGTTTAGTTTTCAGGAATAACAACGGTGTTGCACCAAAATAAGATGGATTTGCTCTTTCCCCAGGGATTACTTTTTAATTAGATGGGTGAAATAATTTCTCAGCACAATACAGTTGGATTAGATTGAAAAGGAGTGATCACAAGACCGGATCAAAAACTGTCATTTTTTAGATGTTTACAAGCTTATGCCCCCAGGATTCAGCAGCACGTGAGGAGCACACAGTCTCCTCTGGTCACAGCTGACTACAGCTGCTGAAGGGGTCCAAGGTACAGCTCCAGGTCGAAGGCGTGAGGAGTCAAGTGGTTCAGCCAGTTCCAGATGACAGCTGGGAACACACACAAAGTGCAGCTCCACGCCAACGACGAACCTGGTCGAGGATCAGCAGGAATCTACCTAAAGAGGGTCAAGAAGGTTTTGACCAAGCTGAATCGGAAGCTGAAGCCACAGGCGGCGGGGCCTAGCTCACCCAGAAGGTTGTTTGGGTGGTGATATTACTCATCCAGTGTGATCTATGTGCCAATGAATGAGATGGGCAAATTGAAATTGCCATCTCAAAGAGGGATCTACAGAAGAAGATCACAACTCACCAATCAGCTGCACAGCAGGTTTTGACCACCCCACATCGGTGGGGTAAGCTATTGGAAGAGGGACCAGCTGTGCATTTGTGTATATTGGGGGAAATGCTCAATTAATGAAGTAATTGGCATTTCAGAGAGTGGTTATCTGCATATATGGGAGTAAAACTGGAACACTAAAAAATAGGAGCCCTCCACACTGATCAGCTCTGTACATCGCTCTCCAGCTGCCAGGTGCCATTGGGGGGGCTACAACGAGAGTGAAGAAAGAAGAACAGAATACAAATATAAAGACTGAACATTTATTAATAATTTTTTGCATTTTACAGGTTGTTTAACTATTTGTTTAACTATTTTATTCACAAGTGCAGAATTGTTAATATTGCCTAAGAGGGTTTGTTAAAGAATTTTAATCAGTTAATTTTCAGGATTTCTTAATTTCCAGTTGTTTTTAAGGTTGTATTAAGGTTTGCATTAATAAACAAGAGGGTCTACTAGAGGAAAGACTAAATAGACTCGAGGATTACATTTTTAAAGGGTTCTTAATACCTTCTATTTCACAGGTTTCTTAACACTTTAAGTTTGATTTATTTCAGAATATAACATAGTAAGAATGTATTTGTTCATGGATTTTCTAAGCTTCTTCCACAAGTATTAACATGTATCAAGTCAGATTTAATTATCTCTTCACATGTAAGACATTCTTATACATTTTTGGGTTTTTGAATTTAGTTTGTGGGAATTGTTAAAATAAATTTTTTGGTTAATGCCAAAAGAGGGTGAATTTATAATTAACAGATTTACATTTTTTTAATGGGAGTTAAGGTTAAAGGTACTTTAACAGTTTGTGTTTTGAATTTTAATCTGGAAGTCTTGTTGTGGTATCATATGAAAGACTTCATGTTTTAAACTGATGAAATTTCTTGGATTTGATTTTTTGCATTCTCAAAATGCTTTACAGGTTTTGATCTTAAGTTCTAAACACTAACCTTGAAGGAGAGTACAGATTTAGTCAATCTATTTAAAAAAAAAAAGAGATTGAAAAGAGGGAGTTGTGGTAATATTTCTACATATGTTTTAAACTATTATTCAGAAGGTAAAAGTCTGTTTATATAGTTTGCATGGTTGTAAAAAATATATGGTCTGTCAGTATTTGTTATTGGGATAAGCTTTTAAGTCATAAAACTCTTGGGTAAGTTTTATTGCAGGCTGTAAAAAACAGGATGTCTGTAGATTTAGTATGCGAAACCAAGGCCATGAAGCTGGGAGTGTTGCCGTAAAACCATAAATCTCAGAATGAACTTTTGACCAAGAACTCAGAATGCTCATCCCATGACTGCATAATTCTCTGACAGCCAATAATGGTTAAGACACTGTATGGAAATGTTCTGATTGGAGGGAGAAGAAACGCCTAGAGTCCTGGCGAGGCCTGTTGTCTATAAAGTTGTGAAATAAAGATCATTCAATTGTCAGATCTCTTTAAATCTGGACCAGAGAAACTAGGGCAACTTTCTCTGTAAACTGCAATTTGTTAATCTGTTCAAAATAAATGTTAAGAACTGGAAATTGGCTCCATTTTGTCTCTGCTTGAACATGCATTGAATTAATTTTGGATAATTATTTAATTCAACAACAGTTAACATGCTTGTCTATGATTTTCTTTCTCATCTCCTGAGACAACTCTTTCCTTTGCTTCCTCTGGTTTATATTGAGTGTGGTACACACCACGTCACCAAACAACACAGTGACTACCTGGAGTCCTATATATAGGCCCACTGAGTGATTACAGGATTGTAGACACCTAGGATGCTGATTAGTGGACATACCTTGGATTAACATGTCCCTTTGGTCACATTATTTTCATTCTTTTCTAGGGGTACCATCATTTTTGTCCAGGCCTGTTTCATGCATTTATTTTTTAAATAATTCCGTTGAAGCATGGATGAAAAGCAATGTCTGACTTTCATTGGTCAACATTTATATAATTTTTATTTATTATTACTTTTGTCAGATTAAAGTTATTTCTGTGACCATTATGAGTTTTTCTTTGATTTAATGAAGGGTACCAACAATTTTGTCCACGTCTGTACATACATACATACTACGTACGTATGCATCAAGAGTACATGCAAGCTCATATAGGGAGGGTACGTACCTACCTACCTACCTACCAGTGGCGGCTTGTGGAATTTTCTCCAGGGGGGGCTATGATGATGGCTAGATATTAGGGTTGTAAAACGATTTTTTTTTTAACTAATTAATTACAGGGTAGCTGTGAATTAAACTTAAATAATTAACATTCCTTAATATGACTGAAAAAATAAGAAAACTTGTGTAAAGGGACAAATCCAATTGCCATTGCTCTTTTTTCATGAAATAAAGGAGGATTTAATAGAATTTTGTTTTTAACTCCCCAATTACATTCCCATATGACCCTTTTAAACTATTGATCTTTTAGCAAGTTGCTAACACAAACTAACTGGCTAAAATTTTCTGTACAGTATGTGAAGCTGACTGTTTCTTAATCATGTTGGACCACACTGAGCATCCTCTTAATAGGACTGTCCTACGACAACAGAATGATTTCAGTCAGAGGCTTTAACAGTTTTGCTAGAACAGACTGCTACTGTAGAGGAGGAAACACTGAGCTGTCTATAGAGGTTCTGGTTCAGACTGGGATCACCGTTCAGCCGCACTGTATGACAGACGTCTGTGACGTTGTTTGATTTCAGCCCCACAGCGGGAAGGAGGCGATATGTAATCTCCGCCCCCTCAGGGCGCACCTCTCCTGCTCCCCAAGTTGTCCTATATCTTGTATTGAAGAAGAGCTACTGCGCATGTACAACTTATAACCAGAGTCTATGGGAGCCAAGGCGGAAATACGTCCTCAATCAGACAACGCCGATGAGTGTAACAACCACAACCAACTCCCCTTAAACTATTAAATATTTATCTTACACATCTGAAAGAAAACACATATATTGTGAAATATTTTTATGTTATTATAAAAATTATTTTCCATGTTTCATTCAAGGTAATATTGCATGTTGTGAGTGGTGGGACGGCGCCCTAGTGCCCTCTATTGGCCAGCCGCCACCGATACATACACACACACACACACACCTACATACATACATACCACACACACACACACACACATATACATACACACATACATAAGTACGCACCAATTAATTCTTTAATTGGTTCAATACAGTTCATTATTCCAATCAGTTTGGAAGTTTTCTGTCAAAGGAAACCTAGCAGATTGTATCGAGACATTGACTTGCAGCAGTTCAGTTACTGGAAGCCTCTTCCCAGCTGATGCCCCCCTCCATCAAGCCATCACAGCGGAGCAGAACATTAGACCAGATGTAGCTTCTAAGGAGAGAAAAACACTGAGACAATACAAAGTTAACAGTTGAAACTGGAGAACATCTGTCTTCATATATATTTATATATATATATATATATATATATATATATATATATATATATATATATATATATGAAAGAGGTCAAAGAGGTCAGGTCAAAGTGGGAAACACCTCCAAAGGTGGTGGAGAATGACCAAACAAAGATCCTGTTGGACAGACAGACACGATGGTAATGGTGAACCAACCACACATTGTGGTGGTTGATAAAGGGCAGAGGAAAGCCGTTGTAGTGGATGTGGCAATACCAAGTGATGGTAACATCAAGAAGCAGGAGCATGAGAAACTTGAGAAATACCAAAGGCTCAGAGAGGAGGTAGAGAAGGCTTGGAAGGTGAAGGTGACAGTAGAACCAGTGGTAATCGGAGAATTTGGGGCAGTGACCCCCAAACTGGAGGAATGGCTCCAGCAGATCCCTGGAAGAACCTCAGACATATCAGTCCAGAAAAGTGCAGCACTTTGAACAGCAAATATACTGTACATGTAGAGGGCCCAAACTTGGAATGTCTGTGGTGGGGGAGGGGAGAAAAAAGGCGGGGTACACCCTGGACAGGTCACCAGTCCATCACAGGGCCACATAGAGACAGACAGGACAAACAACCATGCACGCACAAACCCACACCTAAGGACAATTTAGATTGATCAATTAACCTAACAGTCATGTTTTTGGACTGTGGGAGGAAGCCGGAGTACCCGGAGGGAACCCACGCATGCACGGGGAGAACATGCAAACTCCATGCAGAAAGACCCTGGGCCGGGATACGAACCCACAACCTTCAAACAGTATGAACATAAAAAAGCTGAATTCATTAAGCTGATGACAAAATCTCAGATAAAGGTCACAACGTCCCAGGAAAAAAAAAACAATCATCCCCAATAACACGTCCTGGATCACATTTTCTCTCTCAGTAATAAATATTGCTGTTGTTCCTACCTTATTCTTAGCATTATGTCTACAGTTTTTGTCTACACAAACATCCTGAAGGCTGTGTAATATGGTCTTTAAGTCCTAAATATGCTCCTCCAGCCAAGGTTTTGTTGAACATATAATCTTACATTAACTGTTTTCTCAAATATCCCTCTCACAAAATGAGATGGAAGAGAACCCTTTTACAGAGTAAGAGGCAGGAGTAAAACATGACAAGTACTTGACGACGGATACCTGTTATTGGATGTCCTTCCTCTTGTATTTGTCCAATGGCTCAGTTGAGTATTTTTTCATTTATTTTCAAAAATGGCCTCAATTAAAGAGGAGGAACATTTTGTGCATAACTCCATCATAGCTGATTTTGACTGAGCAACTTTTTATTTAAAATTTCTTTTATTTCTTCTCAACTCTTGGAAAAACAGTTGAGAAGAATTAAAACATTTTTAAATATAAAATAGTTTTTATAGTTTCTATACCGCCAATTTCTTGATCTCGTCTTTAAAATCATTGTTTTATTCCTAAACTATTTTAATTGTGGATGAGAGGTGCAAATTCAGAAATTATATGTTGTTTTTTAAAAGATCAGAGTGTATTTTTGTGGACCGAGCCTGAAAACCGTTATGGAAACCAAAAAACATGAACAACTGTTCAAGAAGTTGATATATCATGTGTGTATTCAACTTTTTAATTATCACATGGTGATTAAATGTAGTGGTTTTTTAGGGGTTCTCAGCTGATCCTTGGATAAGGCCAAGGAAATACTAAAAATGAATACAGTAATATTTCAACAATCCACATCTAAACTAAAAAGAAAACATTATTTCAAGTTTTTTCTTCACCCAAACTGAGCTTTAGTGATTTGTTTATTATCAGCAACTCTATATTGCTGACAGTTTATTTTCTTGCACAGTGAAAATAGGAGTTTGTAGTAGCTGTGCAACTTTTACTTCTATAACTTGTTGTGTTTTTTTGTCCACATCCCACTTCTCTTCCATTCATTGGTTTTCTTAGCTGGACTTATCATGTGTTCAGCAAAAGCAGGAAAGAAATGCTTGTACTTTTTTGATTACATAATGAGCCATAAAACACCTTGTAAACCTCATTTCACTCTCGTAGTTCCAAAGATATGAATATGAAAGCATTACATTTTTACAATCACCTAACCTCAGATAATACCCTGCGTTTTTTTGTCCTTTTATAGCCAAAAAAAAAAAGAAATTTAACTGGTGGTCGAATAGAAGTCATCCTACATCTTTGCCCCACCAAGCCTCAGTGCTTTTTACTGAAATGTCTGTAAGTACAGAATTGTCGACATGTGCACAGACTGCCTCCTGTTTTCTGCTTTTTTCTCGGTTTTCTCTGCCCTTTCCAGTTTTGCTCACTAAGCCCAGTCAGTAAATACCACGTCCCCCTCTGTGGGCTCAATCCCTCTTAATACCCTGAAATCTTTAACAGCAGTGGAAAGAAAAGCACAGACAGAAATTGACCCTTTAGTTGAAGGGACATAACTTCACAGTATGCTATAACAGCAATAAATGATGGTCGACATGACATCACAATGTGATCGTCACATTTTAGAAAATAAGGTCAGTAAAAAAGCTAGTTTTGCCAGGTTGCAAATAGAAGTATAAACATATTCCTTCTGTTTCATATTTTATGTGAAAGACCGAAACAAAGTATTTCACAATTGTAAGAGAAAATATGAAAAGAAAATGAACCCTGGTTTTAAAAAGATATTTAAATAAAGATCTGAAAACTTTGGTTAGCATTTGTTGTCTTGAATTTGACTATGCCATTGTAGCATAAGAATACAGTTTGAGCTAAGCAACTTCAATGTAGCTCTCACTGTATTTTTAAGGTAGTCCTGTGAACCTCCACTCCCGTCTTAAATCTTTTGCAACCAAATGTTTTTTAGAACTGCATTGTATTCTCGAGCACATTTTTAATGTACAAATAATATTTGTATAAATAATACAATTATATTGATTATTAATACTTCATATAATAAATAATTCCACGAAGAGCAAAATCTGAGCACATTTTTAATGTACAAATAATAATTGTATAAATAATACAATTATATTGATTAATAATAATTAATATAATAAATAATTCCATGAAGAGCAAAAGCTGAGCACAATTTCACACCTCTTCAGAGGTGTAAAATCTCTGTTGCTCTTGCACAGTTAACGTTGATGTTTTGGTTTCTTTGTCGCCTCACTTCACCTGGGCTGTAAGATTGGTTGAAATTCAGGTCTTCATGAAATTCATGTAGGTTTCCAGTTTTAATGTATTTTTTTTTCCATTTTCAGATGTTTAACTGAACAGAACTGCGAAATGCTAAAATTTTGGAATACTTGTTTAATGACCTAACAATTACTTCACATTTGGACTCATTGCATGTATTTTCACCACACTGTATTTGGGTTGTCAGAGTAACGTGGCTGAAATCAAATTCATACCAGATTTGACATAGTGATGGACAAATTTTTCTTCATCTTTTGGATCCAACACCCAAAAAAAAAATTTAAAAAACCACTAAACATTTATGGTTGAAATGTGAAATGCTGGCAAACCATCACCAAAATGCCTGGGGATAGCTCTCCATCTTAGTTCATTTACAGTTCCTAAATAACTTTGACAGAGCAGCCTTCATGCAGGCATTTGAAGGCAGTGTCAACACATCTTATTTTAGGAACTAGATCTCACTGAATGATGGGTTGATGGTAATAGGACTGAAAACAATTATGTGTTTTATACTGTAGTTATGTCTGTAATCGTGTTGTCCATGTACCCTATTTTATCCTTGCAATGATATTTTCTAAATATTCTAAGTACTTTTCAAGAGTTCTACATTTTCTGATCCAAACATTTTCTTTGAAGACTATAAAAAGCTAAACTACATAACTCCTACATTTGGCTCTTTTGCTTTTGCTTTATCAATCTTCATCAATCTTTTTATATTACCATACTGCCTTTAAATTAATTTTATAAAAGTTCAAAGTCAAAGAATGTAAAAAAAATAAGCAGCAAGTTGGGAAAAGTACTTTATGTGCTTCCTCTTCCGAGTTCCAATTTTCCTTTCTGGTGTTAATTGCACACTGACGAGCCTGTTTCAGTTTCTGTCTTGCTTCAACACCTTTGGTTTAAGCTAACAGGTCATTAATTACTACTGAAGAGTTTTGGAAAAAGCAGTTGAGCTTGTAAATTTCTTATATAAAATCATTTATGTAGTTAGACATAAGGATTTGAAATATCAAAAATGTTTTTGATATACTTTTATACTTAATTGGTTCATCTTGACTATTTTTAGATATACTGTATGTCATATGTGTTGGGATATTGGTGCAGAATTTTGTTGCCAAACTTCATCTTTGTATTGATGGTGTGGTTTAGTTTTGGCAGACACCTGCATCCATCTACACATAAGTATTTCCTTTTAACACCATTTTTGTTTGGTTTGCTATGATCTGTAATTGCATACTTATATTTAAGTGAGTGTTTTTCAACGTTTGCTGGAATTGGCACATTTTGTAAATAGCTACACACCTTTGATTTGCTGTGATTACACGTGCATGCTAAGTGAGTGATTTGTCTTTTTTTTGTCCCTAGTGGCAGCATTTTCAACGCATATGCAAATGCAAAACTGCTGATAGTTTGCATTGTGTGCAAATTCCACACACACAAAAAAACTTTTATTGCAGAGTTGGTTTTGGAATACATAGGTATGTGGTAAATATACATTCTAAAAGATAGGATTATTTATTTATTTAGAGCAAAGCTTTAAAGTGACTGCAAGAGACCAGTATTTTTGTGTTTGAGTGACACCGATGGCCATACAGACCAAAAATCCCAATTGTGCAATTCTACTATACTAAAAGGCAGATAATTCCATCTCCAGAGAAATATATGAAGCAAAATGAGAAACACATCATACTCTTTCATCACAGACAGCCACCGAAGACGTAAATGTGTGAAATAACATTTGTGGAGGGCAAATGGGTGTTGCCCACATTTTGGCCCATTCTTCCATTGGATCTTTTCTTGTCCTGATATGTTTTGGGGCTGTCGCTGGGCAATACAGACTTTCCACTCCCTCCACAGATTCTCGATATTGTTTTTCATGTCACCCCTGTTTTGTTGCCTGGGAAGAGTATAATGAGATCATTGTCATATTGGAAGATCAAGCTACCTTCTATCCGCAAAGCTCTCACTGGTGACAGGAAGTTTTTGCCCAAAAACTCAGCAATCTTCACCTTCCAAAAACGGCGAGTATAGTTTAAACCAGAGTTCTATTTTGCTCTCATTTGACCACCTGACATTCTCCCAATCATCCAGATAGTTTCTGGTAAACTTTAGATGAGCCTGAATATGTGCTGGCTTAACCTCCTTAAGAGCTGCAGGATTTTAATTCATGACAACGTAGTGTTTTACTAATAGTTACCTTTGTTACTGTAGTCCCAGCTCTTGTCAGGTCATTGACCAGTTGAACAGTGTATTAATTCCATTTTCTAAAAATTGTTCCAACAGTTCATCTCTTCTCACCAAGCTGCTTGCCTACTGTAGATTGGCTAAAAAGGATCAACCTGTTGAGGGTTTTTATTAGATGCAAGGTCAACACCATTGGTCTGTAATAAGTCCTTGGATGGGTCTTCAGCATTGGTAAGCAGGCAGTTGTCAAAAATGATGGAGGCTGCAGCAAGGGAAACAGGGCTATGGAAAGCATAAATGGCTGATCAAATCTGTTAAGAATTGGTTCAGATCATACACCCACCCGTAGTCTCATAACCACCGGGTGTTTCGTTTGTGGCTTGAGATTGTTTTCCGACTCTTCCCAATCCCACTAATATTGCTTTGCTGCATCTTTTATCGTGTATATCCTTTTTCCGTCCCTGATCTTTTTTTTCTCGATTACTCCTGTACTGTTCTCAGCGCCTTGTTGTTTCATGCTCTAAAAGGTCTCTTCTTCACCTTGAGAAGAGCATTTATTTTTTTTGTTTTTTGTTGATACCAGGGTTTTTTAGAGAAGCAACATATCTTCATGACCGGCATCATGTTATCCACACTGAAGGTAATGTGGTCAATGATGCAATCAGTGATGCTGTTAATGCTGTTCCCATGAGAAATTTAAGAAGAGAAAACTCGTGAATGTGTGGGAGTTGCTGAAACAGGCTGCCAGCTTGCATGGCGCCAGAAGTGAAACATGTATAAGCAGTCCATCAACAGTGTGCGGTGTAATGTAAGTATGCAATAAAAAATATATTATTGCATACTTCAGGTAATTGTGTCAGCCAACTGAAAAGGAGTATAAAAATGTACATCAGCTCATACCTTTTGACAAATTACCACTCAGAGTCTAAATCATGAAAAGAGACAAAGAGGGTAGATTTAGCAGTGCAGTTGGATTGACTGACAGTTTTAAAAAAAGGTAACAATTATGACACTTTCTTTTAGACTCAGGTTGAGATAAATCAAAGACATCTTGGGACTTTCCACCTCTATATTAATAAGATAAATTTGTCTCAGATCTAAGACTTCTACATTGTAGGTCCATATATAAAATTGCCTTTGAAAGGGATTTCTGGCACACTGCAATTATGGCTTACTTTATATTCTTCATTAAATGGCTACATCAGAGAAAGATGTGAGAAAAAGTGAAGACAAGCATTACAATACCTTTTTGTCACTTGGTGAGTATATTGACTATCTCTGTAATACATGAGTTTACGAATAGAGCTCAGCTTATGTTAATGCTTATGTCTGCAAAACATACTAATTACTTTTAACTAGCATAGTGGAAAATCAGACAGTATAAACTGTTTCCGTTCCAACAGTTTTTTTCTGCATTTACCTTTTTTAATAAGAACAGATTATATTATTGATGTTGCAAAAAACTACAAACTATTCTGAGAGTGTGTGTGTGTGTGGGAGGGATAAATGTATTTAAAGAGTCATTGTATATAGTTTAGGATGAAATAAATGATTCAGGATAAAACCTGCCTCTTCAGCTTATACCGCTGGGTTAAAAAACAGTGAATGAAAAAAATGTTTCCTTAAGAAACCAATTCCAACTAATTATTTGCTTTTGAGAAATGTCTCAATTTATAATCTCTACCCCAAATTTTAAAACAAAATGTTATAATATTTTATATATATATATATATATATATATATATATATTATAGTATATAATTTATGCATAGTTTGCAGTTTGTAGCACTGCTACCTTGTAGCAGGAAGATCCCAGTTTTGAATCCTGGCCTGGGGGTCTTTCTGCATGGAGTTTGTCCCTGTATATGTTTCCCACCAGCGTCCTCCTATAGTCCAAAAACCTGACTGTTAATTGGTGTTTATAAATTGCTCTCAGGTACGAGTGTGTGCATGCATGGTTGTTGTATTTTTACCTGTGTGTTTCTGTGCTGGATAGACTGGCTTGATGAAAATGTATTTTGAATGGACTGCACTTGTATATTACTTTTCTGCAAAAGACCTACCAAACAGTTCTTGTTTTATCTTATCAGTCAACAGGCAAGTCTAAAGGATCAATAAGATATTCTTGGTAATTGTAAGATGAGCCATTGTGTTATTTTTGCTCTGCATGTTGTGTATACTTTGAGAATCCCACATCCATGCATTTTTTTTATCTGCCCAGACTTGTTCTGAATAATAAATAATAAATACTGATCCTAATAAATATCTGTGGTCGGAATTTTTTTTTAGATAAAGAGGAATAAAGAGATTCCTTCATTTTCTTGGCGATTTATTTTTACTTAAGTTTGATCAAACACAAGGAGGTACATAGTTACACAGTAACGCCAGGAATCGTTTGAAGCTGACCAACCTTGCTCTAATCTCTTTCCATCTGTAAATAAGTCTCCCTGGTGAAGTTTCCAGAATCCGAGCCGTCTTGGTCAGATAGGAAAGGTCCTGATCTAAGGAGAGTCAGCATAATCCAGGGCTCCGAGGGTCGTTTCCATAGGAACGTAGATGTGGCAGTTTTTCTGTTTCCATTCGACCATGGCTTGAGACTACAGCGTCATTCATTAAGACTAGACATAAAAAATACAGGCTCCAGCACACAGTAACTATGATCTAGGTTGAATACACAGAACAGATCATTCTTAATAAATTTCTCTATATGACTCTTCCATAACATATTTTAAAAAAGTCCAATGGAGATTGAATCAGCCACATTCTTATCTACATCTATATGAAGCATTGCCATAACAACCGTTCCATCTTTTCTCCAAATAACTGTCACTAGCTTTCAATTGAGTCCCAAAACCTTAAAAGTGGCTTTGCAGCACTTTTCAAACTGATGGAGGTCAGTGTTGTAAAGAGGGTTGAATGGCTTTTTGCATTTACTTTGGGTTATACATATATAAAAATTTGTTTGATAATATGAAATATTGAAGTGTGACATTAAAAAAGCCGAAGGAATCTGTGAGAGGCAAATACTTTTTGCATAGCACTGTCTCATAGTTTTCATAAACTCCACTCAACAGCAACCTCAAATAAAATGAAGATAACATTTCGATAATGAACGTAAATATAAAAAACAAAAATATCAAGAGCCAGAATGAAGAATAAAAAAGATCAGTGTTAAAAAAGCCTAAAACAGGTGGCACACAGGTCTGCACATGCCTTTGGGTCCAAGCAGGAAACAAATCCACTGCATTTATAGGAAATGTGGAGAAATAATCCATATTCATGATGTGGGAGAAGAAAGGTTTCTGACTGTGTGCAACTATGTGTGCAGGACATGCGATATGACTGTTCCTGATATAAGGCTGACATTTCAGTCATCACCGGGGGGGGAGAGAATTCATGAGAAGCAAGGCCAGCACAGCCCTGGACAGTCTCAAAGCTTTCCGCATGAACGCAGAGCTTTGCATAATTATGGGGCAAGAAGTGTGTATCTTTTTGTCTGACAGTGCTGGAAGGAGTTGGCAGAACTCAGAAGGAAGGCCATGCACTTTGTTTTGAAGAAAGGTATCATCACATTTTCTGATGGTAAGCTCCAAATACCTGTTCTGAGATGTCAGTGTTTCATACAACAGGGTAAAACTATAATTTACATATTTAAAATAGCCAAACTAATCCGTTTTATATCGTTTTAGCTATATTATTTTAGCTAGAAATTGGAAGATTCTGACTTTGACGGGAATATGAAATGCCTTCCATCCATAACTGTCAGAAACTTAACCTCACTCATTAAGGGCGTCAATGTAGGTAATTTGTTGCTTTTAATGATTTATTAGAACATTTATTTTTGGGGAAGGCTGGGAGGATAGTACAACAGGATGTCTTTGATTAAAAAAAAGTGTTTCATTTTGAAAGTATTTTGGTATTTATAAGAAATAATTGGAATAAATAAAAATTTTTTGGGATACACAGTCACTTTTCCACATTCTTTACACACCAGCTTTTACTACACAGTACACTGTGTTTTCTCTTTCATTGCTATCATCCTAAATTTAGACAAGACAGATGACGTCGTCTGTGGATCAGAATAATGACTTGCTGCAATCTGCTGGGATTAATTCAGAAGAAAACATTTTAACTGATTGGAATGTTTGTATAATTGTACTGAGATGATTTTTCTTATAGAGTGCCTTGAGATTACATTTATTGTGAATTGGTGCTATATAAATATACTGAACAGAACTAAATAGACATTCAATCCTGCCTTTACCTGCCCAATAGGTGGATGGAAAAAGATTGGATGGAAAACTCCTGTAGACTAATGGCCAAACATACTGAAAGAGACGGAGGTTTTGTGACATGGCTTCTATTTTTTTTTACAGGTTTCTACAGATTCAATTTGAAATGCTTAAAATCATTAATGACAAATATACAAAAGTAGAGGAAATAATTGATATTTAAATGGATACGTCTTGTTCCAAACGTGTGGCACTAACTTTAAGTCCAGAATTTCACCGTGACTGATGATAGTAACCCACTAACAGAGTAAGGTCCAGATGCAACAAAACATGTTGAAATCACCCTTTATTAAACTTTCACAAATCAAACAAAGGTTTCACGAATCACAAACTGGTTTGACTAATTCTGCATTTAGTGTAAGCACTAGTTGGAGAATTATAGTTAGCTAATTGCAAACTCACGAGTTAACGTAGTTTAGTGTAATTTAGTACAAGAACAGATTAAAGCTTTTTAATTTAGTGGAAATTAGGCGGAATCGTCATTTAGACAATTCCCGATGAACTACAATTGGAAGCCAACTTCAGCTTGGCATCACGCTATGTATGTGGTTCATCAACTTCACAGTTACACACAATAAAAGCTTTTTTTTTTAAACAAAAATAGCTCTGTATTGTTATCTCAAATGCCTTATTTTTATGATTTTTTTGATTTTTATGAAAAATTGCAATTTCATCTATCTGAGGCTGGATTATTGGAAATAGTTCATATAGTGTTTTTTGACCTAACTTTTCTATTCATGACAGAGGTTTTTGCCAGCATTGAAAGCAAATACACTCTTGGGTGATAATAAGCCACCAACAAAGATGGTAGAGTTTACCTTTTTCTCTCTGGACCAATGATTCTCTCGATGTCCAAAACAATTAGAAAAATGAATAATTCTAGGAAACAAGTTTGCAGCGGTCGTCTAATGTTCATATCCAATTTTAAGCCACATTGCAGTCTATACTTTATGTTTTCCTATAAATCAAAAGTGGTTTCACTGCTGTGCCTAAGATATAAAAACATTTTCAATTGTTGCAAATACTCAGCAAGTCCTGTCCTGGTGGCAACATAATTCTGTTGCACAGGCATTAGACATAAACCATCCTGGTATTTACTGAGACTCTGAAGTCTTCTTCACTACAACTGAAGCTTCCACTTTAACATTCTTCATGATACATAAAACAGTTTTAAGCAGCCATTTTATTGTGATGTAATTTTAATGCAAAGCAGTAATGACAGCATGCCTTTCTATTGAGGTAATCCTTGCTAACACAACATGACAGTGATTTTCCTCATATCTCATCTGTTTTTACCACAGTTTGTCTGCTGGTTATACTCACAGGAATTTCTGGTGTCCACTTTCATTGATTTTTCTAATACTTCTGCTCTGACAATATTGAATAAAAGTTACAAAAATAAGCATGTGGCAAGCTAATGATGCTCTTAACAATAATGAATCGGAATCTAATTACTCTGCACTACAATTATTAAACATTGTGAATTATCCCCCAAAATTGAAGCCACAATGTTTGTAAAACATTTTCCTTGTGCCACTTCCAGAGCTTTTGATAATGACTCGAGTTGTTATGTGAAGCTAAACGCGATAAGTTGATCTATTTTTTTCAGCATTTCTGAATATCTTTCTGAAGTCCATTTGCTGCTCTTTGCTTTATTTGCTGTTCAATCCCTGTAAACAACCATTTTCAAATGAATAGGTCTGAGAAGCCCTTTAGCCCTGACCTACAACAAATTCAGTCAGAATCATTATTTTTTAAAGTCAAGAATCAATCTGTTTTTTTACAAAACGAGTTTTAACAACAAAAAGTTAAAAAGTTGACTTTGCTCACAGAAGGCGAACATATAAAACCCCAAAGAGAGATTTTAGTCTGCTTGGTGGCTACTAGGACATTGAAGGTGAAAGTCTGAACCCCTGCAGGACAGGAAGACTAACAGTGACAAGCAAAGCAAGCCTCTTCACTTAAAAATCAATGCTTTGTAATCCAGGATGCACACATGCATTAATGATTTCTTTCCCTCTTATAACTTTGTCTTCTTCCATCATCCTCTTAATCTCTGACACAACCAATCCCTCAACACTGTTTATTCAACTTCTTAAAGCCTAGAAATTCCAATAGGCTGTACAAAGACAGTTTGGCAGTCGAAGCAATAAAAACATCATCCCAGTATGGTCTAGTAGAAACTAGTATATTCCCCTTAAAGTGACAGTGTGTAGTCTTTGTATGAGGGGTCTTTGCAGTACATCTTTGAAAATATTCATTAAAATATTATGTAATAATAATTACGTAAGGCACATTAATTGAAAATATTGGCGATATTGTAAAATATGACTTTGAAAATCTGTTTTAAAATACTTTGGCGCGGGTCCTCTTTTCAGGAGAAAGCCATATTAGATGACGTCTTTACTTCTACAAGAGACCAGACGGACAAAGCGCACGGAACACGCCCGCTATTAAAACATTGATTTCCCCTCAAAATGCAAAATAGTTTTGCCATAAATACATTTTTACCTCTTTGCTAGTTCCAAGCGATGAAAGAGAGACTGATGTGCTCGTCATATCATCATTTCTTACTCGAAGACACAGATACCGCATGCTTGTGATAATTTAGGTATGCACTGCCCCCTACTGGCCGAAAATTACACACTGTGCCTTTAATGAAAAAAATCTCCTGTTTTAATAATACAAGGTCACTAAAAAGTTTGAAATCTTTTCCAGCTAGGAAGAGAGAAGTGCATTAACAGAATCAAAAAGTAATGGTACTGCTGAGATTTCAGTGAAAATTGCAGCCAAGTTTGGAGTATCTCGTGTATATTACCAAACTCCGTTTTCCACTGCTAACATTTGTAACTGGAAATGGGTAGTAGGATATATTACATTAAACAATAAATATGAAACCAGTAAATCAGAAATAGTATTCTGAAACAGAGTTGTCTTCTATGAAGCTAGTGCTGTAGAAAAGTAAATACCTCCCACTTTTTTCTGACAAATTGAAATTTCTTTGCTTAAAGATAAGATAAGATAAGTCTTTATTAATCTCACAATGGAGAAATTCACAAGTTACAATCAGCTCTCAGAATAGGCAGGAAATGAGCACACAGGAATTAAAAATAAAAATCTTAAATACAATGACTATATGAAGATTTCTTATATACATTGACTGGCAATAGGGGCTCTTATATACAATACTACACAAAAAGGAACTATAAAAAAATAAAAATAATAATAAAAAATTGAAGAAAAACTGACAAGGAACTGAAGGGGCAGAAATGTACACAGTGGAGGGTCGATAAATGACATACTATAGTATGGTATTAGCAGTGCAGTTTCAGTCTAGTACAGGTTGATGACACAGTGACACAGATAAGTGGCGTGGATACAAGAAATTATTGCCCTTCTTGTACAGTGCATTAGTGTTGTGGGACCAGTCCAGTTTATTGTTGAGGTGAGCACCCAGATACTTAAAGCTGTCCACCTCCTCAATGTCCTCCCCCTGGATGTTCACCGGTGTATACAGTGGTGTCTTCCTCCTGAAGTCGATCACCATCTCCTTCGTCTTACTGGTGTTCAAGTTCGTTCCCCTCAGACACAGCCTACAATGGCGGAGTCATCGGAGAACTTCTGCAGATGACAGCTGTCCGTGTTGTATGTGAAGTCCGATTTGTATATGAAGATTAATCCTGACAATGCTCCTCAAGGTAACTTTGGGACATAAATGAAGTTGATCATTTACTGTTTTTAAATTTTAATGTACAGTGACAGGAAGCTGTTATGAGTGTAGGAAAGAGCTGAACAAACCGGTGGAGACCAAAGTTCTCATGATGAACAGTAAAAGAACCTGGGTGGTCTCTACCTAGGCTTCGATGTGATGATGGTGATGAGGATGATGATGATGATGATGATGATGATGATGATGATGATGATCTTTATTTCATTCAAAAGCTAAATAGAATTGATAAAAAACTGAAATAAATGTATCTTGAATTAAACTGAGCACATAGAAGGTTAATCTTATAACATCTGGTCCTTATTACTTTTGCACACTCTTGTACTCCATGTCGCTTTTTCTACAATTTCACACATACATTACAGGTGTTCCAAAATGTATTAACAGTATCATGTTTCAAATCTTTACATTGCATGAAATATGTACAATTTTTCCCTACATTTTCTAAATAGAAAAAAAAAATACAAAAGCCATCAAATCAGTTCTAAAGATTTTTTTTTCAATTCTAAATTTTATACGTATTTAATATTGTAGTTTTCATTTGTTTCTTAAATGCCACAACACTTTTTGATTATTTTATGTCTCTCTGAAGTGTGTTCTACAAATTAGGTCCTTCCGCTGATATAATCCGTTTCATGACTTTGGCTCTAAATCTTGGTTTTGTGAAGACATCTGTTCCTTTAAGGTTGTACGTTTTTCTGTTTTACTATTAGCCCTATACAAAACCTGTAGGATATTGTAATCTACATTCATTCAAAGAATTTCAACACCTTGCATTTGACAAAAAGAGGATTTGATGAATCTCCATGTCTTTTGTTATTTATTATTCACAAGGCCCTTTTTTGTAAGATAAATATTGACTGTGTATATGTTTTACATGTTCCTCAAATTTCTATAAATTGAGTTAAATACGGCATAATCATTGAATTATATAACGCGAGGAAAGCGTAATGAATTAGACAAAATTTTGCTTAATGTAACACTGCAACTGATTTTGGTAATTTCCCTTTTGTATAATCTATATGAGATTTCCAGTTAAGATCCTCATCATTAATGACTCCAAAAAATCTGGTTTCTTTCACTCTTTGTATTTCAAACCCATCTAATTTTATTGATAGACCTTTATACCAACTTTTCTTTTATTCATTGAATAATATACGGTTGGAATTTTTAACACTGAGAGCTAATTTATTTTTGGTCAAGCCAGTGTTTTATTTATATTTTTAGGTCTTCATTTACTGTTATTAAATTCTCAATATTTTTCCCAGAATAGAACAGCGTTATGACATCAGAAAATAAAATACACTATAATACCTCTGATCCTCTGATTTGGAATTTATATATAATGTAAATAAAATTTATCTGAGTATTGAATCTTGAGTTACCCCCCAATTACTGTCACAGAATTCTGATTGTACATTATTTATTTGAACAAATTTTTCTTGCTTTTCTAAATAGCTTGTGATAAATATGAGTAATTTAGTGCATTAATCCTAGGACATCCAACAAAGGAATGTATTGTTAAAATATAAAACTGTTATTTTTCAACATTTGGATCAGTAGGACTGTAAGAAGATAAGAAATGAAATAAATAAAAAAGGCCTTCAACTGTGCAGATTTCACCAGCTGAAATATGATCATGGAGGTTGGAAAATGAACACAAATTGAATAAAACAGGATGGGTGCATGAGAAAATGAAATCAGTCTTTTGGGACAATAGAGAACCCTGGGTTATTTTTTGTGCTTCAAGGAATGTACAATTACTGGAAAAATCTATTTTTCATTACTTGAACAGATGAAAAACTAGACTAGACTAATTAAGAAGTGTGACCACCTCCATATTTGGCAGTTTGTTGGTTAGGAGCACGCAGGTGGATCTTCAATGAAGAAAATATATGAGAAATAGAAAAAGAAATACTGATGATGATGATTTTGAAGTTCATCTCAGATGACCCAGCATTCACGTAGCATTTAAAAGCATAAATTACGCACAAATCAGGTGGCTAAAAAGAGCCCCTCTTGCACTTGTAACCCTGATCTGTGTGCAAATGTGGTTTTGCCTGTGTATCAAGCGATCGGTGTAGACGTATTTAACGATTTGTATGTATATCAAACGTTTTTCATACGTAATTTGTTAGTTCA
Organism: Apricaphanius iberus; assembly: GCA_028564705.1. NCBI lineage: Eukaryota > Metazoa > Chordata > Actinopteri > Cyprinodontiformes > Aphaniidae > Apricaphanius > Apricaphanius iberus. Next base: position 2,145,895 of record JAPXFQ010002778.1, read on the forward strand.
AACGTCAAACTTAGTTTGAAGTTCGTGTAATTTGAAACTGTAAAAGTGGATATGTATTTCATACTTGTAATTTCTTGATATTTGTACGTACATTTGAAGACACAATTGTATCTGAAGTTGCGCACAAAATATATTTTATGGTTTACAAATCCTGTTTTTCCGCTTACACCCAAAGCTAGTACACAAAGTAACCAAAGCTACACACAAACAGTTTGAGACAAGTTACCAGTCAAGTATTGCACACACTCAGATGTTTTGAGTCCATTTTCTCTCCATACAAAACATGCAACAAAAGAAGTTGACAAGAAAGATTAGCAGGGAAGACAATGCTTCTCCACCTTACTGTATATTTAAAAGGTCCTGAATAAATATTTATTATTGATATTTAGACCAATACCAAAGTAGTGATCTTTGCTGGAAAAAGAATAGCAGGATATTTGGAGAAAACCAAACAGCATAGCTTCACAAACTACTTATAGCAACAATTAAGAATGGCTGTGGAAAGGTAAGTTAAGACAAGGTAACTTTATTTGCACGACCCACTTTTAGCAACTAGGCAGTTCCATGTGCTTCGGGTCATGGGGAGCCTAATTCACGCCCTTCTACTTGTGGTCTAAGGGTCTCCTACTGCCAAAAAAAAAAATTAATGAGAGTCATTGGAGTTGATCCCGTTTTAAATGCGCTGTGGATCGAACATATGATGTCCGTGAACAATAAAGACTAACTCTGATGCAGAGAAAATGCTGATATATGACCGGCAGCAAAAGTTACTTTAGGTTTTGTGTAAAAACCTTTAGCAGACTACAACTCCAGAAGAAGGAGAGTGAATGTCATAGCCTCCAGGATGAAGAAGGGAGCATTATACACAGAGAAAACCACTATTAATCTGACCATGTGGAAAGTAGCAGCTACTGTACGTTGGTGGTAAAGCAGACGGTGGAGTGAGAGCCAGCATGGAGGAGAAGCTCTACAAGCTCTAGGTGAGTGTTTTACATGCTATAGCTAGTGCTAGCTCGCCGTAGCTGCGTGCAGTGGCGGACTGGCCATCTGGACGTTCTGGAGAATACCAAAACGGCCGGTGAAGCAGGATGGCCACCGGCCTCTCCGCAGGAGTCACATACTTTTTTATTTTCATGTATTCTATTTTCTTGCTTAGAAAATAGACTTGTTCCATGTCCAGACCGATAGGTGGCAACAACGCGCCTGCAGGCCCATAGATGCGCAAGCTCACTCTTCAATGCTTGTCACTCAACCCTGCCACACGGCTGTGCAGGCGGCGAGTATATTTTTTCCAAGAGAAGTATCGGCAGTTCCCGCCTTCCTCACCTCTGTTTAGATAGAACTTCTCTCGCATGATTGGCTATTTCTTTTAGGGATTAGGCCCGCCTTTTGTTGTCTCTGATTGGCTATAGAAGGTATCTCCAGCGACTTCTACACGTCACAGCAATATGATGGCAGAGGGGAAGCGGTCGGAGGGGCGGTCATTTTTGAATTATTAGTCCTTCCACCAACAGAACGAAAACAAGTCTATATAGCACTCTCATAAGTGTGTGCTGTTATATTTAGACGTTTAAAGCTCCAGTTGATGATGTGAAATTCTGATTTGATAATGCGTTCTGGCTTTTTTTCCATTATTATGACTTGTTGGCTCACCGGCAAAGATGACGGTTGTGGGCTAAAGCCACGAGCTGAAATCCAGGCTGAATATTTTATATTGTCACTTTTTCCATGCAATCGAAACTATTTTGGAGAGTTTTATGATGAAAATGTAAACTAATAAAAATTTCAACACACTTATTGCATTGTTAAATTTACTTGGTTTATTTCTGTTTGCTCTCAACACTGAAATTGTACAATATTAAAGGAGAAATGCTAAACAGACGTACTTTAATTTGATGCAAGATTTATGAAATATAAGATAACTGTACTATTTTACCCAGCTGTCAGTTCCTAGCAGCAGGACAATTAACAGAAATCAGAAATGTGACAGAAATCTAGCCCATTAAGGCTTCCTGAGGCAATAACTGATGTTCCCTAACTTGCATTCTGCTTGTAGACAAGAAAAAGCGGGACTAGTCCCTAAAAGAAATAGCCAATCATTCGAGAGAAGTTCTATCCAATCAGAGGTGAGGAAGGCGGGAACTGCCAATACATCCCTAGGAAAAAACGCAGGGACAGATAGATGAGGGACAGATGCATGAGCAGGTGGAAGCTCCCCATACAAGTGCAGGGCACATAAGTATGAAAGGAGAATCATTAGGGTTACTTACTAGGTAATCTGACGTTAGCAAATTTTATTTCAGGTTGCTGCGTTTTACCAATACCCCAATGAAACAAAACTATTGCACTTTTTACAGTTGATTAGCTATAAAACACGATATAAACATGCCACAGCATCAACCTGAATGCAGAACAAATATTTAATAAAAGTAATCATACCGTTTTTGTGCACACTGCAAAAACTGTCCATCTAATCAAGTCAAAAAATTTGGTTTCCAGCTAAAAAGTCTTTTTTATTCTTGTTTTGAGACTTGTATACTAAGAAAGAGCAGAAGGTGTTGGTTTATTAATCTTATTTAGCGTAAATGTCTTATTTGTTGAATTCTCACCGAGTGCAATCTGTCTTGTTTCATTGGCGGATTATTTCAGTTAATTTAAGAAGCTTTCGAATCAAGTATTTTATGGGTTAGGTTAGTACCATTTACCAACTCATACCATTTGTTTTTGTGTATTTTAGGTAGTTACCTCCTCTACATATTGTTCTGCCGAGAAACATTTAAAGAGAGATGCTAATTTCTGTGAGTATTCAAGTTAACTGTATACAATCAAATTACATTGTGATATATCATAACCCATACCATTTGTTTTTGTGTGTTTTTCAGGTAGTGACCTCACCTGTATATTGTTCAGCAGAGAGACAGAGACATTTAAAGAGAGCCTTTATTTCTCAGTGAGTATTCTACACTATGCTTTTAACACATCTTTTAGTCAACATCAGTGATAATGCAATAATTTGGAAGGTAAAATATAATGGGTTAAGATTTAAGTATTTTGAGACTCGTGTCTTTTGCTGATGAGTTTGCATCTGTTGTTGTGGGCCGGGCCGAGTCAAAGTCCAGGGCTGTTTTTCAGTCCCAGTCCGCCACTGGCTGCGTGACATCATATATGCGACTTCTGACTTCTGATTTGTAGGCATTTTAATTGCGAATTTTTACAATCAAATAAATCCCTAATCCCTTGACAAACACAGTCAACGTGTACATCATTAGTTGTCATTTAAAATGAGGTACAACATATGTGTGATTCAGGACGTAAGACAAAGCGGACCAGAAAATAACTTTTATCGCTAAATTGACTTCCATTCATTATTTTTTCAGCCAGGGAACCATGGGCCAACCAGAAGGGGAGGAGACTTAGGCTCTCCATTGGGGGAAAAATAAAGCAGCAAAAAAAAAAATGCAGAAAACACAACATCAAAGGAATAGAGAATATTAAAACACATTACTCTTATGACGTTCTCAGTGTAATCAATTAATTAATCGAAGGCTGTTCTAAACAGATAAGCTTATAGCTTTGATTTAAAGGAATTCAGTGTTTCAGCACTTTTGCAGTCAGTTGGACGTTTGTTCCAGATAAGAAGAGCATAGAAACTGAAAGCCGCTTATCCATGTTTGGTTGTAATTCTATGGACGCTGAGTAGACTAAGATTAGAGGACCTGAGTGGTCTGGGAGGTTGGTTTAGTGACTACAGATCTTCAACATACTTTAGTGCTAAGCCAAGGTTCTGTTGCGACATTAGTCCTTTAACCCTCAATCAACCCTAATTGGCTTTATGTGACCCTGCAAATTCAGGTCTGAGTTCATCACTCCACCTAGATTTCTGGTAATTATTTGGGCTTGCTTTATAGCCATGAGGCCTAAATACCGTGTAGACATGGAGTCGACCAGCAACTCTTCTGTAAAACAACAATCTCTATAGTCAAAAGGTTAGGCTGCCACTCTGACTTCTTTAGCTTGGCCTTAATTTGGTTATTAAACAGGAGAACAAACCAAAATACAGTAGTAAATCTACAATAAAATGGCAGCAAAATAAAAGAATCAAAGTGCTACAGCAGACCAGTAAAGGTCAAGGAAAAATCCAGGCCTCACTGTAATGTCTAAAGCGACTTCTACTTCATGCAATTATTAAAGGTCTCTAAACAAGATTTTTTATGAACGGACTGGTGTCTTTTTTTCGCACTAATTATCTTTTCTTTTCTGGTGACTACAGGTACTGTAAAAGCTTTGATTGTTGGAAACACAGCAGTAGAATTGGCTGTAACTTATTACTCATCCTGTCCATTCACTCACATTGCTCAATTAAAGGTGCTATTGCAGTTATTGGTGTCAATAATCTGGATGTTTTAATTTCCCCGATACATCGTTTTTATGCTCCATGGAGCAGAAAGACCCATGCATATACAAAATCAATTATTTGACTGCAACATGTTTAGAGAGTGTAAAGCATAGTTTTTGTCATTTTTCTTACTAAGTTATGGATTTCCACTAGAGAGGGCATCGAGGAAAAACAAACTGCTGAATCCCATTATTTTGGCTTGTCCTTGTGTGGAAAGTAATTGCATATTGCAAGTTGTTCCTGCACTTTATGTGTGTGTGCAAGAATATGTGTAAAGCCTAAGTCTATAGGGAGAAAAATATTTGAAAAAGAGATTAAAAGTGTGAGTGTTGCGGTGGAGTTTACATGAAGGTGTTGACACCGAACAAAGTTTTAAAGTTAGTTTTTAGCTCAGTTAGTAGAGTGAACAGTTATAGCTATTTGTTTACGCTGCTTTCTCAGTCGTTTAGAAATCCAGATATATAATGCATTGAATATTAAATCTTTTGGGATTACAGACCATTTTCTTGCAAACAAACAGGTTTGCACAGAACTCTGATATCTAACCTCACAAAAAACAAAGAATTGCTGCAATTAAGCGAAACTGAAAGCTGTTTTGTCCTCAAATGGATTAGCAGCAGGGCACTGGGAGCATTTCTTCCTGATCTCATGAGATTACTAATGTATTTATTTTCATCTGAAGATAATAGTTTCTTATTTTCGCAGTAGTCTGAATCATTTAGTGGTGTTATATTTAGCAAAGTCAATGATGTACTCTTTCAGAAAAATATCACATTTAGAGATTAATAAAATTCTCACCCATCCATTCATTTTCTGAACCGCTTATTCCTCCAGGGTTCGCGATGGGGCTGGTGGCTATCTCCAGCTGTCAACGGGCAAGAGGCGGGGTACACCCTGGACAGGTCACCAGTCCATCACAGGGCCACATAGAGACAGACAGGACAAACAACCATGCACGCACAAACCCACACCTAAGGACAATTTAGATTGATCAATTAACCTAACAGTCATGTTTTTGGACTGTGGGAGGAAGCCGGAGTACCCAGAGGGAACCCACGCATGCACGGGGAGAACATACAAACTCCATGCAGAAAGTCCCTGGGCCGGGATACGAACCCACAACCTATTTGCTACAAGGCAACAGTGCTAACCACCGTGCAGCTCATAAAAAAAGAATTCTCACCCATAACGGCATTATACAGAAAATGTATTGTACAAATATTGTGAAAAAACTGCAATATTGTGCATCCCTAATAGTTACTCTTTTCTTTTTTTTTGCTTTGTAATTCACATAGAAAATTTATGATTTAGAAGGTCTTCGAAGGTCAGTATTGTTTCTGTTATTTGGAATGTTCTCCATACTAACTGTAAATACTTAAGACCTGTTATCTGAATACTGTTAGCTTTTTTATTTAAGAATGCAAGCTAAAATAAGACTCCAGTCCTTTCTTAGCTAGAGTTCAAAGTATGCAGGTGATACATCTCTCTGTGATCTCTACATTTCACTGTGATGAAACACCTCATAGGTTTTCAAAGGATCATTTTTGAATTCAGGGTCAATCGGGGAGAAAATGAAAAATCTCACTGAGCTGTATTATTTATACATAGAGACCTTCCTTTTTCATGTGATCAGCATTTGGCTCTCATTATGCATTCAGACACAAACCTTTAGTTGTATCTCTGCTGGAAAACTGTAGATGAACAATTATAGACGTTTTCTTCTTTTTCTTCATTTTTGTAAAAAAATAACGCACATAAATTGAAAAACTTTAGAAAGGGTTTAGAAACGTAATCATTGTAGTTAAATTAAGCCAGTCACCGTCCAAAAACCCTACAATGGGGGAAAAAATTATCTTGATTACTGTGATGGACTGAGCAGTAAAGGACAATCAGACACAAATTAAAGCGTACAAAAGTTGTTTTATTTTTCTTTACTTTGACCCAACAAAGACACTGGGATAAATTTGACAAAAATCTAGTTCTTTGGCCCATAAAAAGGTCAAAGTAACAGTAGTCTACTAAAAGAACTGGCAACAAAACAACACTAACTCAAACAAACTGACCTTCCTAACAGACAAAATGGGAAACTTAGAAAGTGACAGGTGAGCCCACAAAGACACGGAAAATGTTTAGAACAGTCAACAACCTACTTGAAACTAACATAAGAAAACATTTCACTCCCATGACCCTGTGTTTGGCTCTAAACCAATGTGCAGGTCTCCATATTGGCTTGCTACACTTCTATTACACTGGCTCCCTGTAGCTCAGAGAATAGACTTTAAAATACTCCTCTTGTTTATAAATCATTGAACGGTTTAGCACCAAAGTACATAGAAGATATGCTGTCACTATATCAACCCAGCAGACCACTCAGGTCCTCCAACTCTAGCCTACTAATCGTCCCTAGAATCAGAACTAAACAGGGAAAGGCAGCTTTCAGCTTCTATGCTCCACAAATGTGGAATAAACTTCCAGACGAATGCAAAAACGCTGAATCTCTAGGCTCTTTTAAATCAAAGATAAAAACTCTACTATTCAGAGCTGCATTTGAATCTTAAATTGTGCTTTCTGATCACTTTTTGTTTTGTTTACCCGATTGTGTTTTATCTGTTTTAATTCCGTAAATTTGTTCCTTAAATTATTTTTTATTGTTGTGGTTTAATTTCTATTCTTACTTTTTTTAATTTCTTTTTTAAGTGATTGTGTAATAATTACATAAATTTGTTCGTTACATTATCTCTTCTTACTGATTGATTACTGTTAAACTTATATGTTTTGTTTGTAATCATGTGGTTTCATTATCACTGAATCATGTAAACCACCTTGAATTGCCTTGTGTTGAAAGTGTGCCATACAAATAAAATTGCCTTGCCTATTCCACCTCTCAGTTTGACTGAAAGATTGAAAATGACTTTTCAACCTTTCATAGATTTACAGCCTTGCAAAAACATTCTGTTCTTTGCAATGCTACTAACACAAAATTCTAGGAATTTTCTCATAATTTTTATAAATTGAGGGCTAATATTTAGGGGCTGCTTTATCAAGATTTCTGATAATGAGCGCAAAATTGCGTGCAGCACTAAAAGTTTGCGCGCGTGGGTTCTCCTTAATTTGTGGGTGATTTACTATTCCCACCAGGCACAGGTAGCACTATTCAAATGAGGAGCTTGTGGTCGCTAATGCGAGCTGCACCACGGCTAGAGAGAAGAGGAATAATGTGCATGGATTAATGATGCGTCTTTGGCACAGAAATTAGGCTAAAATGCTGTGAATTCTGTTTTTAGTTTGTCATTAATGAATGTAATTCATGCGGTGTGCATGCGCTGCTCTCTGCTGCATGCACACATCATATTGCAGGGTTAGACTGATTAAAACTGTAGCATGTCTGAGTTTTGTTTTTAAAATGTCATATAAAATGCCAATTATCATTGTGGTATTGTATATGATTACTACATTTTATTAATTGGACTCCAAGAAGGTTAACCACTACGTGAGGAACTAATGAGGATCCACTAGGATCATGTGCGCTCAGTGCGTCTTTACCAGTTGGAGACGTGATGAGAGCGCAGTGAGGTTATGATGCGTCTTTGGGGAAAAAAAAGGTAAATATTTACATAACTATCAGGTTTATGGTCATTAGAGTGTTAAAATACCCTTAGTTAATAATGTGTGTGAATTACATTTTTTTTGTCAATAATAATATCATGTTGAATGTGGTAGCGCAAAATTAATATATGCTTTTTAGAAGTGCTAGGAATAGACGCTAAAATAGCCGGCGCAAACATCTTTATGCTTAATAACTCACACTGCGCCTGGAACGCCTACTTCTTTGCCTATTCTCCTCCCAATATTTTGCCTCTTCTTACAGAAACACCAGATTGCAAATTCATCAAGGGCAAAAGCGCTAAATGGATTGCGTGCATTTTGCTGTGGGTTTAAGAGGCGCAATGGGCTCTGCGCCGTGTTGATAGATCAGCCTCAGCCTGTTTATTACGATGCGGTGCCGTTTGCGCGGGTTTTAATAATCAGCCCCTTACAGTTCAAGGTTTTAAAAAAAATATTATTTTTAAAACGTATGTGGCATAGATTTGTATTAATGGCCTTTGAGTCAACATTTTGTGGGAGCACGCTTTGCTCAAAGTATAGTTGAAAGTCATTTTGCATGTGCATCTACTAGCTCTACACTTCTAGAGACTTACTTGTGTGCCACATCTTCTAAAGCTGAGAAAGATTGGATGGAGAACATCAATGTTAACGTTTAGCCCCAGATTCGAAATGTGATTTGTCAGGAAAAAATATATATATACATGTTTATAATTTTTAAATAATTAAAAATATTACGAAATATGCACAGAATGTGCATGTGTACTATACAAACTAAGCCCTGCTCTGCTTTTGCTCCTACTAACAGGTTTTCCAGCACTACTCTCCGGAACTCTATTCATTTTCTGATCAGCACTGATACCTCCCCTGTCCATCCATCCATCCATCCATCTTCTTAACCGCTTATCCAATTCAGGGTCACGGGGCAGCTGGAGCCTATCCCAGCAATTATCAGGCGTTAGGCAGGAACAGGACGCCAGTCTGTTGCAGGGCCAACACAGAGAGACAGACAACCATTCACACTCACATTCATTCCTACGGACAATTTAGAATGATCAATTCACCTATCATGCATGTTTTTGGACTGTGGGAGGAAGCCGGAGTACCCGGAGAGAACCCACGCATGCACGGGGGGAACATGCAAACTCCATGCAGAAAGACCCTGGGCTGGGATACGAACCCACGACCTTCTTGCTGCAAGGCAACAGCGCTACCCACTGCGCCACCGTGCAGCCTCCCTCCCCTGTCCTTGCTAAATAAAAAGCATTCCCATAGCATAATGCTTCCACCATTATGTTTTATGACAGAGATGTCAAACTCATTTCCATTCCGGCCTCATAAAGATAATGAATGTCCTGAAAGGGCTGGGTGTGGCAGAAAATATTGATAAAACTATATTTAACAAATGGCTAAAACATGAATAAATATCTGTCCCAAAAAGTACTTCTTAAAATTAAATGATACTGAACATCTTTTCATAATGATGTGATTGATGACTATTCAAATAAACACTGATTTGAGTGATAAAAGGGTATTTAGGTGCATATAAATAGAGCTTAAAAGTTCTATGTATATTGTCCTCTACAGTTTAGTGGGCCACATCAATGGCCATGGTGGGCCGGATTCGGCTCCCGGGCCTTGACTTTGACACCTGTGTCTTATGGGGATAGATGCTTGCAAAGATTGATGTAGAAAATACATTTTTCTTCTACACTTTGTCATGATTCCACACTCAGCTCCTCTCACTCCCTCATCATCACACGCACCTGTCCTCAATCTTCAGCCACTCATTTCACGTCCTTATAACCCGTCACCTCCCTTCAGTCAGCGCCGGATCATTACAGGACTTCACTCTAGATCTACCACTGTGTGTTTCTCCTGCTGTCTTCGTTCTCGCCATCCTCCACCAATAAAGAACTCTGCACCTTGCTTCTGCGTCGGGGTCCATACCTCCACGCACACAGCCTGACACACTTAGTGCCTTCCACATCCACCAAAAGAGGGCACCAATATCTATGAGGGCAGCTGGTTACACAGAAATTTATTTAGGGGATCATAGTACAGAGGGGTGCGAACAACGCAAATGCCCCACTTTTTGGTAAGAAAAAAATTAAAACAAATGTAGTTTCTTTCCTCTTTGGTACTTTGGATGTGTTGAATTAAGGGATTTGAATACATTTGCAAGACACTGTGGCATTTCTTTAATGACATAATGCATCTCTATTGTCTTCATGCCAAAACAAAACTTATCATATTATATTTTATTTCTATGTGAGGAAAACTTCAACAGAATTTCATGGAGATCAACGATCACAGATAAAACAATTTTATGAATTCCTCTTTCCTCTTCAGTGCACTGAAGATTAGAAAAGAATGGAGGTGACAAAAGAGAGTTTACAGGATCCCATACTCATGTAGCGGGATGTTCAATTGTTATAATAAAAGAAGTCATCTGCAAACATTAAAAGGTTGAATTGTTACTTGCGGTTTCATACATCTTTATGCACCAGACCAGTAGGGACACAGTGGATCATATTTTTAGATTTCCTTATATCATTTCCTCCTAATCATGGAAAGGCAAAGATTAAAGAAATATGACTTGTTTTATCATCTCAATGACTTTCAGGTTTCTTTACCACTAGAGACCAAGAGAGGACTCCTTTGGACTTCAAAGTACATAATTCATTCGCTCATCGGAACTGGATCACTCCGGTGATTTAAACAAGTAATAAAGTTTACTCAATGTGCTACGCCTCAACAGAAATAGGTAATGGGTCATTTCAGAATTGGAGGATATTTCAGCCTTTTTATTTTCCAAAAATAAATCTTCACGTTTCATTTATGTATAAGGTTTTCATGAACAGTACGTATTAAACTATGACAATTCATATTTAACAAAGCTCAGACACCAAAATCGTACTTGTTATTGTAGGTTTTATTTGTTAGGTGCTATGTTTGGTGCAGCCCTGTTTCCAATAATCAGAATTTTTAAATAAAATATTTCTTAAGGTTTTTAATCTTAATTTCTTTGTTATTAGATAAAGATGGTCATGTTCTAAATTATTTTTTTGTTGATTTTAGAAACAAGTTAATTTAAAATACATTACTTAACTCTTGAAATCTACATTCGCCAATTTCAGTAGCAGGGTTGCAAATTCATGCTAATCTTAGCCTTTTCTCAGGAACGGAAGCTAGCTGTTCCGCTAACGGTCACTACTGACTAGTAATACAAACACATCTAAGTACCTCAATAATATAAACATTTTGTGAATTTATTATACACAGACAATGTACGTAACAGGGTTGCAAAAGGCAATCCGACATGGTCAAACAAGTATGATACTAGTGTAAATATATAAAAATTAGAACAGAGACCAAACCTGTGCTTTGCCCCTGCTGTTGAGAAACCGTTGGATGATGTCACTTCCTCTTTATGATGTGACTGAATGCTTTCTTCACCTTGTATCATGCTTAACATGTTAAAGTAACAGGGTTGCATGTATATTTTGGGACACGTATTCCTTGGGTCATAACTTAGGTTTGAAATGTTAAATAAAATTGAAAAAAAAAATACAGATATAGGAAACACATTGAACTTCATAGAAACGCAGGAGAAACAAAGATTAAAGTTAATTTTATCTATTTTATTTAAGATTTGATGTGGGCATTGAGAAGGTGGGACAAGTTAAAAATGACAATTTAGGGGGTGCTCCATATATATAAACCTCATTTACAAATATTTCTTAATGTTTTTTAATCTTTTTTTTTTTTATTTGATCTCCGGACAAGTGGTTTACCTAATAACTTCATCTTTATAAATGTTGTATTTGGATTAAATTAAATGTCATGCATAGGACATGGAATGTCCTCCAATTCTGAAATGACCCTAATACACTGACCAAACATCTCTTCTAAATGGCTTCCTCATCCTTCCTTCAGATCATAAATAAAATTTGCTGGAACACATGGTGATAATTCTTAATTGGCATCGAGTCAACCCGGTTTACTTGATGGAGTTTCCATATGTTAACTAGATAAACCATTCAGAAAAGACATAAACCCCCATCCAGATCCTTCTGTTCTGATATTGTCCAGAAAGGAGTCAAAGTTATCACTCACCACTGTTTTAACTGTGAGATATCTTCCTGTATGTTCTTCTTGCCTTTATCTAAAGGAAAAAGTTCAGATACCACCATAAAGTTATTCACATTCCAACTTCACACCTACTACTGGTTAGCAACAAACTATACAAAATTAACTTGAGGTATTTGGACTAATTGGGAGAGGGTCAAGACACAGTCCTCAAGACACAGTGTTCTGCATGTTTTAAATGTTTTTCAAGTCCAACACACCTGAACCAAATCAGTGGTTCATAGGAGACATCTGTAGCGCCCTGTGGCAGGTTGACAAGGTAATTTAGGGTGTATTAACACCAGGAATGTCTATTAGTTCACATGCTTTTTTTCCCTTCTTTTTTGTTTTTGCTGCGGTTCCTATTCACACTGTGAATAAACGCAGCAGACCAAGACACATGTGCTAAAGTCGTTCAGCCAGCGGACAGTTAAACGTGTAATCAGGGTAAAACCAGGAATCTATGTGAAAATAGGTCAACATATACAATTGAGAATGCTATGTTTATCATCTTTCTGGTGTTTTGGTTAATAAACACAGGGGCCACTTAAAGTGAATATTTTTTGTATACAAGTCATCCTCTCTATATTCCTGTATAAATAAAATATTTATTGCTACGTCTTAATATCTGTAAACTATTTACAATTGTTTCATTGCTAAAAAATTAAAAATAATCTGTGTAGTGGCTGATGAACAGCTTCAAGAAGAGAAACTTGCTTTGGGTCTGAAGAATAGGACTCATATTAGGTATACCTTTTTTCAGAAAGTTTTACCTGTGGACTCAGCAGTACAGCTCAGACATCCCTTGTCTAAGCAGTAACCAACTTGATCCCTGCAGACATCACCCAGCACTTCCTGCCAAATTGGTTATATTTCATCACAAGATGCGTTGGTTCTGCCCCCAGCTCTACATCTAAAGTCCAGGTGCAATAAATAGTTTAGAGAGAGGCTCTGATCCTAAATCCACCATATTTAGGTCTGCTAAACACAAATATGTTTATGTGTTGCACTGATCTAAACTCGAGGCCACAAACCCTGTTGGGAGAAGCTCTTCAGACATGGTGTTTGAAGTTTGCTTCACCTCTAGAATAACAGCTCATTCAGATATATTCTTTTCTGTAAGCCTAATTCATTGTCTTACATCACATATAAAAACATCTAACTGATTGATTCATTAGTAGCAGTAAAGTATAATAATGAGTTATTTTTCTAATCTAAATCTATGAAAGTGATTTTTTTTACAAGATCGAGACTGTTGTATCAGCTAGTGTTAATAAGTCTGTCTCCATAATGCTGAAGGCGTTTCTCAAAATAGGATTATGGTGGCAGTATAAGCATCCCACCCTAGAACATTCTAACATAAATAACCATGTTAGGTTCTTCCATTTTACTTACATATTTGCCACAAATTGAAAAAAAAAAAAAAGAGTCCGAAATTATCAGGCATTCTTCAGCCTTCTTGGCAGCCCTGATACAGATATATGGATCTCTGTGTCACATCATATTGAGGCCTCAGGCTAAGAGAAATTCATGGATTACTAAATGTAAGTTACAGGTATTACAAAGTATGGTCAACCTTGAAATTGGCACTCTGCCCTGACATAAAAATAGATATAGGGCTCAAATGTAACCATTCTGTTTAGAACTTTCAGGTTTTTATCGTGCACACATTCTCTCTAATGTGCCTCCTTACTTCGAATGAGCAAGGCAACGCATATTGAACCAACAGACCTCTAAATAATAATAAAATTCTAAGGTGTCAGTGAGTGTGTGCGTTTGTTTGTGCGTGTGTGCATGTATGATTGTTCAGCCTGTACATCTACACGTTGCCCCCTGACAGAATGTCGACCTGCCCAGGGTGTGTCGCTTCTTATACCAACTCGCCACTAAAGATACCCACCCTACTCACCTTGGAAGATTAATAAATTGTGGAAAATGGATTCTAAGTGCATAAGTAGCAGGCAGCAACTGGACTCCTGTCGTTTCTTAAATATGTTTGATCTGTTCTTTAGTTCTGAGCAATCATGTTCAGAAGTAAAGAAGCTTTCTAATTAAATACTGAGAATTGTCTTGCCCTGGATGACTCAGAATCTACATAAGGAAATTGGATAAATGTCATGTATTGAGTAATTACACTGTCAGAGTCTTTACATCAGTAGATATTAAAAGATATTAAACTGATGAAAATAAGTTACTAAGTCAGAGTAGTCAAACTGCCAACATTTTTACAAAAAACTGTGGGGTGTAGTTAAAACACTTAACTGCCACATTAAGTGCTGTGGTTTTATAAAATCAGGCTATTTAGTACTTATCTCTTTTTTTTCACGCTGGTACTTTTGTTCCAGATGTCAGACTGTTAATTTAACATTTGTTTCTTAACCTCTGTAGCCCAATGTTATTTTTTACAATTTGGCATGGCTTTTTTACAGCTTGTAAAAGGTTTAAAATGTTCAAATTGCTCTCATATAATAGGAAGGTATTAGGGGATACTGTGAATGTGAAAATTCTCAAGAAAATCATAGTGGGCATGAGTAATTAAGGTTGAAAGACAGAAAATATGAATGGGAAAAAATACACATAATAGATAGCTAAGCAGCTTCTTTTTATTGCAGAGAAGCAAATAAACATCATAAATAGTAACTGCTCACTCTTTTTGACTTTAGACCAACTGTTGGTGTCTGTAATAACAAATAATTGAAAGTTAAATGTTACTCTAGGAGGGCTTAAGAGGTTAAAACTGCTACAACAATTTTTTTAATTAAGCCCTAGGCCACACCATGCTGATTTGGGAACACACATCGCCACAGCAGACCAGAGAAGTCGAAACACCAGTTTCTGTTCACTCACCTATCTTTTGTTTTACTAGACTTCAAATTGAATTTTTCCTTTTGTGACTTTTGTCCTAATGTTAAAGTGATAGCAGCTGGCTGTTTCTCATTCCCTGACATGATTGAATGGAGAACCTCTCTCACCAGTGGTGCTCTGTTGCAGAATGCGGTTATGGAGCCACATAAATCTGGAAGTGCACTTGTTCTGAGAGTCAGACAACCAGATGGTCCCATCGTTGGTTTTGGACCGAGCCATAACATTGGTTGAGGTTTTTAAGACAAATGCTGCAGAACCCCTTTATTATTTTCTTTTTAACCACCACAAAATATTTATAACTATGCTGTGTTAATATGTTGCATTAACAAATGTTTTGAACTTATTTTGGAAATTCAGAGTAACACATTTAATGTATTAATAAAAATAAAGAGAAATTTCATCAAAACATCCAAGCCTTGAGACTTTAGTTAAATGGCCATCTTCTTCTAAACTGTTCCTGTCACTTCAGCATTATGTCACACCCAGTCAAACAGCCAAAGAGTTAGTAATGTCCAACACATACCGCCCCTTAGTTCCTGGGGAGAGGTTATACAAGATAAAGGAGAGTGTGAGAAGCAAACTGCTTATCACCTAAGCAGTGTGAGAAACGGTGGGAATCTGACATCAGGGATGGCTGGGAAGAAAAGTCTTGTTTTATCACCAATAACCATAAAAAGAAGGATGATTGTGGCACCAAGGGATATCTTCCTTAGATTAAAGCGTAACAATTGCCTGGGGTGATGAAAAAAAAAAAATCTAAGCACAACACATGATGATAGAGCAGAATTTTACGCCATGATTGTAAAGCCGCATTCGCTACATTTTCCCCCAGAAGGAGTGAATGAGTCAATGACTAGATCCAATATTCTGCTTAGATCTAAAAAATAAAGTGGAATACATTGTAAGTCGTATCATTTTGGAAATGTGGAGGAAAATTAAGAAATTAACTATATCTGTGTTTTGTTTTGTTTTTTACAAAAGAAAATGCCATTAATTCAGCTCCCTCCATTCTGAAATTGCAAAATTAAATCAATACAGAAAATTGAATTTAGAGCAATAGAGTCTACATAAACTCACAATAAACCCACATGTTCTGTGACGATCTTAGAAAACATAAATGAACAAAAAGTATCAGGAAGACCAAGGAACATTGCAGACCCTTTACGGATAAAGTTGCGAAGAAGTTGAAAACAGGGTTAGGTTATAAAACAATATTCCAAGGTTTCAATTTCTCACAGGATTCTGTTCAATCCATCACTTGAAAATAAAAAAGTACCTGAAAATGGTGGTGTTCAAAGATGAGGTGATCACATGTTTATACATACAAAGCTGGTGTATATGTAAGGGATAATGCCCGACGAGGTGTACATTATCAGAAAATAATGGACGACGCGGAGGCATGAACCGTCCGACTCGAAGCGGAGGATGATGTGACTTGACTTATCTCTTGAGTTTTTTTAGTGCATTAAAGGAACATTTCTGTGATTTCAGGTTTACCATTAGACTAAATAAAATATTACCTTACTGTCTGTGCTCATCATGTAGAGTTTGATTGTATTTCTGAAAACAGAACCCCTAAAATGCATCGCTGGAAAACTTTCACTGTACATGAAAAAATGAATTAGCTTTTATGAACAGTGATTGTTCTGGACTCGGCAAAGTCGTGAAATATCCACATCAATAACAATAAGCTGATTGGATTCATTCAGGACCAGTCTTAGGGCTGAAAATGAAATTTGGTGAAAAGAAGAAGATGGAGGGAGAAAAACTGCAGCATGGCTTCGGGCCAGGATCTGATTGTCTTTATAGATGAAGGGGGCTTTTCCCCTCTGAGATACAGATACAAGAACAGCTCAGATGCTCAGAGAGCATACTTCCTTAAGATTAAATTTCATTGCATTAAGTGTTGTCATTTTACAGAGTTAGTACAAAGATCTCAAACTGTTTGTGATTCCATTATACTTAATGACAGATCTATTCAAAATCACACGTAAAGCAAAATTATCTCAATCCCTTCTCAGTTTCTGGGTTGTTTAAAAATTTGCAACTTGTATAACTCTTTTAGTAACTGAAATCAAACCTTAACTTGATTATTAAAAAGATGCATCACAGGGATAACAACTCATCTAAATAATTGACACTGACAGTTAGACTAATTCGGCAAATGATCCACCAATGACAGCTCCCAGTCATGCAGCAATAGGCCCTGTGTGTGAAGCAGGTATTTGAATATAAGCAGCAATTAGTGGACCTTTTCTCTTTACACAACCATGTCTAGGAAGGCGTGGAGGATATGTTCAGTCCACTTCTTCTAATAATAGCAGAAAAACTCCAGATTTGGAAGAAAACATGCAATATATACAGTCCCTTACTTAATAAGGACTTTCTATGTTGTAGACTAGGGATGCTTAAATCCTAGGATTCAGGGGCCAGTTTCCTGCATGTTTTAGTTCTTTAGCTGGTTAAACACTCTGGAATCAAATGATGGCTTTTTAGCACGCCTCTGCAAATCTTTGCCATGTTGAGGAGGAAGTTGAACAATTTAAATCAGCTGTGTTACGGCAGAAACACATCCAAAACTGCTAGGGCATCGGCCCTTGACGCCTGGATATGGAGACCCCTGATGTAGACAGTACGATTTAAACAGGTTTCCTGGGCGTCCCTAGGAACAAGGTGTTTGCCATAAGTGGATATAGAACATAAAGAGAAATGAGTTTGTTCCAAATAAAAATAGCACAAGCATTTCTATTCATGCCAATAACTAGCTTTCAGAATAGCAAACTGCAAACTTAAACCTAGCTATTGGCACAGGCTAACGTTAGCTATGTTTACTCTGTGCTACTCATATCAGTTTCCCAGCCGGTGTTAACAACTTTCAGTGTAAGTTGGCTGCAGTGCATGGAAAATATTGTTGTCTGTTATGCTGAGGTGTCTTAAACAAAATCTATGAACCCACCCAATTGAGGCTGCTTCAAATGAAA
The DNA here is from genome assembly GCA_028564705.1 of Apricaphanius iberus. Lineage (NCBI taxonomy): Eukaryota > Metazoa > Chordata > Actinopteri > Cyprinodontiformes > Aphaniidae > Apricaphanius > Apricaphanius iberus. Next base: position 2,163,871 of record JAPXFQ010002778.1, read on the forward strand.
AAAGCTTAGAGTACTCAGGTGTTTGGCTTAAAGGTATTTTGGAGGATCTTTTTCTTCCAGATGGATCATCAACACTCTTGGCCCTTCTAATTGTTAATCATTCTGAGAGTGCGGATGCGCATGCACACTCTCACATGTTTATGTGTAGGGTGCTACGCATTTCATTCGTTCTACCTCGCCGTTCTCACAGAGTCCTTTGAAAATGAGTATGAGTTGCAAGACAAAAACTGTCTCTGAAGTGTATAAGGAGAAGAGAAAGGCCTCAGAAGAGAGAAACAAGACCAGTGTTTTCAGGAGATTCTTTCTAACGATGGAGTGCGCTGGAAGCACAGTTTGGGCTCCCCACTGATGCCTCCTTCGGCAAGAGTCTACTTGACAGGTAGGCTAAAGTTCGGCATGCTATTTGAAGAAATGCATTTCAGATTACTGCTATCTACGTCTATATTGTTATTTTCCAGGGAAGATCCATTGTTGTACATGCACATTTGTTTTCTAAAAGTGGAGAGAGCTATTGTTTCCTGAAATTTAAGAAAAATCCCCTTCTATACCTTTAACGTTAAACAAAAAAATAGGCCTAATGCTTTAGTATTAGAAGTACAAGTAAAAGTAAAATATAGGTGCATGTACCAACATCCTGTGGACTCTGAGTCCAGTGATTATCAATTTGCTAACTTCTGCACACATGCTATATGTGCATTGTTTAACAGTACAGTCTATTAATCTCCCTAATAATAATACCTGTTTAACGATGAAACAAATGATTAATTCATTAATTATTACAGATATTCATTTAATACACCTGTATAAGTTACAGGAGACCACGGTCTAACATAACCAATCTATGTATTCATCATGCTGTCTTTGTAAAGGGTCACTTGTCACAACCACACTGGCATAAATCGCGTGCAGTTTCCGTCTACAATAAGAAACTTAGACAGGTAACAAGAGTGAACTGATACGATAAGTAAAAAATCCAAACTATTTAACCACCTATTTAGTTCATTGTTTTCATTAATGCAAATCTGTCCACAGTCATGTGAACAAGAAAGAAAGAAATTGTGGATTTATTCATTTTTGTGACTGCTCCACTCTGTGTTGTAGGTGTATTAACATTCATAACTGCAAAACTGCAATGTCATATTTATTCTTATAGTATATAGAGGGTTAAATATTTTCTAAAAACCAACTATTACTATTTAAGTTGCACTTGACCAGATGAAGACTGTTTTCAAGTTAAACAGATCTAACAAATGTAATTCATCTTCTCCTCCTATACCTGTGGAAAGAAACAAGAAATAACAAAAAACACACAAAAAATGTACTCATACTACTAAGAAGAAGAAGAAGAAGGAGAAGAAGAAGAATCGTTGTTTACCCCAAACACCTCTGAAAAGTTCAGATTAATCCTTAAATATCCTTAGAGTAAAAATGGAGAACACATAATCCCCAAAACCACCTATTCTGAAAGTTTTTACCCTTTAAGTTTTTCATTTGCTTTAGCTCTAGATGTCCTGTCTAATTTAGTGTCATTCTTTTATGATTTTTTATTAATATCTGCTTAGCATCTGAAGTAGTCAAAGTACCAGAGCTAAAGCCGATCAATAAGGTTACCCATACCTCATTCTAATTATTGCTGTTTCATCTTTGTTATTAATTCACCCTACTTAAATCTAAGTTTATAGTTGAGTTAAGTTAGTTTTAGTTTTAGTATGGTTAACCTTGTATTCAGCTATGGGTTTTTACAGTTAACTATTTTTTGTCTCTTAGGCCACGTCCACACTAAGCCCGGTAATGCCTTAAACGTATAATTATTTAGTCTACACCCCCCTATCGCCCACACTAACCCAGCGTCGTTTAAGGTCTGTGGCCGGATAACTATTAGCCGGGTAAGAGAGCCGTGTAAATCTTAATTCAACGGCTAAACGAGCTAGTGTGGACAGCTTCCCCGGATAATGAAAGGAAGTGGCGTCAATGAATGCTGCGTCAATAACAATATGACACTACAGACAAAGACAACAGCGAAGAGTAATAAATAGATCTCGTCGTCTGTCCACACCAAAAACTCTCTCTTCTTCTGAGCAGCTATTGTTCTCTTCGGTTAACGGGACAAGCAGATATGTACTGTGCTGTAGAGCTTCTTGTATATATTATGTAGGCGCTGGCGTCAGGTAGAGTATACGCATTTTTCGTGCGTCTTTTCGCGCATGCCCAGTATTTGCACAGGTCGGTATGGGATTGCGCAATCATGGGACCTTAAACGGACCTTAAACGGGGCGTAAATGCTCGTGTTGAGTGGATAACATTAGGCGTCTAACTCCCCGTATAACCTTATCGGCTTAGTGTGGACGTAGCCTTAGTTCCTCCTAGTTTATTTCATTGCATTATTTAGTTAATTGTGCAGCTAACTGTCCCTGTATTCTAGTTTGGTCTAGTCTGATTAGGCAGCATTTTAAGCCTATTTGTGTTCTTCCCGGTCAGTCTGTCTTATTGCTGTGTAAATAGGGCTATCAGCTGGAGACATCCTACCCCGGGGCATGCACCACTGTCAACAACCAGTACAATTCAAAACGGTCGTCTTGACAACAAAACATCTCAGTATTCACCAAAAAAAAGGTTTAGTGTGAAGACTACACTTAAAAATTCTTTTTTTCAGGCAATAGAAGCCTGAAAACCCCAACAAAAATGTTTTGTGTGAAAACTATAACTTAAAACTTCTCTTTAAGGCAAAACCTGGAAAAACCTCAGCAAGAGAGACCATCCAAAAGATGCTCGCCACCTGATAAACTCCTAAAAATATTTTAAATAGGACCAATCTTTCCCTCAGCTGATTTACTGTTTATTTATTAAAATGGGTGAAATGTTACTGCTTCAGGCCTCCAGTGGTCTGGCTGACCGTTCAGCTATCCACAACAACAAAAGAGCTCCAGCAGTAGTAGTAGTAGTTCGGAACCTCAAACGTTTTTGTTTTTGTTTTTTTTGGAAAAAAGGCTAACCTAGGTCCAGCACTATTCTACCAGAAACTTGGTCTAATCTGGGTGAGTAGGCATAGTTTTAATTGGCTGAGCCTAAAATTAATCAGGGAAAATTGGTCAATGTATTGTGAGACAGTCTAAAGTTCAAACATAAAACGTTAAACTGTAATTTTTAAAAATAATAAAAAAGTCACAAAGAAACTTGCCTTGTTGTTTTTATATCTTAAATAAGAAATTTAGACAACTGAAAATATTTTAATTAATCTACACTGAAACAAAATTAAACCAAATGTAATAATCTTCAATAAAGTTTTAGATCCGTCGTCTATGTTCCATTTCACCATTTATGAGAGGCCCCTGATGGTTTGGGGGTCAAAAGCAGCGGCTTAGTTTGCTTGTGCCTTGGACCAGCTCTGGCTATTTATGAGACATTTTTATTGCACAAACTGTTTTTTTCATTGCACGTGCGATGTACACATAGACTGTAAAAAAGAATAAACAGCGCCTCCTCACGGCTCCCCGTTTACCAGAATGACACACTTTCATGGGGGAATTCATGGCGGATTCACAGACTCCTCCTCCCCAGCTCTGACGAAGCATGTTCCTAAAAAGGGTATAGGGGCGGGATCTTCACTGTAGACTCTGTCCTCGTGGGGCGAGTATGGGCGTGTAGTTCGGTCATAATCACGCCCATTCTGCTCCCGCATCTTTAGCTCTGATGCTAAACTTGGCTAACTAAGCTAAAGGATAATAGCCCCATGCCTGACTGCTGCCGTATCTGTGCTCCTCCGACGGTTCTCCTATTTCTCAAATCTCAAAAGGTAAGAACTAGTAACTTGACATTATTATTAAAATGTAGTGTTACTATAATTAAAGTCAAACGAAACAGCCTGTCAATCAAAGTCACCCCCCTCGTTAATTATGCAAGATTTCAAAAAATTATCTTACGAAAATCAGCCTAGTCCCTATTATTTTTACAAGCCCAGCGTTATCTCAGGAAGAATATGTAGCCATAGAAAGTTTTTAAAAAATGGGCACCAGGCATTAAAGATGTTTTTAAGGTGTCTAAAGCCCAATGCTTTTCAATGGGGGCCTAGCGGCCAAATGGAGGTACTACAGCAATTGAGAAGCAATGGCGGCCTCCATGGTATGCGGTCACAAAGCAGAGCAGCCAGCGGCCATTGGATGTACATGTCACACTGTACAGGCCGGCAATAGGTGCCTGGTTTTGTGACAACTTCAGCAATAAACTAATTAGCTCAGTTGGTTTGTGTCTCGGTAAAAAAGTTGCACATTGCTGTCCAGTCTATTGCTAAGGTATTTAGGTCATCACACGCAGCTTGTATAGGTAATTATTGTTGCTAAGGTCAGTTTCCATTTTCTGACCTGCAATCAGTATCCAGTCAGTATGTTCCAGCTCAAAAATCAAACCTTTAAGAGAACTGGAGTGCAACGATATATGAATATGGAGCTCAGCTATAGCAGGAGCCAATCATGAGATTATGATGCCGGAGTCTTTTTCTACTCTTGGTCTTAAACACCTACATTGCATTAAAAGTTTCTTTTGGAAAATATAATGACAGCTCTTGTTATACATAAACTTTCAAAAGCTTTAATCATAATCATGCAACATCTATAAACTATGAAAATTTGAAGAGAAAATGATTGTAGGTCAGAGGGCAATGGATTTTTCTATACTAACATTAGCAAAAACTCAATTTATTTCAGAAATAACAAGTCTTACTTTACGTACCTTAAAAATTTGATAATATTCCCAAATATTCATGGTTCAGTACTCTTAGGTTCACCTATTCAAAGATTTTTCTGTGGGAATGTTGTTTAAATTATTCAAGGAACATTCGCCCATTTACAGATTTTTTTTTATATATATCTAGAATGTTCTAAAGAAAAAGCAGCTTGGGAATCTGAAATATCTACATATCATGCAACTTGACATGGCATTGGCCTGCATTTGCAAAGCAGAAAATCCAGGAGTGACATTTCTTTTTCTTCCTGTTTATTGGCTGTACCCCCAAGAGTAAGCTAGAGTTACGACAGAAGTTGTTGGCTTCTTCTGTCTTGTTAAGATGGTTTCCACTGTGCATAATAATGCATAATAGGAGATTTAGAGTTTGAGCAATTGAAATAGGTAGTTGTAAGCGTTTTATTTGTATTGCAATTGTGATCCCTAACTCAAATGACAAACAAATACATGACTAAATAAAATGTAATTAGTCTATAACATTGTACTATATTGTACATTGTATACAATATATATATTGTAATATTTCATGGCTCACATGTAATATTAGTGCAAAATACAAACAATTCCCCTCAAAAACTACATTATTTCCAACAAAAATCTAGAAGGTGGTAGACAGAAGTGACATACAGCCTTGTGGAAACAGATAGATAGATAGATAGATAGATAGATAGATAGATAGATAGATAGATAGATAGATAGATAGATAGATAGATAGATAGATAGATAGATAGATGGATAGATAGATAGGATAGATGGTAGATTTATGGATAGATAGATAGATAGATAGATAGATAGATAGATAGATAGATAGATAGATAGATAGATAGATAGATAGATAGATAGATAGATAGATAGATAGATAGATAGATAGATAGATAGATAGATAGATAGATAGATAGATATATATTATGTTATATATCTATCGATTTATCTTGTTTTAACCCCTGGAGGTCACTTCATTTTGTGCTCCACCTGGGTCCTATAATTCATCTGGCCTGGAGGGTTTAATATCCAAGCATGTGAGACTCTTCAGAATTGTCAGCCACATTAATTATGATTAGCTTTTATTTGTGTCAACTTGCTTGTTAATGTATTCCTCCACCTTCCCTCCATTAAAGTAACCACAATGTTTTGTTCCATACATATATTGTAATAATATATTGTTTTCCAATAATCTTGTTTAAATTATCATATTAACTTCATTCCTCACCATAAATGAAAAATATTGTTGATGTCAGCTTTAATGATTTGAGATTTTATTCGTGATTTTCTTAATAAAAAAGTACACTGTATATTATTTTCACCATTCCCTATACAGTATATATATATATATATATATATACAGTACAGACCAAAGGTTTGGGCACACCTTCTCATTCAATGAGTTTCCTTTCTTTTCATGACTATGACATTGTAGGTTCTCACTGAAGGCATCAAAACTATGAATTACAAAATATGGAATTATGTAGTACTTTACAAAAAAGTGTGAAATAACCTGGCCTCCAAAGTCAGCGGAACCTGAACCCAATTGAGATGATTTGGGGTGAGCTGAACCGCAGAACAGTAATTCCATACAAAATGTGTTCTTTCATAGTTTCCCTTAATTGAGAATCTACAACGTAGTCATGAAAAGACAGGAAACTCATTGAATGAGAACGTGTGTCCAAATTTTTGGTCTGTACTTTGGTCATATACAGACGTGGACAAAATTGTTGGTACCCTTCATTAAATAAAAGAAAAACTCATAATGGTCACAGAAATAACTTTAATCTGACAAAAGTAATAATAAATAAAAATTATATAAATGTTGACCAATGAAAGTCAGACATTGCTTTTCATCCATGCTTCAACAGAATTATTTAAAAAATAAATGCATGAAACAGGCCTGGACAAAAATGATGGTACCCACAACTTAATATTTGGTTGCACAACCTTTTGAGGCAATCACTGCAATCAAATGATTCCTGTAACTGTCAATGAGACTTCTGCACCTCTCAGCAGGTATTTTGGCCCACTCCTCATGAGCAAACTGTTCTAGTTGTTTCCGGTTTGAAGGGCGCCTTTTCCAGACAGCACGTTTCAGCTCCTTCCAAAGATGCTCAATAGGATTGAGATCAGGGCTCATAGAAGGCCAGTGTTTTCCTCTTAGCCCTTCTTGGGTGTTTTTAGCTGTGTGTTTTGGGTCATTTTCCTGTTGTAAGACCCGTGACCTGCGACTGAGACCATGCTTTCTGACACTGGCCAGCACATTTCTCTCTAGAATCCCCTGATAGTCTTGAGATTTCATTGTACCCTGCACAGATTCAAGACACCCTGTGTCAGATGCAGCAAATCAGCCCCAGAACATAACCGAGCCTCCCCCATGTTTCACAGTAGGGACCGTGTTCTTTTCTAGATATGCTTCATTTTTCCGTCTGTGAACATAGAGCTGATGTGCCTTGGCAAAAAGTTAAATTTTTGTCTCATCTGTCCACAGGACATTCTCCCAGAAGCTTTGTGGCTCGTCAGCATGTAGTTTGGCATACTCCAGTCTGTTTTTTTTAATGATTTGTCCTCTGGCTCAAACAGCGAAGGATGTTCCGATCTGACACTGATGTTCCTTGAGCATAAAGTTCAGCTTGGATCTATTTTGAAGTCTTTCTAGGCTCTTTTGTTACCATTTGGATTATCCGTCTCTTTGATCTGTCATCAATTTTCCTCCTGCAGCCACGTCCAGGGAGGTTGGCTACAGTCCCATGGATCGTACATTACTGAATGACATGTGCAGCTGTAGTCACAGAAACATCTAGCTGCTTGGAGATGGTCTTATAGCCTTTACAGTTAACATGCTTGTCTATGATTTTCTTTCTCATCTCCTGAGACAACTCTTTCCTTTGCTTCCTCTGGTTTATATTGAGTGTGGTACACACCACATCACCAAACAACACAGTGACTACCTGGAGTCCTATATATAGGCCCACTGAGTGATTACAGGATTGTAGACACCTAGGATGCTGATTAGTGGACATACCTTGGATTAACATGTCCCTTTGTTCACATTATTTTCATTCTTTTCTATAGGTACCATCATTTTTGTTCAGGCCTGTTTCATGCATTTATTTTTTAAATAATTCGGTTGAAGCATGGATGAAAAGCAATGTCTGACTTTCATTGGTCAACATTTATATAATTTTTATGTATTATTACTTTTGTCAGATTGAAGTTATTTCTGTGACCATTATGAATTTTTCTTTGATTTAATGAAGGGTACCAACAATTTTGTCCACGTCTGTATGGCAGGTAGGGTTGCAGGACTCTTGTTTCTTGTTTTTTTCCTTCTCCCGGCAGATTTAGGATTTCAGCAGTGCTTCCTTTTGCAAAGCATCTTAGTTTTGTCTTCTATATTGTGTCTTTTGTCAAAGGCACAATATAGAATGCAGATTGGATCAGCAGGCTCAGTGGAAATGTTGAGATGGCGTTGAGTCAGCGCTGTGACATTCCCACGCTCGGCACATGCCGGAGGGGCGCTGAACTGCGAGGGCCAACCAAAGCTGCTTGCAGCTTTAATTGCTGTTCATTTTTTGAAAGTTTAGCTTTACACATGGCACCCCCATAATTTTCCATCCATTCATCTCTGTAAAAAGTCATGTAACTAAGACAAAGATTTTGTACCTGTCGACAGACTGAGGCAATATGAGCTCATCTTGGTCCCGGAAGGATATATATCTGGACTGGTACATGTATCTGTAAAGGCAGTCACTTAGAGCAGGCATCTGATCAAAGTCGTGGATATCACCATGATCCGCTTTAGGCAAATATCTCCTGAATATAATATAATTCAATTCAATTCAATTCAGTTTATTTATATAGCGCCATTTCACAACAGATGTCATCTCAAGGCACTTTACAAAAAGAGTTATTACAATACAATGTTTAGTGTAGAAATTACAGAACCACAGAAGATTGCGTCGTGGAATTCTCAGCAATCCCTCATACTGAGCAAGCATGCAGCGACAGTGGGAAGGAAAAACTCCCTTTTAACAGGAAGAAACCTCCGGCAGAACCAGGCTCAGCACAAGCGGTTATCTGCCGCGACCGTCTGTGGCTTGGAGAATACATAACAGAGACACAGAAAGAGCAATAGAACTGATGCACAAGTTTGTTGCAGGACGTGGAGAATTTTCCGTCACTGCAATGCCATCTTAGTCAGGGTCGTCAAGCAGGGCTAATCCGGAGCACCTACTATAATAGAAAACAGGTTAGTGCTTGAATTGACAGCACATCATGCAGTTGGGGAGAAGTAGGAGAGAAAGTAGGAACAGACCCTAATAATGTCCTCCAACAGCCTAGCCTAAAGCAGCATAGCTACTAACATTAACCTGTCTCCTAGCTACTAGGAGACCTGGCTACCAACACTCTGTCTGAGTCCTCCTGACCCGTGGACGGTGTAGGGCCGGTAACGGCCCCCGTCATGCCGGGGTCTTCTCGGAGTCGGGTTGTTTGAGAATGCAGCCCAAAGTGGGTGGTAAACTCCATCTAAGGCTAAATACCGGCACGAGACCGATAGTCGACAACTATCTTAAGGAAAAATAGACAGAACTGAGAGGACAGAGTTGAAGAGGGCGAGAAACGTTTAAGAGATAAACGGGTGGGGTCCGCACAGTCTGCCCGGGGGATTCAACCCGGCAGGTAATGGGCGGCCGCACTGTGCGGGAGGATCCCCTTGAGGGACCTCTCTCCGGCGCTGGCTGGCCCCTGTGGGGCACATTTCTTCCGCGGCGGTAAGCCGCGACCGGCTCCGGATCTTTACCTGGCTTACATTAATCTATCTCTACCTAGCTACTCTACCTCCCTTCCTTCCTAACTCTTCCATTCACTCTGCCTGACTACTAACATTAACCTGTCTCTTCCTATCTACCTGTCTGACCTGACTCTAACTACCTATAAACATATCTCTAACTGTAAGCTTTGTCAAAGAGGAAAGTTTTTAGCCTAGTTTTAAAGATAGACAAATTGTCTGCTTCACGAACCACCTGGGAGCCGGTTCCATAGGAGGGGAGCCTGATAGCTGAAAGATCTGCCACCCATTCTACTTTTAGAAATCCTAGGAACTACCAGTAAACCTGCAGTCTGAGAGCGAAGGTCTCTGTTAGGAACATATGGAACAATCAGGTCTCTTATGTATGATGGAGCTAGATTATTAAGGGCTTTATATGTCAGAAGGAGGATCTTGAATTCTATTCTAGATTTTACTGGGAGCCAGTGAAGAGAAGCTAAAACAGGGGAAATGTGATCTCTTCTTTTAATATTCATCAGAATCCTAGCAGCAGCATTTTGAACTAACTGAAGACTTTTAATTGTATTCTGTGGACTACCTGATAATAGACAGTTACAGTAATCCAGCCTTGAAGTAACAAAGGCATGGACTAGTTTTTCAGCATCATTCCTGGACAGGATGGTTCTAATTTTTGCAATATTCCTAAGGTGAAAAAAGGAAATCCTACAGACTTCTTTAATGTGAGTTCTAAATGACATATCTTGGTCAAAAATGACACCGAGGTTTTTTGCTTTATTACTGGAGGCTAATTTAATGCCGTCCAGGTGAAGGGGCTGACTAAGTAGTTTCTTTTTCAGAGCTTCTGGTCCAAAGACGACAACTTCTGTTTTATCAGAATTTAGAAGCAAGAAGTTTAGAGTCATCCAAGTTTTTATGTCTTCCAGACATGCCTGTAGTCTACCTAACTGATTGGATTCATCAGGATTTATGGATAGATATAGCTGTGTATCATCTGCGTAACTATGGAATTTTATCCCATGCTGCCTAATTATTTTACCAATAGGAAGCATATATATAGTAAAGAGAATCGGCCCAAGCACTGAACCCTGTGGTACTCCGCAAGTAACTATTGAGGTTGAGGAAGATCTATTGTTTACCTGAACAAACTGAAATCTGTTAGACAAATAAGATTTAAACCAACCTAGTGCTGTTCCTATTATACCGACACTTTGAAGCCTTTCTATGAGAATATTGTGGTCAACAGTGTCAAAGGCAGCACTGAGATCTAACAGGACCAGAATGGTCACCAGTCCATTGTCTGAGGCTATGAGAATATCATTAGTAACCTTCACCAGAGCTGTTTCAGTGCTGTGATGAGCTCTAAAGCCTGACTGAAACTTCTCAAACAGCTCATTATTGTTTAAATGCTCACATATCTGGTGTGCAACTATTTTCTCAAGAATTTTAGATAAGAAGGGAAGATTAGATATCGGTCTATAGTTAATTAAGTCGTTTTGATCAAGAGAGGGTTTCTTAAGTAGAGGTTTAATTACAGCAATCTTAAACTCCTGTGGTACATATCCATTGACTAAGGATAGATTCATTATATTTAAAATTGGAGCAGCGATCAGAGGGAAAACTTCTTTTAAGAGTTTAGTTGGGATTGGGTCTAAAACGCAAGTTGAAGGTTTAGATGAAGCTAATAATTTTAGTACATCACAAAGTTCGGCTGCATTAAAGCAGTTTAAGCATATATTAGGTTCCACCATTTTTGAGGCTGCCTCATTAACTAAGGAGGAAGCAAGCATATTGGGAAGGTTCCCAATTATCTTATTCTTTATGGAGTCTATTTTATTTATAAAGAATTGCATGAAGTCGTCACTGCTTAGAGCTTGGGGAATGGTTGGCTCGATAGAGCTATGATCCTGTGTGAGTTTGGCAACTGTATTAAAAAGAAACCTAGGATTATTTTTATTCTCCTCGATTAAAGATGAATAATATGCTGTTCTAGCTGTGTGAAGGCTCTTTTTATATAGCAATAAACTATTTTTCCATATTAAAAAGGAATCATGTAAATGCGTGGAGCGCCATTTTCTCTCTAGTTTTCTAACATTCTGCTTTAGGGTACGTAGCTCTAAATTAAACCAGGGAGTTAATCTTCTATGGCTAGCCACCTTCCTTTTCAAGGGGGCAACTTTGTCTATTGCCCGACGCAGGGAGGAATTAACGCTATGAACTAAAATGTCAAGTTGTGAGGGGTCACGAGTTAAATCACTGTTTTCTGTTCTGCATTTATAAACTGAGGAAATTAAAGTTGGAAGAGCTTCTTTAAAATTTGCTACAGCGTTGTCTGATAACGTTCTGGTATAATGAAGTTTTCTTTCAGGTTTGATATGATCCATTAGAGTAAGTTTAAAAGTGATAAGGAAATGATCAGACAGGATAGGGTTATGTGGAAAGACTGTTATTTCTTCACAGTCAATGCCATAAGTCAGCACAAGATCTAAAGTGTGGTGACAAGAATGTGTTGGTCCCTGCACATTTTGAGTAAAGCCTATTGAGTCTAGGATAGTGTGAAAAGCTGTATTTAGACTATCACTTTCATTATCAACATGAATATTGAAGTCTCCGACTATAATGACTTTATCAGTGTTTAAAACTAAGTCAGATAGAAAATCTGAAATCTGATCTAAAAATTGAGAATAAGGTCCTGGTGGACGATATAAGACCACAAACAAAAGTGGCTTTACTGCTTTGTTATGTGTATGAGGAAAGCTAAAAACTAGATGCTCAAAGGAACTGTAACTATTATTTTTTTGGAGATTAATTAGTAAATCGGAATGAAAGATAGTTGCTACTCCACCTCCTCGACCAGTACTTCGAGGGACACTAAAGTTTAAGTAGCTAGGGGGAGTTGACTCATTTATTGTGACATGGTCCTCTTCCTGCAACCATGTCTCTGCAAGACAAAACAAATCAATATTATTTTCACAAATTAAGTCATTTACCAAGAGTGTTTTTGAGGGGAGAGATCTTATGTTTAGTAAACCACATTTAATTGATTTGTTTTTATGTTCAGTCCGAGTTTTATTTATCTTTATGAGATTTTTATACTTTGCTCTAGTAGCATTAACTTTTAATTCATTAGTTTTGGGTAGTGGACGGGAAACTATCTCTATAGGGTAGTGGGTGGGTGGCAGTCCCTGTTCCTTGACCTGGACTCTGGGTTCCCTGAGCTGGACTCTGGGTTGTCACGGCTTTGGGGAACTAGAGATAACCCTATCAATGTTCCTGGAAAGAAGCGAAGCTCCGTCCTCGGTGGGATGGATGCCGTCTCTACGTAACAGTCCAGGTTTTCCCCAGAAGGCCCCCCAGTTATCAATGTAGCCCACATCGTTTTCTGGACACCACCTTGACAACCAAAGGTGGAACGAAAGCATACGGCTGTACATGTCATCGCTAGTACGATCAGGCAGGGGACCAGAAAAAATTACAGAGTCAGACATCTTTTTGGCAGCCCTACACACCGAAGCTACGCTAATTTTAGTGACCTCCGACTGCCGTCGCCGGGTGTCGTTGCCACCAGCATGGATAACGATCCTGCTATACCGCCGTTTGTCCTTGGCCAAAAGCTTCAGATGGGACCTAATGTCCGCAGCCCTGGCCCCTGGAAGGCATTTGACGGTGGTCTTTCGTGTCTCTGGAGCCACATTCCTAACTATGGAGCTGCCAATTACAAGAATCGGCCTCTCCTGCTCGGCGGGTGCGTCGCTGAGCGGGGCGAACCTATTGTTCAGAGAAAGGGGCTGGAGGTTGGCCGCGGACTGGGGTCTGGCGCTAATCTTCCTACGAACCGTCACCCAGCTCGCCTGAGGTCCCGGCTGCACGGGAGCTGTTGGAGGACGGCTAGGTCCTGTCCTAGTTGACTCCGCGCTAGCTACTGCTGGGCCTGGCTGTTCTACAGCGCGGAGCCGGGCCTCTAGCTCAGAAACCCTCGCCTCCAAAGCTACAAAAATGCTGCACTTATTACACCTACCAACTTCACTAAATGAGGCGGAGGAGTAACTAAACATCTGACAGAGAGAGCAGGAAAGAGGAGGAGGTGTAGAGAGAGATGGAGGGACAAGAGAGAAAGCTGCCGAAGCCATGCTAGCTGTAAAGCTAAGCTAACCAAGCGGTACCTTACCTTACCTAAGAACAAAGTAATTAACCCAGTAAAACGCTTAAAGAGTCCTAAACCGTGAAGAAACTTAACGTTTTAATGTGTTTGTGTGTTAAAGCAACTCAGAAAAAACTTATTGACAGAGAAAGTTAGATCAGTTCAAGAGAGAGAGAAACACCGACTTGCTACAAACGAGTTAGTCACAAAACAGGAAATGACGCGATACGTCTTACCAACGCGATACGTCTCCACTACTCACTCACAGACAGACTTACTGATCTGTCAGGGATTCCAAGACAAACAATGTATATTATGTGTTTCTATTCTGTTTCCTGTTCTGTTTGTACGTCTGTTTCTTTTGTATTATCTGACTTTGGGAGTTTCAAAATTTGCTAGTGATATTAAGTCAGGTCATTTTATTTTTATAACCCTGATTCACAACAGATGTCAGGGCAAGGCACTTTAGTCAAGTCATTTCAATCCAATTCAATCATACATAGCTTCGATCAGTTAAAAAAACATTTCTGAATTCAAGGAATACCAGCAGATTGCATCGAGTCAGTTTTCCTCAGTAATTCTGATCAGTTTGTATAATTTTGGCAAAGTCTTCAGAATGTAGTCAGGTCTCAGGTTTTCCTGACACCTGACAAAAAAAGTTCTGACAAAATTTTTCCCGACACCTGATTTTCTGAGGTTGTTTCGTTTGAAGCAGTTTTACCTGAAGATGAGGGATGTTTTTTCTGATGCTGAGGCAGTTTTGTCTGAAGATGACAAATGTTTTTTGAGTATGACACCTTAGTTTGATGGTGTCCTAGATGAGGGATGTTTTTCCGATGCTGAGGGATGTTTTGTCTGAAGATGATGGATGTTTTTCTGAGACTGAGATAATTATTTCCTACTAAAATTGTACCTGAGTTGTGAAAAAGAGAGGGTTCATTCTCAGTTCAGATTCATTACAGTATAAGAAGTTAAGCTCTCATTCCTGGAATCTGCTCTACAACCCCCCACCGCTTTAGGGATAACATCTCTAAATGCTAGAGGGTTGGCAGAGGGTTTTACTTTATTCTAGCACACAGGAATAAGCCACACACAACACACAGTATTCTAAATAGTTTTGCCCTATTCCTGCTCAGTTCCATTGGGATAAACTGGAATGTCATCCAAGAGATCGTCCTTAGATCGCTACATCAGTGTCTGACCTAACCAGTGCTTCAGGGGATGGCTGAAAGCAAATCCCATCATGCACTGGAATGATATTAAAGCATCCTGGCGAGGTTCAAATATTCTGCAAGGTTCCAATGCTTCAAATTAGATTTCTACTTAATTTCTTTATCTTTGACAAATACAACAAAACTACCAGCACTTTGTGTTTTACAATGGCATCCAGTCGAAAATGTGGAGGAAAATTATTGCGTGTAAAATCAAAGCACACATAATACACTTTTTAAATATCTAACATTGGTACTGGAAGGATTTCAATATGATTTTTCTGCAAATCTCCAAAACTTCAACCTTGAACCTCTGTGTTCTTCCCATTGACAGTCAGGGCAGCTTCATTGAAGCACATCTCACAGACAAACCCAGCAAGTCAGTACAAGTGGTATCAAGAATACGGTTTAAAGTCATCATTCACTTTATTGTCAGAGCTGCCTGGCTGGGAGAGGTCTCTCTGTCTTGCTCTAAAAAGTTCTCTGCTGACTTACAACAACCTGTTCTGTATGCTGGATGGTATTTGGGAGGTAGGAAATTCTCTATAGTTCTGCAAGATATCAGCCTGCTATATGGTCCGCAGAAATTATAATAAATCATTCAGCAGCCACCAAAATCTATCACTGAGTTTTTGGAGTCTAACAATGGGGGTCTTTTTTCCAAGCACCTGTTTAATCTTGGTTTTTTTTCTTTTTCTCTTGCTTAAATATAAAAATTTCAACATCTTTGTCAGTGATTTCCCTCAGAAAAATACATGGATTATCTATTTAAACTTGAATTAACCCTAGGTGCCTTTCTAACAAAAAACTGTCATATGAACTTTGTCACAGCACCACATGAGAAGTAAAGCAGCAGAAGGAAGTGTGATATTAGAGTGCAACTAAGAGATAATCCTCACCATGAAGTGATGATTCGTCTGGATGTGGAAGCTTAAGGAAGAAAAGAAAAAGAGGGCTTTAGGGTCCTCATGATTTTAAACAACATGTGGGAAGTGGAACTGAACACTTCACCACTTTAGCTACTCTGCTGTTTACCTTAGCACAACCAGTGTCTTTTCAAAATTCTTTGTTTAACCTTATTTCAATGAGAAGGGTCAATCTCTGAATTCAGAGCTCATTGGGTTTTCTGAATACTAAAAAACACAAAGCACAAAAATGTGTTTGTGAACATTGCGCCTGATGGACTAGTTGTACCTCAGAGAAACTAGGTTTACCCACCTTAGGTATAAAATTCCAAACATTATTAGAAATATCTTTGTTCTTTAGATTTTTTTACCACTGTTTCTTTGTTACAGCAACTTTGAATGTTATGGAGTTGATGATTTTAGTCAAAGGAGCATGGGGCAGGATGAAAAAAACAAAACTCACAAGCGACGCGGTCGCCGCTGGAAGTAACTGCAGCGACCGACATGGGAGCGAGCAAAAACTCTTAGAAAAAAAATTTAAAAGAAGAAGAAAGCAACACAGTGACGTACTGCCAGACCACTGCATATATACTGGTATTATGAAAACAAACACCATGTCCAGCGACAGTCAGTAAAATCTTCCTTTGGGCAGAAACGCCTCTACAGATTTGTTATGCACATGTAGATTTCGCAGGGTGAATAGATACTCCAATGGGGAACTGAATTGATTGCAGCATATGCGGTTATGTTAGTACACAAACACAAACATTAGCATTAGCTGCTAAAGTAGTATCCCTGCTCTAAACACGGATAGTATAGAGAGAGTGGCTTGGCTTTATTAGCTAGATAAAGCTAGATGTAGCCCAGGTCATACATCCTGAGTGGGATTCTTTATCTTTCCTCCTATATTTGCATATTGTTTTCCTGGCCAAATCTCGCGATGTTTCGTTGCGATAATCTCGCGAGAGTTTCTGCATGAGGTCACGTGACCTGCCATGGTTTGCAGGAAGTAGAATTACACCAAGGTAGGAAGCATGGCAGATGCAGTGGGACACCAATGTGGGCAGAGCTGCAGGTTTGTCATGGTTGTTCTGATGCTTTCTGCTATGTGATCCTACTTGGCATTCATTGATTGTGTGTGTTATGATCTTAGGAGCCGTCTACTGTGACCTAAGCAAACAAGTTTGTGACGAGTATGATCTATGGGATTGGTGAGTGTTGTTAATTGCTACCATTAGCCTAGCCACTATCCCAGTGGTATTTGAGCTGCGTCTAATTTATTCATTGACACTGTAGTGCTTCAACACTTATAGGGAAATCCATCTGTGCCAAAATTAATATATTTTGTCATACTTTGTGGCACTAAGCACTTTAAATTTGATTTGGATTATGACTATTTCTTTCTTTAAATGTACTGTTGCATTTAGATTAGTTTTTTGTCTAATGTCTATTGGACCCTTGGATTTGATTTGTGGTTTATATTGTACATTTTAGACTTTTTGGGAACTTGTGAATTGAATTTGTTTATAGTACAACTTAGTGCTATTTAATTGAATGTGTGCACATTGGATTGTTTTGTATTGATTGATTTTTGCTTATTGATTAATTGAAGCAATGGCTTTGTTGTGTTAAACAGGCCAGGTGATTTAGATGGCGAGCTAACAAAGGAGCAGGCCGCAAGCCTGTGAGCCCATACAGAGACTGGTTTACACAGTCTGAAGACTGAGATTCCCCTGCCAGGCCAGTAGGGGGCTCCTTGCAGCCCATGAACTCATTTCCCCACACATTATTTACCCATTTCCCACTGCACCACACCTCACTCCTTCCACAGACTGTTCCTCTGTAAACCCTCTGGACTCTCATATTATACCCAGCGTGGTTTAATGAACTATGGGTGGGTGGGGAAATTGAGCCAATGGAATGATTAAGTATATTCAGGAACTGTGACTAAAAACATTGTGACTTTCATGAATTTATTTTCTTTTTTTTGTGCTTATTTATGAATGGCCATTCGAATCTAATGTTTCACTGTTTATTGTTGTTTGTCGCATTCTAAAAAAATATATATATATTATATCCTACATGGTCTTCTTTATTTCAGTCTGTCAACTCTCTCCCAGAGTTGTCTCTTAGAATTTTCGCTTAATTTTACGACCTCCTGGGCCGCATCGGAGCTTAAATCTCCTACCAGGACACCAAATACAGGTTCTCTGTTCCTCCTTAGGAGCGCCTGTCCATCTGACTTCGGTAATTGTTATTTATGATTTTTGAAATCTGCGTTTGTTGAAAATGTTTTCACTGGACCCGCGCTTCATTCAAGATACGTGTATAGTTACATCACTACAGTGAGACCCTCTGATTGGTTGCCGCACTGCGTTAACTGCGTTGGGTCCGTCAAAAGTTCCGCTTGCTGAACTTCTGCGTTGCTGCATTGCCATATGAAACGCAAGTGAAGTTGACGGAGCCAACGTACACAACGCACCGCAGAGCCCCTGATGGACCTCTGACGTACTCCACCATAGACTTTACATGTAATGCCGCAACTGACGCTGCCGTTTGGGGAGGTGTGAATGCAGCATAAGACTGTCCCCACCATCTGCTCTGTTTCAACCATATAACCCTATGTTGTGTTCTCTGCACTTGTCTGGTTTTTGCACTGATCTTGGCCTGCACTCATGTATTTATTAATCTGTTTATCATGTTTTATTTTTATTTATTGCATGCTTAGAATTGTTTCTCTTTTCATATGTTTAAAAAAAGTACAGGAGCAATTTCCTAATGTTAATCTGCTCCACATTCGGCAAAATCAACGTTCTGATTTCGATTCTAATATAATTTCTGAATGTTGATAGGTGTAGGTTGACAGTGTCAGGTTGATGAGAAAACAATAGAATATAGGTAAGAAATTATGCTAAGAGTTACCTTTCTTTACTGAGTAAGCAGGAACAGACTTTTGAGATGTCACTTCTTGGGTGCTCAGGAAGTTTGACTGAACATTTATTTTAAAAAAATTGTGTGCGACATGCAAATAATTATATTAGCAGGAAAAAAACTTCTAGTTACTGTCCATTTGCATTTATATTTCATTCACTGAAAAAGCAATTTTGGTCAATAGGGTCAAGCTTATTTGCTGGACCTCTATTCCTCAGCAACCCGTAAAACTTTTAAAAACATAATTGCTAAAATATGTTTGTGTATCATAATGGTGAGGAACATGGATCCTTCCATCTGTTTTTTTTTTAAATATACTTTGTGGTTTAATTTATGTGAAAATGTTTGTGGTAAACCTATAGGAAAAAAGTGCACACAATTCAGAGAATCACTCAGATGACTCATTTACTTGTTAATTAATTTACTTGTTAATCTCAGTTTTTTGAAACACAATCACTGCAACCCATCCATTCATTTTCTTAACCGCTTAATCCTTAATGGGTCGCGGGGGGGCAGGTGCCTATCTCCAGCTGTCAACGGGCGAGAGGGGGGTACACCCTGGACAGGTCGCCAGTCCATCACAGGGCCACATAGAGACAGACAGGACAAACAACCACGCACACCTAAGGACAATTTGGAGAGATCAATTAACCTGACAGTCATGTCAGGTTTTTGGACTGTGGGAGGAAGCCAGAGTACCCGGAGGGAACCCACGCATGCACGGGGAGAACATGCAACCATTTATTGAAAAAGATGCAAAAGTGCTGAAGTGCTGGAAACTGCTTTTTGACATCAATTGTTCATTGTTTGTGTGATTATAGGGAGGCATCTTTACAGTCACGAAGATGACACAAAATGAGATATTGAACCACAGTTTAATTTCTTCTTGGTCCCTGTTCAATTCTCTACTGATCCATTATTCCTCTTTAATCCCTGACATAATAAATAGACTCAGAGTTAACTTAAAAAAGAAGAATACAGGAAGCAGAGAGACAGAGGCAAAGCAGGAAGAAAAAAAAAGCAAATATATAATACAACCATATTTCTCCCAGGCCCAATTCTCTAGCTGCCTGGGGAACAAATAGCAAAAGTTTTAGATATAAATCTACAATGTTCTAATACAGAGAAATTCAGAGGGCAACTCTCTTTGCTTCCACCATTATTAAATAGAGAAATGACCATGGATATACATACAGAATCAGCACAAGATAGGTTTGGACCCATTAACATGACTGAACGGCTAGAAGTTTTGCCTCATACTGTCTGGATTCCACACAGGAAAAAATATGAAATGGATTAGGACCAAAATGCATTAAAGATTTATGCATTGTACCAACTTTCCAGATCACTCAGGTCCTCTGGTTGAACCCCCAGAGGCACTCCAACAAACATTGTCGATTTATGGCATTAGGCTACTTATAAAATAAGAGCCAGAGGACTCCTTAATGGTAAAAAACAGTAGTGACTAGTCCTGTTTTGAAAAAGAAAAAACGATTTTCTGATTCTAAATCAATTTGTATAAACATTTCTAAAGACATATTCGTACATCAAAAGATCGATTTAGCCCTTTAACATTGTTTGCCCTTTTTGCAGCTAAAGTATGACAAAAAATTCTGACGGCAGGATTTTAAAATTGTCGCTAAAGTTTCAGCAATAACAAAATCCTGAATATTGCTGTTTTGGATCTACAGACCGAATGTACTTACAAACATTCTAAGGTCAGTCAGGAAATCTCATCAAACATCATAATATAAAACATGACTAAAGTCAAAGGAGTAAATAAATATCTATGCAGAGGATGAGGCATTGGGAATAGTTTGTAGACCAGTTAACCGTGCAAAAAATAAACAAAATCCTAGCATTAGATAAAGGAGTGGACAAAGCAGGAGCAGGGCTGTACTTTCTATACAAAGATTTTTTTTTTGCTTGTTTGCTTTCTCGTTACACAATTTGCTCTGACTAATCTCTGTTTATATGCATTTGTGGACTTCGGTCAAGTGAGTCGACATTTGAAAAAAATAATAGCGGCTTCAAAGGAGCATCCATACATCCTTGCTGGTCACCTCAACTTCTGATTGGGTACAGCTCACATACAACAGGCTGCATGCTTGTTTGTGCGCCCAATACACCACACGACAATCCAACATATCGAAAATCCCCAATTTGCAATCATAGCAATCCCAATGTCCTTCCGAAGTATGGTGAAAAGCAGGACGGGAAATTTGCAATCCAAACAACAGAATACACAACATCATGGCAATCTCTGGAAGTAGGAATAATAGCTGGATGTACCATTTCCCCTCTAGCCTTCACCATGGCAATGGAAGTGATTATTCAAGCTTCCAAGTGGGCCGTGGGAGGAGAACGTCCCCAGTCCGGATATCGTCTACCTCCTATTCATGCCTACATTGATGATATAACCACCTTGACCTCAACCATTGCATGCACTAAACTTCTACTGGGAAAGCTCCAGGCCAAAATTGCAAGGGCACGGGTGAAGTTCAAACCCAGTAAATCCAGGAGTATATCCATCTTGAAAGGAAAGCTGGTGGACCAGAAGTTCCACATCAAGAACACACCCATTGCTTTGGTATCAGAGATGCCAGTCTAGAGCCTAGGGCGCTGGTACAATGCGAGCTTCAAACACACAGACCAGAGTGATCAGCCGAGGTAAGATACCATCAAAGGCCTTGTCAGTATAGACAAGACCTTGCTTCCTGACAAGTTGACAGTCTATGAGATCCCCATGACCAAAGTTGAGAAGCTGGAGAGAACACTCAGTTCATACATCAAGAAGGGGCTTGGCCTCCCGCGTTGCCTCAGCAACACTGGCTTGTATGGACATGGTGCCCTGGAATTGCCTGAGCCCTTTCGAGTTGTCGTGGGCCTTTCAACAAAATACCAATTAAGTAGGGTGCCCACCTGGAGACCCCTATGAAGCGTATAGCCCTTCATCCCCACATCTACAGTGCTACAGTGCTGATTATCCAAGGGATTGTACTATCTAGTCTTATAAGCTCAACCGAACAGACTAGAATGCTCTGAAAACAACCCATAGACAGGAATATATGTTTATCTTAAGAGCCATCCTAAGAATCAGGGAGTGTTGGAAGGTGAGAATTTGGGCAAAATCTGCTTAATAATCCTACTATGTGAACCAGGCCTTAGCTCTAGGGGGTTAATTCAGATTCCTACAGATTCTCCAATCAAACTTCAACCCCAAGCACTGTTGTATTATTGAATTAAGGTATGTTTACTAGGTATGCAGAAATGGAAACAGCATGCTGCTGAATACTAGCGGTATAGTTAGCCCAGCACCAGCTTTGAAAACACAAGCTCTAGGCCTGGCACAAGATAGATAGATAGATAGATACTTTATTCATCTCCAAGAGAAATTCACAGTTCTAGCAGCTTACGGGAACACAGGGGCATGCAGGGAGAATACAATATAAAAATTTAAAAGAACTAAGGTAAAATATAATGGTATAAAAAAGTATAATGTCTGCCAGTCCAGTTCGAGTGCAGTTGTGCAGATGTCAGTATGCAAAAACAGTTGAGTAATGGTCAGTTTGTACATACTTAAACTCCAACTTGTAGATGTGTGTGTATGATAAAGTGCATGTGTGACCGAAGGTGCATGGTGTGATTAGCATTAAGTCCAGTGTTCTATGGTTGATTTTTATGGCCCTCCCCCTAGAGTTGTTGAAGAGCCGCATGGCGTGGGGGAGGAACGATTTCTTCAATCTGTCAGTGGAGCAGGACAATGACAGCAGTCTGTCACTGAAACTGCTCCTCTGCCTGGAGATGGCGTTGTGCAATGGATGGTGTGGACTGTCTATGATGGACAGTAGCCTGTTCAGAGTCCGTTTCTCTGCCATAGATGTAAGGCTGTCCAGCTCTGTGCCAACAACAGTTCCTGCCTTCCTCACCAGTTTGTTCAGGCGTCCAGCGTCTTTCTTCTTGAGGCTGCCCCCCCAACACACCACTGCGTACATGAGGTCGCTCGCAACTACAGACTGGTAGAAGATCTGTAGCAACTTCTTGCAGATGTTGAAGGACGCCAGCCTTCTGAGGAAGTACAGACGGCTCTGTCCTTTCCTGTACAGGGCGTCTGTGTTGGCAGTCCAGTCCAGTTTGTCATCCAGCTGCACTCCCAGGTATTTGTAGGTGTGAACCACCTCCACACAGTCACCTTTGATGTTGACAGGCTCAAGGTGCGGCCTGATTCTCCTAAAGTCCACCACCATCTCCTTGGTCTTGGTGGCGTTTAGGAGCAGGAGATTAAAGTCGCACCACGTGACAAAACGTTGGATCAACTCCCTGTATTCCTCCTCCTGTCCACTCCTGATACAGCCAACGATAGCTGTGTCGTCCGCGAACTTCTGCACGTGGCAGAGCTCCGAGTTGTACTGGAAGTCGGACGTGTACAGGGTGAACAGGACCGGAGAGAGCACAGTTCCCTGCGGGGCTCCAGTGTTGCTGGTAAAAGTGTCGGACCTGCAGTCCCCCAGTCGAACGTACTGAGGTCTGCCGGTCAGATAGTCTGTAATCCATGCCACCAGGTCTGATCCTACTCCCATCTCTGTCAGTTTGTGCCTGAGGAGCAGAGGCTGGATGGTGTTAAAGGCGCTCGAGATCCAAAAATGTAATCCTCACAGCACCACTGCCTCTGTCCAGGTGAGAGAGAGAGCGGTGAAGCAAGAAGATGATGGCATCCTCCACTCCAACCTTCTCTCTGTAAGCAAACTGCAGAGGGTCGAGAGCGTGGTGGGTCTGTGGCCTCAGGTGATGGAGCAGCAGCCGTTCCATGGTCTTCATCACATGGGACGTCAGGGCGACCGGCCTGAAGTCGTTGAGCTCCCCAGGATGTGGTTTCTTGGGGACTGGAATGATGTTGGATGTCTTCCACAGCTGGGGGACCCTCCCCTGTCCCAGGCTCAGGTTGAAGATACGCTGTAGGGGGTGTCCCAGTTCCTGCGCACAGGTCTTCAGTAGTCTGGGGAAGACCCCATCTGGACCTGTAGCTTTGCCGGGGCGTAGCCTCCTCAGCTCTCCACATACCTGAGCTGCTGTGATGGTGGGTGGTGTGAGCGGGGGAGGGGAGGTGTCCTCCTCTGTGCTGGAGATGGCTTGTGGGGTTGGGTGGGTGGGGGTTGCTGTGCTCGTAGGTGCAGGGAGATCGAACCTATTAAAAAACTGGT
The DNA here is from genome assembly GCA_028564705.1 of Apricaphanius iberus. Lineage (NCBI taxonomy): Eukaryota > Metazoa > Chordata > Actinopteri > Cyprinodontiformes > Aphaniidae > Apricaphanius > Apricaphanius iberus. The sequence goes on from JAPXFQ010002778.1 coordinate 2,187,771, forward strand.
TTAACTGGTTTGCTCTTCCCACATCAGCCTCAATGGGGCTCCTTTCTTTGAGCTGCAGCCAGTGATGGTCTTCATCCCCTCCCATACCTCCCTCATGCTGTTGTTCTGCATCCTCTGTTCTATTTTCCTTCTGTATTGCTCCTTCCCCTCTCTGAGCTGGACTCTGAGTTCCTTCTGTATCCGCTTGAGCTCCTTTGTGTCACCATCTCTGAAGGCCTTCTTCTTCTGGTTCAGGAGGCCTTTGATGTCACTGGTTATCCAGGGCTTGTTATTAGCGAAGCAGCGCACAGTTCTTACTGGAACAACAACGTCCATACAGAAGTTTATATAGTCCGTTGTGCAGTCAACCATCTCCTCCATGTTGTCATTTTGAGACTCCTGCAATGCGTCCCCGTCTGTGGTCTCAAAGCAGTCTTTCAGAGCCTGCTCAGCTTCAGGAGACCACTTCCTGAATGAGCGTGTGGTTATTTGTGACCTCCTCACTTTTGGTGTGTAGTGAGGTTTGAGCAGGACGAGATTGTGGTCTGCTTTCCCCAGTGCAGGCAGGGGGGTGGCACTTTATGCATCCTTGACGTTTGCATACATCAGATCTAAAGTCTTATTTCCCCTGGTGTTACAGTCCACATACTGGTGGAAAGCAGTCAGTGTTTTTTCCAGTGTAGTATGGTTGAAGTCCCCAGAGATAAGCATTAGAGCCTCAGGATGCTGAGTTTGTAGTTTAGCTGCAGCACTATGTATGACATCACACGCCGCCTCCGCGTCGGCGCGCGGAGGAATGTAAACAGTGACAACAATGGCGTGGCTGAACTCCCGTGGCACGTAGTAGGGGCGTAAACTTACAGCAAAAAGTTCAATGTCCCTGCAACAGTGGGATATTTTAACACTCACATGCCCAGGATTACACCACCGTTTGTTTACATACAGTGCGAGTCCTCCGCCTTTGCGCTTCCCGCAGGCTCTAGCGTCTCTGTCCGCTCTGACTGTGCTGAAGCCCGGTAGCTCCACGTTAGCATCTGGGATGCTAGCTGTTAGCCACGTTTCAGTGAGGCTGAAATTTGAGTTCAGGACGGACAAACAGAAGGATGAGCTTGTCAGAAACCAAGCTATTTGCAAGACCTGCCAAATGGAGGTAAAATATTCTGGAACTATGACCATCTTCAGGAGGTACATGTTGCAACGAGGTCTCATCTCTGAGCCGACCATTGGGCCGCAGCAGGTGAAACTCAAGCAAACACCACAACAACCAGCAAATTCTGCATGTTCGCTCAAAATAATAGGAGAGATTTGGGCTTCATTTGCATTGATATGCGCCCGTATTCTGTTGTTGGTACTAGTTCCAGTGGCTGACATGTTTGTTTGCTCGACACAATGACAGCACAGCAACAGACATGGTTAAAAGATTTAGTAAAACATTTATTTTAAGTAGGTTTAAAGGTCGTCTTGGGAGAACCAGGAAGGAAGCGCCAGGAACCGGAGACTTCGGAACTGAGAGGTAAGTGGACAGTTAGAGTTCTGTTTTAGGAGTGGATGATATGAGAATGCTGGTTTGGTCACGGAGCTTGGAGCAGAGGTAAGTAGGAATCTGATGGCTGATGGTCTCTGTGTATGGATACTGACTCTTGTTGAATTTGGTTGCAGATCCTGGAGCTGGTGGAGGACAGAGTGGTAATGCTGAGGAAGGTAAGGATGATGAGTAGAATGACCAGAACGTTATTGTCAGAGATTGTGTCCTACTTGGAGCAGATGACTGATAGGCAGCCGGGCGGGCAGGCGAGTGACAGACACCCAGGAAGGATGGAGAGGTTAACAGAGGGTAGGCGTTGCAGAGGCTGACCTGGAAGAACGCTGGAGAGATGAGGAGATCCAGAACTGAAGAATCCAGGAGTCTTGGAACGAAGGGAGGTGAGTCACGCTGACTGTGAGAACCATCTTGCATCAGCTTGGAGCAGCTACTCCCCTTATGACGCTGGTGGATGATGAGCTCTATCGAGCTGCACCTGTTGCAAACGTCTTACTGAAAATGTCACCCCAAGCAGATAACCGTCAGATAATGGATTCTAAATGTGCAGAATCTGGATCGATTTGATTGCCAGCTCCCAGATACCCAGCTCCATCAGTGACAAATAACTTTTTTGCTCAGTTCTTTAGGAAAAGCGTTAATATAAGAGCTTCATTTGGCTGAAGTCCAGTGATCGGTTCTATGTGCTCTTCAGATAAATCCTCCAAGGTGTTTCAATTGCAAGATAACATAAACACTGTACAGAGATGGGGGCACATTTTCAACGAGAATTCTCCGAGCTGGTGGCTGTGTAGGCCATCTGTAATTGGTATGTCATACAAAAAACAGTTTTGGTCTTTAACAAGTCAGCTGATATGGGACTTTAACGAGTCAGCAGTGTAACAGCAGCAGTTTGACTTCAAACACCCCTCAACGGCTTGCTCTCACAAAACACAGAGATGACAAAAAGGCATCTTAATCCCAGGAACCGGAGGTTCTGTGAAAGTGGTTAGGAAAAAAAAGGGTTATCTAGAATTAACTCTGAAGTCTGACTTACCCGACATTACAGTTACTGTAGGCACTTATTACAGATCCACTCTTTGTATAAAGGGACAGTCATTGTAAATGAGGGTTAAGGAAAGTCTCAGAATATGGCTCTGAAGAATAAAGCACCTCCTGTACAATTGCAAAATAAACATTAAAATCTATTCATATTGAACACTATTTTATTAATCCCAAAGAGAAATAAAATGGTGCTGTAAGTTTCCTCTGAGTTGTTTTAGGTGGACAGGAAAGATCTCCTGCAGTGACATATATCACAGTAGATCTGATGGAGGCTCTGTTGTTTAACTGTCTAACCCCATAGCAGTCACCGGAAGAGAACCAGCCTTTTTGTACCAGATTGTTTTGTCTTTGTAAATCACTGGTTCTGATGCTGCTACCCAGACAAATGAAGGCAGGAGAGTTTACAGTCTCCACAACAGAGTTATGGAAGATCTGCAGCATCTTACCATCTCACTAAGGTTTCGTGGCTGTCTCTGTGCAACTTTGAGCTTCAGCTCCCTCCATAGGTTTTCTGTTGGATTAATAGAATAGAATAATAATTAAGATATAATAATTAATAATTCCAGAGACTGACTCAATGACCTTAATGTGCTTCTTCTTGAGCCAATCTTTTGTTGCCTCTGCGGTATGTTTTGGGTCATTGTCGTGCTGGAACACCCATCCGTGACCCAATTTCAGTTTCCTGGCAGAAGAAAGGTCGCTCAGGATTTTAAATACATAGCTCTGTCCATTTTTCCAGCTGATGCAGTGAAGTTGTCCTGTGCCCTTAGCAGAAAAACACCTCCAAAGCAAAATGTTTCCACCTCCATTCCTGATGGTGGGGACGGTGTTTTGGGGGTCATAGGCAGCGTTTTTCTTCCTCCAAACACGGGGAATTGAGTTAATGCCAAGGAGCTCAATTTTGCTATCATCCTAGTACAGCACTTTCTCACAGTCACTCTCGGAATCATTCAGGTGTTTATTGGCAAACTTCAGACAGGCCTGCACATGTGTTTTCTTGAGCAGAGGGACCCTGCGAGCTCTGCAGGATTTTAATCCATTGCGGTCTAATGTGTTTCCAGTGGTTTTCTTGGTAACTGTGGTCCCAGCTACTTTGAGATCATTAAACAACTCCTTCTGTGTAATTCTAGGATGATTTCTCACCTTTCTCAGAATGACTGACACCCCATGAGGATCTTCCGTGGAGCCCCAAACCGAGGTTGATTGATGGTCATTTTGTGCTCCTGCTATTTTGGAACACTTGCACCAACAGTTGTCACCATCTCTCCCAGCTTCACGCTAAGGGTTTTGTTGCCCATTCCAGTCTTATGAAGGTCTACAATTTTGTTTCTGACATCCTTGGACAGCTCTTTGGTCTTTCCCATGTTGGATAGTTTGGAGTCTGCTTGATTGCTTGATTCTGTGGACAGGTTTCTTTTATACAGGTGACTAGTTACAGAAGGTGTCTTTAATCAGTAGGAGTGTCTAACTACTCTGTGGGAGCCAGATCTATTAATGGTTGGTTGGAGTTCAAATACTTATTTTACTCATTGAAATGCAAATCAATTTCTATGTTTATTTTTTCAATTTTCCTTTTGATGTGCTATGTCTCACAGTTAAAATAAACCTACTATTAAAATGATTCTGGTCTGAGACTTTTAATTTGTCATTGGACGAAGTTAGAAAATCAGCAAGGGGTCAAATATTATTTCCCCCATTGTACCTGGTACCATGCTTTACCTAATTATTGATGTTTTTTGAGATGATACCATCTGGAACTTCAACTCTGTTTGCAACATATGACGTCATTCTGCATGCTCCTGATTATATCCTGATAGTTCTCAGGTTGTTTGTAGTGACTGATTTATTAACGCTCCCTGTGCTAATAAAAGGCAACAAGAGAATGGCTCAGTATTTTTCAAATTGATTTATTTTTGAAAATTAAACATAAAAGATGTTTGAAGGTAACAGAAGGACTGCATATTACTCTTTCCATTCTATTAAATAACTGTAATTTGCAGTAAATAAAACTATTCTTTATTTCTAAAGGGCTTGTAGGCAGGCAGCTGTTGCTTTCTGGATGACACCAGCAATTATACAAGCCAGGAATATTATGTGTTTACTTAGATGTCTTTCTTTCTGTTATTTCCTCTATTAAGGTAATGATGTGTTTTTATGGCATAAATAGACACATTAGGTGAAAAGACAGACTTCAGAATAATACAAGAAAGACAGTTTATTTCTTCTCGAAGTCTGGACCCACAGTGAGCGACATTCATCCCAAACAGCCTGAATCTAGATTCAGCAGGAAGAAGTAGCAGAAGATAAGGTAAGGGAGACAGAGAAAAACATAAACTGGGTCATACTTGAAGTGGTTATGATGGAGTATTGCACAAGCATCAGCTTTCTCTGCACAGAATAATTCACTGAAGTAACACCGTTAACACAATAACTAATGACTCTTTCCATCTCTGCAAACCAGAACACAATGAATATTTTCACCAAAATTCTGATAAATGAATCAGACACTTGACATTGAATACATCCAACTCGACACCTGCACATAATCTCAGTTCTCAGCATTCTAAGCGTTCCTCTGAGGCACCCAAACGAAGATTGAAAGTATCAAGCAGGAGACTATTGGGCAAAGTTTCCATTACTGGACTTCTAATCCAGTTACAAGTGTATACTCTTAATGGGTGAGAGCTGTGTGTTTTGTTTGAATGGGAGGTTATCCATCATGAACACACCTCTGCGCAGCCAAGAGGACAGCAGGGAAGGTTAATGTAAGCCCAGATCCGAATAAAGCTCACATCTAATCAGAATTCAAATCTCCAGAGATACTCGCTCTTCTGCCTTTGTCAAGAACTAGGTATTTTAAGCATACATGTGCAGAGTAACTGATAGAAAAGTGAGACAATGCTTGAAGACACATCTCAATACATAATAAAATTAACCTTTATTTCAGTAATTCTATTTAAAAAGCAACATTCAGATATGATTCAAGATTTATTACACCGTGTGATTTATGTCACATGGTTATTTCTATTAATTTTGATGGTTATGATACAAACTCAAAACTGAATTTCTCAGAAAAATGGAACCCTACATAAGGAAAATAATAGCTGGTTTCTATAACCAAAATCTGACCCTAATTATAAATTTGTGCATGAAGTTTACAGTACAGATGCTCAATACTGGGCTTCTTTTGGAAGACTTATTGCATCAGTGCAGTGTGACATAGTGCGGGCCAGCCTCCTGTTCTGCTCAGGTGGAACTGAAGCCCGGGTTGTTTTTAGAGCAGCCTCCAGTTTCTCTATACTGTTGGGTGTGGTGCCTTTCGTCTTCTTGAAAAAACCTCATAGACTCTTTATGAGGCTCACGGTTAGGTGAATTTGTTGGCCTATCAACCAAAAAGACAACATGGTGAGTAAGGTGTTAGGTAGTACATGCTAGAAAATGAAATTGGCATATTCATAAAGCTTCTCTGTAGAGGTAAGCGTGACTGAGATGCTTGAATAAATAAGCTCCTAGTAGCTGCTTTGACTTTGGACCTCACAAAATATTGTGGACCAAGACCAGAAGGTGGCATGGCTCCCAAATCATCTCTTACTATCCATCCTGACTAAACTCATCCATGTGTTTATATTTAGTCAAATTGATTGCTTCAACAGTGTCCTTACAGGTCTGTCTAAAAAGTCAGACAGCTGCAGCTAATCCAGAACGTTGCTGCTTGTTTCCTCACTAAAACCAGGAAAGTAGAACACATCAGCCCAGTTCTAAAGTCCTTACCCTGGCTCCCTGTAGCTCAGAGAATAGACTTTAAAGTGTGTTTACTAGTATGGAAATCAATGAATGGCCTAGTGCCAAAGTATACTGAAGATTTATTGCCACTATACCAAGCTCCCAGACCACTCAGGTCCTCCAACTCTTGTCTAATAATCACCCAAAGCACCTTGAATTGCATTGTTGTTGAAAGTGTGCTATACAAATAAAGTTGCCTTGCCTATGCAAACTAATATTTGGTGCTCCTCTATTTTTTCCAGAGTCTGTAAGCTTTGATTTCCAAATAAATTGCAAAATTGTATATCATCTGAAAGGAGGACTGAACAGCAGTATCATCCTTTTTTTTCCTTTTTTTTTCACTCAGCCCAGGACGGACATTTCTAGAGTTGTTTCTGGTTCAGCAGCAGTGTTTTAGTCAAGTCACCATTTCTTGAGTTCAGGTCCCACTTGAGTTCTTAGTGTTCTAGTCCATCAGGATCAGTCCAAGTCAAGTTGCTAGGTCCTACAGGTCAAGTCCAAGTCCCAAACGTAATATTCAGTATCACCAGAGACAAGTCAGAGTAAGAGAGCAGGGTATAGATTCTAAGACCAGAATAATGGCAGAGATTGATGGTTTATTTCATTCTTTTTAAAGATGTACTCCATGTCTCCAAGCTATCACCAAGATAATGCAGTAGCATGTGTAAAATAATAAAACATCTTTGGAATAAATTTGAAAACAATATACAGTTGACATGTCACCTGTACACTTAGAATTAAAGAAAAGTTTTCCAACAATCGCAATTTCACGTGCCGGAGTCCAAGACCAAATTTATTTCATGACGTTTCAAGTCCGATTTCAGCCTCAGTCTATGCCTCGTTAATCCCTCAGAAATTTCTGAATGTGCTTTACTTACAATCTTCTCAATGCTGTGATTATCCTTGTTGCTCTTGTATCTTTTTCTACCTCATATTTTTATTGCACTCAATTTTCCATTAATTCATGTAATTCATATTGTTATCTGTATGTCATTTAAACATTGGTTAATTGCAGTACAAAGATATATTTTTCTGTTTAAGCCACTTTTGCAGCCGTTACTTTGGCCAGATAACATTTTGCATTAGAAGTTTTAAATAAAAGGGTTATTATCACATATCATAACGTAACATGATTCTATGTGTCACTGAAGACCTAATACTGATGCAACATTTGTTCAATGCAAGTAATATTTACTAATAGCAAAGTAAAAACTTGTTTCAAAAAGTTCAAACTGTCACTGTAAGTCGTCGAAGGAACACATTCAAATTCTTAAATACTTTTAAGGGCAAGAAATCCCTCCAAATAGATATAGCATGGAAAATGCTTAGAAGACAAGTAAATTACAATCATGTGCCCTACTGAGAGCTTTCAACAACATACATTTAGCTTTTAAGAGCTGAAACTAAACTCTATACTCTACCAATTTACTGCCTAAACCACTGTTAATAAGGACCACTCGAGTTAAGAAAACCTTTTTTTAAAGCTAAACAACAATTACCTGAAAACAGATCCCATGTTTTTTTCACACAAGTTTTACTGTATAAGGTGGCCTACCATTGCTTATACTAATGTTATTGTATTTACTAATGATAATACCAATAATTTTACAAGCAAACCAAGAAAAGGTCTGCCTAAAATATTTGCCTCTTTTTACAACCCATGAGTTCTGATCTTCAAGCTTGAAATGCTTTTCTAATTGAAAAAAAATCAGCTCTCTAAAATGTCCGATTTCCACAATAATGAAACTGTGTAATAATTTTTCAGTTCTATGCATAATAATATTACTACGACTCTCCTAATGCTGGAAATTAATGTTGTTTACACTGCAGTCATTTCTATGCTGAAATAGTCAAAGTGTTTTACTAACTGGTTAAGTGTTTTTCTTTTCTAAAATGCAGAGATTAACATTTGAGCACCTCACCAAACGTTCTTCATTGTAGCCGAACCCAGTGGTAAAGCTAAAATGATGCATAAATAGCTTGTGTTAAAGTTTTCATGTGTCATGTATGCTCGTAATTTGTTGAGGCGGATAAAATATAAATGCACAATTTAAGAGTCAAATAACTGAGTGACAGTGAAACAGAAAAGAAATGTGCTAAGGAGGAATGACAGCTATGATGCGACCCTTCGCCCTCCCACTGCTTCAGCATCTGTGTGCCTTCTCCAGCACACATGATGCAGAGAAAATCTGATGCATTTACCAGCTCCACTTAAATATGAAAATCTGAAGTGGAAACGGCATTAGAAAGATCTCACCATTAAAATTCAACCAGCATGACATGATTGCAGAGCGTGGAGATGTTGCAATGTTTCTGAAAGCCTCCTCAGTGGTATAAAAATGATCGCTCATTGCTACGATTTGCCCTAAGACATAAGCTTTGTGAAAATAAATGCTGTATCTTTGAACCTAAATCATGGGAGAACGCCGTCTATTGAGCCAAAGCTTATTTTAGTTGCATTCTCCCGAGGTGATGTAAACAAATGTGCTATTTGTGAGTGTTTCTCCCATGTGGCTTTTTTTTTAACAGACATGAAGATACATACAAATGTGCTGCATGCTGCTTTTATTAAATAAGCATTCCAGCCGAGGGCAATGCTTGCTCTATTAATTGTTATAAATGGTTTCCTCTTTTAACTCCCGTCCACCTAGGATTACGATGCTTCATATTCCGATGAGCACCAACATATCTGTCAACCTGATGAAGAGAACAAAAACAAAACAAATTCTTAAGCCTGTATTGTCACTGTTTCTTAGAAAATGCAAGCCTATATGAGGTTTTTAGAAACATTTTTCATAAAATTTTAATTTGATGGAAATACATAAAGTGGGAGGTTCGGTGAAGAAAAGCAATAGTGTAAGTCTGGCTGCATATCATGCAAAGGAAAATCAATTTGATTCTGTGTCACTGTTTTTTTCTGAGATAAAACTGTTAAGCATATTTTGGATAATTGCTAAAATCTATTTGCAACCTAATATTGGATATGTCTCTTGGTAATAATAATAATAATAATAATAATAATAATAATAACAATAAATGACAAGCGATATTTTTAGCACAATAATTTTCAGTAGACTACTACTGAAATGGGTCAAAAAATTACTTCAAATTTAATTAGAGCAAAAACAAAATCTAGTTTTAAAAAAGACTTTATTTCTTAAAAGAAAAGACACCCTGAAATCCAACCAGCTCTGTATGAACAGCTATCTGCCCATTTTTAAATTGTGAATTAACTGACATTTACCGCATTTTTAGCTGGACTTCACCTTCCACTCAGAGGGCTGATTACTGCCAGAATTGAAGAACTAAAAGATCACTTAAATATAACCTTTCTGAGACCATAGAGAGGTTTTTATGGAGCCAATGAGAAATAAAGTGATTGACCTCTATCAATACGAAAGGTTCGTAAGGCTTAGGGACTCCAGGGAAGCACAGTGGAATGATCTACTCTAGAGAACTGTGCTGAACCTGACCAAAAGTGAAGTCTACCAAAATTACTACAAGAGAACACTGAAGACTCATCCAGGTGGTCAAAAAAACAAAAAACAAACAATAGCATGCACCGTCATTATTCAGTGTTCGACAAAAAGACTAAAGCACCGCTACTAATCAAAAATAAATCAAAGCCCACATTTGGAAACAAATATGAATCCTTTGGAAATACAATCCATGGAATTATGAAAAAAAAGTTCACTGTTTGAAAGGTGCATTATTTTTTTAACAACTGGTGCAAAACAACATTTCAGGAAAGGAATATTAAACCAATACAGCCAAACATGATGGTGGTACTGTTAGAGGCAACTTTGCTGCTTTAAGAACTGGATGAAACACTGATGGAAATAGGAATTCTACTCTGCTACAGAACATCTTGAAGGAGAATGTTGGCTATTAGTTTGTGACCTTAAGTTTAGATTCACTTGGCATATGCAGCAAAACAATGAGCCGAAGTGTATCAGGAAGTCACGGTGTGAATGAAAATAAAAATAAAATAAAATAAAATCAAGGTCTGGGGGTCATGTAGTCAAAATCCATTCTCAATCACTCTGAAAGGCAATGGCAGGACACTAATATGGCTAAATTCAAAACATTTTTGTACAGAATAGGCCAAAATTCCTTCATATGTATGTATGTGTAACAAACTTTATGGGTTATATGATCCCACTTGGTATAATATAGATATTTCCAGTAGAGTTAGTTGGCTCTCGACTGTACCCTCTCAAAAGCAGTTAATAAAAGTCACTGACAGCTGTCACATATCCGCTATCATATTTATGTGTTGATGAGTGACATGCTGAAATGTGTTGTGAACGGGCCGCCTGTACAGAGCCAATGCTACTGACCAGTACATATTCTGTTTCAAACAGCTAATTAACGACAGACCAAGCCACAACAGCTGTCTTCGCACCAATTTATACACAACGCAGAGCTAAGAATCTCTTCTGACTCAAGTGTATGTATGCGCTAGACATATTTTTTTTTCATTTTTCAAATTGACCGGCAGGGTCAAAAAAATCCAGTCACAATCTATATTTATCCGTCAAATTTATAAGCGATGGGGGGGGGATGCCTATCACCAGCAATGGTCTGACGAGTTGATAATAATTAAGTAGTGTTCACTCAAAACAACCTCACCAGAGAACTACACATTAAAGTGAAATTAATCGCTTCCGCTATTATTAAAATACCTGATTCGGTTCCTGCTTGCAATGGAACAAAAATGCTAATTTTTTATTTATTCTTTTTAATCTAATGGTCGGATTATTGCAGAAGTTATGACATGAGGTTTTGGACAGATAACTCCCATGGGTAATCGTAGCTGTTGCATCTGCAGGCAGAATCTGCATTTCGCTCCATTGGAGACTCCAATCACGTATTTCACTTCAGACGAAAGGTTAACATTAGGAAAACATTTCTCCAATTGTAGTGAACATAAGTCGAATACTCTCAGAACGAGCCGTTTCCTGATCCGTATACTACCGGGGCAAAGCCTGCAAGCTGCAGCAGCACATCGGGCTCTATGGCGCACGTCTAACCGGGCGCACTGGGATGGATGGACTGGCGACCTGTCCAAGGTGCACCGCGCCTCTCACCCGATAACAGCAGGAGAAATGCACCAGAACCCATGCGACCCTTCAAGGAGAAGCGGGATAAATAATGGATGGAATTTATCTACCTGGCTCCACACTGTGCATAGAGTTGAAAAAAATAAAATCTGCGCATCACGATGCTCAAAGGGAGGTCTGAAAACTAATCTCTAAAAATAGGGAGCCTAAGTCTCCTCCCCTTCCGGTCGGCCCGTGGGTCCCCTGGCTAAAAAAATAATGAATAGAAGTCAATGGAGCGATAAAAGTTATTTTCTGGTCCGCTTTGTCTGGTCCTGAATCACACTAATGTTGTACTTCGATTTAAATGATAACTAATGATGTACATTTCGACTGTGTTTGTCAAGTGATTTGGAATTTATTTGATTGTAAAATTTTGCAATTAAAATGCGTACAAATCAGAAATAAGAAGTCGCATGTATGACGTCACGCAGCTACGGCGAGCTAGCACTAGCTATAGCACATAAAACACTCACCTAGAGCTTGTAGAGTTTCTCCTCCGTGCTTGTTCTCACTCCACCAACTGCTTTATCCCCGACATAGCTGCTACTTTCCACATGGTCAGATTTATAGAGGTTTTCTCCGTGTTTAATGATCCTTTCTTCGTCCTGAAGGCTACGGCCCTCTGTCTCCTTCTTCTCCAGTTGTAGTCCGCTTAGTGTTTTTACACCTAACCTACTGTAACTTTTGCCGCCCTTCGAAAATCAGTGTTTTTTTCTGCATCAAAATTTGTCTTTAAATTTCACAGACATCATATTTTCGATCCAAGGCGCTTTTTAAACGGGATCAGAACATAACTTTTATCGCTCCATTGACTCTCATAAATAAATTTTTTTTGGCAGTAGGGGACCCATGGACTGGAAGTAGAAGAGCGTGATTTAGGTTCCCCATGATGCAGAGCCCTCAGATTTTTCCATCATTGTTCTAAAAAACTCGTCAAATACAAAGAAGATTCTGTCAGCGCGAAACCGGGTATGTATGTATGTATGTATGCTCACCTGATGACATTTGTTAGTCTCATTGCATTGTTTATGTGTAACTACATGCAGCTGAAGTGAAAATTAGATTTTTAAATTGCCTAGAGTAGCTATTATTAAAATAGTGTGGTGAAACTTAGTAAATCATTCTATTTCAAAGTAATATTTACAGTAATTTATTAACCCTGCTGTTTTCTTGTGTAGAAATTAGAAAATTGTGCGGTTTCCTTGGTAACTGAAGTCTGAAGGAGGGTAGTATTTTTTTCAGGTATCATGAATACTTAATAAACCCACCATATCACCATATATCTGCCATTTAAGAAAATATCCATATTGGGTTATTAGTTTTCTGAACGAGAGTCAATCCCATCCATGTAAGACTGAAAATGATTAGTCACAGAGATATTAGCCTGAAAGGATGAATCACCTAAACATGGCGTGAAAAGGCCCTTTAAGGCTGAGTAATGCAGTAATGCAAATTTCTGGGTAAACTCACTCGGGACTTGTAAAGTTGCTGCTTAGCTCTTCATTAACAGGGCCTCTGACTGCACTATGAATCACTGCCATCAAAATGTCTTCTGCTATCAGCCCACAGTAATGTAATGCATGACAGTTGTGTGCAAGTATTCATGAGCAGCGCTCAGTTGGGCCCGAGGTTACCTCTCTGTTAGGTCATTTTTGAGGAGCAGAACGAATCAACATGACCTGATAAGTAGAAAAGGCTATTTCAGGTCTGGATATGAACCCTTCCTTTGATCAGAAGCCCGTATCAGCACAGTATCCAGTGTAGCAGCGTTCAGAGGAGCAGGGAAAGTGCAGTTCCTTCTGGACCTGCACACTCACAAAACAACTTCCTGAGGCTAAAAAAACCTTTTTTTTTTTTTTGAAAAGTTCCCTATCTCAGCCTCATTTCAACATCAAATGTTGGGAGTTATCCCCCACACTGAAATTCATAACATCTGCCTCCAGCAGTGTGCCCTGTAATTCCCACAGGAGCTCGGCTAAAAGCAAAACAAGAACTGTCTCCTAATAAAGAATAGTCACCAAGCCCTCTATGATCACTCGCTGAACTCCTGCCAATCATTGCTCAGTCGTGGCCTTCTTTGAGGACAAGCTGAAAGAAGACGAGACAGAAGAGAAAAAAAAATAACAAAACACAGAATCCCATGTAGTCGTAGTGGTTGAAGGTAAAACTGGTGCATTCCATTCGTAGTGGGAACTTGAAAATTTCGACTTCAGAGTTGCCTTCCCACTCGGAAAGTCTGAGATCTGATTTTGCTTCAACTTTGACTTTCAATATGGCTGCTACTTGCATCCACAATAGTAGCTGTGATGGAAACATGTATTTTCCTAGACACACTTAAGGGTGCAACTAAAATCAATCTTACATGAAGAGCGTTCAACTCTAAATGTAACTAAATAGAAGGGGTGTTTGCATAGGTAAGAGGTACTGCCAACTATGGCTACCTGGGCCTTGGAACCCCGACTTATCCAACTATGTTAACTGGACTGCTGTTTATTTGGGCGTGTCGCCAAACGCACCTCACTGTTCCAACTTCCTAGGTAAATGGAACTGGTTAGTGGGTGGGATATACACTCACAAGACACTTTACTGCAAACACAAAGTTACAATTTGATTATACGATTACTGACTACTGATTACTCCTTCCAAAATAACTTAGTTCTTTACTGATTAATTTATATTAAAAGTAATTAAATTAGATTACAAGTTACTTTAGTTACTTTCAGCAGCTGCAGTAGCACTTCCCACTGCCTCAAGAAACAATAACCAGTTTTGCCAATAATCACTTTATTGGAAGTGCATTTTAACAGCAAGGACGGAAATATACTTGCTTTTTAATCTCACATAGACACCAACAACTATAAAGCAGCAAACTGTGTCTTGGGGACATACTTGCGTGCTCACTGCATATACTACTCGAGAGTTCCACTAAGGGGCAGAGTAGGCCTACAGAGTACGGAACTCAGACTCACGCCAAAACAAACATGGCGACTGTAAAGGAGATGATCATCTGTTTGGGGTTATAACAGAAAAAGGCGGCAGCAGTGTTGTTGAAGGTATGTATATTTATCGCTATTGTTGCTAATTTTCTTTTTGCTTAACAAAATTACAAAAATAGTAACAGTGGCTTAAACAAGTAACTTTTATCTGATTACCTATATGGAAATAGAAACTCGTTAGATTAGTCGTTATTGAAAAAGTGGTCATATCAGGAGTAACGCACTACTGGCATCACTGTGTACCATGTCATTTAGTTCAGATCATCTTACATGAGTTTACTGTATCCCAATTGCCTCTCCAGACCTCAATCCAATAGAGCAACAATGAAAAGTGGTGCAATAGGAGATGTACATTATGAATGTGCAGCCGACAAATCTGCAACAAATGCATGTCATCTATGGACCAGAACTCTGAAAATAATTTTTCTACTCCTTATTAAATTTATGGTACAGAGTTAGGGGGGTTCTGATGCAAAATGGGATCCAACCTGGTACAAGCAAGGGGCTGGTGAGTATGTCGCAAGTGGACAATCCAGCTCCTATTCAATACATGCACAACTGGAACTCAGGTTTTTGTAAAGTAGTAAATGGTGTGTCTAATGATGTGCTAGAAAACTGTGGATAGTCAGTTTGTTGTTGCATGGCTGAACAACCAGTTGAGATGAAGACCCCATTTCCTGATAGCGGTTACCTCTTTCAGGAGGACGTGTGCCGGTAAACAGAAAAATGGTTCAAGAATGGTTTCAGGATAAGTTTGAGATCTAGATCTGGGCTCCAAATTTTCCAGAGATCTAAATCTAAGTCCTTTGAACCTGAAGTATGTGTTGGACACATGCACAAACAAGTCCAGACAAACATATTTTAATGTCCTTCCCTTCAAGTATCTGCTTGATCCTGGCACCAGATACAATGGCAGACCGTCAGGGGTCTAAATGCAGACAATTTCTCGATGATATGAGGCTGTTGTGGCATATTAAAAGGGTAGAACTAGGGATGGAGTACCCGAATCCTGGACTCTCAAGTCCTGACATGAGTCACGTTTTAGCAACCTATGACCTGAGTCGCAGGTCGCTGAATTCCACTTGTATTCGTAACTTTACGACTTTGACATGTGAAATAATTATTGTCTGAATAAACAAGTAATGGTAAATGGCCTGTATTTATATAGCACTTTACTTAGTCACTACGGACCCCAAAGCGCTTTACACTACATTCAGTCATTCACACACTGGTGATGGCAAGTTATGTTGTTGCCACAGGTGCCCTGGGGCGCACTGACGGAAGCGAGGCTGCCGGACACTGGCGCCACCGGGCCCTCCGAGCACCACCAGTAGGCAAACGGGTTAAGTATCTTGCCCAAGGACACAACGGCCGAGACATTTGGGGCAAGGGCCACCCTCCGACTACAAACCGAACTGCTAACTCCTGAGCCATGGTTACCCCTTAGTCAATGCTAATGTTAGCTTGTTTTATTTGGTCACATTACTGGAAAAATAACTTCCCAAAGCCTTTGTAAGTGTATTAGGACAGGGTATTTGTTTTCAAATTTAGCTATAGCATGGAAGCACAAGCATTTAAAAAAAAAATGTGTATGGCTAGCCTTGCGCTGCAAGCTGGATTCTCCCAAGTTTGGAGTTTTCCAAACCTACGAAACCCTCCGACACAACTCTACTGGTGGTGCGGACCAATGGTTTATCATTGTGCTTTGGGGCGGGCACATGGGCGGGTGTTCAGGTGTGATGATAGCAGTGAGTCCCCAGACAAATCAGAACATGGTGGCACCGACAGAGACAAGGGACCGTAGCCTTCAGGACGAAGGAATGAGCCTTAAACACGGAGAAGAGCACTGTAAATTTGACCATGTGGAAAGTGGTTCAGCATGCTGGGGGACAAATAGTCGGTGGAGTGAGAGCCAGCATGCGGGAGAACGACTACAAGGCCTGTGCTGCATCCGAAAACCCCTACTATGCTTGCTACTTAGGCGAAAAGGAGTATGCGAGCGCTATAGTAGATCCGAATCTCCAGTGTGGATTGGGGTAGTAGGCATAAAGTTCCCAAATGTGTACTACCACCACAGTAAGCAGCCGGTGGATACTACACTATCCCACAATGTAGTGGAAACCCCAAAAGAGAAGAAGAGAATACCTCGGCTACCGAGGAACTGTAAACCATTGACACCGCAGCAATTTCGGCATATAAATGTAAAAGTGTAGCGATGCTACTGATTTCTTTGTTTTTAGCCAACTGATTAAACATTTAAGTTGGTAAGTTATGTTTAACGGGACCACATGTAACCTAACATAACGTAAACATCTGGAAAAATGGTGGAGCAGTACGTCCAATTTCATCCCTACTACTCACTCGTTTGCTACGCAGTATTTATTACATCAGCGGTCCAGTAGTACTTACAACGTAGCATGTAGTAAATACTAAGGATTCGGATGCAGGGCTTGTGATTGTTTTACGTGCTATAACTAGTGCTAGCTTGCGTTAGCTGCCTAACGTCATATATGCAACTTTTTATTTGTAGGCATTTTAATTACAAATTTTTACAATCAAATAAATCCCAAATCACTTGATAAACAGTCAAAATGCACATCATATGTGTGATTCAGGATCTTAGACAAAGTGGAACAAAAAATAACTTATCACTCCATTGACTTCCATTTATTCTTTTTTTTTGGCTGGGGACCAATGGGCAGATCAGAAGGGGAGGAGACTAGTGCTGCATTCCATTTGTCTCGGATACTCTGGCGTCCGGTTGCTGTACACGAGAATGTGACGTCATTCCCGACTTAAAGCATTCCAGTTTGTCTCACTACACTCCGAGTAGGAAAGAACACGGATACTTTGAGGGCAGCAGCTGTCGAGTGGTGGGCTAGTCATTGTTATTGTTGTTAGCGACATAGCATCTTCAGCACACCAGCATGAAAAACAAAGCTGTACATTGTATTCCACACACATCAAGGCTGTGTAATGTATAAATTGGTGATTGGATTAAAGCAGAAATGTAGTCAAGTGTGTAAGAGCATTTAAAAACAATACTGAAATGATAGTACAAATAAAAAGAAAATGCAACTCAACTATGGGCGCAGCCATCTTTGTTTCAGAGTTGCCCGCTCTACTCGGTCTACTATCAGAGATCCGAATTGGAGCTCAAAATTTTCGACCTAATGGGGGCATGTCTCTGTGAAATGACGCGACACACCTGCGAGATATCAGACTTTCGGGCTCGGAGGTTAACTGGAATGCAGCGGAAACATGGTAGCTACTACTTGCCCGTTGATGTAGTGAATACTGTGTAGCTACCTAGCGAGTAGTAGGAATGAAATCGGACGTACTGCTCCACCATTTTACTGGGATGTTTACGTTACGTCACCTGTGGTCCTGTCCTCTGTAGCCAACGTCACTCTTCTACAATTTTGGGGTTTCCATTGCATTGTGGGATAGCACAGCGTGCTATCCCACAATGCAATATTTCACTTTGGCGGTAGTAGAGATCCAGGAACTTTATGCCTACTACGCCAATCCATACTAAAGATTTGGATCTTCTACATTACTCACTTACTGCTTTTCGCCTGCTACGTAGTAGGCATAATAGGGGTATTCAGATATAGTGTTAATCCTAGTTTATGCTTCTCCGACCGCAAATTTGCACTCAGACACAGACGTATTGACAGAGACGTTTTCCGTTTATAGTACTCCGCTCTTCCACTCTCTGTTTATTCAGCATTGCTCAACCAGGACAACAGGGGGCGCTAAGTTTTAATAGCGTCTCTGCCTACTATCACACAGCACCGCTTCTGTTTTTCTCTAGGCCTTTGAACACATTTCTTCATCAAGGAGCAATGAACGAAAAGTACATTTTAATCTGTAAAGGTTTTTATTAGAAGTACAGCTCATAGAAAACTCTAGAAACACATGGAAACAAACAAAAGCCTTATTTGTTGTTTTCAAAATCGCCAAAGGAACAGACAAGTTATCCTTACAATATAAAGCATATAGTGGCCAAACGCTGCAATAACTACTGATTACAGCGACTATAGAGCCCCGTTCTGGTGATGCGATCTCTGGCTGTAACTGATACTGACCAATCAGATGCATACGCTCTCTGTCGACGGATAGTTAAAATGTGGGCCTCTACTCCGTGCGTCCTTGCGTTGACGGATAATGACGTTGGGTCAATCCATCTCCGTCAAAACGCAGAAGCATAAACCAAGCTTTATGCTCCCCATGGGAGCCGTTCCAGATATATGTATGGCTGCATTATTCTAGTGCTGAAATCTACACCCTGCTTTTATTGACTTTTAGGTGATGATGTTGTGCATTAGTTTAGTTTACTGATTAGCACACATAAATATAGTACAATAATGTTTCCTAAAATAATTACTTATTCAGTGCAGAAAGGAGACAGAGACCCATCTGTGCCTATCCAAGGTCTCAGAAGTCAATCCAATTAATTAAAATAACAAAATTTAGAAAAATTTCAAAGCTCTAAAATGAAGAACTAAAATCTATTATAATTCAGATATCAGTTTAAACAAATTAATTGAAGGAAATAAATGTATATTTGAATACACACACGGATGCTGACACTAGAGTACATGAATGGCTGGACATTACAATGTATTTTAGCAAAAAAGTTCAAAATAAAATGCTTTCGATTAAAAACAAATGCCTTTTTGCCATAGCAAACAAATATACAAAAATGTTTTGCTTTTGGATAGGCAGTGAGCAGACCTTGTAATACCACATCACACTTCAAAAATCAGTCTGAAGTACAGAATGTTGAAAATATCTGAACCAAACAGCTTTCTGTTCCTCTAAATAACTGGGTAACTTCTTTTCAAAACATATGCCTCTACCTCAAGTCCAGTGAAATAATTTTCAGTTGAACAGGGAAATAAAAGAAGACCCAAGGGGGGGCCATGGTTATATTCTATAACAGCTTAGACAGACAGGTGATGTGGAGTTCAGGTGAAAAATGACATCTGGATGCTGTAAAAAAAGAAAAAGAAAAAGTATGTGACACTGCTCTTTAAAAGAAATTGTCAGTTTACGATTAACCAGATGCATAATTAATTCATATCTTGTACTTCAAAATTGAGGTCCTTTCACTCCTGACATTTCCTTTGATTCAAACTGATTATAATATACCTTTCATTGGTAAGAGCTACGACCTGCAGACGACTGGTTTGAATTCATGCTACTCAAAGTTCCTACTCTAGGGAAAAAATATCCCCTTTAACAGTTGCAATAAATGCATTAGAAAACACCAACAGCCTAAATTCAAAGCTTAATGTACTCTTCATTCAGGGCAGGTGTGAATAATTTCAAATCCCTGAGGGCGCTAAGCACAGAAGGAAAACAGCAATGTGCAATAAAACCACTGATTGATAAACTGTATATATTACACACTAGAACAGTTTGGTTATAAGACAGTACTCAAACAAAGTTCTCCATAGGTTTAAACTAGATTGTTCTAAGACCTGGAAAAGCTTCTAGAGCAGTCTTATACCTAACCTCTTAAACCTAGGGCGACATATTTTTACCTCCAGCAACAAAAATCCTAATTTGTGATTCAAAGTTCCAGGGAGTTTTTTTCCAGGCCTTAAATGTGTCCCTCATTATAGGCGCAGTCTCCGGACAAAGATGTACAACTGACACCTAGTGGTTAAAAGAAGTATAGCAGCTACAGAAGTCAGCCGCATTTTATTACAATTTTCACAAACCTTTAACAGTTATAGCTTTAAGTATATGAAGAATTTCACAACAAAAACAAAGTTCACAAAGAATGCAAGTCTCTATTGGTCTCTTCAGCTGTTCTCAGTAACATCCTGTAGATGTTGATACAGATAAGCAGTTGACTATGAGCCGAGTGATGTGAACAGTGATTCACATTTTATTCTGTATTAAACAGTTTAGATAATACATTTCAAATTAATTCAGTTAACAGAATCTGTTTCAACACACAACAGATTTTTATTTTAAATCCAGAACGTTCCCTTAAGCACTCTGGAACATTATATTTTTACATATCGAGATGTAAAGATGATATTTTTCAAACAGCAATAAATTTATGAACAATTGTTATTGTTCTTTTCAAGGGTACACATATGTTTCAAACAAGTATAAAAAAGCAAATCAAGTTTAAAGGATGCATCTTGTAAAAATACTTACCTGCCATCTTACAGGGCACACATATTGTCTAATTTAATTTTCAAGCCGTCCTCCATCACCGATATTTTTTCTTCCTCAACAAAATCACTATTGTCTGGCAACAAGTGAAATATGTGCTGGCTGAATTTCTTGTGAAATGTGTTAATCAAAATTCCAATATACCTCCCAACCAGAAGGCTTCCTGCTTTATGAAACCGTTCTGGCTGACAAAAGCAAAATGCAAACGTTTAAGTTTGGTGGCCGCTGATGCAACAAAATCCTTCAACCTGCAATCCCCTCTGACGAGCTCCGTCACCTCCACAGAACACAAAGATGCGACTAGCTGGACCTCAAAGGATAACAATTACCTATTAACAAGAGCTGCTGCTATGTGATATTTGGCATATGTATATATGTTTACCTCAAGAAAATCTCTTGTTACAGCTCTAAAAAAAATCATTCGATATAGGACAGCAGCAGCAAAAAACAAAAAAAGCACTGCAGCTGGATTCTTCCTGATCTTTTCATGAAGTTGTTCATGTTGTCCTGAACTTCAGACACGGCGCTCTACATCGTCCCATCAACGGTCAGAGGAACAGAGGAAAATAAGCAAAAGGAAGGATAAGCTAAGGTGAAAAACACAAAACACAGCTGTACTTATTTGTCCATTTGTCAAATAACTCTTTAAAGTGTTTTTGGAAGAACTCATCTTACCTGTGCAACATGGTGGTTCAGTCAACTAGCAATCTCTAACATGAACCACTCACAGAAGGTGGGAAGCCTACAGTAAAAAAAAAAATTTAAAAAATGATATTGATGACACCCCCAAAAATTAAGTCTACATTAACAGGATTCAAGTTAAAATAATTTTTTTTAAAACAATAGTTCTCCCTTAAAATATAAAACTGCTTAGATAAGACACTGACTATTTCAATTCAAGGTTTTCAAAGATCAATCTAAGACCATTAGATGGAGAGATTACTGGTCTACGTCACTGCCTGCTCTACTGTGCATGTCTTGAGCTGCTGGTTGCACAAATCTGATAAAAACGCAGAAATGTACAAATTCTATAGAAAAAGGTCTTTGGTTGCAAAACTGTAGAGGGAAGCGACTGGAATGAGATGATTAAAAATGCAACAATCTGCAGAGATCACGTCATCACTGGTGCCAGCAGAACCACCTGCTGAACAAAGCAGGGGAAAAATAAGAGTAGTTGCTCATGGACTTCCACAGGCGCAGACCCAACACACAGACACCAGTGAGCATCCAGGGAGTGGACATAAAGAGTGTGGAAGTACCCGAGTGTTCATATGAACAAACTGGACTAACAACACTGATGATCATAGGAGGAAAAGTCAGCGCAGACTCTACCTCAGGGGTCATCAGGGTGCCCTCTGGAGAAGTTTGAAAAATGGCAAAAAAATTTGAAATGCTCAGCGATTAATGGAAATGAAGTGCTGCATGCTGAAATATATCAATTTCCTGTCTTAAATTTTTAAGCTTTGTGAGCAATTAACATGTGATAAAACATTACATATCAATATAGAATTATTACCATATAACTAAAGATAAACCATACAGCAGTGTAATGTACAGGTAGCCCTTCGTATAACTCAGCACTCTTTAAATAGCTTTCAGTTTTGAACAGGTTGGTGACCTCAGCTCTACCTACTGAGAAGACTTTTGGAGTCCAGGGAGCGCTACAAAAAAACCTTCCATCACGTTTACATGCAGGGAAACCCATTTTCCAACCAGAGGCCATGGCACTAATTCACCAACATTTCTGCTGCTCTTTTTGGTTCAACCTTTATATTCCAACGCCTTGGAAAAATGTATGCACAACTACACATGCACATTCTGCGTTTACTCATTGGTAAATATGTTTTAAATCATCCCATTCAAGTTGCACATTCAAATCAGAGTATGCCACTATTTTTACAACTGCACAGTACTTTTAATGCAGCTATATTAGTTTTATATCAAGTAAAAATATTCAAATGCCAGAACTGTCAAAAACTTAATTTTAAGGAAAAAGGAACTTATAACTCAACATTTTTAAATATAATTTCTTCTTGCTTACCATCTTTGGAACTCCTTAAAACATAACTATAAGGACTTGGACTAAAAACATCCCATCACAGCTACCTCTTCGACCTGGGAGAAAGAAAAAAGAAAAAAAAACAATGAATCAAATACAAAGAAATACATTTTGAGTCGTACAACCTAAAATATGGTATTTTCCATTTTTCGCTCATGCAGAGGTGACTCAGATGGCCCCTGTGCACAATAGGCGTCAACATATTGTGTTCAGGACAGGCCTGCTGTGCCACTGCAAACAGCAACCTGGTTAATAGTGCAACTCATCACTGTCACCTCTGCAGAGAGTCAACACACCCACACATTTTTATTTACACAGAAACTACAACAGCAGGCAGAAAGGAAAAAAACCTGAATCATTCCACTTCACTCATTTTAAACTTAAGAGTGCTTTTCAGAAGGAACACTTTCCCATATTTAATGCGACAACGTTTTCCTAAAGAAGGTGAAGCAAATTTCATGGCGATTCGGCCAAAAGGTGAACGTTTTTGTCTTCACTTCACCACTGACTTTGTAGCTGGAGCCATAAAAAAACACTAATTCTCAAGTTGATGTAATTTGCATTGTGAATTGTAACAAACATTTCCAGATAAAAAAAAGGAAAAACAGCTCAGTGGATAAGCATGTGCACTGCCTGATGTTTCCCAGAGTCATTTGAGAGAGCTGTAAATGGTTAGTAGGGGCGTAACGCTACACAAAAGTTACTGTTCAGTATGTATGTGCTAGGGACATCCAGATCGGATCATCTGATCGGAAATAGGATCCAATCACATTCTTTATTAAGCTTATTCAAGCTAAGGCGCCGTTTGTTTTTATATTAGACTTTTTTTTATATTTACTGTTGCAACGAAGTCTAAAAGTGAAGTTATGTTACTGATTGTTCAAGCTCCTTCACAGAAGTGCTCCTTTAACAGAGTTGTTAAACGTTAAAATAAGGTGACTTAAAAAATACGGAACATCCTGGATCCGTTTCTTCGCTGCTCTTAATGCATGTTTTTTCCTGCATTATAGAGACATTAGATCGGGACTCAGATACTCAAAAAATACTATATCAAGTGAGTTGGCAAATTGATCAGGAAATCCACAGCATTTACCAAACTTTACTCAAGAGGGAAAAAAGTGGATATGAATTTGATTCAACTTTGATCAGTATTAAATAAAGAACCCTTTCCCTGAATTCCCCCCTTTCAATTCCTAAAAATTATATGTTCTTTAACTTTTTTTGTTTTTAAAAACTGTACAAAGCAAAGTCAGGATATAGTCTTAATTTGAAAACAGTCAGTGGTAATTTTTAATATTTTGCCCATATCTCAGAACATGCTTAAAACTGATTTAGATATTTCAGTTCCCCAAACTGTACTTAAATGCAGCATGTGCAGCTGATTAGCATTTTATACAAGATGAGGAGTTTGGGCTGATTGGATGTTAGTGGTTACCATGTCAACCTCAGCTGACTTTTCTCTAGCATCAATGATGTTCCTATCCAGTCTAACATCATTTCCTGCGAGTCATTCAGTTTAGTGCTGCAGCTGCATGAGAAACCATTAATGTTCCCAAACAGCAAAGTTCAGGGATAGCTGGGAGTTCGGTTTTGTTCTGGTGTCCCTCTGTAAAGTTGCACTGCACCCTTCAGATTTACTTCTGTGGTAAAAAAAAAACAAACAAAACTTATACAGACCTTCAGAGATGGAGCTGTTCATGTAAAGCCTGTGAATCTTCAGAGGATTTATTTTCGGCTCCTATACACTAACACACACACAAAAAAAAATCAGGCAGAATTAAAACATTTTCTAGGAAAATAAATTATTTTTATATAAACAAACAAAATTACTTTAGCTCAGTAGAACTTTGTATAAAATTAACTATAAATGGTATGCCACAATGCTTTTTGAAAACACACTTGAAACAGTCATTGGTAAATAAGATCTGCACTATAAATGTGTATAACACTATAAGTCTACCTAATGCTTCAAAAGAAAAAAAGAATATAAAACCAGGGGTGAGTTGAGTGAGAAACCATTATTTAAAGTGCGGCACAGCAAAAATAATGGCAAAAATTATTTAAGAGTTAAATGTGTGAAGATGCTGAAGAATAAAAACCCTTAGGAGTCGCTTCTGAGAGGTAAGAAAATCCCCTTTTCTGTAAAGCTCTGGAGGAGCATACAGTGGCGCTTTGAAGTTTCTGTCTCTGACAAAAACAGCTTACCATAAAACACTCAGCAAGTGAAGGAGGGGGAAAAAAGAGCTTCTGTGTAATGGATGCTCAGGCCCACAGTGAGCACTGATCTCAACAATAACTCAAACTGGGATTAGACAAGGAGACGGAAGTAAAAAGATCCCAACAAAACACCACATAACCATTCTTTCATTACTGTGCTAAATGCCTTTAGAAATGTTAAACCATGTGAATAAATTATGCCAAAAACAATCAAGGAAACGTTTTGAAAGAAATCTGGTAGGATTTTGTTTGCTTTCATGGATGGTGGGTGAAGTCAGATGGCCCCAGCACACATTTCGTCTCCTCAGATCGGATCGGATTGGGATGCTGCTGCCACTGCAGCAGACACCCCAGCAGATTAGTGCAACTCATCACTCTCACACCCTCCATCCCGCTGAGTTGATCCTGTACTGAGAATCATTTGAGTCCATACTGCCCGTACCTTGCATCCGGACGCGCAATCCACCATAACTGCCGCTAAACGCCTTTTCCTTTCAGCGAGGCTCCCTGTAATCAGTGGCATCTGGTGTGGAACCACTTGTGCTGGTCAGCTAATAAAAATGAACAGAGACAACAGGATTAATAGCACAGACCAAAGCTAGGTTAAGGAGATAACATAGTAGCAGCTGTAATTAGCTATATAAAACAAGGGCTAGCTAACTTAGCGTAGATGCCTTCATTCCAATGAAGGCAGTATCACTGGGAATACGTTTTTCAAACTTGTTTAAGTCGTAATTAGAGGATAAATATATACTTTATACTTGGCCAAAGAGTCTAATAACCTCGTACTGCAATTGTGAAGTGAAAAATATCGTGAGGTTTACCTGCTTTTCTGGCATAACGTGTCTTTCTTTTCAAGCACATGCCGAAACGACGCTAACGCTCTTCTACTTTCCCTTAAAAGCGGTTGGCAAACAGCTTTAAAACGCACTACCGCCACCAAGTGGAAAGAAAATTAAATCTAATTCCGTAATAATCTCAGTTTTTCTTGCAAATCTAGTACCGACTTTAAATAGGGGACCATCACAATCCTCAAGCTTCAAAACCTTCATTACTTTGTGTTAGAAGTCGGTATACTTATATTAGATATGTAGGAATTTCAAATCCCGCTGCTTCGCCGTCTTTTTCGCGAGATTTTGTTTTGTTCTTTTTGGCGTCTTTTTGGCTTCTTTAGTCACTTGCGCCTGTAACTAGATGAAACGTTGTGAAACTTCACAGGAAAGGGATTTCAACTACAGTTTATCTCGGAAGATGTAATATTTGTGCCACATTATACAAATGTTCTACAAGTCTATTTGAAATCGAAACCGAATCAGTGTTAGTTGCTTTTTCTTGGAACAGACAGGGGAATGTTGTTCAAAGACTTGATATTATTTAAATATGAATAGCAGTATCCAAAGTGTTGGCACAGTGCGGGAAATTGGTTGACAGTGGTCATGCTATTTTTATTATTGAAAACATTACATTATTGTGCTGTGCATTATTTTCTGTCATCTTCTCGGTAATACACATAGACTGTATGGTAATACATTAAATAGTCTATGTAAAGTTTGCATTGAAAGAAATGTGTAGCCTGTAGATTCTTAACTTTTCGGGTCGAATGTTTTCTATTTCGTTGCCGTAGAAAATGTATTTTATATCAGGTGATGTGCCGTGCGCGCTCCCGCGCGGCCAATCCATTTCTGGCAGACGATCCATTTATGGCATATCACCGGCAATAAAACCCAATAACTTTATTTAAAAATACAGTTTAATGAATACGTTCCCCAGGTTTGCATGTGAGTAAAAAAAAAGAAAGAAAAAAAAAGCAGCTGGATGTTTTCTTTTGTTGCTCTACTTACTGTGATATGAAAATGAAAGTAAAAAACCTGAAACATCAAAGTGTGTTTGTAGGCTACAGTTTTTTTATTCTTATACCTGAACATTTTTGGCTAAAACTGACTGGTATTTACAACTATTCATGAATTTATAATGTTGGTTAAGTTCTGCATTTTTTTAAGTATAGACTGCACTACAATAAATTTAAGTCCAGACTAAAATGTAATTGTGGTTTTATTAGACCATAACATCATCTTCCAAAATCTTGGGGAAGACTTTAGCCAGCTGTTGTGATGTTTTCCTTTAGAAGAAATTGTCTATAAAACCCTGCTTCTTCATTTATTGATATGAAGAATTCAGATATGAATATAACATAGCAATGTCTGTTATAGCCTACCATATTTTCTTAACTGTGCCATAGAATACACTTAAGGCTGTTGGTTTGTGTAACCTTCACACAACATATAGACTTCTAAGACTTTTGATACCCTGTAAAAGATAAAAATTACCTTGTTTTGCCTTTAAACATGTTCCCTCATAACATATGTGTGTTTTTCTGCTAAACTGTACAGGATATAGGTCTATTAATAATAAATAATGTTATTTTGGCTAATTTTAACATGAGTATGTAGACTTTTTATTTGAGGTCGTTTAATTTTTAAACCAAAGATCCAAAACTTATTTTTATCTGAACTTTTTGGGGTTTGAAGAAAATCTGTGATTTTTAACATGATAAACATCACACAATAAGTAGAAATCTATTTATGTGCAATTATGACCAGCTCCATATTTATAGAACATGTCTCAAAAATTTCAAAAGTACTAAAGCAAATATTTTGAACCCAAAGGGATAGCCCTTCTACTGTTAGTATCCTTCAGTTTTGGAAATTTATGAAATTGTTCAAATGGAAGATTCCTGCAAAAGTAGGCAGTCTTATATTTATACCGATACAAACATCACTATTCACTCCTATATCTTATTCTTTAAGAATCCCTCCGGATTGCCAACACTGCATGTTTCTCTAGAGCTGCTGAGAGCTTTGTTCCTTTTCCCCTTTATTCTGAAATACAGCTGATCACTTTTCCCCTTTATTTCTAAAGAATTACATTTGATGAGAAATACCTGTGTAGCAAAGATGAGAGAGCCAAATGTTTCATTGTAATGCAAATGCCATTTTATATTAAAAGATAGCAAAGGAATAATTCACTATATCACACAACACGGCTTGTTAGTACTGCCAAGGAAATACATATACAGTCTTCATATTTACACATAAATGACAACTGAAAAAAAAAAATCATAAATACCTCTTTTTTGTTAACTTACAACAACTATATGTGACCAGTATTTCATTAGATAGAAGAGTTGTATTAAATAACTGGCACCTTACCTAATCATTTACAAAGCTTAAAAACACAGTGGTTAAAATAATCCAGCAAGAACAGCAAAAAAAAAAGAAAAGAAAAAATCCATCCAGTGAGTAAAATTAATACAGGTCTAAAAATGGTCATGAAATCCCTTTGTACAAAAAGACTTTACAAATCCATTAACACAATATAAACAGAAAGGTTTGCTTAAATCCACACGGTAAACTCTATACAGTTTTTAGTATTTTCTGCAGCAGAATGGGAGAGACTGTGAGCCGGGATAACTTAATACTGGGTCGTCATGTTGCTCCGAAGGCCCTACTGTCAACTAATCCTTAGAGACTGTAGTTCTGTAGCTGCCAAGACCCTCTTCCATTGGCCTCAGTGCTTAGTCTAGCAGCAAATCAGCAAGATGCTGAGCTTGTAGCAGATACTTCAAAATACCTGGCTCTATTAAATCTGAAAGATATAGTTGTCTGTATACGCGATATAGTATTTTGTACTGCATTAAACAGCAAGAACTGTAGTCTAACGTTAAAGCAATACCCCAAAAACAGCTTGCATGAGGATCTGTGCAGATTATGCTCAGAGACCCATTTCTAAATGAAACCCCCGCCCCGTTTGGGGAGGTTGAGACTTGCAACGGCGGGCAGTTTACTGATCGCTGCTCTAAGGATGCAGGTTGATAAAATTCAGGCTGCAAAGTGGTAAATGTTCTCCTTAAAGTAAGCTGAATTTCAACAAGCAAATACTGGTGTGTCGGATTTCTTTTCCGACCAACTTGCCTCTAAAATGTAAGTCAAGAATGCAGGAAGTCAAAGTCAACTGTGATCATGTTTGTAACAAGTCTTAAAATGATCGTTTCCAGACATGAGAATACCAAGTAAAAACCAATGTATAATACATTTTAAAGGGGAAAATCAAATCAGCACTGAGGAGTTTTTTTAACCTGCTAAAAAGTGAAGTAATGAATTAGTAAATATTAAATAGCTTTACATTTTAAAAGTAAGTGCTACTATAGGTTATATTTAACCATATAGAAAACCTCAGCAGAAATATTGTTAATTTTTTGGCAGTAGGGGATCAAAGAAAGAGATGCTAAACGAGAACAATGAAGCTGTGTTGAGATGCTTCCATGTGCAAGGCTAAAACTACTACGTAAGAAAAATGTCACCAACTTTTTTAATTAATATGATATTACGAAATATACAGCTGAAGAAGAAAGATGAAAGTGTTTCACACTTAGGATTTAGCATCCTCAAAGCTTGCTTTGCCATGTCCAAGGATAAACATGCTTCCGAAATATAGGTTTTTCAGCTACGTTTGTAGAAAATACGTCGACCATCTGAGTGTAACGTTGAGATCATGATTCTTCCTGTCTGGAGCGTTTATGAGAATCTGGAAAAAATAAAAATCAGGAGTTGGGTTTCCGACCTGCAAAAGCGAGTCTGTAAAGTAAGCACGAAAAATAAAAAATTCCCAGCTTTATTGTGAATCTCAAATGCAAGTGAAGGCAGAGAGAGAAACATGGAGACCGTGTGAAGTCTCGCCCTTTGGCACTGTCATAAAACAAAACTGAGTCCTGCTGCACAAACTGCTCACACAACACTCCTCAAAAACCCACTCATGTGGGGAAGAAAGAAAAAAAACGAGTTAAAAACAAAGGTTTATAAATAGAGTTCATATAGACATGACTGGCATTTGAGTGAGCACTGCTGCTGAATCCGTCCATGGAATATTCTGCTTTAGATTTGTCCCAAAACTAGTTCTCAAAACTAGATGTGAGGTACACAGAGAAGCGTTCGTCTTGCTGAGTCTCTGTCCTTTAAAACGGCTCCGGATAGTCTCAGTGTCTCCGTTTACATCCTCCCTGGAGTCATTTGGTTTCTTACACCAGCATGCTCCTTTAGTTTATCACTTGCCTGGAGGAAGTGGCACTGGGAATACTGCTTTTTTGTGAATGTGTGTGTGTGCGTGTATAACCAAGAGGGAGCTCCAGTTTCAAAAACAGAAGTTGTTTTTAGTGTCTAACCAGTTTCAAATGAATTATTACTTTACATATGCTTCAGTTAATCTTTGAAATTGTACCACCTCTGAACAGGGGTGTCTGCATACGTGTGTAATTGTGTGTGTGTGTATTATGTGATGGATGGTCGAGATGGAGCGAATTTCTCTCACACTTCGCTCTCGGTCGAGGGTTTGCGTATGGAAGCCCAGCCGGTGTCGGGCAGGCTGTGCTGGGCGTGGCGTTGTGGGGTGATGGCTGACGGAGTCAGTGTGGATATGGAGGAGCACTCGGACGCCTCCTCCTGGAGTAGCTGCTCCGTCTCGCCGTCGTCGAGCGACGCGCTGCTGGTCTGCAGGGACACTGTGTCTGTGCGCATGCAGGTGTGTAGGCCGCCTCGGGACGGCTTGATCTGTTTTAGGTCATCCCAGTAAAGCTCTTCGCTGGACAGAAGACACACCCCCTCCACTATGCGGATCTTCTCCTTTGTGTAGCCTCCGTCCACTCCGCCCTGGATGAGAAGACACGCTGTTGTTCAGAGTGGTTGCTGCGCGCTTCCAAAAAGTACTCCTACCCTTACAATTTTGCTTTTTGTCATCTTATGTTCATTCAGGATTTTATGATAGACCAAGAACAATTTATTTTACATAATAAGTAGAATGAAAAGGATACATGGTTGATAAATTTGGAATCCACTGGCTTTTCTGATTTGGAGATTCTTCTTTGCCAAATAGCTCAGGCTCAGTCCAATTGGACCATTCTAGCACATGACTCTGCTTAGATCTATTATACATTTAATAAGCCATTATATTGTAGTTCTGACTGTATGTTAAAGGTTCCCAGTCCTGCTCTAACAAGTTTTTATGTTTGCCTGTGTTTAATCCCACCAGGTTCCATGCCACAGCTAAAGAAAAGCATGATGCTGCCACTACCATGTTTCATAGTAAGGATGGAATATTTAGGATGTGTTAGTTCGTTAGTTAGGTATATTTTGTAAATATTTGGTATTTTAGATGGGCACGTATTTCAGCAGGAGGCCATAATTGCTCTGGATTTTATTGAGGGATATCAAGGTAATGGGGCCAGCAGTCCAACATTTGAGTTTTTATTAATTAAAAACTGGTGAAACTATGTATCATTTTCCAATTCACAAATATGCTCAATCCTTTATCGTTCATGATGCTGTACATAAAATGCTTTTAAATACATTGAAATCATAGTGTGAACGTAACTAAATGTAAAAAATTAAATGAAGAGTTAAGCAAGGAATCGGAACATCGTAGTTTGCGTTCTGATCTTCATTGTCTTTAACTTTCTATAGAAAAAAAATATTTAGTTTTTGTTGTTTCACTAGTTAGATTAACAAGAAAGCAGGCAGTTTATCACTCCAACACAAAATCAATCAGGATTCATGGCTTTTTAGTAATCATGTGCTGCCCATCTGTTAGTTGTGGCTTTTCAAAGTAAAGCGCTACGTGTTTAATCTGCTGTTTATGGAATTACATCATGTAAACCTAAAAACGGGGGGATCTTGATAACAGATCGGTTTGCATGCTACGGACAGCGTTTTGAGTTTTATTTTTATCCACCTAATCATCCAATATCTACAGACGTGGACAAAATTGTTGGTACCCTTCATTAAATCAAAGAAAAACTCATAATGGTCACAGAAATAACTTTAATCTGACATAAGTAATAATAAATAAAAATTATATAAATGTTGACCAATGAAAGTCAGACATTGCTTTTCATCCATGCTTCAACAGACTTATTTAAAAAATAAATGCATGAAACAGGCCTGAACAAAAATGATGGTACCCATAGAAAAGAATGAAAATAATGTGACCAAAGAGACATGTTAATCCAAGGTATGTCCACTAATCAGCATCCCAGGTGTCTACAATCCTGTAATCACTCAGTGGGCCTATATATAGGACTCCAGGTAGTCACTGTGTTGTTTGGTGACGTGGTGTGTACCACACTCAATATAAACCAGAGGAAGCAAAGGAAAGAGTTGTCTCAGGAGATGAGAAAGAAAATCATAGACAAGCATGTTAACTGTAAAGGCTATAAGACCATCTCCAAGCAGCTAGATGTTTCTGTGACTACAGCTGCACATGTCATTCAGTAATGTACGATCCATGGGACTGTAGCCAACCTCCCTGGACGTGGCTGCAGGAGGAAAATTGATGACAGATCAAAGAGACGGATAATCCAAATGGTAACAAAAGAGCCTAGAAAGACTTCAAAATAGATCCAAGCTGAACTTTATGCTCAAGGAACATCAGTGTCAGATCGGAAAATCCTTCGCTGTTTGAGCCAGAGGACAAATCATTAAAAAAAACAGACTGGAGTATGCCAAACTACATGCTGACGAGCCACAAAGCTTCTGGGAGAATGTCCTGTGGACAGATGAGACAAAAATTTAACTTTTTGCCAAGGCACATCAGCTCTATGTTCACAGACGGAAAAATGAAGCATATCTAGAAAAGAACACGGTCCCTACTGTGAAACATGGGGGAGGCTCGGTTATGTTCTGGGGCTGATTTGCTGCATCTGACACAGGGTGTCTTGAATCTGTGCAGGGTACAATGAAATCTCAAGACTATCAGGGGATTCTAGAGAGAAATGTGCTGGCCAGTGTCAGAAAGCATGGTCTCAGTCGCAGGTCACGGGTCTTACAACAGGAAAATGACCCAAAACACACAGCTAAAAACACCCAAGAAGGGCTAAGAGGAAAACACTGGCCTTCTATGAGCCCTGATCTCAATCCTATTGAGCATCTTTGGAAGGAGCTGAAACGTGCTGTCTGGAAAAGGCGCCCTTCAAACCGGAAACAACTAGAACAGTTTGCTCATGAGGAGTGGGCCAAAATACCTGCTGAGAGGTGCAGAAGTCTCATTGACAGTTACAGGAATCATTTGATTGCAGTGATTGCCTCAAAAGGTTGTGCAACCAAATATTAAGTTGTGGGTACCATCATTTTTGTCCAGGCCTGTTTCATGCATTTATTTTTTAAATAATTCCGTTGAAGCATGGATGAAAAGCAATGTCTGACTTTCATTGGTCAACATTTATATAATTTTTATTTATTATTACTTTTGTCAGATTAAAGTTATTTCTGTGACCATTATGAGTTTTTCTTTGATTTAATGAAGGGTACCAACAATTTTGTCCACGTCTGTATATACTTAGTAGATGTTAGGGATTTCCGGACAGTAGCTTTCATGCAGTAATAAACTAACACACAACTCCTTCATGCTGTGCAGCTACCTCTCCTTGGGACAAGTGGGTCAAAAGATAAAGGGGGAGAGAGAGTTGT
Source organism: Apricaphanius iberus (assembly GCA_028564705.1). Taxonomy (NCBI): domain Eukaryota; kingdom Metazoa; phylum Chordata; class Actinopteri; order Cyprinodontiformes; family Aphaniidae; genus Apricaphanius; species Apricaphanius iberus. The sequence goes on from JAPXFQ010002778.1 coordinate 2,221,205, forward strand.
AGGGATGAGAGAGCTGCAGGGGTGAAGAAAAGAATGGACGAGTGGTGAGCTTGTGAAGGCCACAAGTTGCAATATTCAGACCAGAAACATTAAAACTGTCTCATTGAGCAATTCCCCAAAATTCATAGGGTCTGATCGACCAAAAATGTCTGCTGCCCTTGCAATGACGCTACTGTTAGCGAGGCCTTTACCTCCTTCTTATATCGCAGCTGGTTGTATATTGGAGGTTTTTGTGACGTTTCAATCTTGACCTCTTGTGTGGATGTTCTGTAGGAGGGGTTACTGTAGGTCAGGTTACTCACACCGGGTTCAGCAAATTTGGACTTCTTGTGTCTGTTTGTGAAGAACCAAAACATAAGGCGTGAATCACAAATGCTAATATTTGTTGCGTATCAAAAGTATATTTAGCTGCAGTGCAAACATGAGTTGGGAAATGAGCAGAACACTAACCTGTAAATGATAAAAGCAGCAATGAGGATCAGAATCACCAGGATGGTGAGAACCCCACCGATCACATAGCTAATATGAAGTCCTTCTCCTACAAACAAACAAACAGTCATACAAAAATGAAGAACATTTTACATTAGCAGTGAGGCTTTTTAGTGTTAAATAGATGACAATTAATCCTCACAGTATGTCAAAATGTTCATATCACGTATTAGGGTATTCAACTGTATTTTTTCTTCTCCATACAAAACCGTTCATATCCACATTATCTCATAAGAATGAATAATATAAAAATGTGCTTTAAATAGCCCATTTTATTTTCATATGGACTGCATCATGTTTTTTCCAGATACATATGAATGATATGAAAAGAATTAAAATGATAATGATTCTAGTAGACTTTCTTGATGTTCTAAGGCTAATGGTATACTTGTTTTTAACCTCACATTGTCGCAAGTAGCAAATTGCATCTTGTACTGGCTTTGCATGTAATACCGAGGAATCCTGCTAGGGGCAGAGTCCAGACTCAGACTTGATATTGCCAAAGAACAAGTAAAATAACCCTGGCGACCGAATGAGATTATTAGCTGGTTAATATTCAGATAACAGAAAAAAAGAAGTATCGTAGATGGTATTTAAACATATTTAGTGCCATTTTTGATTAGTTTCCTACTGGTTTTGCCGCTGGTGACGATGTGTATCTACAGACAGTGAAATAGCACTCAACACTACCCCTATTGGTTACTCGCAATAGAGCTTGTAAAAGATATGGTGTTCGGTTCTCGTCTGACCTTTTAAAGCCGATAAACTTCTAAACTTTAGACGTGACTCGTCTTTTTGGAATTATTTCCTCAGCATTGTGTGCTTCGCTCTGGTAGCTCCTGCCAGCAGCTGTACTTTGTTAAAATTGTTACTTTTCACACTGTGGTGAAGAGCGTGAAGCAGTGAAATCGGTCTTCGCTGAAACACTTCTCCACATTTAACTCTGGACATTGTCTGAGCTATTCACCATCATAGCGGTATATTAAAAATTCATATCATAATGAAAATAAACACCGGTTTTCGGTATGAACCGGTATACCGCCCAGGCCTAAGATGTAGCCAGTTAAATCTACGAGTTTATTTTGCAGCTGCCAACATCTTTGCCAGAAAGTAGTTTCTAAGGATTTTTGATGCACATTCTTCTAAATACATGTGAGAAATGTTGTATATATGGGGTCATTTTTAATCTGTAAAGCACTTTGAGTTACAATATTTTTATGAAAAACACTTTATAAAGTTTTATTTGATTTCACATTTTTTTGAATAAAAGTAATTATCAATAAATTATTAAATATTTTATGTCTAAATAAATACATTTATAATAATTCATCAACAGTGCAGCAATTCTGTGCAGGAAATCTAGGAACCGCTTGAAGTTTTGCTTTTATATTTAGTATCACAAACGTTGAAACAAAAAGAAGCATATCATTTTTAGATTAGAGCCAGTATTTAAAGATCAGAAGAGTTGTTTTCTGAGTACTCACCATGAGGGGCTGTCACCACTGTGTTCACACAGCCGACAGTGTTCAAATCCTTCTCAGTGCAGCTAAGAAAAAGAAGAAGAAAGCCATAGCTAGTCATAAGCCTGTGTTGTCACAAAAATAGATTAATGAAAACATCAATGGTCGGGGATTCTCTGGAAACCGTTCAGAATTATCTTTCAGCTTTTTAAGTTTTAGTACATCTTTAATGGGAATGTGAATCCCCGGTAGGCTACTTTAAAGAAAGCTTCAAACCGCCTTTTTTATTTGGACCTAGACCAGTGATGACTCTTTCGTATACATCAGAAAATTCAGTAAAAGCAATGTTTACCATAAGCTGCAATTATCAATTCATTTCATTTTAATTTAATTATATATCCTCAGCTCTCAACTAATTTCAATTCAAACCTATTTAAAGGAAATACTGTTTCACTTAACTTCAATTTAAATACATTGCATTTAAATTAATTTGATTTATTCCAAATCTTTCCAATATAATGTGATCTAGCTTTTATAACTATATATCTTGTTCTGCAATATCTACATTGTCTTTCAAAACATTTTGTGGAAAGTCATCATTTTTCAACCGATAAAAGCGCAGACGTACTTGACGAGTGAGGGTCCCCTGTGTTTTGGGTCCGTTGGTCCGCTGGGGATCTTTCTGGGAATAGGAGTGCTGCTGGCTCCTCTGGTAGGAGAAGTGGGGATGAAACCTGGAACTGAACCAATACAGCTGCATAAGAACCTAAATATGCAGAACCAGACTGGAACTCATGCTTTTATGGTTTGGTTATTTAATCATTACAACTTCCGATTTTGAAACTACTACAGCTGTTATTTTGAGATCTTATCTACGAAGGTTATGTATTCAGAGCTGCTCGTTGTGGGCAAAACATTATGAACATGGTATATGTTTTTTACTTTAAGAAAATTCTCTTAATAATACATAATAGATTGTGCACATTTTCTTGCCAGAGCTTGAAACACTGACACTGCTAAGAACTGAATTTAAGATAATAAAGAACAATGTTTCAAACAGCGGCACCAGGGACTTCTGCAAATAATGCAGAATATGAATCCATATTGTTGCATCTTTGTTTCTGATGAATGTTAAGAGTTGTGATTTACTGATATTATCAGGGATTCCAGCAATTGTTCATGTTCAATGCTTTTCAAAACTCACATTTCTAGGATGCCCTTACCTTTTCTGGAGTATTTTAAAGTAATAATGCAAAGCCTCCTTAAGAATCTAGGGCAAATACAGTATGTTTCATAGTGGTGAGGCTTTCAATAGAACAGAAGCAAAAAACCCCACAGATGATAAGATGGATGGATGAAAACAGATTGTGGAATTAAAGAATAAAGGCTGATAAAATATTTATATGCACACTTTTCTTTCTCAAAACAAAATGCTGATTTTGCAAGGAACCATGTACAACGATTGCCAAAATTGATGAAATTATAATGTTTATGCAGCATTTTTATGAGTAGACTTTTCCCCACTGTCCTGTCTCTGCAGCATAGGCCAACCGTGTGGTGGACCTGGTTCCTTATGGTGTTGGAAAATATGTATTTCATTTTTTAAAAAAAAAAAAAAAAAAAAAAAAAAAAGATATGCAGGATTAAAAGTAGTGCTAGAGTTTTGAAGAAGCACACAAAATGTAATGAATTTGTAGATTATTCTAAATGAAGTGTAAAAACATTTTCATAGGGAACCTCCCCTTCCGGTCGGCCCATGGGTCCCTGGCCGAAAAAATAATGAATGGAAGTCAATGGAGCGATAAAACGTATTTTCTGGACCGCTTTGTCTTACGTACTGAATCACATATATGTTGTACCTCAGTTTAAATGATAACTAATAATGTGTGTCGTAACTGTGGTTGTAAAGTGATTTAGTAGTTATTTGATTGTAAAAATTAGCAATTAAAATGCCTCCAAATCAGAATTTACAGATATGACATCAAGCAGCTAACACGAGCTAGCACTAGCTATGGCACATTAAAAAACTCACAGAGCGCTTGTAGAGTTTCTACCGCATGCAGGCTCTCACTCCACCTTAGGATCTTATTGCATGAATTTAGAATTTGATCACCACCCAGCAGAAATACTGGCTTTAACAGACATAACTGATATCCATACCTGTGTAAAGACACCTACCCCCGACATAGCTGCTACTATTCACATGGTCAGATTTATAGTGGGTTTCTGCGTGCTTATGGTTCTTCCTTCGTCTTGAAGCCTACGACCCTCTGTCTCCTCCTTCTTGAGCTGTAGTCTGCTAATTGTTTATACACAAAACCTAAATAACTTTTGCCACCAGTCGAAAATCAGTGATTTTTCTGCATCAAAATGTGTCTTTAAAATTCACAGACATTATATGCTCGATCCACGGCGCATTTCAAACTGGACCAGAAAAATAACTTAATGATCCATTGACTCTCATTCAATTTTTTTTAGCAGTAGGGGACCCATGGACCGGAACGTTTTTTTTATAATACCCTGAAAGGTTAAAAAATAATCAATAGTAAAATTATAACCTACAATATTATGTATTGGTTACTGCTGTTTATCTTAGTTAACACTAACCAGTAGAACAGGGTCGCCCATCTGGTTCGTCTGGGCAGGAGCAAACAAAACTGTTGGTCTTGGCGAAGCAAAGGTGAGTGCAACCTCCATTATTTATCCCACACAGGTTAGTACCTAAAGGACAGGACAGAGAAAAAATGGCATGAAAGAATTAGTGTGGGATATTTTAGAAGAAATATCTTGTGACCAACAGTTTCTTGCAATTCTCTGCTGCTTCACCACTTCTCAGAAACCAACTGAGCAGAAAGAGGGCTTTGATGTCTTCCACAGAATCAGGAGAAACGCCTTACCTGTCTGTCTGTGTGGAGATACCACTATAATGTCCATCAGGCCTTCAACATTGGCCAGCACAGTTTCCTTATTTCGACCAGTGTGTTTATCCACTCGCTGGATGGACTTAGTCTGCCAGTCCGTCCAGTAGATCCAGCGGTCTTGCTGCGAGAGTCGGGAGAAAGGAGTTAGAGGGGAGGACACCGGCTTCGACTGGGGAAATGGGGGAGAAGAAGAGAGGAGGAAAAACACAGACAAGGAGCAAGGGGGGTGAGAGGAAGAAAGGGAAGGGAAAGGGGGGAGAGAGGGAGGGAGAGAGAGAGAGAGAGAGAGGAGGAAGAAAAATGAGTGGAAGGAAAGTAGACGAAATGGTTAAGTTGAATGAGTTCGATATGAGCTGGAGGACGGAGAGGCGACAATGAGAATCACACGGTGAGCCGATGAGTCAAAGAGAGCAGGTGAGTGGAGGAGGCAGCCACGAGGGAGGGTCGGCCCTGTGATTCACAGCCGAGCTGAGGGGGGCAGCGAGGTTAAGGCGAGTACCTGTGTAAGGGCGAAAGGGTGCGACACGGGGCTAACGAGGACCTGGCGCAGCTTTCCATTCAGGTCTGAGCTCTCGATCCTGTCCAGGTGGGCGTCCACCCAGTAGATCCTGCAAAGTAAATCAGAATCATAAGGAGCTGTGGCTTATTTCTGCTGTATAAGGAAATACCTACTATTAAAACATAAACACAGATATTCATAGACTAAAACGGTTTTTGAAAACTAAACCAAAGCACTTCCATTTTTATTGATTGGCATTAGCCATTAAGTTGATCAAACTAGCATGCTTTAGCGTCATCTAAACACAGGTCTACCAATCAGATTAGGTTGATAAATTATTGCAGGTTAAATAAAATGGCTTCAGTGGTACCAGTGCAATGCCCAAGTACTACTACCACCAAAATAGTCTTGTAATAATTCATTTATGCATCAGTAACGCTAGTTTTCTCACTTTTAACACTCATTTCTAGATGGATGAACGTCATTTAGAGCTGGGTGAAATTAATCTCCAAGCTGTAAACCAAATAAACTACAAGTAAAACCTTAGTGTATCAAAACACAATAGCCATATGTTCTCAGTAAAAAGTAAGCGTTTCAGTGATTAAAATTTTTTTATTTTATCACAAACCTTCTTGTGTCATAGTCTAGCGTGAGACCATTGGGCCATCCCAGATCTGTATTGATTAGAATTTTTCGGTCAGACCCATCTAGATGAGACCTCTCAATCTTTGCAATGTGCCCCCAGTCTGTCCAGAAGAGAAACCTGCAAACACAAAGTTAAACTAATGGGAACATAATTTTGTAATAAGACATTTTACTCCTGAACTTTAAAATTGAGATGGGAAATATGGAGCGTGCTACTGCACAAGGACAGAGTAGGTTATTTCTTGCAATGATTCGACCATCACGTTCACCTATTCACAATGAATGAAAATTCAACGTCAAGTCATATTATTATAAACTAAAAATGGATCTAAAGATAGTCCACATTTTCTGACTTGTCTGATACTCAAGCTGCAGAGAATCTTTATCAATGAAAAAAAAAGTGTCACAACATAGAAGAAACATGAAATTTTAAAAATGTCCTAACCAGGTCAGTTTTGTGACATTTTCATTGCATTTTGACTTCTCGTCTGAGTAGCGCTTATCAGATAAAAATATTTCCTCTCTAAGTTGCAACATTCATGCGATTAAATGTATACAGATAAAATGTAATTACATATGCAGCAGTATAAGATTATTAGAAACACATTGCTAAAGCATATATTTTTTCTAAAATTGGTATAATTGAACAGCATGATGGGAGCACTATAAAATCAGAATAAAAACCTAATCTAGACTTTAATAAGGATGACCCAATTTCTCTAGATTGCCCACATTTGATCAGTCTAACACTAAACCTTTTAATTTGAAAATTAGAAGTTAAAAGTACCCTTTGCTCGGGAACACTGCAATGGCCCGTGGTTCATCCAAACTGTTGTTCACCAGGACTTTTCTGCAGGTCCCATCCAGGCGGGCCACCTCAATGGTGTTCCGCCCAGTGTCAGTCCAGTACATGTTTCTGGCCACCCAGTCCACAGCCAATCCATCTGTGGTTTTCAGACCCTGGCTGATAACCGTTTCCATGCCGCTGCCATCTAGATTAGACCTCCTAAGAACAAATAAACCATTTTTGTTGAGCAACAGCAAAATGTTCTCAGTTTGTTGTGAAATTAACAGAACAGAAAGATCATGGCAATTCAAATATCAACTGGAATAAAATGAAGGTATTCTTACAGAACTAAACGCATTTTTCACCTGATAACATCCAGAGTGACGTCGGTGTAATAAAGTTTTCCATCAACGCTGTCATAGTCCAGTGAGATGACATTGTGCAGCTCAGGAACGGCTACGTGGACGTCTGTGTGGTCGCTGGTGTCCAGGGAGATTCTGCGCACACTGACGCGGTTGGAGAAGAGAAGGTACGTCTCCGGGGAGTCGTCACATGACCTGCCGTCTCCCTTGAGCTGAATGCCGGTAGGACACGCGCAGGAAGTGCCGTTAGGACGAGGCAGGCAGAGGTGCGTGCACCCTCCATTCCTCCGGGCGCATTTATTAAAACCTATTTTTAAAAAAAGAGCCACATAATGAGAAATGCTTTTCGTAATGAATTATATGTACAACGTAGCTTGCATTTTATTATTCCAGTTATCCTACTTATTTCTAGGGATGTCCCAATCCGATCACGTGATCGGAAATCGGACCAGATCACATGGTTTCAAAGTTGATTAGAATTGAACGTTACCTCCCAATCAGGACTCTCATAATATAATGTATCAGTCCATTTTTATTTTTATGTGGGTGGGGGCTAGTGCCCATCTCTACTCCCAGGAGTTAATACATATTCAATAGTATTTATCCTTTACTCACTTTAAATAATATTCAATCCAAGAAAATTAAACAGCTGCACTTAGAATACACCTTCTGCGGGTCCTGCTACACATGGAACCGTAACCGCAGAGTTTATAGTCATGAGGTTTAGGATTTTCATGGGGGTTGAGATGTTATTTTGTATGCTGTATCCATGCACTGCCGCACTGGATCCTGGAATTACGCTGCTTTAGCCAAAGTTTCAGAATGAGGAAACATTTCTCCAATTAAACCGACCAGAAGTCCAAAAGACTCTGACTGAACAGTTTCCTCATTCGTAAACTACATATCATCGGCAGAAAACTCAGTGGGAGGAAAGCAGCAGCTGTGTGGCACACATTGTAGCGCCTCTAATCAGCTGCAAAGGCAGTCGTGCTGCGAAGTCAGGAACTTTTAAACATGCAGTCAGCGACCTATCAGTGATATGCCTTGATCAAAGTGACAAGGAATCTATTCTTTAATTGATTTATTTACCAGGAATCTGTGCGTAAAGTTGAAAGCATCTGTGCCTTTGCATCACATATTCATTTTTACAGATTAGTAAAATGAGACAGGCTTCATATTTTTCCGTCACAGTTCCAATAAACCAGACAGATACAGAGAATATTCAGGTAACATGACCCCTGATATGTATATACATTCTCATTATTATGTTTATTTAAGTTGAGGTGCTGTTTGTTTTTATATTAAACATTTTTATATTTTACTGTTGCAGTAAAGTTCAAACGTGAATAATTTTTATTTATGACTTCATTGATCAAGCTACCTTACAGACGGGTTCTGTTTGTTAACAGAATTGTTAAACGTTAAAACAAGGTAAATAAAAAAAAAGGAAAAACCTTTATCTGCTTCTTTGCTCTTCTTTTTACTTTATTTATTTTATATTTTTTGATGTATTAGAAGTAATAGATCGGGACTCTGTATCGGCAGATACTCAAAATCAAATGACACAGACATGATAAAAATACTTGGTCGGGACATCCCTACTTATGTCCATAGGCATATTCCAGAAAGAACTCATGTCCATCTTTGGACCATAACAAAAGATTATGTAAATCCATATATATTTGCTAAAAACCTTTCTTTAAAGGTCAGGATTTAATTAAGCTGTATCAAACCACTGACTGATAAATAGATAGATCATGAAAAAATGTTGGTCAGATGGATGGGTAAAACAGACGGAGATCAAAATCTTTCCTCTGAACTACATCACACAAACCCTTCTAATGATAAGAAATCAATCCACGTCTCGTCCCAAGTCTCACCAAGCGGCTTCTCTCTGTCCACAGCTTGGATGTCCATCAGGCCGGGCAGATTTGCTCGCACAGTAATGGTGTTGCCTCCGGTGTTCTTGTCAGCTCGCTGGATGCTGCGACTCTGCCAGTCCGTCCAGTAGATATGAGAGCCCAGAAGGGTCAAACCGTACGGGTGCTGGACGGGAGTGACAAGGGTGCGTCGATTTTGCCCGTTCAGGTCAGCAGCCTCAATACGCTACAGTGAGACGACAGTTAAACCAGGATTAACACATTCAATCCATTTTTATACTCCTTATTTTATGACAAATTCTCTGAAGTGGGTGATTAACCTGTTTAAATGTATGATATATACAGAAAAAGATGAATGGACTTTGTGCAGACCTCAGTATGAGCATCGGCCCACAGCAGCTGGGATCCAGCCGTGTCAATAGCCAGGCCATTAGGCCAGCCCAGGTTGTTACTTATGAGGACCACACGGTCTGACCCGTCCATGGCTGAGCGTTCTAGCTTGGCATGCTCTCCCCAGTCAGTCCAGTAAATGTAACTACAAAGCAACCAAAAGAGCAAGAACAGAAAATACGTGAGACAAATTTAAAGCATCAAATTTACAGGAATAAACACGACAGCAACTGCAGAATGGTTCAACAGTCTGGCCCGTCTCACCCCATCTCATGGTAGAGCGCTATTGCTCGGGGGCTGTCAAGGTTCTGCCACACAAGAACTTTTCTCATCGAGCCGTCAAGGTTGGCCACCTCAATACGGTTGATTCCAGTGTCGGTCCAATAAATCTTCCTGCCAACAGCGTCCAACGCCAACCCGTCCGTCGTCATCAACCCTGCAGAGAGTCAACGCTGGAGTAACCACAACCGCACAGAGAGGAGTTACACAGTAATGAGCGCCGTCTCCCCGTACCTGTAGATATGATGTCTTCATAGGCCGTTCCATTAATGTTGGCTCTGCTGATTTTCTTCAGGGTGCTGTCAGACCAATAGACTTTACCTACAACAGGTAACAGACAAAAAAAAAATATCCTCACATTTCTGCACCACTCAGCATTTAGATAAAAGAAATAGAAGGATGTACAGACCTTCCTTGGGGTCAACACCGATAGCGATAGTGTTTTTCATAGAGCTATTGACAGCCAAAACTACATCAGCAAAGTAGGGAATGTCAAGAGAAACCATCCTGATGTCTGTACGCCGAGCGAAGATGAGGAAGCTGCTCATACCTGTAGATATGTCAACAAACATGAACGCTTTGTTATCCACAGCACATACAGACGGGGGTGACATAGCTTTCAATAAAAAAGTTTTTTTCTTGAACTAAAATTAGTCTTTTTCTTACAAATTGTGTTTTTTTTTTTTACAACCCCTCCAGATGCACTTAATATTCAGCATCTTATGCATTTATGAAAAATGTATTTAAAAAAAAAACAGGAATTGACTTATTGCAATATATGATCCTATTTTTGATCATTTTTCCTCAGTGAAAATCCAGACAGAAGCTCCTCGCAATATATTATCTGTTTGAAGATTTCTAGAATGTAAAAAGAGTTTTTTCCTTACCAGGTGTGCATGTTTTCCCATCGCTCTGTAGATTGATCCCGGTGGGACAGGAACAGCTGGAAGCTTTGGGAGCAGGTGCCAGGAGACAGAGGTGGCTACATCCTCCATTATTCACTCCACATGGGTTATGCACTACAGAACGACACACAATCAGACTCTGATCACCTAAAGACCAGCTTGTAATGTATGCTCAGCAGAAAAAAAACAAAAAACTGGAGAATTTTATTTTAAACCAAATGAAGCTCTGCTCTCTCTACACGAGAGAGATCAGTAGCATTTCATCTTAAGTGCCTAAAATATGGCATTGTCATTCTTTCTACAATTTAAAAGCAGAAAATTTGGATAACAGTACAAAGAAAATGTATTAAAAAAACACACAAAAAAGAATCTGTTATACTGTCAAAGGTTTATTAAAACAAACAAAAATTAAGAACCCCCAAAATATGCCACAAAATAATTCATAAAGGGATTTTAAATTACAGCATTTCTCTGCAAAGGTAATTCTAACAGATTGCTTTTTAGCTGGAGCTTCAACACAGACAATTCAGAATAGCTAACAGACAATCTATGCAGAAAGTTTTATTAGAAAATGTTAAATAATAATGTCTCTTAATAAAAAAAATGCTTGACTTCTTTTCCAGACACACAGACTGACCCGTTTCTCGGTGCCGATGGAACATGTGAATATCCATAAGATTTTCCAGATTTTCAGCCAGCGTGTGGCGGCCCAAGCCAGTGAGCTTATCAGCACTCTGGATGCTCTTGGACAGCCAGTCGGTCCAATACAGCTTGTCCTTGTGTATAGTGAGCCCGAACGGGTGAGGCAGCTGACTGCCTATCAAAACCTAAAGACATCATGTGGAGCTTTAAAGTTCCCAAAACTGGCTTAACTATTGACTTTATTAATGATGGCACAAAACATAAATTAAAAAATAACGTTTTCTGGAAAAATAGACATATGTTACCCGTCTGTCAGAACCGTCAAAGTTGCCATATTCAATAGTTTTCATGCCTGCATCGGCCCAGTATAAACGTCTGGTCTCGTAGTCGATGGCGAGTCCATTGGGCCACGTCAGATTGGACGAGATTATGACTATCCGATTGGAGGCGTCCATTCCTGCCCGCTCAATCTTCGGGTTGGCTCCCCAGTCGGTCCAGTACATGAAACTAACCAGCCATTAAAACATTCAGTAGCTGCATATGACATCTGAGCAGAAGCAAGGCTATTTTACAACCTGGCTAGTGTGCTTACCCTCCAGTTGGGTCAACTACAATGTCTCTGGGTCGGTCCAGGTTCTCCCAGATCAACACAGTTCGCATGCTGCCATCGGCGTTTGAAACTTCGATGCGATCCGTACCTGGCACCATATCAAGCACAATCATTTTCCCACTGAATTAACTTCCATGCTACTAATTCTACATATTGCATGAGAAATATCCTGCTACATGAGGCATTTTACCAGCATCGGTCCAATAAAGTTTGTTGGTCAGCCAGTCAATTGCCAAGCCTGCAGGGCTTTCCAGGCTCGTATCCACCACCACCTTAAAAAGAAAACGAGTAATCTGAGTTTGAATTGTTCTTCTTGAGGTGTTGCTAGATATTTTGAGATCAAAATTGTATTTTTTCCCAGACTCAAATTTCCAGATTTCCTATTCCTGTTTATAACACATATTTCAAGTGTTCGTGAGGAATCTTGTTTTTACAGATATTTATACAGTGGTCAACTTTATGTATGGCATCGATAACCAGAGAGATGGAAATACGACAAGATGATTAATAGAAAGTTAATATGGAATTATGACCATATTTCTATGCACAGCTTTTTCCCCTATACTTATCCAGTTATGAATAATTCAAATTCCAGACTTTTTCCTAACAGTACAGCAACGCTCCTCCTGTCCTACAGATTAAAACTAGATTTTAAAAATCCAACAGCATTGTTAACACTTTGTTCCAGACTAAAATATCGTCCTTCAGGTGAAATAAAATCTTTTGAATATCAAAGACACAATTTGGGCCACTCTCATAAGGAATGAACCCACTTAATGTAGTTTCAAAACATTTCCAGCAGATGGAAGTGTTGCATACACATAACACAGTCCTCTCCTGCAGCTGCTCTGGCTGATTGTACTGTTGAAAGGGAGCGAGACTGAAATATCACTGACCTCCTGCTTGGTGCCATTCCACAGCGCTCTGTTGATGGAGTCGGTGGTGACGTCTGTCCAGTAAATGTAGCCGTCGTTGTCGTCCCAGTCCACCGCCACGGCATTGCGCACGTCGGCCAGGGGGATGACATCATCAGACATGTCCTCGGTATCGAAGCTGATTCGTCGGATGTCCGTCCTTCGGGCAAAAAGCAGGAACTTGTCAAGACCTGATTAAAGACCAAAGGTCTTCTGTCAGTCTTCTAGGTTTAACAGTGGGGTCAACAATAAACATAACAGCATGGCCACAAACACATCTAGCAGCTCTTAAAAGGAACAATTAATTAAACAAACTGATTCATATCATAAATCATAACAATTACAGAGAAATGAAATACAATAAAGGCTAGAGGTTGTGTAAGAGTACCACATCAAATTTTTTTTATTCAAGATGTGAAATTAGTTAATAGAAAAAAAAAAATCAGATTAAATTAAAAGCTTTTGAAAGCTTTTTTGTTTTAGGTCAGCGGTTATTAGGCTACATTGAAATGTAAAATGTTGATAATATATTGAATTAAGCAGATATCTAATTATCTGTATGCTCATTTGTTCTCTAAAATGTAATTTCTTCAAGCAGCTCACACCTCAGTTCTCAGGCTGATCCAATTATGCGGCCGTTATAGGATACCTCCTATAATTCAGCTGCAGAGCATGGACTGTTTTATTATAAAAATGTCAAGAGGCAGAGGCAGCAAAAAAACAAAGCAATTATTGTACATAATAAGCCAACTATTTTAGCACAATATTTTCCCTTGCTATTAAATCTATCAGTTCCAAAAGAATCTAGCTCTAGGTTTAATAAATGTAGATTTTGATGATAAAAGTAATTATTGGTTAAATTTAAGTAATAATAAGTTTATTCCACAATGATTAGGTACCCTAGTAAAAATGTGTAAACTTCAAATAACATGCTATGGCAGTAGCACCACAGAAAAATGTAAAAAACCAAAATAAAATACAGACCTTGTCTTTTGGGTAAATGTATTTAATTTCAATAAATAAATTCATCACATTAACACATTTCTGTTTAGTTATGAATCGTCTATTTGACTGAATGCTTTGACCCAGTAACAACCTATTATCCATTTCTGGCAGAGACAACCACATTTATTATTGAGCTCATACGATATTTGAAATTATTGTTGATGCCAATAGGTTGCCACGCCATCTACTGCTACAAAAAGAAAAATATATATATATATTTATAAATCCTTCACCTTACTTAAAGCAACACTTAAGTTTCCTGCTTCTTATTGGTTAAAAGTGGAACTGCAACTGTTGCAGATAATGTCGTTAAACAAGGTGGTGTATTTTGAATGTTTTTATGGATGTAAAAATAGGAGTTTGCTTTGACTTTTTTAGATGATTTGAAACTGTAAAAATAATCTGACAAAGATGCCTAGTTTGATTCGCACACACGTGATAGCCATTAGCATAGCCTACATTTTGTTGTACAGAGACTGATGAATCCAGTTTTGTGGTTTGGATTTTTAACAAGGGATTTGAGCAATTGGCCTCTGTTTAACATGATATTTATGCAGGAGTCCAGGAATTATTGAATAAAAGTTACTTGCACAAAAAAAACCTTAATAAAAGTAAATTATATTATACCAAATCCTTCATTTACTTTCTGGTCGGAAAGTGTCTGTGGTGCTGTTGTTTTTGTGAATGTCAGTTAATTCTAATATGGGGCAGGTTTCCCTGATATTTAAATCAAATTAATGTCCGTCTTGTTTGATAATTTTCAGGGTGAGATTATACTGCTTTAATAATGAAGGGTGGTTAGCGACACATGCAGTCGTTAATTGACTCACTGTCAGCGCAGTTGTAGTTGTCCACTTTTTTGAAGCCAGTGGGACAGGCACACGTGTAGGTTTTGTTGCTGGGGAGACAAAGGTGGCTGCAGCCTCCATTGTTGGATCCACAGCGATTTCTGCCACCTACAGGACAAGAAGTCACACAAAGCTCATTTTAGGCTGTTTTGTGAAACTTGACCTCCACCATATTCAACCATTCAATGCTCCACAAGTCTGTCCTCAGTTACCTAGAGTATTCTGATTGATGCAAATCGACACATTGGCAGCAGTAGAATAACATACTTAAAAATGTCCATGTGTTACACCTAAAGTATTCTAACTGTAGAGCTTAAAATGTCAGGTCCTTCCTGATTGAAGGCGTGCATCTTAATTTCACTGGAGCTCCACACTGTCTGAACTTTACTCAGTCTTCAAATTTTACACCAACATGAGCTCAAATGACCGACAGATCATCATCTGAAGCAAAAACACCAGTGTCTGACCTCCCTCTGGCAATGCAGAGGCGGCTCACATTTCATTTCAGAGTCAGTCGGTAACAATGCTGTTATCAGTACAAAAGCTACATTTTTCTCTTGGCTGCAAGTCAAGTGTAATATGGTTTGTTATCAAATAACACACGCCTTTTCCTGCCATGTCAATAAAAGCTTTTGAAATGACCAGTTCAAAACTAAATCTAAAACTACTGCTGGACATAATTATTTGATCCGTTTAAAGCAATGTTTCTCACCCTCACATTAATACCCCACATCTTATTCCTTTTCTGGTACCGATGCTAAATATATTAACATTTTATGTTTTGGAAAGCAGACAGTGACTGATACTTTCCCACAAAATAAAGTAAAAAAAAACCCAAAAACATTCATACGTCACAATTTGTTGTGGTTTGAGTTGTCGTAGGTATATATTTCTGAATAAAGAAAAAAAAAATATTGTCAAAGGATGTTAAAGGCCAAATATACTTTAGAACAAAAATATTTTTATTTAAACCAAGAGACTATAAAACCAATATATCACAGTCTTTTGATTTCTTTTTAAAGCAGAAAAGTAATGAAAAAAAATCTACTTTTCTAACAAAAACATGACTTTGTAATACCTCCGCAACATCTAGCAGCCTAACACTCTGGATGTAAACAAAAGAGGGATTTTTTTCTTGATGAATATATATATATATATATATATATATATATAGGAATATATCATTTTGAGGTGTGATCAGTTGTTGGTGACGCAGAAAAAGGCTAAGGTGAGCATATTTGTGACAAAAATCATCTGTGCAGGAAAGATCCATGTATAAGGTAAAGAGGATAGATTCTTCCTTGCCCACCCACAATCTCTCTGACAGAAATACTTTTTGCCCATGATTATTCGACACAGGGGTCACTTTAAAAGAATACTTTTCCATAACTGACCTTTTTTTTTTTTTTAAAAGGTGACTGAAAAATCCAAAGGCATTCTATCATTTTGACAGATTAGTATTCACACCACTGATCTCTTGGTGAAAATGTGCAGACATTTTCAACTTCACAGACGGAGTAAAAGCAACTAAAAACAATAAATAAAAAGACTTCCTTGAAAACTTTGGTTTGAAGGGACACTTAATTTCGGTCTTTAGTGTGGCAGCAGAGTGTGGATTCAGATTCCAGAAAAACAAAACCCCCTTGAGGCATCATGAGTCTGATGCAAGATCTAAAACCTCATGACAATAACTTCTTAAAATCCCACTATTTGATTATGCACAAATAGGTGGTCATTTCACACAACTTATAACAGCCTGTAAACAACTGACACTTTTTTTTTTTTACACACTTTTTGTGTGGGGTCACAAAACTACAATATTTAAGGCTGAATAAATCTATCTTCTTTTCAAGTTGCAGTGTTAGAAAGCAGCAAATTGTCTGTTCATATTGTGAAGATTTGCTAACTAATAAATACAGTAACCTGATTTTAATATACTGTAAAATATAATGGACTGCCTCAAAAGAAAAAAAATATAAAACACTCTGGGTGTTTCTGCAAGTTCTTGTTGCTTTTAATGACATTTCTGACAGGAACTTTAGTTCAATGTTCTTGAGTTGGAGAGGTTCTATTAATGCAAACTTCACCTTCATTCCACTGATTTCATCTCCCTGTATGAAAACTATGTAACTTTTTAAGGGACATAAGCATGCAAACACTTGCATGCAGTTTTTGCTTAAGCTGTGTACTGACCTGCAGGCTGCCTTTGCGGGTGAAGAGTGTGGATGTCCATGGGAAAGTGGAGCTTATTGCGGATGACCTCCTGGTTTTTGCCAGTGAATTTGTTGGCGCTGTTGATGCTCTTGGTGTGCCAGTCAGTCCAGTAGAGGCTGTCCTCGAAAACTGTGATAGCAAAGGGATGGGGAAGGCCTAAAGAAAAAGGATTACGTTGATAAATGTTAATAACATTTTTTAAAATGCCATTAAAGCCTATTTTTCTAAAAAAGGAAAAACAAATTCTTCTGGAAAGTTACTCATAAAAGCAAGCAAACACAGGCGTTAATCTTGACACCTTAATGAGCAAAAATAATGATTTGGGTTGACTTAGCACAAAAAAACAAAAAACAAACTGAATGGTGCTATAGTTGGGTCTTCCTGTCCAAATTCTTCATAATCCCCTTTTCAGTGCTGTGGTCTTGACGGATGTCATGCTGACCGTATGTAGAACTGCTTTCAATTACCTAGCCTCTCATCTGGCCGATAGCTGGTTTTGTTGTGGCCAACGAATCCAAAAATCAGTGGGTGCTCATATGGTTTTTCGTAAAGTATTTGACCTCTCTGTCCAAAATCTGACTGCAAGATCAAAAGGAAACCACTTAAGAAAAAAAAAGACAAATAAGGGCCGGATCTTCCATCAAAGTCTGCTAGGAAATCGGAATCTCAATAGAAACAGACTTTTGAATGCAAAGCTGCAGAAACACTAAGCTGCTTAAATCAAAACTCTAAACTCATCAGTTTAGAGCCATTTTTGAATAAACCAAATATGAATGGCTGGAATGTTGTATGTGTTAATGTATCATATGTTTGGTGTCTATAATGCTGCATTATATTATTCTCTATTTTGGGATTGCTGAATGGATGGAAAAAGGGATTTCTGCTTCAGAGAGTTACTGCGGTGATTGAGGCGGGCATGCTGGTGCTTAGCTTTTCAAAACACCACTGCTAGTTTAATGACAGTGTTTTACGACAACATAAATGTCCGTCGGTAAGTGGCTAAAGCAGGAGGAAGACTGGAATGATAACGAGCTACGAGAACCAGAGTGGCCGCGTGTACTCGAGTGTAAAGTCACCAAGACAACAGTTTGATTGTTTAAGGATGCATTGAAAGGTACATACTTATTTACCCAATAACAACACCAATGAATGTACCAGATTTAGTTACAAATTCATACAAAATACTTTTCCTACTGAATCTATATTTTTTTTTAAAAAGTCACATAAACCAAGATATGCACATTTAATTCCCCTAACCTCCCCAGACAGGTCCAGGTGCATGTCTGATGTGATTTGAATAAAATGTGTTTATTTCCTGATCTTATGCAGCATAAAGAAAACAGCAGCACACCCCTTTTCCTTCTCCTAACTAATCGGCATCTATTAAGGCGCCTGGTTTTGACACGGTCACCTTTCTAATCCTCTCCACGCCCTGCTTTTCCGGGACAGCTGGAGGAGCAGCTGCAGGCAGACGGGGGCATCAAACGTTCCACCAAGCCTTTATGTCACCTTTAACCTACATGTGACACATCCCTGTCCTCAAAGGCCTCAACAAAATCTGTCACACTTTGTTTTTCAGGATCTCAGCAACACAGCATTCCCTCAAGTTTGACAGAAGACTGCTTCGATGGAAAGATGATAGAAAATGTCTGGCGTCATCTTTGTTGAATTTTTTATTTGTTAATTTCATTTCGCTTTGAGATGAATTTTTCTCTGATCAGAAGAGGTCTAATCAAAATGATTTTTTATAAGAGAAAGATACTGCTCTGCCCATGTACTCCAATGTATTATAATAAATAAGGTCTTGGTTTTAGGCTCAATATACTAACAAAACTGAAAATGTAACAAAACCAGAGTAGTTTATTGCCATATATGTGAATACCATTTTTTAAAGTCAATCCAAGTTAAAAATTATGAGTGTTGCAAGACTATTTATTGGTACTTCCAACCATGCTACTTCTTTTTCTACTAATTTTCTATTTACAAAGGATGCTAAAAAGTGGGGAGACTGTCAAACTGAAGTGTGTCATAAAGTAGATTTTATTTTAAAAAAACAACAACAAACTGGAGAATAACGGTGCTTACACACCGAACGCCACCAGAGAGTCCCATTTACATTTAAAGTCAATGGAGGAGTGCGATGAAGCGTGACTTGGGATCCCGCTATACGTCAGAAGCAGATTTTTCGTTGCGAAAAAGCTTTTATGACTGATTTGCGTGACCAAGTAGTGCGGCTGATGAGTTTCTGGTGCGACCGAAAATACGCGCTGCATTTTATGTCTGCCACGGAAGTTGGCAAAATCTCAACTACAGCTTCAAGTCGCGCCATAACAACCAATCAGAGGAGGGGGGTCAGTGATGCTGGGACTCACTGAATGAAGTCGCAGCATCAGCAGGACATGTAAACTGATAAACCCCGTGGCTGATCACCCCAAGCAACTTGACACCAGCTGTTTTCTATACAGAGACGGGAATAGAGACTTAGTAGTTGGTGTGTTGGGGGGCAAAGCTTGGACCTTTACGGCAAAAACTGGGTGAGGTGCCTGGGTGTTTATTGATCCTTCCGCCGCTGCTCGACTTGTATTTTCCCCGCAGCAGCAGTCCCAACATTTAACGTGGTCAGCTCGTAGACCAGAGTCCACTGGGAGCTCCTGGAGGTTCGGGAGGAGGAGGAGGCCAGCGAAGTGGTCCCAGTCAGGATCCTTCCATTTCTGCTTCACGCGCGTGAAAATGGCATATTTTAAAGCGCGACCAGCTCGCTTTGGACACGCTTCAAGGTGCGAATGTTATGGCGACCAGCTGGGGGCGTCACGCTTTTTGGTCGCGTCTATCGCGTTCAGTGTGTAAGCACCGTTAGGAATTCAATACAGGGTAAACACAAATAGCTCTGCCATAGTTCTGCTGGGTATTTGTAGTTTCTAGTTTTAGAAATTTTAAGCTTTAGGTTCTTATTTTACAGAGGAATTATACTGTGTGTCTAATGCCATTTACTTTTAATGGCATTGTTCCACACCTATAATGATTACATAGAACAGATGTCTCAAGTTCATTGTGGATGTGTTATCCTTCAGATAAATCATTTTGTTTGGTTTAATTATCAGTAATAAATAATACATAAAATAAGGATAAAATCACAAAAACAGTAAGATTTAATGGCCTAAAGAGCTACATTTAAAGGACTGTAAGATTAATATTTCTCTAGATCTATATCAGTCAGTAGATTATTGTGCAGGGGGCAGTGTGTGAAGGCACAGCTGGTGAGATCTGGTCTCTGGCAGCGTTGCCGTGTGATCATGACAATGCACAAAATAACTAAATTAATGAACACTGCCACAAACTAGCAGAGACAACCAGACTTTCCTTTCTCTTCCCATTCTGCCACCTTCAGCCAAACAGGTGTGCAGGCTGGATAGCACCACCATGGGGGTGGGATGGGGGACATCCAGCTAACTCGCTCACACACACACACACACACACACACACATACAGTACACATCCAAACCCACATGCAGATCTATAGATGCGGCGGGAAGAGTGCTCGTTAACATTCCTGGGAAGGGCAGCACAGAAAATAACCAGGCACATACACTCCTGCACACAGACGCACAAAAAAGAACATGTCCCATTTGTCCTGTGTGTTGTCTGAGCAAACACAAGCTGTAGAGGAAGGACAGGGCCAATTACAGCCTTTTATCCTCAAGGCACACATCATTAAGAAGAGCTCACAGGAATGATGCCCTGCGCACAGACCCAAATCAAACATTTCCCCCTCTTCCTCGTCTTCCCACTGTTCAACACCTCTGATCATCACTGACGGGCTTCCACAGTCTTTCACCTTTATCTGAAAAACACTCCACAGATAGCGGCCGTCCTGGCAGACAGACTAATGCCCACACTTCACATGACTTTGCAAAGCATAACTCGCACATTGTACATTCACATATTGCATGGCTTTAACTCTTTAGGCGCCAAAGTCGCATTATTGCGACAAGCAACATTGTTGTGCCACAGCTGCAGATATGATCACTAATTTAATTACTACTTTACATCAGGAGATGGCAGACAACTATAACTTTAATCTAAGCCACATTTTTGGGAGTGTTACCATGGAAACTTTGGGAGTATATCAGCTTTTTAAGCAGCGCCGCCAGTGGGGGAGACGCGGTATAGCTACTGCAGTCCTAGCATAGAGAGGGCGAGTTTTAGAAAGCTAAAACTTATGATGCCGAGACGTCTGAGTTCCCCGCCGTGAAGTAATGGCTGATTCAGATTCTGAAGAGAAATATTTACCTCTGATCAAGATGTTCAGTTGTCCGGGGAGAAAGAACGTGAAACTCCAACAGCCCGCAGCAATAGCCAGTCCCATTCGCCATGACGCTTCTCACACAGCATATTCCAACTCCGAAGCTGTGCTTCATGTTCTCCCAGTGGGAGAAAGATATGTGATCAGGTAGCGGGGGGTCAAAACAACTCTGATCGTGACAGTGGTAGTAGGAATGTAAAAATCCGTGGAAATAGTAACCGATGCGATGGAAACCGCGAGAGAAAACAGACTGCTATTAAGCTGGTAAACAGCAGTAAAGTTCACTGTCCCGCTGCAAATGACGACGACAATGATGATGGCGGGGTTTGCTTGACAGATGAGGAAGAGTAGTAGTACCACCAGTCGATCAGACAAGTGGAAGAACCTGTTGGGTTATTTTGGGGACAGATCTGTAAAATTGCGAGCCCAATTAATTTCATTAAGTTTCATATATTGAATTGTCTGATAGAGCACTATGAAAAAAAAATGGCAAAAAATTAAAACGTATATAAACTGCTCACAAAAATTAAAGAAACACTTTTTTTATTGGGCCTGGCATGAAATCAATCATGAAATTAATCACTTTCAGCTGTATTGGTGTTCATGGACTTAACAACAAGTGCACTACAGTGGCAACAATTAGAAAACACTCAAAACAGGACTGGTTTTACATGTGGTCATTTCAAGTTTCTCCCTCTTGATCTTTTTTGGCTGGTTTTGGCTTAAGTAATTATCTCCACTGGCAGTATAAGGCACAGGTTGTCCAACTTCTCCAGGATGGTAAATCCACATGTGCTGCAGCAAGAAGGTTTAATGTGTCTCCCAGCACAATCTCGATGTGAAAGAGTCTGGAGAAGACAAGGAGAACAAGACACCATCCGTCGTCTCATTGGGAGCATGCCCCGACGTTGTCAAGCATGCATACAAGCTCTTGGGGGCCACACAAGATACTGAAAAGCATTTTGAGATGCGAAATTACTTTTTTTTTTAAATTGACAAGCCTGCAACATCTTCATTTCACTCTGATTTTAGGGTGTCTACACAATTGAGCCCTCTGTAGGCTGAAAACTTTTATTTCCATTAAAAGACTTGGCATCCTTTTGTTCCTAAGACATTGCCCTGTCGTTATTTGTACAGATATCCAACTTCATATTGAGATCTGATGTATCTAATGTGTTTCTTTAAAGTGCTCCTTTAATTTTTGTGAGCAGTGTATGTAGACAATATAGAAAAATATCAGTATAAAATTTAAAAGTGGAAGTTTTAAACAATGTAAAGACGATAAACATCTGTCAAAGTCATGCAATCCAATATTGTTAACGCCTGATGACATAATACGCAAACTAGATGTGTGAATTTGCTCCCATCACAGACTCCGGATCATAATGAAGAATTTTCACCATTACAGAATACTTTTATCTATAACTATATTAAAAATACAATCGTTTTTACTAGTGATATCAAAATTACGTTTTTTTTATAAACACACTCGAGCGCCTAAAGAGTTAACACACAGATTGTGTCTACACAGGGCTGTGTCACTGCTGGAAGCAAATGCGTTTGTTGGATAGATACCTCCACATTAGACCGAAGATAAAGATATTTTTTTGTTCCAACATGTGACTCTCCCAAAACCCTTCTGGAGCTTGAACAGTGTTTTTTCTTTCTTGATATGCACACAGAAAAAAAGTTTTATGAATACAATGGGACTTTAAATTAGTCAAATTTGGCAGTAATAGTTTACTAAACAAACTGGAAAGAAAACTGAAATTTCTCCTGTCAAAGTCCTTTAAGAAGTCATATACAAATATATCAGCTGTTGACCAGTTGATTAGGCATTTCAAGAATCAGTAAAAACAGAAGGTAGGAAGATTGAGCTCACTGGTGATTAAATAGTACTCAATATAACATTCTTACCTTTTTTTTAATTGATGGGTAAAAATAGGTTATAATTGGACATAGAGTGACCCCGTCAGTCAAAATGACAAAACATTTTACTGCAACCTCTGCTGAAGTGATGCAAAAGGTGTGTGTCACCCATGAGTTCCTGGTAGATTTTTAACAGAAAGTTAACTTCCTGGAACCTTTTTATTCTACCCAGGTTGTTTTTGTCCGTATCCATTGTGAGGTCAGAAAATTTGGCAGTTTACATATATTATCTCCATCAACTTTGAGCAGGTCCTCCTATTGCACAGTGGCTGTTCTGTGTCTGGGGACACAAATGTCCACCCACCATCACAGCAGAGTCCAGGACATGATTCAAATCAGATTTATATTGCTTTAATCTATGATTGTTTCAGGGCGGTGATGGTCAGGATCAGGAAGTGACAACAAAACTCTGATCTCTACCTAAAAGCTCATTTTATGCTTTTCTCATGAAAAGGAGTGTTGCTTTCCAGTTCGGTGCCAAAACTCCCAGCTCTAGTATCACTGTTGAATTCTCTAACAACCTGCTGTGATCAGAGTATTCGGCTTGGCTGCTTGTTTGCCAACTGAGAAACATGAAGAACACAGGAACACCAGGTAACAACCATTACTATCATACAAACCTGAGCAACTAACACGCTTGTTTTCTTCAGCTTTGGCTCGAGTGTGTATTCATGGTTTTTCTACCCTATTTAGGACCGGTTTTGGCACATTCACTCACCTTCTTAGGACCAATGGACCATGTTAGGACCATGCTACTTTCCTGATATGGGGGACACCCCTTTTTTAGGGTTAGGGATGAGTCTTAGAGATATGGAATGAACTGAGTCTTAGTTAGGCTTAGGAATAGACTGGTAATTGTTAGGGTAAGAGTTTGGGTTAGGCATAAATCCAGGTACTAAAGTCAATGGACAATCCTAATAGGGGTAGAAATACAAACTTCAAAACTACAAAATCGAATCATGAGACTTGTGAAGATTCACACCTAGTAGTAATACAAGCTCACACACACACACACGATTCGATTCCAATTATAATGTCAACAATTCGATATCTCGATGCATCACGATTATTTCATTCCGGTTGGTTTTCAATAATAACTATGTTTTAATAATAAATGTTTCCAAAAATAAATAGATATCACACATTTGTTTTTGTTATTTATCAAAAAAAAAATTCAGACCACAACATGGCAACTCCAAAAATAGTCTTCTTTTACCTGGGTCTTTCTCCAAAAATTTACAGTAAATTTATAGAATATTGATGGACATAGGCTATCATAGGTTTCCCTTAAATGAGACAGAAGCAGTTTTTACACGTCACATAATTGTTTGAAAAATGCATAAAGTTCCAAATTGTAGTTATATTCTTACCAAAATTGTCTTAGACTACAAAATTCGATTGTTAATTTTATTATCCATCCATTATTTATACCAGTCTATCCTCTGCGGGGTTGTGGGAGTGCGGGTCCCTATTTCTAGCGTAATTGGCGAGAGGCTGGGTCCACCATGGACAGGAAGCCAGTCCACCGCAGGCCCTTATTTAGGAGGTTCTCCCGTTTTGTTTCACACTATCATGTGGTTTGAGAGACCTGAGCAGCGCGTGCCAGCAGACAGCATTGAGGGGCAGAGAAAGAGCGAGAGGGCGAAACAGTTGAGTGAGCACACGGTTGCATGCGAGCGCAGAGAAGACGTTATTGTTTGTTTACGTGTTTGCCCCCACATCTGTGTCAATGTGTGAGCAGATTGATCATTGCGTTCTCACGTTAGTGGCACAAATAGTAGCCTGCCGACATGACTGCAGTGGATCATAGCAAAGGCGAAGCTGCAGATGTCTGCCCTACCTACGCGGGGGGGCGGGGGCAGCGGCGGGTTATTATATTATGTTATAATCGATTATGGTGGGATTCTGCTTGCTGCATCGAATAAATGATTAATTTTAACAGCTCTAATTACTACCCTACTTAGGACCAGTTTTGGGATATTCAGTAACCTTCTCAGGACTAATGGACCTTGTTAGGACCGAAGCGTAGATCCTAATTAGGCAGACTCCCCTCTTTAAGGTTAGGGGTTAGGTTTAGAGGTATGATGTGACTTGAGTTTTAGTTAGAAATAGATCAGTAGTGGTTACTGTTAGGAAAAGTGTCTGGGTTAGGCATGAATCCAGTTACCAAAATCAATGGAAGTCAATGGACATTCCTAACATGGGAAGCAATACAAACGTGTGTGTGTGTGTGAATATATGTCAGATCAGGGCCCAGCTTGCTAAAACTCCCAATCTGTACTTTGATGTACACCAGCATATTTCCCTGTAGGAAGCAGCGACATAAACAGAGGCATTCACTTTGCTCTTTTTTTAAATTGATGGTTTCTGTGCCTGCACACATCACTGCTGGACACATGCATACTGTTTAAGGGAAATACAGCTCTAATTAACTCCACATGGAGAGGGGCAGTGGTGTCACTGTGCTAGATTATCTGTGAATGTGCGCATGTGTACTTCTTAACATCAGAGTTGGATAATTTATGAGAATTTAGGGAGAAACTCAACCCTAGCCTGACCTCTTCTCTACCTTGTAATCAGATTGAAACTAAACTATATCTCTAAGGTTCTTGGAGAGAAGATGGAAAGAATGTGGTGTATGCTTTGAGAAAACTTTAAAAAAATAAGCAGATAAACACCTCCTACAAAAAGACAGTAAAATTATTATTTTGTTATCTGCTGCATCACTTTGTTTTTTATTAAACAAAGCAACATTTCACTGAAACGGACATGATTCATTTTAATTTTATTTATTGGGAGGATTAACCCCTTGAGATGAGACATCTCGTTTTCGAGGGGGTCCTCCAGTACATCAAAGAAAAGGAATCAAATCAGCAGAGCAAAAATCACAATCAAAGACAGCATACCAACACACACACAACACACAACAACACACACACACCAGCTCATAATGCTCAACCCCACCCAACACGAACCCCACAAATGACATGACAAGACAAAAACAAAAACAAAAAAGCTGATTCTATTAAATATAAAAGGAAAAAGGAAAAAATGTCTATGACTGGGGGGGGGGGGGGGGGTCCTCAACTAATATCCACTGGCACTAATATGTAATGCCAGCGGTGCGGTTTAATTGCAACCGCCACGTCGCATCATTCAGAAACTACAAGTTACCAAGCACCGGCCCCCACCCTGTCCTTCTATATGTCCTTCTATAGTTAATCTCCAAAAAGAGCAACACTAGAAAAGCACTCAGAGAGCGGAGACCCCCACCAGAGCCACTCAGCCACCCCCCATCATACCACAGTCTCATAAAGCAACACAGAAGACCAGAGAGAAGTTGCTAGATTTGTTGGTAGTTGCTTTATTCCAAACAAGTTGCTAAAAGGATGTCAGAAGTCTGTAATAAATATAAAAGCAAAAACAGGAACGTCTTTTTTATCTATTTATTGAATAGTAATTATTAGTACAGGCATTCCAAAAATAATAATATTGCTTCATATAAAGTTTAAGAAGCTGTTGCCCCGTTTTGCTAATTTTGTCATTGATAAGTTGAGCTTCATTAATAATCATCACAGCATTAAGTTATTGGTATAATTGTTACAAATTATTATTATTAACCAGACTGTTATGGACACGTTGAAACGTGACGTCACGCACCTGAGCGCCTGCCCCCCAGCCACTCTCTGGAGGGCAGAAAGACCTTTAGCTCCCACTGCCTCCCTTGTTATTATATGACAGCTGCCATTAGATCGCTGCTACAAAGCGGTTAAGGAAAAATCTATCAGCATGGTTAACATGTGTAGCACTGTAGGCTGCAGAAATAGAAAAAAAATGACAATAATAATATTTAATAGGTTTGCAGCAGATGAAATACGCTGCCATCCATGGCTGTGTTAGATGATGATCCATTCAGGGATCCATTCTGATAAATGAATCTGCTCATCTCCCACAATGGAGGTAAGTTGATGTTAATATATGTATGTCTTCTTTACTTCTGTCGTGTAAAGTTGAGGCATGATGATCAAATATTGTAGATATCTGTAAACTGAACTGGCGGTGTTCATTTCTGAGGAGTTTCTGCCCGTAGCTTTTCAGCTGTTTCAAACGGTCTGAAAGCTAACTCGGTGGGCTACCTTTTAGCTATCTCAGCTTTCTCACTTGTTTCTGGTTGTACAAACGGTTGTTCCATTACATGTTGGCTGTAAGTTCATTATCTTATTTCTTTACGCGCGCCTGTTTAAAGCCGTGGTGCCAGTGCTCTCAAGTCTCACGCAATGAGCGTGAGACACGCGCATTTCACCGACTTCCCACGCTCACACGCCACACATGCCATTTCTCAAGCTGATAAATGATTAACCCTCTAGGCGCCAAAGTCGCAATATTGCGACAAGCAAAATTGCTAACTTTAACGAGCCACAGCTGGAGATAGGGCCACTGATTTAATTACTACTTTACATGTACCTTTAATCTTGGACACCTTTTTGGGTGTGATACCATGGGAACTTTTGGAGTAAATCGGCCTTTAAGTCAGCGTCACGAGCGGGGGACGCGAGGTGCAGCTGCTGCGGTAAAAGTATAGAGAAAGCGAGTTTTAGAAAGATAAAACTTATGAGGCCGAGATGTCGGAGTTCCCCGCCGTAAAGTATTGGCTTATTCAGATTCTGAAGAGAAATATTTACCTCTGATCTGTTCAGTTGTCCCGGGAGAAAGTGAAACTAAAATGTCCCGCAGCAACAGCCAGTCCCGTTTCGCCATGACGCTCCAAAAGCAGCAACATTCCAGCTCTGCATCACGTTCTCCCGGTGAGAGAAAGGTATGTGTTCGGGTAGCAAGGTGGTCATCACAACGCTAATTGTGACCGAGGTGGGAGGGATGTAAAAATCAGTGGAAATAATAGCAGATGCGATCGAAAACAGGAGAGAAAAACCGCTTATAAGCGAGTAAACAGCAGTAAAGTTCTCTGCCCCGCTGCAAGTGAGAGATGATGATGATGATTTTGGCGAGGTTTGCTTGACAGATGAGGAAGAGTAGAATCACCAGTGGATCAGACAATTTGATGAGCCTGTTAGTTATTTTTGGGACGGATCTGTAAAATTCTGTGGCCAATATTTTCTTTCTGTTGATTTTATATAGTGAATAGAGTAACGGAGCCACATAAGAAAGGACATAAACAGATATATCCACCTGTTCTTGAAAAAAAGCCAAAAAAATGAAACATATAGATGTAGAAAATACATATATAGAAAAATCTAAATAAAAAAATAAAATTATTGATTAAAACTTTTTTTTAAACAATGTAAAAAAGCAAAAAATTGTAAGTAGTGCCAACGCCTGATGACGTCATAATATGCAAATTAGATGTATGATTTTGCTCGTGTCACAAACTTTGGATCATACTGAAGATTTTTCTAATTTACAGTGTACCTTTATCTATAACCATATTAAAGCTACAACATTTTGAACTAGTGATATCAAAATGGAATATTTTATAGAAAAAACCCCGGCGCCTCGCCGCGTTACTATGACCAGTCAATGCCCACCACAGCTGTGCGCTTGTACAGCTCATAATACAGCTGTCTTGAGTTAGCAAATCAGAACATAGAATTTCTAAACCAATCAGAAAACAGAATGTCTTGTTGCTAGCCGGGTAAGATCCAAAATAGGCAGTGTTGTCGCTGGCTGGCGAAACTTGACAAAGACCGACCTGAAACCCCTCCCCCCCACCGCGCGTGCTCTACGATTTGCTGGGGGTGTAGGTACCAGATTGGCTCGGGTTACCAGAACGGCTTAAGTTAGTTTATGGTGATGGGATACTGCAAGGGACGGGATCGGACCCCTGCCCCGTCACAATCTCACTCCAAGCAATCTTGAAAGCTTGAAAGCCCTGCGTGGTGCTGTGCTTAGCCTGATGATGATGTCATTAGCTAGCTGTTTTCTACTACACAGAGAGCTAACGCAGCCTGTACAGTGTAAGCTGCCAGTTCCATGTGAAATTGCTTCGTAACTCCGTAACGTGTTGGGTTGTGAATATGTCTATGACATGTCAGTAATCTGGTGAAGTTATTAATAGTGGCCTGTAGGGTGTTAAACTGGCTGAATGGTAACTAAGTTGTTGTGACTCAAACTGCTGTGTTGATGATCGATCGGTATAAAAATGAGTAGTACAGTCGAGCACTGTGGGTTTTCCTAATGACTGTATGCCTTCTTGGTTCTGCTGTGTAAAGTTGAGGCATGTTGATCATATAATTGTAGATTTCTCCATACTAAACTGGTGGTGGTAATATCTGATGAGTTTCTTCCCGTAGCTTGTTAGTATACAGTCATTAACGGTCTGGAAGCTTTGTGCTACATGCAGTTAGCTTTATGAGGAGACTTTTTCGATTATCTGCCCAAAACTGTTCAACTGCGACCGCACGGCTTTGCATAGCGGTGTGGAAGATTTCTGCCCTTCATTGTTGTACGCATGTGCGAAAATACCATGATGAAAACAATAACATTCAACGTGTCTATAGCATCCTCTGACATGCTATATTTTTTTCAGCTCACAAAACGGGATTTATGCCTTGGAACAGTGATGGATACAGAAGTAGGTTGATTTTGTGTCTGGTGAACCAATTCTGTGCCTTTTTAATCATGTGTTTGTGATCTATATTGGGCTGTTAGGTCCACTAACAACCTGATTTCAGTTTTATTGCAGAGGTTTCATGTTGCTAATGTTCCCAGGGCATTTGATAAAAATAAATGGACTACAGCCTCACAGATCCTCCACCATTTTCCACACCGACTTTTTGACCTATTAATCTCCGCTGTTGTACATCACACCCAGTTTTTGTTGCCAAAAACACTCACTGTAGTCTCATCTGACCAAAGTCCCAGTGGAATTTACCAAGCATTGTTTACACAACAGTTGCTAGGGCAACGTTGTGACCCCAGGAGGCAACTCTTCACTACTGAAAAGGTTTTGTCTAACCATCCTCCTCACTGTGCAGTAGAAAGAAAAAAAAGTTCAACAGCAGTCCTGTTTCATCCCTTTGTTAGTTGTTTTAAACTTTTATTGCTTTAATAAATTCTTAGATTTTCAAAGTTTAAGATATGGCCAATTATTTGTTTGTTAAATGACAGGTTTTCTACTCTTTCTTTATTTTGAAGAGTAACTATAGAGACAGATTACTTTGTAAAGTCATGTTTATAAATTAAAAGAAATAAAGTCAAGGATTACTACTTAGAAGGTTCTAGAAACTCAGATTATAAATGTTAAGCATAATTGTGGCACTGTTGAATTTGTAATAAAACAATAACAACAGAGGAACTTTTTTCCATTGAATAAATGTACAAACACTGCCCCCCCCCCCATTTATTTAAGGGATTTTTATATATCTTTACCAGAGGTGTCACCTCATGTGGCTGCATCTTTGTATTGTACTGTACTCAACCTGGACTGTAATATTTTTGGGAGTTTAATGTGTCAGGTCTAGCCATCCAGAAAAATATGTAGTCAAGCAAGTTGAAAAGAAAACGTATTCAGTCTCTCCTTCAATATTGTACATTTCACTCTGGGTCTGAACTAGTTAAGGATTTATTGATACTACTACTCTTAATGATACTCCTTATTGATCCGGTACTTTATCGGTATCCTTATCTGTACTTTTTTTTGAAATACAAAAATTAAAGGGGAAAACACAAATAATGAACTATAATTGTTTTAGGGGTTTAACAAATGGAACAGCAAAGCATAGAAATAAAAAAAACGACAAAAAGTACAAAATGAATTACTTAATAAAAACACTATATAAACAACTAAAAATACTATGTCTTACAAAGTTTAAAGTATTCAAATAAAAAATATCAAACATAAGTTCCCCATAAAACAATGCAATTAAGAACCAAAATTAAAGATTTTGAATGCTAAAGTGTATAGTGCAAAAAAAGCCCTGAGACCATTGAGAACAACAATATAACATCCACCCATTCATTTTCTGCACTGCTGCACCCTCCTCTAGCACTCAGGCGATCAAAAAAACTTTGCATCTCTCCGTTTGTATTTGGTGTATTTTAGCAAGGTGTTTGGTCAGATTACTCATGTTCTGGTCTTTGCAAGCAAAGCTTTTATTGCATTTATGAAAGCGTGCATTGTCGGCATCTATTTTTGTAAAACAAAACCAAAGTTTGGATCGTTTCGTTCGCTCTGCCATCGTGTCTGTGTAACTACAAGTCCAGCAGTCGTTCCTCCCACCATCAGTCCCGCGGTGTGTGTGTTTGTTAAGGGGGAGCGGGTGGCCAATGCAGTGTTTGGCTTTTGTTTATATCTCCCTTAAAAGATGAATACGAACTTAATTTTACCTTTAAGAGGACCGATAAGGCTGAAGCTTATCGGTCTGGGTGGACCGTCAGAATCAGCCCCGGGGCTAATTTAATACCGGGTTTCGGTACCCATCCCTAGTCTGAACTCTTTCTAACATCATCCAAAGCCTAAAAAAATAAAAAAGCAGCTGAGTTTACCTTGACTGATGACGGCCTTGCGGTTGCGTCCATCCAGGTCGGCTTTCTCAATGACGTGATGCTTGGCGTCCACCCAGTATATGCGACGGCTGGCGTAATCGATGGTGAGGCCATTGGGCCAGAAAAGGTGCGTGTCGGCGATGACCCGTCGGTTTGAGCCATCCATGTTGGCGTACTCGATGCGTGGCGTGTTTCCCCAGTCAGTCCAGTAAATCTTACTGAAGGAGAAAAATGGGACACTCATGGTGAGTTTCTGCTTTTACAGCTGAAGCTGACAACCAACAGATTGTTGTCAGGATTTCAGGCACAGCAGATGCCTCATTTACCAAACAAGTCATCATTAGCATTTGTGAGAGGAAACCTCAGAAACTTTCTTCATCTCATTTTTTAACTATCCCATACTAATGAGCTCTCTAATAAGCAGCATGAGTTTCCCACTTTTAAATTTCACAGGGGGCTTTTAAGAAACTTTCTCCTGCCACCGCACAAAATGAAACCAGGCAGGAGGACGCAGTTAATGGCTGCTCCTTTTGTGAAATACTTGTTCCACACAGATGATAGCCTGTGGGTAATGCTGTGCTGCCAAACTTTAATCGCTGCTCTGCTGCTGCACTACAACTGGGACATGTCCAGAGGGGATTTGCCTGTATGAATGTGTGTGGATTTGAAAGCATCTGGGGTGAATTAGGAAGTGTGTGTTTGCATGCGTGTATGTCAACTCGTACCCCTCGATGGGGTGCAGTGCGATGGCTCTGGGCTTCTCCATGTTCTGCCATAGCAACACCTTTCGGTGTGTCCCATCCAGGTTGGCTACTTCAATACGGGACGTCCCAGAGTCTGTCCAGTAAAGCTTGTCGTGGATCCAGTCTATGGCCAATCCTCCTAGTGGAGAGAAAAACAAATGGTTTTACTTCACTAAAAGGTCACAGTGGGATTTTGTGGAAATGTATTTCCAAATGAATAAGGTCGTTTTTCACAGCAGACAGTCCAATTGACTCTAATTGGGGACCAACATTGCTAAATAGTTGCCTCTTTACCTTGTGTAGTTCAGATTCACAACACTCTGTTAAAAAAACCAAACCTTTCAAGCAACATGCTCATCTTCCCGCCTGTGGTATGAGGCAGAGTTACTTTCTCATAGTATTTTTTTTATTTTACTTCCTGCTTTTGGAGCAGTTCCGTTCCACTCAGCATCGACATATATTCAATCAAAGACCAACCAGTGTTTACTTCAACCGAACAGAGACTTCGGATTTTAGATAGAGCAGAGATTGTTTTTTTGGTCTGCAGGTTAGATGGCGCATTCACATCTTCCCATAGAAAATGGACTTTCAGAGTAAATGAACAGAGTTGGATCAAAGGGTACTAAACAGGTCTGTTGTGAATGCACATAAAAAAACTAAAAAGTAGAAGAAATTTTTATTACAGGCCTCTTCTTTGACTTGAGCATGTAGCTCACAGCTTTTATTTCTGGTTGCACAAATGGATTGAACAGAATTTTCCATTTTATCAACTAGAAACAATGTATCCTTATTTTACAAGCTGTTGGTATGAATTCTACAGGATAAAAAAACAGACTTCCTAAGGGTGAAACAGTAATGATTATGGGAATAAAATAGAGAGGTGTAAAGACAAAAAAATAGACTATTGAATTATTATAATGAGGCCTGATGGAAAGTAAAGGAAAAATCTTAAGTCTGGCTTTGTCCTTAGTTTGTATGGCTCATGTCCTAAATGAACAAGGTGATGGATGGATGGATGGAAAGGGCCGAGTACAGTCAGACAGAGAGAAGCAGGGATGAATAAATGAGATAAATGATGAATGACCCTGTTGTCCCTCGGCTAAATCCACATCCCTTTAGCTGCCGCACCCACCTGGGCTTTCTAGACCGGTGGAGATGACCTCCTCCACGTTGGAGCCGTTGAGGTTGGCCTTCATGATGCGGTCGAGCGTCACATCCGACCAGAAGACAAGCTCTTGGCTATGGTGGAAGTCCAGTGCGATGGCGTTTTCCAGGTTGTTGAGCAGGAGCGTGTATTCCGAGCGATGTGGCAAAACTTGACGGATGTCGATGCGGTTCGCAAACAGCAGAACTGGTTCTGGACCTAAAAGAAGGTTTGCAATTAGTAGTAAAAACATATGAAGACACTGAGGAAGGACCAAAGGACACCTTTAATAACAACATACAATAATTTATGCTGAGCTGATGGTGTGGGTTGTGGCAGCTGCCTGGCAGACACTCCTGACCCAGGTTTAACTCTGATCTGCAGCAGATTGATGTGCTACAGCGGCAGACCTGCACTCTTCCTCTGGAGCAAATCTAAATCTACCTCAGAAGCCTCAGAGTGAGCCTCAGTCCCTAGAGCAGCTGACTGGATAAAGTTACGACTTAAGAAAAGTATAAACACCGTGCAACCAAACTTTTATTGGAGGTCAAGCCTTGCTGAGTCTCTGCGTGACATGTCAGGGGAGAAAAGGAGAATAGAGATTTTTACCCAGAGCTTTGCAGCTACGTTTATCAGGCCGAAGCTCGTAGCCGTGAACGCAGCGGCACAGGAAACTCCCCTCCGTGTTGGTACAGCCCTGGCTGCAGTAACCCTCTTCAGCACACTCATCCACATCTGGAAAAGACCACAGAGGGACAAGAAGGATGAGAGAAGGAAACATGGACTTTGGGGATCATTTCCTTCACGGTTAAATATAAATGGAAGACACAAATTTCCAGGAAGTAGTTAAAAGGAAACATTTTTAACTTAACAGTTTTTGAACAAATATTTTTTTAGCTGGGAATGTGAAATTATTCATTTCAAGCATGGAAACTTTTGACTGAAGGTTGAAGTTCCTTATATCCAATTTCACTACATGGTCTATGATGCACAAGTCTGCTAATGACACATTCATTTGACTCATTTGTTTGGCTTTGGAAAAACCAGTGTAGGGTTTTGAGTTCAGTCACAATGACATCTCTTAGGCAGGGATAGAGGACTCAAGTCCTGACTCGGGTCAGCTATGACTGGACTCGAGCAGCATGCTGATGACTTGCACTCGGTGTCAGACTTACAACGTTAGAACTTGGACTCAGACGTGAAATCCTTATTGTTCGAATTAGCATGTAGTTAATGCTAATGTTAGCTTGTTAAATTAGGTGAGATTACTGGTCAAATTTAATGACTTCATAAAATATTTGTAGGTGTATGGGTGACATGTTGATTATTTTTATTTTTTATTTATTCTTAGCATGTTTTATTATTTTACACATGCTACTGTGTTACCAGGGTGATAGAGTGAGATTATTGGGTACAATTAAAAAATAATAAAGTAAACCATGTACAGTATGGCTGATCTTGATGACAACACCACCTTAGGTTAGCTTTAGACTCTATACAGATTGTTTTTCCAGAACAGCATTTTCATTTACAATGCCATGGTAAAAATCTAATAGGCACCAGATTAATATATATTCGGACCCATCATAGCATCATATATACCCCCCCTCCCCACTGATTTTAACCATTTACTTATCAGCAGTGCTTCTGAATTTTCCCAAGATCCTCTTGAGGATATAAATGAAGATTTCATAAGAGGCAGGTAAAAGTGGCATCACAACTCATGCAGAATAATTTTGGATTAATGTCACCCTGAGGAAGTCACCGAAGACAAACACATAGCACTTGGCAAGTTGTCAGACTCGACAGATGTCATCAATACGAACACCCTTGCACTCTCATGTTCTGCAGAAAACTCTGTCACCCTGTAATCTATGCGCGCCCCCCCCCCCACACACACACCACATTACCAAGGCAGGTTTTGCTGTCCTCCGTAAGACGGTATCCGGTGTGACAGGTGCACTGGACCAGCCCTCTGACCATCTGACACTTCTGTGAGCAGCCTCCATTATTCTGGTCACAGTGGCCCTCACTGGAGCGCGGCCCTGCACACGGAGCGAAAAGATTACACGAGTATGGACACAGCTTGCTGACACGGTAGAAAAATATGAAGACATGGTCTGGTAACAATCAACTGACACATTTGATGTTGAACCTGGAAATACATTAGTTTATTGAAGGCTATCAACACAAAC
The DNA here is from genome assembly GCA_028564705.1 of Apricaphanius iberus. NCBI lineage: Eukaryota > Metazoa > Chordata > Actinopteri > Cyprinodontiformes > Aphaniidae > Apricaphanius > Apricaphanius iberus. The sequence continues at coordinate 2,256,871 of JAPXFQ010002778.1, forward strand.
CAAACACATTCCTTCAGAAAATAATTTCAACACTATTAAACCCATGTGGGGTTGTCCGTTGAAGGACTCTGCTGACGCCATGACCCTTCCTTTGTTAGAAAGTCTGAATCTCACCTTTGCTTCACCTTTGAGAAGTTTTCCAACACACTGCAGCACAAGTTTGAATTGCTTTCAAGATCTCACTCTTTTTTTTTATTTCAGTGTTGATAAATTTGCAAGTGAAAAAGATGAACACTTCAGACTGGTAGCATACTGGACTGTTATGGGATCAGAATGATATCAGCTTAAGATAAAACTGAAAAGAAATATTGGCACTGAAAATAAAACTTGGCTTTGAAAAATATAATTGTAACTGAAAATCTTAATTGTGAATCAGAAATAAATGTAGTAACAAATTCTGTATTGAAATTGAAACAAAAATTGAAAGTGAAAAAAAAATAAATGAAACTCAAAATATACACATTAAAAAAATGTCATAAGTAAGTTCAATTCCCCTTGAGGGTTAGGTTTTTTTTAGGCTGTTAATCATTTTTCTTTGACCAGGTTTCCTGATCCCTTAGTTGACTGATAGTCTGCAGGCTGCACCAACTTTAACCTTTATGACTCTATCTGCATTATGTTAAATCTTCCTTGTGCATAAGTGTGTTTTACGTAATATTTAACTTGTATCCTATAGTTGATGTTGGACCACGAAGTAAAACAGCTAATTTCTCTATAAACCCATCTCCTGCACCCCCCACTACGGTCCTCTCCGCAGCCAGGACCAGATCAAACTGAAACAAACAGAGCTAAGCTTCATCACAAACAATATTCTCACAAATAATTTGAAAAGCACAGAGTACCATAATGAAACTCTGTTATATTAAGGGCTCAGACGTTTGCTTTATTAAAAAAAAAACCCGGAGTCTATAAACCCCATTTCATTTGCTACATCTGCAGGCTTTAGACAGAGCCCAAAACAACAGAGCTGCATCCACTAAGCAAATCTTTCCAGCCCAGAATATAAAAAACCCGTGAGTGTTGTCTGCATCCGTTTACTGAACATTCTGAGATGCTACAGATCAATTAATTTACCACACAAGGATTTTATAAGATTACACAAGCAGCTTGATAAATGGCTAAGCATAAGTTATCTCCATAATAATTCCCTGCGTTTTTGAGCTTGCACAAAACAAAATGGCAGATTAGAGTACAAACTTCATGAGGTGAATTCTTGACCAATTGCAGTAAAGAAGCTCATTTCGTTTTCTGAAACACTTACTGCAGTCGTGGTGTGGGTGCTCATCTGTCCCGTCACTGCAGTCGTTAACTTCATTACACACTTTTCTCTGTCCGATACAACGGCCATTCCCACACTGGAACTGATCAGGAGCACACGGAGGACTGTCTACAAGGAGGAGTGACAATACAGGACATAAGATAAAAGTCAACGTCTTTATTTTTATTAGGTACCAAATTCATTATAGTTCATTTAAAATATTACAGGCTGAGATCACTCTTATTTGCAATACAGTTTAAAGCAGGGGTGTTACAATGTTTGCTGCTAGCTGAAACGGCTACTATCAACATGGAGCATGGTACAACATCATCAGTGGTACACAGACGAAAGACATTTTAAAAGATACTGGGAGGAAAAATATTTTTTCACTGACATCAATGCTGAAAAAATATCAACTATCCATTTATTTATAAATCTAAAAGCTGCAGGATAGCAGCTCTCCATCACCGCTGTCCTGGTTTAAACTCCCCCCCAAGATCTTTTTTAAATAAAACAGTTTCTGCGCTTGAGAAATAGTGAGAGATTTCCAATTTCACTATACTGGAAGCACACTGTGTTCATTTCACATTAACATGAAGTCAAAACAAGAAGTGTCTTCTAAAAACAACTGCATTTCTCACCGAAAGGACAAAAGATACAGGGTTTTTGTGAGCACAGGATGGCTCTTCAGACCTGTTGTCATGACTACATTTTTAAGCGAAGGTTATATTTAGCCAGTAAAAAAACAACATAACTACAAGTCTTACCAGTCTTCTCACAGCCTTCTTCATCACTCCGATCCGTGCAGTCATCCTCACCATCACATCTCCATGACAACCGCACGCAACGTCCAGTTCCACACCGGAACTGGTCAGCTGTGCACATTGATGAAGCTGTAGGGGGAAGAAAAAAAAAAAAATATTTTGCGGAATACGTCTAGCAGCTCTTACCTTTGATTTTTAGAGGCAACAGACACTCACTGCAGTTCTTCTCGTCCGACTGGTCATCACAGTCGTATTCGCCATCACATCTCCAGCCGGCGTTGATGCACATGCCGCTACTGCACATGAACTCAACTGATCTGCAGGGCTGATGGGAAGCTGCACGGATACACAACGACGCAGGAAGGTTTTATAATGCAGGAACGTCTCACAATTAATGGCTAATTAGCTCATCCAGTTTAACTTGATATCATATAAACTCCAATGCCATCATAAAGTCTACTCCACTCCCAGGAAGATGTGTGAAAGATTTTAAAACAAATTTAGTCTTTTTAAACCCGAGGATAATTGCAAAATAGAAATTATAGAAATGTACAACTTTAAATGCGATTGTCTGGGAACTTTTGATTAGTATGCCTATTTTCAAGTTAAACAGAACTTAACACGGCACAACGTTGTTTCAAATTAGGAGAAAACAAATCAAGTTAAAATTTTTCCACCACGATGCTGAGAGAGAAGGTAGGAAAAAAACAAAAAAAACAAAGCTCATTTAAGAAAGCTGCACCAAACAGAAGCATTTTAAAGTCTCCAGTCTCTGAGCCAATGGTGTCCTACCATGAGCTTTAAAGATGTCCCCTTTACTAAAAGTCACTGAGGTATAGAGCTGGGTGCTTTTGATTAGATTAGATAAGCAGCACATAGGTGGATGACAAATATTTACAGTGAGCCGAGCAGCAGCTCGTGCCCAATGGTAGGTGTGCTAAAGGAGCGGTGATGTTGTGGGGCTATATCTTTTCCAAAGGTTTTTTAGAACCTCGTTAAGAGTGTGGTGATGATGAACTCTTAGAAACACAACAGTCAAAATATCTGGCAGCCTCTGACAGAAAACTGAAAATGGATAATCTGCTCTTTCTGCTGGATGATCTTTATTAGATTTAAAGTCAACCTTCTTCCATGATCATCTCAGTCCCCAAACAAACAAACGAAAGAAACTGTTAGGTGAGCTGAAAAAAAATAAATGAAAAAAAAAAAGAGGAAAAAGCTTTTAGGACCATTTCGAGATCTGGAGAGAATGTACACAGAAACAATGCCAAAAGATCTTCCCTAACATGTGTTCCAATGTTGTAAAAAGTTAAAGTAGATCAAGTACTGTTGTACTACTTAAAGAAGGTCACACAGAGAAAATTAGTGAGCCAATAACAGGTTTAACAAATAAAGATGATACAAATGTCAAGACTTACTAAGAAAAAAAAAGTTTGACAAACTTGAATGAGGTATGAAAGAAAAAGCCATTTTCTCCTTTTTATACAATGAAGGCCTTATTTGTTTCAGAAGTATAATTAAAAGCATATAGAATAAGGATTTCAAACACACTGAACATAAAGTTAAGCCCAAAATTCTGTATACCCCTGACAGATTTTACTTGAAAATAAATCAGCACGGGTTTCTTCCAACTGGAAGTGACAAATATTTTGGAGTCTGGACTTTGATTTGATAGAGAATCTGGGCAGCAATGACAGAAAAAGATAGACTGTTGTAATACCAGTAAATATTTTTACACTCATTATTAAAATAAGTAAAATAAATAACTATTTTTTTTCAATATTGAAACTTTTTCTGCATAGTCTTTGGTGATTCTTGTCTTTTTTCAAATGAAATCCAATTTCTTTATTGAATGAAAATCATTTCAAATGTAGAACAGCAAGGGGTATGAATAATTATGAGCTTAAATATATGTGTTACCTAAATGAATGAAAATACCATTTATGTTGATTAAGTTCATCAAATCAGCTTAGAATTTTGGTTGTCCATATGTTTTCTTCCTGTTAGGATGAATAAATCTGAAAGGGTTCAAATGTCACTCGGTTCATTCAAATTTATTATCATATGTACATAAATTAAAAGTAATTTATGTACATATGATTTATTAAGGGTTCCCATATGATGTTATTTTATTAAATCATAACTGAGCCTGTAGAGTCTTATCCTCCACTGCGTCTAAACGCTAGCCTTCAACTTTCATACTTTAAAAGTAGTTTCTAAAACCAGCAATACTTCCCTTTTCACCAGCATTAATTATTCCTGTTTGATCTGTCTTTTTGCACGATTATATGAAAGGCGATACTAGTGGTTCAAACTTTAAATCATCTCACTACATGCGACAAGATCAAAGCGAAGCCCAGAATGGCCGCAAAAAAAAGGATGTAGGTGGATGAAAAGATTAAAGCTGAATCAAACTTAAGCATCTTACATCCTCAGCTAGTGTGTGTGTGTGTTTGCCTTTGACAGGTTTCCTCCTGACAGCATGAGCGAACTCCCATCGAACAGTCAGCGAGAGTGTGATTGAAGAGGAACGAAATGACAAGCAATGAAATGTAGAAGGGGGAGATGTGGAGTTCGAAGCGTCCATGTGCACGCCTATCAGTTGGGCAGGAGAAGTGAAGGATGAATCAAAACAGCAGGCGGTTTCCCCCGCAGAGAAAGCGGCAGACAGAGACGGAGATGGAGAAGTATAGTGATTCAGTGTGGGACGCTGAGGAGAAACACTCACACGCCCACACATACGCCCAACTGATTCATCCACAACGCTATCGCTCACCAACAAACACACACGCAAACAATTCACGCTTGTGTGCTCAGCGATGAAGCCAAAAGCACTCCCCATGTGGTGTTGATGCACACAAGGTGGAGTATTTTTTGAGTATATCGATGTCTCCCCGTGTGTGTGTAGATTTACATAGGAGAGAAAGAGAAAGAGCGAGATTTCTCCTCTAACAAAGCACCCTTCATGTGTCTGGGGAGTGGATGCCAAGGAATGCTGTCTGAGGATGGGCTGTCTTATGCCTCGAAGGAATGCCTCCTCTGAGGGTGTCAGTGTGTAAAGGAGGAGGAGTGCGTCCACAAAATATGAAACAGATTTCAGTGAAACCATTAAACCCCCCCCCCCCTCAATGAATGAATGTAGGCCAGAAATAAATGCAACAAAAGTAAAGTGGTGAGACAGAGTGACAGACAGCAGCTAATTACTAGAGACAGAACAACTGTCAAGACCTACAATCTGCGACCAGGAAGCAGAAATATTATGGTAGAATAGTATTTTTTATGCATTTTAATTTATAAATTTATTAGATTACAATATAAACAGACTTGCAGCAATCAGCCCTTTACTTACATTATCTGAACTTATTTTCCAAAACTTAGAAAAATTGGAGATTTTGATTAAAAAAAATAGATTTTTCAAAAGATAAGCATTCTTTAGGCCTTTTAGGGGCATCATGTTACATTTTTATCTCAAGATCCTCTCCCTCCCACTCAGTTTAAATGGGAAGCATTTGGAGATGTTCGGTGTATTTAATTCTAGGCTCATTCTGGGTCATTCACAGCCATCTCCTGAAGCCATTACTATGGTATGTAGTTAGCCAGGTAATGATCTTAAACCGCTTTTCTCATGGCATTATGTTTGGAATTCGTGCTACAAAGTTGCACCTTGGTTTCATCAGAGCAAATTATTTTTCTTCTCCTACTCTGAAAATCTCTAAGATGCTTTAGGCAAAAAAAATAAATTTTATTAAGGCCACCTAAAGCACTTCTGACTGAGTTTGGATGGTTATATCTCCACAATGCTGAAATGCACTACTTTTAATGATCACTGAGCTCAGGGTCAAATCAAATAAATATTTCAGAGATTATTTGGTTTTCAGATGGTCAGATCCAAGTTCTCCCATTTCCAAATCATGTAAACCACAGAGCTTTTAGGGGCTGAAATAATTTAAAATTTAATTTAAATAAAATCGGTCTCTGAGGTTTACAGGCAGAACCTGTGGCTTCATTGTTGGGTTTCTGCTTTTTTCAGTAACCGTAACCATGTTAAGCAGTAGTCTCCAAACCCTGGTCCTCAGAGCCCACAGTCCCACCCGTTTTACATGGTTCCCCAAACCAACACACCTGACTCAACTGCTTGCGTTACCCCCTTAGCATGCCTGCAATTGCTACAGAAGCCTGTATATCACCCATTCATTTAAGACATGTGTGCAGCAGCAAGGTAACACCAAAAACAGTGGGCCCTGAGGACCATGATTGGAGAGCTCTGATGTAAAGCACATTTAATTGTCTTGTTGCTGAAAGTGTGCTATAGAAATAAATTTGCCACTTCTCACGTTATATACCTTCTAATGACAAGTATGGTCCATTTCATGTTTTGTCCAATCCTATAAATTTATACCACAGGGGAACTCCGATCAAGTTGCAGAGACATCTCAGTGGGAACATCTCAGTTTTGAGTGTCATAGCGAAAATGGGGTGAATCCTTATGTTCAAATATTACATTGTTTAAAATGAATTTAGTGACAATATCTGAAAACATGATTTTACTATGTCATTATGTAGCATTTTTTGTTTTTAGAAGAAAACTGTGCTCAAATCGGTTGCAGAAATAATGAAGGTGTGGGAGCCTTTTCTGGTGAGACAATGTCTCTAACCTTTAAAAATATATATATTAAAACTAATGCAACAGCATAAATATTTAAGAAAAATGTTTTTGTTTTTTTACAACATGACCTACATACCAACAGTCACAGGGACCAGGACTTCTGGCTGATTGATTTTTGTATCTCTAGCAATGTTGAGTGATCAAATGGTAGTAAAGGACCTTGAACCAAAGGTGATCACACTGCTGATAAACTCATCAAAGGCATGGAACCACCTGTGTTTAAGTGTGTGTGTGTGTGTGTGTGTATGCATAAGATAAGGTGGAGCAATATGAGGCATTGAGTGAAAAACAGGCGCATAAGATATGAAACAGAAGATCAAGGACGGAGATCTAAAGGAATTTCTCTAAGATTTTTCTCTCTCTCTATAGTAAGGAGAATAAAATATTCTAAATATGTTGACCCTGATAAGTTAAAAGCTGCTGTTCTACAGCTTCATTTGCTTCATCTAGTTCTAGTCAACATGTAAGAAAAAAGCCGCAGAAGTTGGCAGATGTTCTGAAGCAGACCTTGGAAATTTCAACTAGAGGATGGACTCGAAATTCTCAACAGATGAAGTTTGCTGTTTTTCCCTTTCTTTTTTGCGAAGGTTTAGCTTTACCTTCAAAGTCGTTCCCTAAAGAGTGGGCTCTTCGTGCAAACGCAGGCTGATAATTATTACAACCAAGAAAGTGGCAGCGAACCACTATCTGAGATACTTAAGAGGGTCCTGTGTGAGTTATTGGGATGTTATTAGTTCGGGGTTTTCAAAAAGTCCCTTGAAACTTGCTATTCTCCCATCCCAGCTTTTGGAATACACTTACTGTTGATTGAAATAATAGTAAATAAATAAACAACATAGAATGTTGGATTTTGTCTTTATTAAAGATAAAGAAAACCCTGTGGTAGCAGCTGTTTTTTTAATTTGGGAGTGGGACTGTGAGCCACTGGTGCACTGCAGCAGGAAATAATTGCATCAGACCCACTACCTACACAAAACAACTGAGATAAAAGCAAGAACACATGCACGCAACTGTCATACAATAAAACAAACCGTATATCCACTTATATATTAGAAACTGACCATTTAGGTGCTTCAATACCCATTCATTATTCATTTTTACTGTAACAAATCTGATTTGTAAATGACAGGCCTCTACATAACCACCGAAGAAGCTTCTGCAGTAATTCTGTTCCTTTAAATCAAGTGGGTTGGAGGAAAGAAACATCAAACACATGTAGGATGGTGTTCCTTAAGGGCCAGTTTAGGAAAATATCACATCAGGACATGCACTGTGGCTCGTGCCTTGATATTTGTAGAAGGCCACTGCACTCTCTTCACTGTGACAGTGTTTGTCAAATTGGCACAAATAAAACCCTGAAGAGGACCTACAAGTTGTGAAGCGGCGGTTATTGCCCCTTGAATCCACTTGCTCATCCTCCATGTTACAATGAAGCATATACAGCCATCAAAGCAAATGAGAAACCTCTATAGACTGTGCTTTCTGCAAAGTGATCAAAGGCGCTCTTCCTACCTGATGCAAACAAGTGTTCTTAGTCAAACAGATTAAAAATGAAAAATTCACACCTGGCATCAGAATCAGAAGTGAATGTGCAGAAAACAGTTACGGGGTCACGCCACTTAGTGGTCAACGTCACAGAGTTTGTTAAATTTCTTGTTTAATAGCAAACACATTAAGTTAACTTCAGCAAATTCTTCTGCAGACACGGACTCTTTGTCACATCTGATTGAATTATTTCAGCTACAGAATGCATGAGGAATTTAACTTGCATAGCTGAACAGAAGCAATATGCCAAGTCTGGTTATGCTGAGCCCAATCTCTTGTTTTACTGGTCCATTTACAGTGCGAGCCTCACTTATGTTAATAAGGTATAGATCATTACTGAAAGTGCAAGATTCCACATGTAAGCAGATTAAGTAAGCTTCTACCAAAGTGTGGCTGGGCTCGCCCCTTGAGATAATGAGCTATGTCATCTGGGGGAGGCTTAAAGTGGAGCTCCTGCTCTTCCTCATCAAAGGGAATCAGTTGGAGAATTTTGAGTATTTGATCAGGACAACTCGAGATTCTTTTGGTTTTCCAACCATGTTCACTAGGACAGGACCCAGAACTTGCTGCAAGGACTATATATCCCTTGTAGCTTTGGAATGCATTGGGATCCCAAAACATGAGTTGGAGATTGCCACTGGGGAAAAGAGATGTCTGGGTTTCCCCACTCTGTCCTTTTTACTCCATGACCCAATCTTGGACAAATGAAAGGAAATCCATGATGGAGGTTTAGTCCTGTTCCTTTTCACTGTCGCCACATGCTTACTCAGAAGGACTGGCCAAGTAGAGTGTAACTTAATTTGAATTTCTTCCTATATCACGGTAATGTATGAGACTGCTTTGAATCTACAATTGTGGATATCAATTGGATCCATTTGTCTTCTGAAGTATCGTAAGCCTGTATCTGTGAATTATTTTTCCTTCTTTCTCTGAATGTGGGAACATGAGAAATAAAAGTGTGACTGAGCACAACTCAACATGGGCACAAAGACAGCGAAGATTTAAACCCATAGACGTTATATCACAGTAAACCGCATCCAAACAACCGTTCACCTGCTTTACGCACCTAAAGTGCTCACCATAAATGAGTTCATCCCCTTTAAAAAGTATGAATTCAATCAGTAGCTCAAGTTTTATTCAAATTGGTTGAAGCAAAAAAATGAATGCTCCCCACAACAAGAACTACTACATCTACTATTTTGTATGAGCACTGTCATTTTTAAGGATAGCACCAAGCCTTCTAGGCATGGAATGAACAAGTTGGTGACATATTGCAACACCCATCTTTTTCAATTCTTCAAGAATAAACCTATTTTAGAGCCTGGATGCTGGGTAGAGAGGGATTCTCAACTTGTCGTGGCAGAATTCCCCACAGGTGTTCAATTGGGTTCAGATTAGAAGACATACTTGGCCATTCAATCACATTCACCCTGTTGTTCCTCAGAAATGCAACAGTAGCTTTAGATGTGTACATTGGATGATTATGTTGGAAAATTGCACGACGACCAAGTGCATGGAGTGATGACAGCAGCTTCTTCAGTAAAGAGCAGTATATTGTTGAGTTCATGAAACCATCAATGAAATGCAGCTCCCCAACACCAGCAGCACTCATGCAGCCGTACATACGGACACTGCCACCACCATATTTCACTGTAGGCAACATGCTTTTTTCTTTGAAATCCACACCATACCGTTTTTAAACCATTAGTTCCAAAAACAGTGATCCTGGTCTCATCACTCCAGAGAATAGAGTCCCAGTAATCCCTAGCAAATTCTGGGCGTGTATTTTTGTGCATGGGCTTTAGGGGAGGCCTCCTTCATGGACGATACCCATGCTTGCCATTCATCTGCAGTGTGTGTCGTATGGTGTCACGGGAAACGGTCACTACAGTTTGGCTTCTACTGCTTTAGCTAACTGGAGTGAACCTGCATGGCGATTTTCTTCAAGCCTTCTCATCACAAGACGCTCCTGTCGAGATGCTAACTTCCGTGGACGGCCTGGACGGCTCTGTAAGAAGGTTGCATTTCCATCTTTCTTGAAGTTTTGAATCACTTATGCTACAGTATTTTGACTGATATGTAAAACTTTGCTGATCTTATTGTATCCCTCACCTTTTTTGTGTAAAGACATGATTTCCTTTCTCAGATTTCTCTTCCATGGGGAGCCATTACTGACAGCATGAAATGGGAAGGGATTTTCTCTGTTAAGTAATGGCCTTTTATTGTAATCTGTCTGCTGGACGCCTCTTAAATGAATCCTTAGACTCACCTGTGGTTGAAAGCCTGTTAATTAGAATTTTCTCGTCTTAAGTGTGGCTTTTATTCGACGACTATAAATGGGGTGCACTCATTTTTGCAACACTGGCTTGAATGAATTTGTTAGGAAAATCACTTTTTGTGTGTTCAAATTAACAAATTTTGTTTGCGATCAATGGCCCATAATTGTAGGAGTTGTTTTTTTAGGAAAGTATCTCATAGAAAATGTTGATTATGAAAGGAAACTAGAGCTTTTCTGACAGATGTAGTGGGGTGTACTCATTTATGCTGAGCATTTTATAGCATTGTGTAAAATCAAATTATTGTTTGTCTAACCACTGAGAAAGCAGCTTTTATCTGATGGCTTTGACAGCCAAGCTGTAGCTTCTATTCCAAAAAACATTTTCTGTCTAATGCCTTATCCACTTGTAGCTGGTTATCTTACAAAACCAACGTACTGTTCTACGGTTTGGCCAGTCGCCCACACAAAAATGCACCGAAAATGATTCTTTCTAAAAACTCAGGCCAAAGTGAACATCTGCCTTTTCAGTATTTGCGTGTGGACAGTTGCAACCTGAGTTTTAGGTGTCCGCAACAAAAAATGGCCCATCATCACTCATGTCATGTGTGTTTACACTCAGGAACATCATTTATGCCCTCAGACCTGTGGTGGCATTATCGATTGTCCAAGCTCTTCGTGCTTGCTCGTTTTTACAAGCTCAATTACTGCTGTATGTAGAAGGTGGAGAGTATAAAGTTACTCTGAGTGGATGGGAGAAGTACTTCTTGCTACAGGTTTGGCATGTCAATGAATGTGCTTAAGAAACACTTATCCGGTATGTGTGGATGGGGATTTTTTTCCTGCAGGATCCACAAATGAGTGAGATGTATATGAAGGGAAGACAGAAGGAATGTCTGGCAGGAAGAGGAAAAAGATATCAAAAGAAAGCATGACAGAGCTATTCTTCCAGAACTTTGCACCGTCATCCATTACAGGAGTCTGTCTAGTTACAGCCAGGACTGTCAGTCTAATAGCATCTTTATGTGATTGTTCATCACATATTGTTTCATATAATTTCTGTTATTACCAGGCATGTTTGGAGAAAGAAGAGATATGATTAGCTACGATAAAAAAATTATTTGCTATGTTGACTAACAAAAGTTAAGATTAAGACAAAAACTAGAGTAAGCCTTAGAGTATACTGTGAATTAAATGTTTCTGTGTACAAAGGCTTTTTTTAAGTATGTGGTTGTGAATGATTCAAATCAGACAATCTAATGCTGGAAGTTTTTACGTCTGAGTGACGGAGAACTCACAGCAGTCCGACTCGTCCGACCAGTCTCCACAGTCATCGTCTCCGTCGCAGTGGTAGATATCCAGGATACAGCGGCCATATGCACACTGGAACTCCTCCACGCTGCATGTGGCCGTCATCACATCTGAGGCTGCACAGGCACAAAACGGCACATTAAACAGATGCTGGGAAGGACGCTACAACAGTTGGCTGTCTAAAGTCTCTTTGAAGCTCTGACTCCACACTTCTTGAAACTAAAGATGAAATGTTGGAGTACCACATCTCTATTGAGCCACTCTACTTGATCATATGCAATACATCAAGACTCATAGTGTGTGATTTCTTGTCCTTGTAGAGCAGAGGGCCAGAAACTATAAAAGTTCTGCCTCAGAGTTTTGGTGCGTAGGGTTGCAAAGGACCGGACAATTTCTGGCAGACACTTAGGTTTTTCAAACCAGAGATTTTGGAAATGAATAATGGATTTTATGGCTAATTAATGAAACAAGTTGAGGTAGTTAAATCAGACAAGAGGTGGAATGTGATGAAACAATTTAATCAGATTAATTTGACGCTTTGTGATGAATAAATTAATTACAGTTCATCAGTTAATCAACTTTTTTTTATTAAAGCGGTATTTGACAGTAGTAATATTCTTCAGTTCATTTTTTCTTTCAGCAATAACATGATTCTATAGTAAAATATTTCTCTCAAGACCAAACATATGAGTCAGAAAGTAACCTTTAACATTTTAGCACAGTCTTGTGTATATTGTACTTTATTCTCCCCTACTTTGTAAATCACTGGAATTCCCATTAGGGCTTAAAACTGTGAATTTAGCATTTTTTTGTGGGATTTTTATGTCATAATAAATATTTTATAATGAATCCTGAATTGCAGAGAGAAAAGGGAACCAGCAGTATAACAGCTAAAACTGCATGACAGTGGTTGAGTTTGCTGGGGACAAATCCGTCGACCAGTTTCTCTGGAGACCTTCGAGGTGATGGTGATGCATCTTAGGATGAAGCAAAGAGGCAAAGACAGTGGACATTTCACAGTGCCAAAAGGGTTGGAAAATATTATATTGGTAAATATCAGTTATCACCCACAACAGTAGTATTATCATCAGATGTACGCAAAAGCCGGGCTGTAAAGTGACGGCTCGGTACGTTTTGTAAAAATCCTTACAAATGTGCATATTTTTATTTTTATTTTTTTACTTTGATCAGCATTAAACAAATAAAACAATTGAAAATAAAATGGCATACTCAGATTTGAGTAGCCAGAGTAGGAAATAATATAACCACAGTCGCTGTTATTGTTTGGAAATGTTCAAGTAATAATTTTGAGAACAAAACATACAAAAAACTGATTGGATTATTTTAAATATATTTAAACAAGGGATGCACCGATATAGATACTGGTATCAGGGCCAATCCCTTTCTAATGTACTTGTATCGGTAAGTCAACCGATACCATGAACCAATACCTAAAATGTGGAACCTCTGCAATAGTTTCAAAGAAAATTTTTATTTTTCACTTGAAATGTTAGTTTTGTGGTCATTTGTATTAATATTTTATTTTTTTCTAATTCACCATCATTTGTTTTAACAGAGAAGAAAAAAAAATGTCTTCCAATTCATTGCATGTTTTGGTGTGGTAGAAAAATCGGCATTTGTAAGGCGAGGCAATTTTATTTGCATAGCAAAGTGTTACGGTGTTACGGAAATTTGGAATCTAAATATAATTACTCTTCTATATGACCCTTCTGAGTGGGTCAGAGACTGCTGCTTGACTGAAACCAGGACATATCCTAATCTGAAGGAGATTGGAATTGGCTCCTCGTTAAAGAACGGAGATTGGAGTAAACTGTGTCAAGAACGAGATAATGTATCTGATGGACCAAGAACCACTGCTCATCTGCTTGACACTGAACATCTACGGGGAACATTCTGACGTTTGGACATGCTGAGCTCCGTTCTGCAATCAACACAATCAGCAAAGACGCATGCGGCCTCGTTGGGAGACCTTAGTTGAACAAAGGGATTTGCTACTGAAAGATTAAGACTGATCGTGTTTATGTATTTAAGGTGCAACTTAGGGTGGGTGAGTTAGGGAATGTATGGGGTAAGCCCATTCCCTCAGTGTCTGGCCAGAACTCATTTTTGTAATAAATACTCTAAAATGCTTTCAAGGATTCTGTCTCACATTGTTTTTTAGAACCCCGAGTTAAATTTTTCCCATAAAACTAGTTTCCCAGCTGTACTTGAATGCAGCATGGGCAGTAGTTTGGAAATGCTCTTTTAATCAACGGGGATTCCAATGACTTAAATTTTATTCATGTTTTAGACATCAGCTGGTTTTTTCTAGTTTCAGTGACGTTTCCATTCAACTTTACATTGTTTCAGGCGAGTCATCCACTTCAGTGCAGAGCATGTTTTGGACCTTATTGCTGTTGAAAGATGTGTCCATTTTTTTTTTTCTACTATAGCTGCATGAGAAACTATTAATGTTCTCAAAATGTGTTTTGATCGCTGGGAGTCATTTCTTTTAGGTTTGGGTGTCACTTGTTGAAAAATGAAATGTGGAATGTTGCGCCGTGATTTGAGTTTCGCACAAACATTCTGCATGTGTTTGGATAGTAAAACAGCTGGATTCTTGCAGTACAACTGTGTACCAAACCAACTCGGCTGTACTGAAAAATACAAATGCATGTACCATTACGCCCCTAATCATTGGCCAACATTTTCATACAATTGAATTTCAGCTCAAGAAACAAAAAGTCTTCAAAATTCACCCTACGTTTTTTTGCCAGGTATGTGCAATGCAAAGGTAAGGCTACAAAGAGGGGGTTATTTGGTTATAAGTGTCAAAGGTTTGTGGTACCCTCTGTTTTGTTGGAATTCAAAAGAAACAAAGTATGTCAAATAAAGCCAAACAGTGATTTTGTCTCTCTCATGAATAAATAAAGTTGGTTCTCCTCAGAATAGGAATGGATATTGATCCAAAAATAAAGACTTCATCCAAGTAAAATAGAATAACAATGGACCTTTCATAGAAATTCTTAATTTGAACCCTCCGATTCCCTTTCTATGTTAGGTTGACCACTTTGTTTTATTGTTAATTTATTCCTCCTTATTAAATCTTCAACATTTTTGTTACTCACGGCAATTTTCCTCATCTGATCCATCCTTACAGTCTGTGTCACCATCACAGTACCAGTGCTCAGCAATGCAACTTCCATCTGTGCACCGGAACTCTTTGTCTGAACATTTTCGCATATCTGATGATGAAAAGAACACGTGTTTCAGATGAAGGTAGCGCAAAGTAATGTCTACACGTTCTACAACACACCAGCACCGAGTACTTACCACACTGCTCGTCACTGTTATCACCACAATCATTGTCACCGTCACAGTGCCAGAGGCTACGGATGCAGTAGCCGTTTTGGCACTGGAACTCATCCTCTTCACACTCTCTGGGAGCTACGTGGAGGAAAGGAAAGAAATTGTTTAGGAAATAATAAAACTTACAGATACACCGTTCTGCTGACATTATAGCTAAAACTCCTGCCTTCTTTGTACAATTCAGAGAAAACAGAGACAACACATTTCCCAATACTTAGTTTTCCAAAGGTTGCCATTTACACACTCAACACAGAGTGTATTGTGGATTGATCTCACCTAAAAAGACTTCCAATGGAAGCTGACCTCAAAGTGTTCAGAAAGAAGACTAAAAGTATTTCCTTCACAGTCACTGATCTTTAAATATTTTTATTTATAAAGCCATTTCCAAGGATTGTTGCCAAATGTAGCACAGGAAGACCAAAGTCTTCTTTTAAAAATAAGTTTAAAAAAATTGTGATTAGATCAATTTTGAACACAACTAATCTAATTTACACATGGATCCCGCAAAAAGGTGATAGCGGGATAACAAGACTGTTCTTTATAGTTGTGAAGTTTTAAAATGTAAACAAGAGTTATTTGACTAGTGTTAGATAAACAGTGTTACTACCCTTAAGTACAATACAAATCAAAGAGTCACCTAGGAACAAAAAACAGATTGCTTGCTGACAGCAACCCTCTTTGGAGATGAAGTTGTCACCAAGTCTAAAATGGTTCCAATTCCAAGTTAGCTGCTTTTGGTATCAAAAAGGTTCTACAAATTAAGTTGGACAGAGCACAAGAAGGACAGCTATTTCTACGATAGTCAAGACATGTTTGATATTCATTCAATTTGCAACTTAGACTGCAACACTTTAGCAGAGAACAGGAAGGCTTAACATATTCCATCAAAGTGCAGGAATATATTACAGAAATGGAAGAGTGGGGGTGAAGTGTATTGATTTGTTCTTTCCTTTTCCTTATTTTCTTGTATTTGTCATCATCCTCCACTTTTTTTCTCATATTAAGCAAAGTACCATGCAGGCTGTCACCAGATATTACCTGAAAATCCATCCAATTAAATCAATAAGAACAGTTAGAAAAAAAATATGCTAAATAAATGCAACGAGCATGTGCAACTTCGAAAGCTTCTTACTTTGAATGAAGGAACATTTTAATATGAGATAGAAACTCCAACAGTTTGTTTTCTTGCCGTTAAGTAGTAATGGTATATATGAGGATATATGCTAAACACTTTTCAATGATAAAAAAAAATCTAAATTCACTATTAAACATTTGGAAATTAATTATTTTATCAAAAAATTATCAAAACAAACCTTGCTCTAACAGCTCTAAAATCACGGTTGCCACAATCAACGGCAAAATCCAGCTGTGGGCACAGCAGGGACCAAGTTAACAGGTTTGTCAAGGAAAACCAATGATAGATGGCAAGTAGAGGGTAATGTATTATTTAGCACTACTGTGTGTGTGCATAAGAGACGACTGAGACAAACTGAGGTAGATTCGAGGACGCAAAACCAGCAGGATGCTGACAGATTGGAGAAACAAACCAAGAGGATAAAGTTCTACTCTAATCCTGTTCCGTGTTTCATTTTATCCTCTGGTGTATTACAACACAGCATACCTGAGAAGCACTGATGCACCAGACTTTTGAGATCAAAGACATAACAAGAGGGCCGACAGCCAAAGAACATGTTAATATTTTATTTATGCACTGACACCTTATGCATGTAGTGTATGGAACTAATCCTATTTTCAATTACTGCAACAATTTTCACTGCTAACTAATTACATTTGTACCCTTTGTCTCAGCTGCTTATGCAAGATATTGTTGACCTTTAAAATTTGTGGGGGATTTTGCTCAACTACTGTTGCAAATATGTAATAAACTTTGATTTTCACTAACGTCGCCAGACATATCAGGCTAACATAGCAACCGGATAAAACCTAGTATCCTGTTATCCTTTAATGCACGTGAATTACAATCTTAAATTTTGCTTGTGTCAAAATGGAATTTAACATTTGATTTTAATTACAAAGAACCACGATATAATGAAAACACCCAAAAACTATTTTTTTAAACCTTCCCCTGGCAGATAACTGTTAAAAATATCGTCGTCCAAAAAAAAGCGTTTTTGTCAAAATTTTAAGTAACTATAGATCTTTCAATAGCTATGCATAAAAATAAAGCAATAACTTGCATTATTGGCCATTTCTTGTTACCTTTATAATTAATGCAAAATAAATGTTTTATGCAATATATTTTTTCATTTATTTTTAATTCAGACATTTTTTAAGAGAATGAAGTGCACTAAATTGCAGATTCTTTATCTGTGTTACATGATTTTTATAAATCCCCTTTAGTTAATTTAGACAAAGGTTAACAAAGAAAAAGCAGTGGCACATTTTACACTTGAAAAAGCATGAATATAAGAAAAAAGCATTTTCTTAAATTAATGGGTTTTAGCCACTATGATACTTTTATTTGTGAAAGAAAGAAAAAAAAGAATCAAACAGTACATATAAGTATTGAGAGCCATTTTCCCCATATTTTAGAAATACCTCAAATTGTCTTCTTAAAACATACTATGCATTTTTCAGAAAATGTGTATATGTGATGGTTATGATCCTAGGTATCAAACTACTCTACATTATCAGCCATTTTCAATATATAAACCACAGCTAGTATTCATAAAAATAAGTAAACATTCTGCAAAAAATGACTTTCTTGGGTTAAGCTTTACATTTATTCTGACCAGCATCAACCCCCACTACCCTGAAGGCTCTCCCCCATTAAATAATAAAAACATTTCAGACCACAGACGTCAATGGGTGGGTCCAAATTAAAATTTAATTTCCCCAACACAATTGACAAATGCTCTCATTTGATCTATTATTCAAGATGCAAGAAAACAATTGATTTGCTCCTTCTTCCTCTTCTGTCTTTTCTATCATCCCTCTCCATCCATGAGGTAAACAGAGAGAGGTCAGAGGTCAACAAACCCTGGAGACGCTCATCACTCACACAGCCTCCAAACGTCAAAGGGCAAAGGCCACCAGGAGTCATTACAAGGCCCCCCAACATGTGTGTGTGTGTGTATGCCATGGAATAGTGTTGTTTGCTTGTGAAATGTCATTTCAAACTTCATGAAACCAGAAGATCTCACACAGGAACACACACCTCGACGCAGAAACACACCTCAGAATCAGTTTTTTTATCTTTTTTTTTTGTCTGGAATCTTGAAAACTCCTTTATCTCCAGCCAAGCGTGGAGGATCGTCTCCCCGTCTCTAAATAATGAAATAAAGCCGATTCGCTGTGGAGAGGGGAGAGAAAAAATAAGGGGGGAAATTTACTGGGCATGAGGATGAAAAATTCATAGCCAGCTTTGCCAGGAGCAGACAGACCCCCCATCAGGAAGTGATTCAGTGTTTGGCTGCAGATACAGTATGTGGGTCAGGAGTGGAGGAGATATCGCTGGATGATGGATAAGAAGCAGCTTTCAGAAGACAAAGAGGAAGCCTGTACCTGCTGTGTGAAAACAAGAAGCATCGAAGAAAGCACTCGGAGTGGCAGGTGTGTCTGCTGGATTTGTTGAAAGAGCTGTCATTTTTATTCTTAAATGGCTGAAGCTGCTTTTTAGCAAAAACAAGTCAATTACCCACTCCATTAAAAAAAGGACAGCAAACAATCCATTTGTATCATTTAATGCATTTATTGTGCAATTCCCGGGTTTACCATGAAGGACTGGAGTGGCTATGAGTCAGATCAAATATAGGTCAAAGTAAACTACAATAGCAAACATTAGACTGGCTTTGAGTTCATTTTCAGGTGTTTTCGGTAACCAGAGAATAAATCCTAATGACGCTGATGATCTCTGAGTGTTCGTTAAGTGCTCCTTATCGGGTCAAAATTTCACCCTGTCACTCCTGAGTAAATCAAACACAAAACGCTTCATTATTTTGCTTAATGGCTTCTTCCAGCGGCACCCACCAGCAGCAGCTTGGGTTACAGCCACAGCAATCACAACTGACCTAATGGCTGCGGCTCTGAAAAGCCACCTACTCATTGAAGATTTTGTGATCTTCTCAAATTTCCAGTTGTCGTAAGTAAGACAAATTGTTCCGAGCTTGTAGACAGAAGCCTCAGGCAGCCATTGGCATGGCACTCCGATTGTACATGGCTCAGAATTAGGACTTTAGTTTAGTTTAGTTTATTCGTTTATAATAATTTGGACAACTTCTTTTAATGAAATAGGTTGAATGCTAAAGGAAAGCATGCTTTCATCTATTGTGACAACATTTCCAGTTATTAGGGGAAAATTCTGTGTGATTTCATTCACAGAATTAATAAAATATTAATTAAAAGCTACAGCTATTTGAGCTGGGTCTTGAGTAAGTTTACCATTCAGGTTCAATTCTAACTGGTTTCTAGGCCTATGGCTGATTCCCATCACATTCTTAATCTGTTCCCAAATCAGTTTTGTGTTACCCTTTCCCTCATTAATAATTGTCATAAAAAATTGGCTTTAGCCTTTCTTATCACATTGATTCCTTGATTATGTAAAGTGAACCTATGCCAATCACCATTTAATTTAGTTTTTAAGGATCTTTTTAAGGCTGAGTCTCTTTCTTTCATCAAATTAAATATTTCAGTATTGAGCCAGGGGAGTGCATTTGCTTTTTTCTTTCCTTTTACCTTTCTAGTAAACTCCTTAACTAGATTTTGTAGCTTGGTAGAAAACATTTTGCTAACTTCTTCTATGTTTATCCCAGTAAATATATCTATCCAATTAGTCTGCTGTACTGCATTTTGAAAATTATCCATTTCATTCTTTGGATTTTTAAGTTGCTCCACGGGTTTATTAGAGTGTTGAAATCGCTTTTTTGTAAGTTTTCTCGACAGTAGAGTCAGATTATGATCAGACAGCCCAGTAATAAGATTAAATGTTTTTACTTACCTCCAAGTATAAAGCTAAATTAAAAGCAACTGAAGAAAAGGTAATCCAATATCAAGTTGTCAGGGGAACTGAAGCTATGAACATTTGAAAATGTATACCCGTCAACTTTAAAAATTATTCTAAATAATATCAAATCCAAGCAAGCAGAGAAGAAAGTGGGGATGTACAGATACCGATACTGGTATCAGGGCCGATAACGCTTTTATATACTACACATCGGTATCGGTTGAACAGATAACATGAACCGATACTTAAATTGTGGAAACTGCAATAATGTCACATAATTTTTTTTCTTCACTTGAAATTTTACTACTGCTGTCATTTGTATTCATATTTTCCTTTTTTTACTAATTCACCATCATTTGTTGTAACAAGCAGAGAAGAAAATAAAACCTGTTTTCCAGTGTATTGCATTTTTGTGTGTGCTAGAAGTATCTGCATTGGTACTCTGTATCTGAAAGTACTCAGATCCAAGTATTGGTATCGTATCGGTTTGGAAAAAGTGGTATCGTTGCATCCCTAGTGCCTTTTTCTCACAGCTCACAGTTTATGTAATTCAGTATCGTTACTGCTTGTGTCGGATCAGTACTGGTAGATCCTAACCTCCGATATCTGTATCGGAAACAAAAAAAGTGGATCGGTGCATCCCTAGAAGAGAACTACGTAAAATAATGGAACTAAAAAACGATTGCGCTTAATATTTGAACAGTTCTCAATCCACGTCTCACTGCTACATTAAGCTTCACTTTGGCCAAAATTTTGAAATTAAGGAACATTTCTCTGTGATCAGTAGTCGAAAACACTCTGAACAAGCAGTTTCCTGACCCACAATCTATCGCCTCAGCAGGACGAAATTCTGTAGCATGCACCGGTGGTTTGCACATCATGCGTTTTGGAACAACATGCTCAAAGCCTCAGTGATTTTCAACATGCTGTCAGCGCCCGGTTAGCGAAATGTATTTGTTATGGTGCCCGGTTCTGAGATGATGCTCTGATGGGAATCTTTCAAGTTAGTTACTTGTACTCCAGGCGCAAAGTTGAAAATATCTGTACATTTGCACCAAGTGGTAAGAGGTGTGAAGACTGATCAGTCAAAATGACTGAGGACCTTTAAAATAAAATAAAAACTATTTGACACACCTGTCAAATGCGTTATATTCAATTAACTGAACTGCTGATTTGCCATGAATAAAGTTAATAGCAATTAATTATTTTAAAAACTCTAACAATGTCAGTTTAACATACAAGTTCAAAAATTTACGTACACAACCACTTATATTTTCCCATTAGAATATTCCAGCTCAAATACACGTTCTTCATATCCAATAATATCCTTTTAGGTCAATTCTCAGGTCAGGGTGGCTAATTCAGAAGCTCAAGGCTAACCTGTGTTTACTTTGGACTAGAGTTATTTTTCTGTTTAAACAATGATATCTGACATTTAACCAACCAGCAATTGAATTGATATGAACTTGAATAATATTGAAGCAGTTCACATTCATTATTCAATCAAATTTCTGCTGGCAGCGAAACAGCCTTGACAATATATGCCTGACAACAGGTACTGTGCTTTTAGGTTTAAACCCTTCAACTTGATCTCTCCATGCATACTCCTTTTTTGTGGCTAAATATATCATCTTTGTCTACTTGAACACGAAACCCTTACAAAGTTGAAGATTTAGCAGACGTAAGGGGGAGGCTGAAAATGGTGGTCCAATTTGAAGTTATTCATTGTGAAACTGGAGCATGATCATTGCAAAATCCTAACAGCAACTTTGCCATCACTGACTGCCTTCTTATGCTTCATTTTTATTATCCCATAGCTGGCGTTACACGGTCAGATGCTTTTTGTCAGAGGGTGGGTGCAAATGCTTTTACTAATGTAGCTTTAATTTCTAAAAAATTTTCTGAAATCATTTTGGAAAATGTCTACCTTCTTGAGAATATCTTCAAAGAATCCTGACAAACATGGAAATCTAGCAGCAGACAGCCATGTACAGACACATAAATACTGATTTCAGAAATAGACATTGCTTGCTTCACCCATTGGGCTCCACATTTTGCTTGGCTGACAGCTGGGGGACATTTTGGTGTAACCTTACACACACACAGACACACACACAAAATATAAAAATAGAAAGAGTATGACAAGGATTTAAAAGTATTCTTTGTTCAGTATGTGGAACTGCTGGATTGGCATTAATTAACAAAACAAAGACAACTCCTTGGACTTTAAAACACTTTTAGTATGCAGGACTGTCTTGAACATTTGGTCGTTCCATAACTTCCTCTTTTGAAGTCAAAAAAGGGTGAAAAAAAACTGTGTGTTAATAACTATGTGACTTTATATGAAGTGCACAGAATATAAGAGCAACACTTTGCATTTCCAGTCATTGGAGAGGATCTGTACTCACGGCAGTCTTGCTCGTCCGAGTCGTCTTCGCAGTCATTGTCCCCATCACAAACCCAAGAGCGACGGATACATTTCCCGTTGTCACAGTGAAAGTCCAGCGGTGAGCAGGTAGGAAGCACTGCAAGCACAAAAGCACAGACAAGACTTTTAGCAACATTCAATCAAACAACCCTGGTGAAAAAGCATAGAGAAGCTGTCAACTACTGTACACAACACATTAGAAATTAAAGTAGAGTTGTAATTTTAGGGTTACAGTGTCTTGCCACTGAGGTGATACGCTGAAAGGTAACATTATTTACCCTTAACTGTAGGTGCTTATTTGTACCCCTATAGTAAAAGTACCTTTTATCAGCGCTACCTTGACAGCCAATCATTATTGACTTGGTCTAAAGTAACCAATCATCTGCAACAAACGCTTTACTAAAACAAAATGCATACAAAACTTCATGTGGGATTATTGTTCAATATCATTTTCTTTGTAGAGTAAAACAAACTCATTTTAACAGGAAAGCAGTCAGCGGCAGAAACCAGTCGGTCAGGAGCCGTATTTGGCCACTGGCTGCCCGGGTTGGTGTCAAAGTTTGACACCAACAGTCAGAATGCAGAAGGGTTTGTCACGTCCGAGCTCAGCTCTTTCAGAACTGAAGTCTGAACTGGGCCCAGGAGATCTTCACCTCTTCCTTTTCTTGTGAGTAGCGGCTCAGCGCATTCCTCCTTAACTTCGTATCCGCTCCAACTGCAGCTAAACGCTATCTAAGCTGATCCGGAATGACTGGGCCTTTTGTCATTTGCAGACAGAGCTAATTAAATTACAGGCCAGAGAAACAGGGAAGGGAGGAGGAGAGGAGCTCCATCCCCCCTCCCCTCCCCCCTTTACAGTATACTCTCAACTTGGCCTGTCAATAGCCCATATGAAATATTGACCAAGCCATGCAGACTTTATGAAAAATGTATGATGTCATGCAGACAGTTAACCAGTGAGGCAGACAGGCGGGCTGAATTAACTGTGAGGGTAGGGGTGTGTGTGTCTGTGTGTGTGTGTGTGTTCGGCTGTGGCTCCAGTTTTCAGGAACAGTAAAGCCCCTCTGACCCACAAAACCCTGAATGGATATGACATCAGCACAAGAGAACCGAATGAATTTGATGTAACCAAAGAAGTTCCGTCTGGGGGTTTCTCTTTTATTTTCTTTGTTAAAGATGTGTGTCTAATGGCCATACTGTCACTTTGGCAAAGCAAGCACAAATAATTATTTCTGAAGCATTATATCCTTAATAATACAGTATTTTCATTTTACTTCCAGGCAGTTTGAGGATTATTTTCATCACTGAACCTCAGCCATTACAAATCTGAAATATGTTCTCTACAAGGACAGTCTTATTCAGCTATAAACTCTCTGGGTTGGTGGTTGGCCTCGCTCAGTGAAAGACTCAAGTATTCCAAGAGTTGATGATTCGGTGAATCCTATTCATAGTGTTGAAATATATCAAACAGGTTCTAAGGCGATAGTTTAGACGGTTCTTTAAATGTAGTTAGATTGAAGAATTATCTGAATTTCATGTTACATTAAATAGACTACGCCGGTGTCATCTTCTGCCTTTGATCTGGCAGATTTTATTTTTTCAGACTAAGGTTGTTTGTTTGTTTAGGATGATAGTTTTGCATCAACATGAACATTAGTCAGCTACCTGCACAATGTAGGATACTGATTTCTCATAACCTCTTAACAGAACCCTACATCGAAAATTATTACATCTTTTAGTAGCAGTACAGCTGATTGATAGACCTCAACACCTATGATATAAACTGTCAGCCCTTGCATTAAGTGGCGATTAAGAGATTTATAATGCAAGTCATTTTTCTCCTACTTCATTTAGGCTTTTTTTTTAGCTAAAGAGTAACTCACCCCCCTACCAGAGTATAACCCCACCCCCATTTCTTTTTGAAAAACAGCTCAAAAGGAGGAGTTGCCTGGCGGAGCAGGGAAGAAGCGGGGGGATGAAGGCCTGGGCGTGGTCTGAGTTGTGACTGACATGTTGCAGCCGCGCAGAGTCAAACACGGCCAGAAAGGTGGAGATAGCCGTAGTGACGTGGGCTCCATTGCCTCAGAGGGTTAGAATCTGGAGGTTGAGGATTTTTCTCCACTTCCTTCACTAGAGGGAACAAAGTAAAGGGATATATATGTTCTGTGGAGGAGGGGAGCGGCCCTGAGCAATATCGTCTACAGCCGTTGTCTCGATCTCTGCCCAGTGCAGCAGCAGATGCCGAGCCTGTAGCGGCACTGCAGCATAGAATGAGCGGCATCTGTGAGTTGTACATTGTTGTTGGCCAAATCTAATGCTAAATATAGATTAGCTCTAGTGATTTTGTGTGACTCTGCCTCGATAGGAGCACCTGTGACCACTATACATCATTGTCTGCAACAGAAAGTGTGTGTTGCAGAGAGATGCCCAAGGAATAAAGTATCCAAGCATGATGAGAAAAATCATTCAGGAATGTGCAAAAAGAAAAACTTATTACACCATCACAATTATTGCTTTAAAAATGAATTCTTAGCCCAGATTTTATTTTCCATTTACTAATATCAGTTACTCCCTTTCTAATAAGTAATGAACAAATGTCAGCAAGTAGGGTAACCACCTGCATAACGGAGCACCCAGGTTTTGAGCCAACTGTGATGCAGGCAGTTCATGGCACTTTGCTACTGAGGAGTGGCCGAGACTGCATGTGTTATATACCCCACCACGGTCTGACTGCTTTCGTCAGTAATCAAAGCCTATGTCAGAAACCCGAGCTGAGCCGTTAGCAATGCAGGATTCCAATTCTAGTGAATTCCAGTGCAAGAGTAATTTTTTAACCAGCTGGGGGCACTAAACTAATGGTTTTTGGCACAAAACTAGTATTTTCAATTAAATGCTTTAAAATACATAAAATAATGACCTGACATGTAGACAGTACTATTATACACTCATTTATACAGTTTATCAACAAAACAAACGCTAATTTTTGGGTGAGTTGCACTTTAAATAGAAACCAGACAAGGGTAGGGAACATGCTTTGAAGCATAACTGGGCAGAATCATGCAAACCTTTCATTTTCTGATGGATATTGATGGAAAACGTGGCTGCTGCATTGTGAGACATGGTGTTACACTCTCCCCCAAAAACTAAGCTTTAACCAGATTTCTATGGCACGTTTGTCGAGCAACAAAGGGCAGTCTTTGCTTACAAAGTAACTTTTTTCTTCAATGTGTGTAACTAGACAGTCAAGTGCAATTAAACCACATATGAGGAAACTAAAACAACTCAGCGATACCAGCACAGGCCTGATGAGTGACATTTTCGGGAGGCTGAGGAAAAAGCTGAAGCTCACATTAATATATTGGAGAAGTGGTTTGATAGTTTGCACTTTGCATTCAACTTTAATTAAACATATGTAGGCATAGGTCAGCCTATAAAGTGATGCACGGAGCACAAGTAAAAGGATTCCAAGCTTTCCTCTTGTATTCAGCCACCATCAAGCTTACTAAAGAAAATATGGATTATGTATTTGATGAGGCAAGCCAGGCGAAAAAATGGATTTCGACTCTGGAGAAAAGAAAAAAAAAAACGTCTCATCAGCGAAACGTCAGGGGTAAGACGATTGCACATGGCAAAGTGTCTGGTGTGTCTGTTTTTGAGCATCCGCAATTGATGTTATTGGAATTAAACACAGATAAATGCATAAAATGGGGGAGAGTAGAGTTGCTTCCTCCATGACGAATTCTGTTTGGTTTTATAAAGTGGAGGGGGAGTGAAGGAGGGTGTGGGCGGTTGGATGGGTGGGTGGTCACCAGTGCATCGGATTCTTGTCTTATATTGGAGTGTCTTGCATATATTAGTCTTGAAAATGTTTTTGTATCTAGTTTATGAATCTCTCAGGGAAATTTAGCTGTGGAAAATGATTATTTAGGAGAACATAGAATGCACAAGTTGGATATAGATATAGATCCTGAGAGTCACCTACAGAGGAATATGAGTAACTCTTGCAAGTATTACACTGAAGATGAATTTAATTCAAGAGATGGTGTATCTTTTTTAATTCATTTTAACATCAGAAGCCGATATTATAATTTCAGCATGATTACTTGAGTTCACTTACCTGTTAATGAAATATAATTGTGCTTTCTGAAACCTGTCTTAGTGAGGAGAAAGGTGTAGATTTTGACATTTGTGGGGAAAATTTGTGCTACACAAACAGCCCAGGAAAGTGAGGGGGAAGGCATTGTATAGGTATAGGAAGCTCAAATGCAAAATGATCGGATCAATGACCAGTGCAACTGACGGATTATTGGAAAGTGTGGTGGTTGAAATTGAAATGCAGAATGGCAGAAATGTGATTACTGCTGTGTATATATGACACAAGACTCAAATGTAGATGTCTTTCAGGGTCGTATTGAAAGATTACTTGACACACAGAGTGTATTTTATTGTTATGTTCTTTTCCTTTTTGTTGACGAACTGAAAATAATGCGCGTACTTCCACGATGCAGAAGCTGTACTCTCTTTCATCCTGCCAGGCGCTCGAAAACACTCACACAGGGTCAGGAGAAAGGCACAGACATATCACAGCGTATCGGCTGTTTCTTTTATTTTATTTTTACTTTCCATTGAGAGAAAATCTTTAAAAAATTAAGTTATGATTGTTTAATGCATGAAACGTACCCGTTAAGTTACATATTTGACGGAAAAAGTAACGAGAGCACGCTAACTGGTTACAAAGTCATGTGTTACTACTCGGTTTTATTAAAACACTATTTCAAAAGCTCAAAGTAATAACTTTCATAGTTGCTGGGAGTGTTTCCCAAAGATGCTTGAAGTACTCCAAAAGAAGTAACATTTTATGATTTATTTCGCTCCCTAGACCTTCTGGGAAGATAGCGAGAGCATTCTCTAAGCCTGGCAGTGAAGTCAGAACACTTGCGCTCACCTCTGGATAAACTGAGGCCGCTCACGATATTTTGGACGGATGTCTGACCAGACGTCTGCAATGTGACACCCTTAGCAAAGAAACCCAGCTAATTGCTCCTACTTAACATTTCAATAAATAATTCAGTTTATCTGCTGAAGGAGAGTGTTGTGTTTATGTGCACGGGCAGACACAGCTAGTTCTGCAAATACACATACAAAAACGCTGCACCCTCCGAATGATCTAGAGCAGGACTGACTGCTTAAGCACAAAGATTGAGGGATAAAGAGATGCGAAGGAAATAAATATTTCTCTACTTCAGACACACAAAGCATTCGGCCTGTTCCTGATATCAGGTGGATCAGCAAGAAGGAAGCTGGGCAGGCCAAAGATGTCTCTGGGCGCTTTGATCTCCTTTAGGGCAGATTCTGGTCTGCTCAGCGCTGCTCTTTTCACCAACGCTGCATTCCTTCACTTCTGAGACACACACATAAATCTCACTCACACGAGCCACCCAAACACCAACCGTATCCTCCGTGTGCTGCCCAGTACACCCAGCAACCCCCCCTTTTTTTTATACTCTTACACACTCCACCTGTCTTGTTTGTTTATTTACCGAATGTCCCCACATATTCAGAGCCCGCTGACTAACATTTTAATGTTAGTCAGCTTCAATTAAAGCATTAACATCACACCATCATGATGCCTCAGCAAACCTGCACAGCAGCTGTACAAACAGAGCTCTGTTCCATTTCCTGCCCCTGTGATTCCCAGTTAATCAGACAGCGTTATCAGAGTTCTTGTAAGATCACACCAGCTTTAAAAGCGGTTGTCTTAGTTCATTCACCGTTTCCAATGACACTCTAAATGATGCGGTAACACAAGCATACAAAATGTTTTTCTTGTCACACTCTGTGGCCTTTCCAAAAACACTTCCTGTGAACAATTTTCCCCTGAGAGCTGCTGGGTTCACATGTGATGGAACACACACACACAAACCAACGCACAGCCCAGAAACACACTGACCTTCAGCAACGGGCTTTTCTCATCTGAGCAACAGAATTCCCACATGCATTCCGTGGCATTTCCCACAGAAACAGACGCAGACACCTGCAAGTCCCATCATCAAAAGTCTCTTATCTGATGCACCCTCTGCGCACGCAGCGAAGAGGCCAGACAGGCCTTACTGGAAAAGCCTGGAATTTACTTGGTGGAAATGCAAATTTTTCAAGCAGGAAGAACTAACTATGACTGTCACCATGGAATTATCCAGAAATAGATGTATACAGTTTGTCCAAAATAGTTACTTGGTTTTCTTTTCATAAGTGAGAGGGGTTGAACAGGTGAGGTCATCAGTCACTGTAGACAATCTGCTTCAAAGTGCCATGGGCTGCGCATCCTAAAACAGTACTCAGATACTTTGGTTGTAACTAGATATTAACTTCTGTGGTAGTGCAGAGATTTCCAATCTGCGTACCAGTGTGGTATATTTGCTGTATGAACTATTAAAATACTACATTCCTACATATCAGTGCAGAAATTTAGCAAAGTTTCTTTTTTTTTATCATAATGGGGTTAGTATGGCTTAGGAGGTAAGAGCTCTTCCTGGAACCGGAAGGTTGCCGGTTCAAACCCCAGCTCCATCCACCTCGGTCGTTGAGTACTTGGGCAAGACATTTCACCCTCCTTGCCTACTGGTGGTGGTCAGAGGGCCTGGCAGCGCCAGTTTTCAGCAGCTGTGGCTACAATGTAGCTTACCATCACCAGTGTTTGAATGTGTGCATGAACAAGTGATGTTGTGTGAAGCGTTTTGGGGTAAATAAAGCGCTATACATGTAAAAGTCACTTACCATTATCGTAATAATAGTTATTGTTGCTTGCCTGCTGGAAGATTTTTCCCATAGCAAAAATCTTAAAAAAGATTAAACTATTCTGGACTTGCACTGCCTCCTGCAATCTCTGATAAATCACTTTGTTTAAACCATTACTACGGTCTTCATTTTTACCAACCCCAGTTATTACAGGAAACTCAGAATCCCTAGAAACAGTCAATTTTATTTGGTTCGATTCACAGATTTATTTATTTATTTATATTTTTTTGGGGGGGGGGTTCAATACAGTGATCAAATAAATATACTGCAACCAGAAAGGAACTATTATTGGTTTTAATTATGTTAACATTTTCAGGTACATTGTTATATGAGCTTTAAGTTCTTCATTAGTCACTTTCAAAAGGAGCCGATTTAGATTTCGGTCAGTTTCCAGTTATCTTGATGGCAGTCTGGATAAGGACGCACATCTCCGATGCACATATGCTTGTGTGTGTCAGTCTTAAGGAAGATGAATGTGCTCATCTTTAAGTGGCCTTGAACAGTCGAGTTAATGGCCTTGCCTTTACTACAGAGCAGTTGAATCAAGTGGCTCTAATGGGACCAATATATCTGTCTAGGTGTCGTTTAACACACTGGCTGGGAGGATGGAAAGATGGACAGATCTGAGATGGTGAGAGATTTAAAAAAAAAAAAGATTCGACTTCAGGGGATAAAAAGGGATCTTGAGATATAAAAAGTGATAAGTGTTCGCAGTGTTGGAGGATTAAACTTTATGGAGGCTTTCAGTTAGAAATGGTTCTTACTGTCATGTTACAAGTTACAGAAAAGTAATTACATGCACTTTTAATGATACAAGTAAAGGTTTATATATAGTTATATACAAAAAACAAAACAATAAATGTGAAAATATTTATGGATTAAGCTGAAGTTCAGTTTTCTTCCCTTTTTAAAGTATCTCTCTTATTTCACCTCAAACTAATCCCTACATTCCCTTCCAGTTTTTTTCCACACTCCCTTCTTATTTCACTCTCATAGCTGATCCAGACAGAGGTGGCTTATCTGATCCTGAGCAGCGCTGGTCAGTAGCCAGCACATATTTCGCTCTGTCAGAGTAAAGGGGTTGTGCCTGGAGAGTTTTTCTTGGCGCTGTGTCCAGCGGCAGCTTTGTGACAGACTCACTTCATGGGCTTTCACATCGACAATAGGCAGACATTTTTCTCTGCCTCAGCTATTACTCCACTGTCATTGATATTGAATAATACCAGTGTAATTACATTAGGCAGTTGTTGGAAAGATAAATATTTAACAAATGTGAATGATATCCTTTGGTCTAAAACATGAGATGGCTAAAACATACGAAAAAGTAAGATTATTTCTGCAAAAACAATGGTATCACATTTAAAGGTTGAATATGGAATATTTTTCTTAAAAGCTATCTCTTTAAAAAAGTAATACTATAACGGTGAGTTTAGAGGTGTGCAGAATGAAAGTGCACCCTTTTATTAAAAGATATAACTTTTTCCAACCGCCGCGCTGTTTATATTTACGTCTTCCAGCCAACAGCAGCGCGCCATTGCCGGTTGCCAAATGCTATTGTAAACAACTGCCTGGAGCAACAAGGCAAACTGTAGAAAATGGAGCACTCTGTTAGTTTAGCCGCTGTGTTTAAAGCCCCAGAGATTTCATTATCTTTCTCAAAAGAGGAGTGAAATAATAATATCTAAAACCAGAGTTAGTTTAAGTGAAGCCTACAGCAGACAGACACAAATTACAAACTTTAATGGCATCAGAACGTACGCGGAAATGGAAAGTTTTTCATGGAGAAAGGTAAGAAAGCTTGCTAACAGCTAAAGTTAGCTGTCGATAAAACAGCTTTGCAATACATAGGTCTCAGACCATACACCTCAGTCAAATACACACGCTGTGAAATCTGTCGGATATATGTAAATTCTAAAGTATAAATTATGACTTTTACAGAGGACGTCACCCAGAGGAGTGGAGGATACCACTCAGCTACCGAAATAAGATGCAGAAAGGACAGGTACCAAAACTTACTGTTGCCTTTGACCCATATTTTGTAATAATTATTTTTTGTTTAGTATTTTAAACATCTGTACAAAATAGTCCTTACCCTGTAAGATTCGCCACTGGACATGATGCTGGCTCGTTACAGTGTTAACTAGAGCTGTGTTGAAATAATCGAAAAATCGATTCTGAATCGATTCTTATAGAAATCGAATCGATTCACAAGTTCAAAAATCGATTTTATTTTTTAGTATAGTTTGCCCTTTTTAAAGTTAAATGGAAAGGAACAGTCCAGACAGCCATTTTAAGTTTTGTGTCTGACAAAGTTAATACAGTTTTCCACGGTGAACTGTTACTCACCCAGTGTTAAGTTATTGCATTTCTGGCATATAATTAAGATAACGGTAAAAAAAAAAAAAAAAGCTTTTAATAGCACTGAGCGATATCAATATTGAATTAGATCAGATTGAATTGAATCGATTCTTAAATTTTGAATCGATACCCAGCCCTAGTGTTAACACCGGCGACAGAACTGGCATCCATACGGCTTTTTGTTATTCCAACTACAACCTCAGTAGCCTGATGTAGCCATACTCATTTCTAATCAGAATGCGAGTCTGATACTGCTTCATTGGGCTGTGATTATGGGGCGTGATTTAACCAAACCAGGAAAAAAATGCTTCTGCACTTAATTGGGTAGACCTATAACCAATCAGAGCAACAGAAGTGTGTGACGTTGTTCGGGCATAATTGCTCCTCAACGGAGGAATGCCAGACTGAACTTCCAGGCCATGCTGTGGGCAGGACTAAGTTCGGCTGGCACCCAGGCTAAACCTCAGCACACTAGATGTCGCCCTGGCTTCCATGTTCCATATTCAAACTTTAAGCACAATTCCTAGAATGCACCATATGGCCAAAAAGTTACTCTCTCTTAAAATGGGTCTTTCCATGCTGTAATATGCATATTTAAAAATGGACCAAGCATCTGGTTATTTTGATGGGACCACGTCTGATAGCAGTTGTGCGTGTGATTATATAGTGCCGCTTTAACTCCTTATACGCCCTCGTGGGGATTAGAAAATGTAGTTGATTACATCTTTAGGTGATGATCTGAGATAATAGGATTTATGCATTGAAGTAAACAGAAAAGAAAAACGGAACTAATCTAGATTGGTTGAGGCTAATAAAGTTCTTGGAGTTGACATGTGGGACTGGGTCCAAAAGTCCAAAGCTTACAAGTGTCACAATCTATGCATAGAAATTGGGAGATGACCTTGCAGGGAGTGTGAGGTCTCTTTAGTGTCAAATGCTAGGAATCCTAAATCATAAAGACCAGAAAACCATTGTGTTTTGTGATTCTGACTAAGGGTTCCAAACGGACAGAGGTTCGCTTCGCTTCAGGTCTGAATACAAACAGTCTCGATCTGAACCAACTCCACAATACATGCACCTTTTTGTCATATCATTCATATTCTTTAACCCATGCGTTTGACTCACAGCACCACAAATCAATATCCCGTATGCTGTAGTGAATGTTGTTAAATCCTTGCATCTTCTGTTTAATCATGCTGCTGCCGTCATATCGGGGGTCAGAGCGCACAGAACGCATCCTCTCCTTCTGTTTACTGCACGCATTCACTCTTCAAATTTTTCAAACAGAGCGTCACGAAACTTGCATTGTATGAGCTGCTCAGACACACAATGGTCGGGAGATCATGACACAGACAAGACAGTTTTCTCAGAATAAACAACAGCAGAGCGGCAGGTAAACAGGACATTAGCTTCAGTCTGAAGACTCCCACACTTAGCTCTCATCGCTCATTCATTGTCCCAACCTTGCCTCTGATCGTAACCACTCATCAGTTCAACAAACCGCGCCACCACACATCTTGAAAACTCCAATCCAGTCCGCCTGCTCCATCTCTCAGACTTCATTGTTCCGCAGCTCTCGCTATTAGCCCCAGGGCTAACTCCTCCAGCAGCTCTGTTGCAATTCTTCTCGGGTCTCATCCACAGCTCAGCTCCATAGCTCGGCCCAGTGCTCGTTCAGCTCCCAGCCTTGACAACACCTGATCAACTTGCTCCGGCTGTCCTCCACGTCAGGAACGCCGAAACATCTCTTCGCCCTCGCATCCATTCCTGCAGCTCCTTTCCCGGTCTTTGCTAGTTCCGCCCACGTCGTCTCTGTCCAATAGCAGCACAGACTGTCGCACACGTGGATGTTTACAAAATATAATCCACTTGCAAAAATGAACAGTCTGAAGATAAAAGATCCAATAAACTCAAAAGTTCTATGACAAGCAAATACTGTATCCTGACTGTAGCTATAGCAAAAAGTTAAGCTTTCATATTTTATAAACTGGATTATTAACCCTCTCAATCACTTTTTAACTTTCTATTCCGTACATTTTATATCCACAAAATCATGAGCAAATAGAATCGGTATCAAAAGACTGTCTCAACCAATAATCTGTTTTCATTTCAAATGTTTGCTTATCTATTCAAGAATGCTAAAGGTAGCTTTATGTGAGCAAAACCATCCCTCAGCCAACAGGAGCTGAAAACAACTGGGTCTGGGTTAAAGTTCAGCTTTGATTGCAGACAAAAAGGACAAGTTAAGACGAGCTCGAGCAAATAATAAACAAACGTGAACTGCGGCAAACTAAAACCGATTCAACTAAAGCAAACACAGCTGTGGTTGTCTGTCTTGTTTTGAGACATCGGATGAATGAGCTGGTCGCCTTCGGAGTTCAGCAAAGCCAACATATTAATCTGTGTCATGACAGGGAACAAGTTCATTTAGTCACAACGAAAAAAAAAAAAGGGATCCACTACTGCTGAGAAAGAAAATCAACAAACCTGTTGGTGGGGTAACAACGCAGAGTCACACCTCCCTACTGTTGTGGCAATTTCTAAGTAGTGGTAGTTTAATCATATTTGTTTCTTCATAAAGGCAACATCTACATTTTTAGAAAACTAAATTTTTTATGAGGGGGAAAAAGGGCCAAGTTTGCTGCCCCTTGCAATCTACATGTTTTTTTTAGAGCATATTTGGAAACTAAAGCACATTTGCAAATGTAATTGTCTGTTTTGATGTTTTTATGACACAATATCCTCTGAAATGTGGATAAAATGTTAACCTTTAAATCCGTTTAATTAAGTGCTAAGTTATGGCGTACGTTCTTAAAGTAGTGCTATATTGCCCAGGTGGCATGGGCTGGTGGCTACATTGGGACTTGACCTGTAGGACCAACCGACTGGACTTGGACTAGGAAACCAAGGACTCAAGTGTGACTTGAGTAACTTGACCTAAAAAAAAAAAAACAACACCTCAAAACTGTACATATATAAGCCGCAGCCAAATAAGAGCCGGAGCTGTTTTAACGTGTAACTACCATATGTAATGGCAGTGGGGATTATCAGGAAAGTGATTGATGTTTGGGGAAGCTTCGATTTTATTAACATTCCAACACTGGAAAAACCTCGGCGGTCCTCTATCTCTGTGTTCAACCAAACTTCAAGAAAGACTTCAAGTTCAGGCCATCTGCTTTTATTACCTCTGAAAGCTTTTTTTTTGTCTTATTGCATTGAGGGAGTTTTTCATGCAGGTGTCCCCAACATCTCACCATCATCGCGGTCAAGGGTATGTGAAGCCATTAACACTCCATTTCCTTCTTTAAAAGACAGATCGACTGCCTTTAACCTAAAAGCGGCAGGTAGTCAAAAATCTAATACAAATGATTATTTCTTTGTTGACTAGTTTAAACCCTACTTCAATTAAGTGCAAAGAGAGAGGGGGAGATGCAACCCAAAATTCAGATGTTAATGTCTAACATATGATAGATCTTCGCAGCCTTTCAATGATTATTCAAAGTCCAGGAACAAGACCAGGTTTTTTCTAAGAGGATATTAAAGGATGGCAAATTGTTCACTTTACAACTGCTCTTTTATTTTTTTAGACCAGATCTGAAACTTAATTAAGTAAATACCATATTAGTAAAGGTGAAAAAACCTGTGCAAGATGAAGAGCCCCTGGTTATCGTTTTGTCTGTCACTTATGCCTAGTCCACACATAGCCGGTTATCTCACAAAATGTAAATATTTTTCTACGGTTTGGCCTGTCACCCACACGTAAACGATATTCGGCACCAAAAACAAAATCTTTTTAAAAACAACGGACAAAGTGGAGTTTTCTCCTTTTTCAGTATCTGCGCGTGGACGGATGAAAATAGAGTTTTAAATGCCGTAACTAAACTGTCCACGTCAAAAATGCTCCAACATCACTTGTGTGACCTGTGTTTACACTCAGAAACAGCATTTATGCCCTCAGAGGTGTGTTGGTATCATTACTTGTCAAAGCGCGTTTTGTTTGTTTAACAAGGTCAGTTACTGCTGTGTGCTGAAGTTAGAGAATAGATAGTTACTCTGAGTGGATAGGATTTAGGACAACTACTGCCCCCTACAAGTTTGCAATGTCTATGAAAGTGCTGAAAAACGCATTTATCCGGTTATGTGTGGATGGAGATTTTTTTTCTAAAGGAGCGGAGGAAAATCTTCAGTTTTAAATAAACACGGTTACGTGTGGACATGGCCTCTGTCTGTCCTCCATCAAGCTCATGTGTCCTCTTCTATGTGAAGAAGGATGCTCAAGCTAATTTGGTAAGAAGGAAGTAAATATTTGGGAAGGAGGTGGAGAAAGGCACCGAGTAACCTTTAGATAGGGAACAGAGGGGGGAGGATTATGCTAATGTGTCCAAACAACCATGTCAAAGCTTGCACCAAAAAGAGACAAAATAGAAGAAATGACCCAAAAAAGGAAGAAATTCAAGCACATAGTGTGAAATAAATGAGAAAGTCTTAGGGAAGAAGAAAAGTGAGTTTGTTGTGCAGGTTTCCTGTGGTCAGAGGGCAAAGAAGAGAGAGATGCAAGGGCAAAGGGAGGAAAAGATGAAGCAACACATGGCGACGGAGCCAATGGGGTCCTAATCTTCTCGGCTCCTGCTTTTAGACCAGCAGGGATCCGGTGGTCCCAACTGCTTTCTGATTGGCTGCCACTGTGCGGCATGACAGATTAAAGGACAGAGGGGGTACTTCTTTTCTGGTGGTTCACATTGGGGTGTGAACCTGAGAATCCATTTTAAATTTGAAAATTTGCTAAAACACAGTGTTGGTCATTTTGTATAGTTTTTCCTCACGCTGAATTATTTTTAAATCAGATAATAGTTTAAAAGTTAGGCTTAAGACTCATTTACAATCTAGAATAAGGTCTACATGCAATTCAGAAGCCTTACTTCTTCCTTACAGAGAAAAATATAAATAAAACAATCACCGGTAGTTGGATTTCCCTTACTTGTTTATGTGGTAACATACTATGGTGCATGATGTTACAATTAGCAGTCAGGGTTAAATAATACTATAAAAACCAAAATAACAGTGAGACAAACAAATCCAGCTGCTTTACACATATGTTAGAATAAAAAATATTAGATTTATCCAGTTTTTGGTCAGATTCAGAAGTTTCACATTTTATTTCAGCTCTCTGGTTGAAAATCTTTGTAAAAAACATTATCTCTCTTTAAAGGTTTCTACTGTTTTAAGGTGATTCCTTATTAAAATTAAAACTTATTTTCTGATATACATTGTTTATGTTTTAACCTGCATTTATAATAAGGTTTGATATGCAGAGTGACAATGCTTTGAGCAAAACTTTAAAAAAAAATGTTGATATCAGAAAAAAACTAAAAAAGTGCTGCTATACATGGCAGGGATTTAAAAAACGTTAATATTATCAATATCAAGTCCTTAAAATTGTGGAAAATATTGGAATAATTTCTATTTCGAAATTGTATAAAGATGCCACACAACTGAAAAAGAAAAAGGATAAAATGGCTTCCACAATGATCTTTAATGCTAAATTAATTCCTGTAGGCAAAACAAAGTATTTGAATACCTGTTATAGAGCTCCTGAGGTCACGTGACTCTCAGAGCATACGCGCGATGATGGCAGGCATGAATGTAATCAAAATGAATGTCGCTAGCTATGATTTTACTCCGCCGGAGTTGACTTCCCATTTTAAAACCGAAGATTGTATTTTATATACTGGGAAATTAAAAAGATTAAACATCTCCGACCCTTATCAGGCCTCTGGGATAATTTGTAAAACTTCAGAAGCTGTCGGAGCAGACTTTTTACCGGACCTGAGATACCCCGACATACTATTTCCTGATCAACTCTCCTACTCAAGAGCATTGCTTAAAGCATAGAAAAGTCTGGAGGGATATAAATGGAGACAACCGTGGTTTGTTATAAAGATCCAGATCTGGAATCTTCCTGCAAAGGATTGAGAGACAGGAGGGTAAGTAGAAACTTGTCCTGATTGTAGTTACCATGAGAAACGGGCAGCTAGGTTATGTCTTTGTGCTTTTTACATGTGTCAATATAGGACTATTAATCAATCACTGCCTCAAAAAAATAAATTACATCCAACGGTGCTTCAGCTTCAAGTCGCGCCATAACAACC
The DNA here is from genome assembly GCA_028564705.1 of Apricaphanius iberus. Classification (NCBI taxonomy): domain Eukaryota; kingdom Metazoa; phylum Chordata; class Actinopteri; order Cyprinodontiformes; family Aphaniidae; genus Apricaphanius; species Apricaphanius iberus. Next base: position 2,294,752 of record JAPXFQ010002778.1, read on the forward strand.
AATCAGCTGAGGGGTGTCAGTGATGCCGTGACTGACTGAATGGAGTCACAGCATCAGCAGGACATCTGACAACTGATCGCCCCAAACTACATGACACCACCTGTTTTTTATACAGAGACAGGAATAAAAAAAAAAAAACATTATAAGAGGTTAAACTATTTAGACAGGAATGCTCTTAAGAGGTTTGTGGGGGGCTCTTAAAAGAGTCATTGTGGCCGCAAAACTGCTTCCTCACCCGGACACCCAGGTCTAATGTCTCCATGAAAGCACGTCCCGCACCGCTCACATATAAACTTTTATTATTAGCAGACAGATGGACAGCCGCTCAGCTTGGTATTTGGTGTGGCAAAGCTTGGACCTTCGCGGCACAAACTAGGCGAGAAGCCGGGGTATTTATTTATCCCTCCGCCGCTGCTCGACTGGGTCTACCCCCCAACATTTAATGTGGTCAGCTCATAGACCAGAGTCCACAGGGAGCTCCTGGAGGGTCGGGGGAAGGAGGAGGCCGTCAGAGCGGTCCCGGCCAGGATACTTCCACATTTTCGGTTCACGCGTGTGAAAATGGCATATTTTAAAGCGCGGCCAGTTTGCTTTGGGCAAGCTTCAAGGTACAAATGTTATGGCGATCAGCTAGGGGCGTGTCACACTTTTTGATCGCGTCTATCGTGTTTGGTGTGTGGACACCGTTAGTCTGTTCCTCGTGTGAGCACAAGACATGTAAACAGCAGCATGCAGATATCACATTGATTGTTATGATTCTGCAAAGTTTTACATGATATTTACTAGTTGCTATGTGAGCAACAAAACAGAAAAATCCACGGCAAGATAACTTTAGGAAGTCCACCAAGAATCTTAATAAAAGTATGTCAAAAAAATACTATATAAATTTGAGGCTTCGTTGGTTTATGTACCTGATATGAGTGGTCGCCACATAAGCGGAAACTTTTGCTCACAGGGGTCCCGCAGCGTCATTTTTGCCTGATCGCTAGTGCATTTTAATGCACTGATCCATCATTGTCAACGTTCTGGATCCTTGGAAATCTTTTAGAACGCTGTTCCCTTATCTTGTCCGCATCTGTTATGGCATCCTGGGGCACAACAGGTATCCACCATATATACCGCTTTAAGTTTGGGTTAGCTGCATAAAACTAAAATAACTGCGGGAGACCGCCTGCCAACACACTCAGTACAGACCAGAAGTTTGGACACACCATCTCATTCAGTGTGTTTCTTTCTTGGCTATTGACATTGTAGATTCTCACTGAAGGCATCAAAACTATGAATGAACAAATATGGAATTATGTAGTACTTTTACAAAAAAGTGTGAAATAACCTGGCCTCCAAAGTCACCGGACCTGAACCCAATGGAGATGATTTGGGGTGAGCTGAACCGCAGAGTGGAGGCAAAAGGTCCAACAAGTACTAAGCATCTCTGGGAACTCCTTTAAGACTGTTGGAAAACCATTTCTGGTGACTAGAAGCTGAAGAGAATGCAAAGCAGTAATCAGAGCAAAGGGTGGCTACTTTGAGGAATCTAAAATATAACACATGTATTCAGTTATTTCACCCTTTTTGTTTAAGTACATACAGTAAATCCATACATTATGTGTTCATTCATAGTTTTGATGCCCTTAATTGAGAATCTAAAATGTAGTCAAGAAAATAAAGGAAACTCATTGAATGAGAAGGTGTGTCTGAACTTTTGGTCTGTACTATATATATGAAATAATCAGAGAACTGGGGGCATTGAACCCCAAACTGGAGGACTGGCTTCAGGATGAGAATGGATGATAAACCGCCCACTAAAGCCTACATGGGAGTTTATTTATATAAAGTCCGATTGTTGTCAATGTTAAGATGATTTTAAAGAACACTACAGCCAAGACCTTTGCCATGTTCCCATTTTTGCAGCGTTTTAAAAAACAAAAAATAAAAGTTCCAAGTACAGCGTTCTAAGAAAATATTTTGATTCAATTTTAATAAAAATTTAACAGCTAAGAGGTGAAAATTTGTCAGCTTTCAAAGCATTTACAATATCGTGTGCAAGCTACAGTAAGTCATTGATTCAAACAGTTTTCTATTCATAAGGTAGACCAAGCACTACCTGGAGTCCAGAAACGCAGCTAAAGCCAAGTACAAGTGTAGAAAATATCCCAAAATCTCTGTTAGGTTTTTATGTGACTTCAATAGACACTTATTTCCCAAAGCTCACAGACGTCTGCGAGCTGACAGAAAACCAAACATCACATGTTGCTTGTGAAAATCACACAAGACAGAGAATTTCCTCTTCCGTTTCATCTCATTTCCACACAGGCACCCAGTTAAAGTCCTGCTGGGTTGAAAGCATCCCAGGTTGTTGACGATTAAATTATTTTGCCTGGTGTGCAAATAGTTACAGGCACTAAAAGTGTAAGCAAGAATTTCAGTGTCCATGTACTCACTGAAGGCAAAAAGCATGAGAAATGAATCAAAGGATGACCTGATGGACGTGGAAAGAAAGAGAAAGTGAAACGTCAGTAAATAATATCCCTCATCTATAACGGCTGCCATGACCATATTCTCAGCATCTGTCTGGAATGAATAATTGTATCAACTTTACTTGGGAAAAAAAAAGAAGAGCTGTTCAATAAGATAAGAAAGGAGCTGCATAAATCAGCATCTGACTTCAGGCCAGATTTCAAAGAGTTTAGATGTAAAAATGAACTAGCATCAGACTGCATGTTTTTGGTGGATTTTTGTTTTCATCCAATTAAAGCCAGTTAAAGCCAACAGATAAAACTGAAATGGGAATACTGAGGAGCTGAATTTCTTTCTGATCATGTGAAAATTAGACATTTTGATTTCCTGCATGTTTAGAGAACAGCAATGACGCTTATGTGAAAAAACATTTCCAAATACCAAAAATACTAAATATAACATTAAGGCAAGCAGTGAATTTAACTTTTTTTGTAGCCCCAAACACCTTAATATTACACTCCAAGTGTCTGATGAAATGAGAAAGATACTATATCTCACTATGGGGATAGGATTGCATCAATATTTCCCTAGAAACCATTTCTGACTGTACTGAAAGCATCTGCACTCACAAATTATGTCCACCAGGGTAAGTGCTGCACTAAAGTGGACCAATGCACTACAGAATGTTGCAAACATACGTGCAGTGAGTTAAAGTTTAAAGTCCCAGCTTTGTTTAAGGCCTATTTCACAACTAATGTCATCTCAAAGCACATGACAAACAGATTTATACATAGAGCTGTATGTTCAAATACAAACCAATCATATACAAATTGTACAGAAAAATTCAAATTAAATAGATGCATTCTTCTTCGACCCCAGTTATAAAGCAACCCAATCTAAATCAGTTTATAACACCAATTGGTAAAGAGTTGTCAAAGAAAGTCCATCCAGCTAAACTAAGTCACTGACTTTACAGTAATCCCACAATCTGAGCAAGCATACGGTAACAATGGAAGGGAATGACTCAGAAACATGCTTGGTTTGAGCCGCCACCTACTGCGAATGAGTGGGTTGGATGAGAAGACGGACCATGGATACAAAAGAAAAAACACACAACATAGACACACTGGTTTTAGTGTTGTCAGGATGCAAAACATGTCAAACTCTATTTGATACTGGAAAAAACAACAATGATACTCTGTTTGATACTAAAGAGATTTAAAAACACCAATTTATTGAACGAGTAGATACAATGAATAAGATTCCTTTTATCTAGTTACCTTAATTCATAGTGCAAAAATGACATGTAAACACTTAAGTGTACACAATTTCGCTTAAACTTTTCAAGTATCAGCTGTGTTTTTAAAGGAGAGGTGGCACGTTCTTCTAAGGCAGACGGAGCAATTCTGTGGTAAAGTACAGCTATAATATTACTGTAAATTGATCCGTAAATTCAATAAATTATATATACTACCTATTTGAAATATTGCACTCGCAAAATATCTGAACTAAATGCCTTGAAATTAGCTGCATGTACTTTTAAGAGTCTCAGACATTTCCCCCCCTTTGACACTCGGCAGCTCCAACGAGCCCAGCATGTGGAGCGCGGCTGCAGGTGGGCTCCAATCTCCGAGCTGACCGCATTACGTGTTTTGCCAGGCCTCAGGCAGAGCTGGGACCGCTACAGCGGGGAATCGGGTGGGGATCAACAAACTAGTGTGTAAACTAGCAACTCGCTGCATCGGCAGCCCCAGTTTGAGGAGCCAGTCTCCCGCGTAGGTCCAAGCTTCACTCGCCAAGACACCAACTACAAAGTTGAGCGACTGTCCATCTTTCTGCGGTTAGTAAAAATTTATAATATATAAGCGCCGCGGGACATGTTGTGGTGGAGCCATTACCAGGCCGGGGTCGTGTTTACTCCTACATAGAGGCTGTCCAGGTGAGGACGATGTTCATGGCTCACTTCTTGGCGGAGGGAGGGGCCTTTTGCAGCCAATATGGTTCTTTTAAGAACCACCAAAATACCTGGTTTCATGTAGCTCGGGATGATTAGCCACAGTGTTTACAGACCCGGGTTACAAGGTGAACCAGAGTTCCCTTTATTGATCCGCCTCAGAGTTCGATTGCGCGTTCACACCTCCCCAAACAAATCTGACTTTCTGGGCAATGTGTCGGCCCCAGATGACTCTCTACTATAATGCAAGGGCATAAAATTATTTGCAGCAACATCTCAGCCAATGGCTGCCTCCAAGAAAGTGGCACAGTTGAAACAGACACAGGAGAGTAGATCTAACTTCTAGAAAGAGATACACCGCGTTGACTTTCATAAAAAGTCAGAAGTGAGCATGAAGTTTGATTAGTTAGATCAATGTTTCTTTGCTGAACCGGTAAATGCCAGTTCCAAACCATAGTTTATATTTCAGTATCAGTCCAAGCTAATGTGGCAGTAAATGCTGTTTAATCCACAATATTCACTTCTTATAGTGAGCAGAGATAAGTTGGCTAAGCAAAGGAACAACACAAGTGAAAACTCTGAAATAGGAGACACCAGTTGGGAGAATAATCGGTTGTAATGGATCTTAATGGATTTACCAGTGTGAGGTAAACAACTGATCAGACCTTTGCTATCCTATCTTCCTGCCCATGCAGATTCGCAGGGCAAATGTTGGTTTGTTATCTCAAGGAAATCACCCGAGAGTCAAAATCAAACTAAAAAAAGTGGTGATTCAAACTAAAATTTCTTGGTATGCCTGGTGAACATGGTGCAATAGAATATGATAAAGAATTGATCCATGATTCCATGAGTCCTCTTTCAACCACAAGGAGCGACAGATTGAGCAAGCAAAACTTAAAGACAGCGGGAAACATGTAGCTTGGAGAACTAACCATTACACAAGCCAGTCAACATTCATCTTCACTCCACTTCCCTGTCCCCCCTCAGAGCCCTTACCATGACTTCATACGTTAACCAGACACACACGAGCAGTGTACAGTTCTCATTCTCCTTATGGAGGTTTATGGATGTGGATCACACTGCCAAGAACATAAACATGTCTTCCTCTAATTGAGAAAAGCTTCAAAGCAAAGTCCCAGAGCTAATGCGCTGGGCCAGCCATCAAATCTAAAAAGGCCCTCCTGTATGCCATCGAGAGATCAGACAGCTTTATCTGTATAAAAATGAATTAATAGAAAATGGCAGGGCCTTGATAATTTGATGAAATATGTGAGTTATGTGTTAATTAAATTCAATCAAAGCTAAATAATCTCCGGTCCTTCAGATATGTAGCCCAGTTACAAGAGCTTTAACCGGTGAGGCGAAGAAATGCAAACACATTGATTATAATTGTGTTTTTGTAAACATGTGCATCCTTTCAGAAACCTAAATGTTTAATCAAGTGCTGCTTTTATGTTTGTCATATTTTATACCACTTAACCTAATGTTTAGGCTGGTTGATACATTTTGCTTGGATGAGGAGTCTGATGACGTCGCAGGAATGTGAAAGCAGTAGGTACAGAGGAGTTCTGCATCAGATTAAGCTTATATGCTTTTGCTCCAATAGAGAACCCTGATCTAATTATCATGTATCACATCAAATGTACTCATTGACAGCCCTACAGTTGCGAAAATCTCAGAAGACCATTCTCATATCAAAGTATGTTTGAAAAGAAAATACACAGGTTTTCCATTTACCTCTTCAGAAGTCAGAGTTCTAGTCCTATTCTTGAACCATCCCCAGTTTAAAGCCTGTTATACTTTGACCATATTCACACCAGCCTTGTTTAGTTCACTTAAAACAAACTCAAAATCATTTCCTGTCTTGTGGTGTGAATACAACCCTGCAAACAAGCGAACCTTTGAACCAGGTGAAGAGGTGGTCCCGAAGCGATACCAAACGAACCCAGTTGTGGACCAAATCAAGTGTTAAAGTGAACTAACTTTATCCACCTAACCCTTTAGTGGACGCCAGTTTTGGTGTCGCATTCATACACTGTAAAAAAGAATAGACAAGCCCAGCGTTATCTCAGGAAGAATATGTAGCCATAGAAAGTTTAAAACAATTGGGCACCAGGCATTAAAGTTGTTTTTAAACGTGTCTAAAGTCCAATGCTTTTCAATGGGGGCCTAGCGGCCAAATGGAGGTACTACAGCAATGGAGGAGCAATGGCGGCCTCCATGGTATGCGGTCACAAAGCAGAGCAGACAGCAGCCATTGGTCGCATTATCGTTTTTTGTTTTATTTTATGCATGTGCTGCATAAACATTTGAAATCCCCACTGTGACATCAATGCAGTCTGTTCAATCCCTATTCATATTTACAATGTTATGGTAATGCTACACAATCCATCTGTCCCCATGGTACACCTTATGCTGCTTCATAAAGTCTCAAGATTTCACCTGCTGCAAAATTTCTGTGTTATCAAGAGTTAAGCGCCACCTCAGTCGGGAACATTTGCCCAATTGAAATGATCAGAATACAGTATAACTCCCTTTTCCGTTTGCTTCAGTGGCAGAAAATTCCTCTGGATGTGCTTTTTTCATCATAAACTGCAGCGATCGGTCACCGCCATTCTGTGTCACAGATGGTATCCTAAGGACGCGTTAATATCACTCCAAACATCAGCGTCAAAAGTTGCAAGATTACATGTAAAGTCTGTGGTTGAGGCCGTCAGCGGCGTGACCCGACATCAACGTTGTGTAGCCAACCACGATCTGCTAGTGTTTAAAAGAACTGACAGAAAGGCCCGCCAAGGTGATTTGCAAGCTTCAGCCTAAAAATTTAAAGGTATCAAACTAGTCGCTTTGTCCTCGTTGTTTGATGCTGACTAAGCTTGCGGTGTCAATGCTGCCAACGCGCCATAAGCCTCAGTAACTTGTTATCTTGGGGATAGAGACATGGAGGGTTTTTGTGATTTTTTAGTGTACAGTTCAGTGTTATTATTGTTAACAAAAAGGAACGAAATAACGAAAACTAGAAGTAACTGTTAACTGAAATAATAATAAAAACGAGAAATTGAAACAAACTGAAACTGTAATGAGTGATCACAAAACTAACTAAAGCGAACAACATTTAATAAGAAAATGTGCTTAGTTTTCGTTTCATACAGTGCTTCATAAAATGTAGAAGAAATATTTCTTTGTCGCTCTTGCGCTGTCACCAGAAACAGATGCCATCATCATTGTTGTGCCGTTTTAGTTGCACAAATTGCCTTGATAAAAACAACAGAATGGGAAAGTTGGATACAATCCCATCGACTAGCCACCTTTCAAAGAAATAAGACGTCTTTGGATTGCAAGCAATCAGAAGAAGCGATTGAAACGATTATTAAACAGTCTGCAGCAAAAACTTCATGACACGTGAGCTTCGGCGGCTAACAAATAAGCTAACCCTGCGACTGCAAACAATAACAATGTGAGGCGGTGTTACATCGGAGTCGTTTAGCTGGTGTAGCTTGTCCGTGTATCTGCTGTGTTGGTGGACAAAAAAATTTGTTTCTGGTTGTTGGTGGTTTTTACTGGCTGTGCTGCATTATCCCAACATGTCAGTCAAGTCATCTGTGTTGCTGCGGTCTGCCTAGCGTCATGTCAGCGAAGGTTTAGATTTGGCTTTTGTTTTCTTGTGTTGCCAACCAGTGTTTTTATAGAACTATAGCGCCTGCATTAATTGTCTGGCTTTTTAATGCACAGGTGCTGTTATTGTGTGCCTTATTTCTTTTATACTTGCCTGATTTGTTAAGTTGTTAATCTGGCCCATGTCAATACAGTTAAAAAAAAACAACAATCATTTTCTGACATTTTGTTATACTTTTTTTTTTTTTTGTCTTGCCCCGGTACACAACTTATTTAACGAAAAGACTGAAACTAAAACTAATAAAAACTAAACTGAAACTTAGGATTTTCAAAAAAAATAAAATAAACTACCTAACAAATGGTAAAAACGAACTAAAACTAAATAGAATTTGAAATATTAAGCCAAAACTAAATAAAAAATAAAATTAATGAAAATTTTAAAACTATTATAACCCTGGTACAGTTACAACTCTAACACTGACTAATTTAATCAAAAATCCTGAGTGTTAGAAGGAAAAGGAACCTCCAGGTATTTAAAACTAAAAATGTTTTTTATTCTTTGTAAAACAATAAAGGGATACTTGCCAAGATGTACACCCTGGAAACACATTGGTATGGACCCATAAGTTTAAATGCTCTGCCTGAAAGGGTAAATTTATGACCACTAAGCAAAGCGCCATGCAGCCAGTGTGGTCCAGTACAAATGGGGTACATTTGAGGTTTAAGGGGAGAACATATGGCTGTAAAGTCCATTTCCTCCTCACCCACCAGCACCTCTGAGTGAGATGGAGTATGCTAACGATTACTATTCCAGATCACTATACTTAAAGTACACACCTCAACATGATTAACATTTTTAAATGGTCCTCTTAGTCCCTCATCACCCCTTTTCCAAGCCATCTTCAGTCTCTCTACAGCTATGAAATTTTACTTGGTAGAACACAAACACACACTGTCTCACAAACCACATCTTTAAACTGCACTATTTCCACATGATTTCCACATTGTAATTAGATTGCTTCATAGAGACGGCCGACCGCTGCTCCCATCCTCCCCAGTTTAACACACACATGCGCACAAACACGCAAACTCTTCCTCTGTGTTTCAAGACAGTTGAGCTTTGTCTGGAAATTGTTAAATTGGTATGAATGATAAACACATAAAAGTTCAAAAAAAAAGTCTGGATGTCATACACTACAGTACCTCGATTCAACAGAAAGACAGTCCTCTGTGCTTCCCTGTGTGTGTTAATTGTGATCGGACATATTCTCACGGTCACACAAGCTTGCCGATCGGACTTGAGGAAAACCGCTCTCTATCCTACACAAACTGGAGCTGCGCTTCTGAAAATTCTATTCTTCAATGCTTTTAAAGTAGGGATGCACCGATACTGGTATCAGCCCTGATACCATCTAATTTACATGTATCGGTATCAGTTAAAGTTAACCGATACCATGAACCGATACTCAAAATGTTGAAAATCTGCCATAAATTCACGAAAAAATATTAATTTTTCCCTTGAAATGTTATTTTTGTGGCAATTTTTTATTTGACCTCTGTTATTTTGTCTCAGAGTTTGAATTGTTTGGGACGTAGTGTGACGTTTCCACAGTCATGATGATTCAGAGAGCCATGACATCTGCTGTTGTTGGTCCATTTTGTTTTCTGAAGTCCAAAGTGAGTGCAGGTGTCTACCAGGTCATTTTAGAGCAAATCATGCTTCTCTGAAATGGGATGTAGTGCAACACTCTAAAATCCAATAAATTAGATTATATCCGAGTATTTTTTTTATGATAATGTATCCCTATAATTTAATAATATATTTTGCTACCAACATAAAATGAACTAATGTGCAATGGTTAAGCATTTTGGTCTAATAAACATTTTTCTCAGGAGTATTTTCTTGTGTCAAGTAAGGAAGACAAAAAACACAATTTATTATTCGGAAAACGTAACATGAATTTTAGTTTGCTGAAATCAGTTTTACACATGTAATGGTCTAATCTTTAACAAACTTTGACGTCCTATAGTACTCAAGTTGCAGTTAAGAAAAACCCTTACCTGAAAGCCACCAACACATGAAGGTTTGACAGCTTTGTTAAAGTAAATCAAACTTTAAAATGGAAACATTCTGATGGTTGCAGTCTCAAAAGTTCTCAAAAGTCTAGAAGATTCAAGTTTAAACGGCCATCACAAATTCCCTCAATTTTTGGGGCAATGTTGGCCTGGCATAACTTATTGAAACATGTTTCAACTTTACAGCTGTAACAATAAATGTAATACAGTACGATGGGCACAATGCTGTGAAAAAACAGCATTACTGTGAAACAGAGTGAATCCCTTTGACGCGAGGACTGCTGCTACAAGATTGACCGGAGTGCGTCCAAGCGAGTGATCGGCCGGCAACGGAGCGATAAAGCAGAGAATCGATCATACAGTACTAATGGATTAGGAAGGTCTAGGTAGATGCTCCGATATCTGTCAGCTGCTTCCATGTGTCTCATTAAATAAGTAACGTACTGTGAATCAATACGTGGAAATCTGACTCACTAAACATTCAACTGGCCAGAGATCGATAACACTTAGCATTCCCTCTGCTAAGTCCTAACAAGCTTAATATGACGGAGGAAGAGTGATGGGGAAAGAATACTAAGCCACAAACCTCTGAAAGAGGTTGAGGAAGTGCCCGACAAAAAGGCCAGCATCTGCCTGTCAGCTCAAAGAACGAGCAGCGACGGGAACAAAAAAGCCTCTTACATCAACGTTTCCCATCGATACACAGAAGAGAAAAAACAAGAGCACTGAAGATCTCCACCACTTGACAGACTGACATGCTCTGCAGAAAAATACTCCTGTCTGCCTATGCTGCCAAGACTCCCCGCCAGCCAAAATTCATCTGGTGCCAGAAGTCACTCAAACATATTTTTTTCTTCTGTTTTGGGAATACACATTTCCCCTAAGAAACAGTACCCTGCTATCCAGTCAGACATTCAGTGTTTAACATGGGTAAGATGGGATCCATATGAGGTAAATTACCATATTTCTGTGAATCTTCTATTTTTTTCCTAGCACAAGTAAGAGAAAAACTATCTACGATAGCTAAGGTTTAACCCATTTCAGAGATCCTTTTCGAACAAAAGCACACACAAAAAAACTCACTGCATCCATCCTCATCGCTGTGGTCGCCACAGTCATTGTCTCCGTCGCACTGCCATTGGGCCGGAATGCAGGTACACTCCCCGAATGCGCTGACTGCACACGTGAAGTGGTTCCTCCCACACGAACAGTCGGCACCGCCCTGAACACCTGCAAAGGGCCGGAAAGAAAGGCGGTTATAGTTCATTCGCTTAGGTCAACATTCATACAGGATTCAGCATCGCTCTTTAAATTATATAAACCATAATCATAAACAAAAACATAACAAGACAGATGCAGAAAACTTCAGACGCAGCAAAACTGAGTCTTACTGACTCTCTGCAGAGGTCAATAAAATTCTGATTTATGATTTCTGCATTTAGAAATTTCTGCAGAAAATCATCGGTTATGTTTCAGGAATTAAAGCTTTCCAGCTAAAAAAATAAAAAATCTTGGCTAGCAGACATTTCTGCAAAGGTGCGAGACCTCATCAGGCAAATGGACAGAGGAGCGACAATATTTTGCTTAAACCAATTTACCTGACAGAATGAAATCAATAACGTCAATATAAACAACTAAAATGTTTTTTTTTTTTCCCCTCATCTAGTTTGAGAGAGATATCAATAAGTAAAAAATAAATAAATAAATTAGCTTCCTGTTAGATGTTGTAGTGTATTTAGAGAGAGGTGAAAGTGTTGCTTTTCAGGGAGTCAACCTGTAAGTATTATTTGTTCAGACTTTATTCTGAATCCAGTGACAGATAAGCCTCTCCAACATAAGTATGGCAGAAAAGAGTTTAGTTTTACTGGAATTAGGGATGTAAAAACATGTGGTCAGCAGAGGTTTTGCAAAATGAATATGCTGCAATGTTTCTTGTCAAAGTCTGTCACACAACGTACAAACCTATCACCGTCCGTCACATGACAGTAAGTCTATATAAATTCTCAATGAGTCAAACAAACAGTATAAAAGCATATGCGTTTTAGTGTGCAGCATTTAGAATCAATCATAATTGATTTTATACTCCGCTTCCATGCGCGGTAAGTCTATTGTAGAATAACAGGGATTGTGTTATGCCTAATGAACACCGTCTGGTATATGGTATACCACTTTAGCATGTGCTGAAAGTAAACGGCTACCTCCAAAATCAAGCAAAGTCAAATACATGCAAAATGCATTCACCGTTCTCAAAGACTCAACCACAGTAACAAAAACAAAAAACACCACATGATCACACACATCACAGCGATGCAAGACATGAGCTGGAACAAATAAAAGTTTCCCCGTTTTGCTCTCACTTTGAAGTCCATTAATGACCATCTGTGTGTGTTTGTGAGTCAGTTAAGCTGAAATTGGCCTGCCACAACCCAAAGTTCTTGGAGCATGTAGATCTGTGTGTGTGTGTGTATGCGCGCGTGTGTGTGTGGTTCCTGGCCTCTTCACAAAGGCATCAGTCAACCCAGGAGGGCCTGGCAGGCAGAGCTCAGTAACCTTCAGATCCCTCCCACAGCACTAAATTAATGGCCTCTTTCTCTTCATTTCCCCCCCTCTCTCCTCTTTCTCCTCTTTCCACAATCCGTTCTTCACGTTTGCCCCCTTAAGTTGCCTCCCTTCTCTTCTCCACTTCCCCTTGTTTCCCGTCCCCTTGTTTCCAGCGCTTCCCACTAATAGGAGTGAAACGGGGGTGGCGTCATCCGATTCTTCCTGCCTTTAAACTTGTCTTCCTAATTTTCTACCACGGTCTGTAATTCCTCAAGTCTCTGACCCTCGGGGGGGGCGCCGTCTATATAACAGAGGACAATCAGACTGTACTTCAATCTGCAGAAAATTCTTGGTACTCGTCAGCAGAGCCCGTTTAGCTTAGACCGTAGTCTCTTAAGCTCTGTTCACTTTGTAACCTTGAGCTAATGTGCGTTTCAGTCAGATGTGTGTGGGTTTGCGTAGCGCTAAATTAGAGTCTGTGAGATGGAGCAGGAGTCTTGTCAACATGAAGCCACATCAAAGGGCTCGCATTTGTCAAACATGCTTTAAAAAGCGTAGGTCACTAGCTCTGACCAGAGCCAGAGAAACTTACAGAGACTAGCAGGAAGCCTCCAACCACACCAAGCTGCAAACTTCCATAAATTATTCTAAGCAGCGGAGATGAATCCCAGTACCCCCAGTCTGCACAGGCAGATGGGATGAATTTGGTGATATTACGGGATACCACCTGCCAGAGGGGACACTCTTTAAATATTTTTTAACAAGGAAAATTGAAGGATGAAGCAAATTCTTCCCACAACTGCGACAGAAGTTACCGTTAATGAGCCAACAGTAGTGGTAAAAAAATATCTGCCAACGAAACTACCAGATGGGTCATCAGCAGAAAAGCAACGGAGAAAAGGAGATGTGATCCAATCCAATTTGTGTGAATTCTGATCCCAATTTCAAAGTCTAAAGAACAGCCAGTACTGGCATTTTAGTAAAACAAGTAGCATTTGCTTGAAAATTCACCGTCAGCATGTATCCAGACTGTGGAAGAACCACAGTGCTGGTACTTTTGGAAACTGTTGCAATGATATTCTAATTAAGTGATTGGAGAGAAGGGTCGGACTCTCGGCTTACTGTGCTTGACTGGTACGAGTCTTGCCTAAAGAATGACGGCTATTTTATAGTCAATAGGTAACTTTTTATCAGATTTGAAAAAATAAAATAAAATAAAAAATATCACATGCTGGGTACCATAAGGTTCCACCTCGAGACCCCTTTTATTTAATATCTACATGCTCCCCCTAGCCCAGATTAAGACAAGTTATATGATTGGTTATCATAGTGGAATTTTTCTCAAATCTGATGAAGAGTTAACTTCTGAAACGGATAAGTTCCTGTTCTTCAGGGAGGATTCGAGCCGGTCAAGTACTGCACCACAGTATCCGACCCTACTCTGAAATCATCTCAATCATATTGAAAAGCGTAGCACGCAGTCACTACAGAAGCATAACTAGGAGAGTTTAGACCTCTGCCATGTACCTCAGTACAGTTTAGATTCCTTCATAAAACGTGAATATCCCCAAAATGTAATCACTCGTTCCTTGGCCCATTCATTACATTTCCTATTGCATCCAAATCCCTCAATGAATTGGAGTTATTTTGTTAACAGGCATTTTTTATTTCTATTTCAAATTTATGTCTATTTCTATTCTGTGTGTTCACTTGCCTTTAATTCTTATTCGTTTTATGTGTGTGCTGCATTAACATAAATTTCCAAACTGTGGGATCAATAATTTATTCATTCATTCATTCATACATTAACAGGTAAACAGCAGCAAAAATATAACCTCTTTGGTAGATTTAATGGGGGATTATGAAACGATTAATGATAAGAAATATCTGAAACATATGAAAGCATTAGAAAACATTTTGACATTCCAAGAAATTTGTTTTTTTATATAATTTTCCGCAGTTTGATGGGTTTCTGATGCGTAGACCAATCAAAATGCTTCAAAGAATGCAAAAAAGCTGTATTGTCTGGATCATCAAAAATAATTTACGACTAAAACGGTTCATTCTTCTGAAATTTGGTAGTTTAAAAAAAAAAAACACAAGATGTGTTTTTCTGAATTGCTGATTTACTAACAGAAACTAAATTAATAAGTACCAATGCCGCGTTTTTACGAGATTCTGTTGCTACAACTAAATCAAGCGGCTGCAGATGGAGTCCAAGGTAGCAGACATAATTCAACTCTCTGGGTGCCCCTCGAAGAAACAGGAACTCAAACATGACCCGTTTGTTTAGTTATATTCATTTTTACTTCATTTGGGATTCAGATGCCGAGAAATACTCCTCTCTAAACCATGTTAAAACCTTTTCTGTGATGTAAAATGTATCTCGTTAATTCAGAATTCATTTATTTACTCATTTAGTTTTTACAAAACAAAGGAAATACAGGAAACCTGAGCTTTTCTTTTTTTCATCAATTTGCAATATGCTCCGATAACAGGTGACAGTAACTAGCTTAACACGATATATTGACATGTATTAATTAGTCATTTAGCAAACATCTGCATGATGCAACATCACAACTCAACTCACAGGTTGTTTGGTAAATCTTGCAGGGTTTCTTGCCTTCTGCCAAACATGCAGCTCTCTGCAGCAGAATCCAACAGGCCGGAGATTTACCTGACGCAAGTACGCGTACGATGCGTTTAAAGGTTTTTTTTCTCTATTTATTTTTCTAGAGACGATGTATTTACTGTATTTATTTTACATTTCAAACAAGTACTGTATATATATGTATTTTTACACTTTTCTAGTTTGTTAAAAAAAAGCACATGTACAGAAAGAAAAAAATTCTCCAACCTCAGGGGGTGCTTTGACTCCATTTAGGGATGCTAAAACACCTACAAAAATGGGCTAAACACGCCTATCACTCCAAGTATGACGTCCTAATCCAGTCTTGAAACTTTATTCGAGTTATTTAGAAGTAACAAAAAAAGGCACACAAAAAAAAGATTGTAATACTACCTGCCAAGACTGATGATAGCAAAAAACCTCACACATCAATTTTTATTAAGGAAAATAAAAATGTAAGCCTGAACCAGACAAACCGACAGACCATTATCTCCATTACTGATAGAAAATAAAAAATAAAAACTTCTGAGAATGCAAAGAGAGATGATCAGCACACAATAGATCGTTACGTAAGGCTGCAGACATACAGACGGTGCAGCAGCCTGGCCTGGCAGTCCAGCGCCTTTGGAGAGCGCCAGCGTGACAAGCCTCTGATGCATCGCAAAGATAACAGATCACAAGGTTTTTTCGTAGACATAGTAGGTCACTTTGTGCTGTAAATACAGGTCTAGCAACAAACTATCTAAATATCAAAGGCGGTTCAAGTGAAGCATGAATAGAAAAGCTACCTCAGCTGTTGACTTTGTGATGTCTGGATATCTTTACAAAAGAAGGCGAGGAAGGAGAATTGAAAGTAAGGACCAGAGACAAAGCACTAAAGAGAAAGTATTAACCTTGTACGTTTTTGAAGTTATCTTTTTTTCCTATTATGTAAAAAAAAAAATGAATTGAAAAACTATTCAGTTCATAAACATCTTCTATTTTTACCTTTTTTGTTATGCTTTCATGCTCCAGTTAATCAAACAAGTTATAATGTCAAAGGCAACCTGGGTAAATACTAAACACAGCTCCCAAATGATTTCACTTTGAAGTGTAAAGGAATATATAAAAAAAAACTATCTGGAACTAAATTGGAAAAAAAAACTAACGTGTTTGTGCAAAAAAAAAAGAAAAAAAAAGCATTTGACAACCATCAATGAAGCGTTCATATTTTTGTGGAGGAGTGCAGGCCCACAGAAATATGAGCCATATTGAATGGTTTTGGAGCATGAATGGCCTGATTAAGGCCAAGTCAGGGCATCTGAATCAGATTTAGATTCACACTTCTACTAGCCCTCACCAGACCTACACATTGTTTTGGGAGGTTTTGTTTGAGAAATTAGGAGGTGAAGTTGCTGCTGCTCGAGGGATAATGGTAGTCCTAATGAACTGATAGCCAGATGCTGCTCTTTACGATGTTGAGTAGGGATGTGAATCTTACAACTCATGATTTGATTCCAATTGGTGGAGTGACTATTCGATTCAGAACTGATTCTCGATTCAGAAGCGATTCACCATCAATACTATTAGTTTTTAAAAAAAGTGCCAATTTGTAAGGCTTAGACGATATGCTTGTCTCCCAATTCAATTATTTAATGATTTTTTTATAGGTGTCAAGTGAATTTCAGTTGAGATTCTTAAATATGCAGATTTTAATTCACAATAGTATTGAAAAGATATACAATTTTCTGAATGTTTTACTTGCCACATCTTAAACCTTTAGTACGGAATGAATGACAAGTAAAGACTTTCTGAAATAAACTGCTACATACATAAATATATTCATTTTAAAGTGAATGTAAACTTTTTTTTTCCAACCTGGATGCATAAAAAAATATATCTAAAAATCGATTTTTTTATTTAAAAAAAAAAAAAAAAAAAAAAAAAAAAAAAAATCGAAAAAAAAAAAAATTAAATAAATAAAAAATAGATTTAAAATCGCTAATCAAAGAACCGAGATTCTTATATGAATCAAAATGTTCCCCCAACCCCTAAGGTTGAAGTAAAGAGTAGAAGTCCAGCATCTCAATTGGATTTGAGTTGGGACTTTAGCTAGGTCACACCAAACACAATCAAAACTCAGTCTCTGTCAGCCATCGCTTCTATACCGTCCTCAAAGAAAGACTTCACTGCAGTGGTGGGCAGACCTGCAAGAAAAGGTTTGCACCCCCCGCTATCCTTGTGGGTAATTGCTTTGCAACACTGACACACCAATGGAGAACTATAAAAGGAAAACAGCTTGGTTAATTACGTGTGGGTGCAAACTTGCTGACGGAAAAGTTTAAACTAGGCTTTAGGAGAAATATACATAGCCAAATTAAAAAAAAATTTCAGTTATTTTAATTGTTTTGCCTACCGCAGCTTTAAATGAAACAGACGTTCTCTTGTGTCTTGGTTATTTTACATAAGTATGTTTGATTGCTTCACGATTTCAAGAGTTTCTTAGTTTCTAATTACAGCAGATAAAGTTTGTTTCAGGTAAGTAACATAACACTACCTGCTTGCCTAGCCAATTTAGAAAAATGCTGACAGAACATAAGGTTTCAAAAAGAAACGACCAAGGTTTGCTGACAGCAAGCCAAATTATGTATTACATCAATTTCTCTGAACTACTCCTGTGTTAAGCCCAGCAGCTGGACAGTAGGCCCCAATTCTTAATTCATGCAACTAGCTAATTCTCATGCAATCTGAAACAAATATGAGTTAAGAATGAGCTTGGATGTTTAGCAAGTGCAAATGAGACACAACCCAGGAGTCTCTTCATCTGCTGTGGACAGACCCGGGTGTGTGCGCTTCAAGTTGGAGAGAACCTCTGGAGGGGAAAAAGAAAGCATAAACCGTCAGAGCAGGCCTGGTGCGGAACAAGACAGGTGGTCTCCCAAAGGTTAACCCAAAGGATGAACCCACAAACCCAACCGGACACCACACTTACACCCGACCCACCTGCCTTGACGTAGATCTAACCAAATGGTATTCATGGTCTGCTCCAGCATTTCTGCATTTGCTCTGGGTAAATGGTTGAATAATAAGTGTGAAGGTTTGAGGAGACAGCAAAGAGGCCAAGAAACACAATGGTAGCCCAGCCCAGAGAGCGGGTGGCCACACGCTTTTAATGATGTCAAAAGGCTGCCAGCTAATTAGGCATAGACCTCCCGTGAGACTACCTGGAGGGTCGGAGCCACATCTCTATGAGAAAGCAGCTGTAAGAAGGTGATAAGAGAGACATTTCTGTACGGGGAACAATGACAAGACAAGGACGGAAGAAGGAAAAGAATGAGTCAACCCTTTTGTCCGCCCTCCATCCTCTGCTGGTATTGAGCTGTAAAGGCGTAGCTTCAGTAAGAAACAGCTGCATCTCAGCATGTAGGCCAACTGCTTGGCCCTCGCTGTCCAGAACCTGCCGCATTCAGCCTCACAGCACAGCGTTGCGCAGCACTGCACACCGAGAATGGACACAAGCGGCATCCCGCGTCTCTGTCAGGCAACAGTGTTCAACATTCGTCACTTATCGCAGCACGAGTGTGCTGGCAAAAACGCAACGGATGGCCGAGCATGTCTGCTGACCTGCAGTAACTGTCACTCAATAACCATAACAAAAAACTCACTGCTTAATATCTCTAAATCTTACTTAAAGTGTATATAGCTTATGTGCTCTTTGCCTGTGGATCACAAGATTGAATATTAAAAACAGAATTCACACAATTAAAGTGTTCAGTGTCATTCGTTTAGATATTGATTTTACAACATATCAATAAAAGCATAGAAGAAAAAAAAACATTTCCTATCTAGCTCTCACAACCATCAAACAATGGAAAAAAACACTAGCTAAGGCAAAGCAGAAGACATGACAGCAGTGGGGACGACTGGACATAAAGTGTATGCCTTTTACAGGAGTTGAATTTTGTTCAATGTTATGTAAAAGTTTTAGTTTGAGACAGGAATCTGATTTAGAACTGTATGAGGTTTTTAGGGATTCTTTTGTGCACAGAAGCTTTGGCATTAGGCAATAGGAATGTGGAATAAAGAGCTTATA
Source organism: Apricaphanius iberus (assembly GCA_028564705.1). NCBI lineage: Eukaryota > Metazoa > Chordata > Actinopteri > Cyprinodontiformes > Aphaniidae > Apricaphanius > Apricaphanius iberus. Next base: position 2,314,096 of record JAPXFQ010002778.1, read on the forward strand.
CCATGTTTGGGTTGAATACTAGATTCTGATTGGCTAGAGGGTGTACATTAAAAAGTGATAATGTACACCTAGGAAAGGCGTCCCGTCAAATTGCCTGATGACAGTTCTAAATTATTGCGCTGGCTCAAATGGCAACGGAGTCTCAACGTTATTTGCATCATCCTCTGGACACACACAAGCAGTAAGTAGTGTACTGGCCTTCTGAAATGATATTTAGTATCACGTAACGTAAGGTAAAGCCATCATCTCACTTCCCATCACTGATAAATCACTGCGGTCGGCTCGCTCTGGCCACGTTGCTTGGTGACACCTGTATACGGGAGATATTAAATAGTGCGCTCGACTTATATAAAAATCCTCGCGATTTTAACTCTAAAATACATGTATGTCCTTCTTTCGTAAGTGACCATGGTATAAGCGGGATAATGCCCTTCGAGGTTTCCATTATCAGACAATAATGGACTTCGAAGTTCACGCCTCCGCGTCGTCCATTATTTTCTGATAATGAACACCTCGTCGGGCATTATCCCTTACATAGAGATGAGCAATCGATTGTTCTGAATTCTAATTCTTCCACCATAGGAACATACACTCCATGTTTATCCATCTGCTCAGATGCCCTTTGCTCTCTGGGCAGCTTTCCAAAATCCAGTATTGGTTTCTGAAATGGCCTAGGTATCTATATCAAATCATACTAAAATAATAATACAGTTATGCCTCAAAACCAGTAAACACTTTCATCTAATCAGTCTCCATCCGTATGAAGCATCGAGCATCTCTGTGCTGCCCCTCCCCCACATGTTGCTGACCACTGCTGGTTAGTTGGCTGAGCAAAGGCTGGAACACTTTTCCCATGCTAACAAAGTAAAATGTTACTGTTCAAAAATATTTACTCTATGTAAAAAAAACTAAAAAATACATGAATGGTCATTCTGTGAAAACAGAATCTTTCTCTCTCAAATGAAAAGGAATGAAATCAATGTATACCTTTTTGCTCAAGGCTTTGTGTAAATATGATACTGTGAAAAAGGGCAGCACAAGTAATCGGATTTTGATCGTGATCAATATTGTGGTGGCCACAATTAAATGAACCTGATCGTCAACGATATTTACATGTAAAATGCTAGCTTCCCTGCGTGCCGCTTTATCATACACTGCATCAACCAATAGTCTGCCAACCACCAGGGGGCAAACGCATGGCTAAAGCTTCATTAAGCTGCCCAAATAAAAACCACACCTACGCCACTCAGCACTCACAATGGCTGCATCCGGATACGACGACAACGTAGCAGGCGAAAAGCAGAATGCGAGCGATGTATTAGATCCGAATCTCCAGTATGGATCTGACTAGTAGGCATAAAGTTCCTGGATGTGTAGTACCGCCACAGTAAGCAGCCGGTGGACGCTACGCTATCCCACAATGCAGCGGAAGCCCCGAAATCTTAGAAGAGCGACCTAGCTAAAATTGGCTACGGATGAACTATTAACCATTGACACTGCCGCAATTTCTGCGTATAAATGTACGTGTAGCGATGTTACTGATTACTGTGATTATTTTTGACAGCTGATTAAACATTTAAGTTAAGTTATACCAGACAAAATAACCGCTAGTGGATGGCAGGACCACAGGTGAACGTAACATAAACATCAGGGTCAACAGATGGTGGAACAATACGTCTAATTTCATTCCTTTTTTTTGTTTTTTACCTCTTACAATATGTCTGATTTCATACATACTACTCACTCGTTTGCTAAGCAGTATTTACTACATCAAAGGGCGAGTAGTATTTGCTACTTAGCATGTAGTACATACTAAGGAATGTCCTAGGCCTTTTCTGTATAAGCTCTAATTGTTTCCATTAAGTTGCACTTTGAAATTGCACTCTGAAATAACATATTTGGTTTGTACTTATAAAAGTCTTGGAGTTTGTTTTAAGGTTGGGTTTCTTTTTTGCATTATTTTATTTTTTGCAATAAAAATAGATATTTTACAAGTCTGGATGAATAATCGTGATTAATAATCATGATTACAACATTGATCAAAAGAATCGTGATTATTATTTTGGTCATCATCGTGCAGCTCTACTGTGAAACTGAGATTGTTTGACCCAGGCCTAGTCAGTGAGAGTAAAAATTGTGTAAAACTAAATCAATTTACAAGGACGTGTTTTATGAGACTGATGGACTGGATGTTTCAGTAATGGTGGCAAAAACGAAAGTATTGTTGCTCCTTTAGATATTACACAGGTCCAATGCCTTGCTCATCTTATGCATGTACATTGCAACACCTGGAATCAGAAAGCTGATTCCAACAAGCACATCGTTCAGTAACCAAATTCCTTGTAGTTTTGTCTTCAGGTTAGGCTGACCTGATTTGACAGTCACCCTGCTGTGTATCGGCTCTTTCCCACCTATTCATTTAGCCAGTGAAGGTTAAGGCGTCCTAATGTGGTTGGCTAGAAACCACAGCGCCACATGTTGAGCTGTGTAGGAGGGACAAAAAAGAAATAAGTAGATACGGAAGGCACATTTTTGAGAGTAGAAAAAACCCTCAAAAAACCCCGTAAAAACTTGAACTAAGAACCAATCAGACAAGTTTGGAGCCAATACCAAATCTTCAAAGGAGTGTAAAAAAATTTATTCCTTTGCTGCCTTGCCATGACAACCTCCTCCCTGCTGGTGTGCTCAGTCTACACACACACGCTCACACACACGCAAACACACACAAACGTCCGATATGTGAAGGAGTCCATCCAGCAGCGGGATTCTTTTCACGCCTGCTCATCTTAGACTTTCATTAAAACTTCAGCCTTATCACACTGCAGGACTCAATCACTTCCTTGCAACATAACTCAGCAGGAGAACATGACCGTGCGAAAGCGTGTGTGTCTGTGTGCGAATTATTGTCTTGCCTTTAAAGGCCAGACCGTGGCAGCACTTATTCAACCACAATGAAGACCAAGCTGCATACCTTGATTAACTCAAATAATGCCACATGGCGTTAAACAAATCACTGCTTATTAACCCAAACTCAAGTCCGAGGCATAAGGGCAGACGCTGAGCTTTATTCACTTGAAATGCACCAAAACAACATAATTACACACATGGCGATGTATTATTATCTTGCATCTGAGGGTTATACATTAAAGACCCATAAATTGGAGCTGTATACAAGTAAACACGCACACACTGTCCATGGCCAGAGCCGCAGTCTCTCTAAAGTCACTTCAAAGATTGCACTTGGTTGGCCAGAGTTGACTGGGATGGCAGCTGGACAAGCAGCACAGAAATGCACAAAAAGGGGGGGGGGGGAATTACAACTCTCTAACTTTCAGCTTTCAGAAATGTTTATACAAGGGGGGAGAAGAGAGAGGTGAAAACATCAACTACTAGAACGTTTTATTTTCCTCTGCTGTCAGCCTTTCGTGATGGCTCTGGCAGCTGCCCACTGTACTTTTGTGGCTCTGGGACTCACATGTCTACAATGCCAACTACAATGACACAATAAATACCATGCATTTATGATCAAAGGGTAAAAAAAAAAAAAAAAAATCAAAAAAATAGATGCATCATAACTGCTTCCATTTGTGCTCTTTGTGCAGGTTGGAGTGCCTGGGCGCTTTAATGATCGAAAACGGAGACTGGCTGGCCAGTTTTGATGCAGATAATGAAGGGTCAACACAGGCTGCAGAGGCTCCAGAGTGGGACGTGTCAGTCGGGGTTGAATGAAGTGTGGGCGAGAAAGGAAGAGTTTTGAAAGGAATCAGAGTTCTGTGGGGTGGCCAAAGAGACTCGTTATATGAACCACTACGAGGAAGGGGATCCTTTGGGAGGGAAAAAAGAGATACCTAACCTCAACTCCAACAATAGCTAAAGTATTAAACCTCAACACACTGAACATCATAGAACTCCTTACAAATGCTTCACATTTACGTTTTACAGATTGTGAAGTGTCACCGCAAATCTGCATGAGACATCTGCAGCAGAAAGCCATTCAGTAATTTTGGTACGGATGGGATTGTTTGTGTGAGTGTGTGGGTGTCTGTGTGCAAGGGTGTGCGTGTGTGCGTCAAAACCCCACAATGCAAACACGGCAGCTCTCTGATCTCTGCCTTTGGCTGTGAACATTGGACCTGCTCCACAATGTGCTGAGTGAGTACTTTGTGTCCAAGCTCGCTCTAATCCACAGATCGACTCTTTGGCCAATCGACTCCCCAACACACACACACAAGCAAAGATATACGCATAAAACTTTCCACCATCCTGGGTTTAAACACCACATTCCGCCAACCGAGGGCTCCTTTAGGGGCCAAAGCCTCCACCGCTCAGTGTTTTATTCACAGAAGCGTTCCTTCCCCCATATCAGGCGGAACTTTCACGTTGTTTATTCTATTTTCTGGATTTTATTGTTATGACTGTAAGGAATTCAAATTCAAAAACAAGAAGATGGCAAACAAGGTGTCTTAATCCAAACCTTAACTTGAATAAAGACCACCCAATTGGGCAAATGTCTTTATCAACAAGCAGAGGTCTGCTTTGTGATCGAGATATTACACACTTGGCTTCCTGTACCAGCAAGGTGTAACTAATAAAGCTGCTGGTGAGTTGAACAATTTTCCAGAAAAGCTCATAAAAAAAAACTTCATATCATTCTCTAATACTCTAATCGTCAAAAAAACCAGACCCCAGTGGTCCTGAGCAGGTCTCATATGCCTGAGGAGTATTAGTGGTGTAATTTAGCCCATGTCTGTGAAGGTGAACCCACAGCGAAGGGATAAGTGTAATAAGAGGAGATTATTCCATGTGGGCAAGCAGTAACTCATTTATGGGGTTTGCCTGGATGAGGAGAGCAGGCTCTGGGGTCCAGCTCTGTAATATCCAGTTTGAAACTAACACAGCATGCTCCATTGTGTTAGCCTGCACAGTTTCAGCACAAGCCTCCCAATGATGTTAACATGTGGAATTCAGGGCAAAAACCGAGCTTGTAAATTTCAGAAGCCTTAAACGAGAGTATGCCAGTTCCACGATACTGACCCATGTTTTTTACATCAGTCCAGCAGTCAAAAGTTCAAATCACCCAACTGTGTAAATGGGGCATTTGAATGAAATACATGTAAAAAAATGATAATACATGTTTCTGCCCATTCAAAAATAATTCAGACTAAACATGCACCTATTGAGGATGAATGGAAAATAAAACTCTAAAAAATACTACAGTGATGGAAAAATATGAAGGTCATCATTACACATTACACAACCCTGAAGATGAGAAAATATTCTCAAAAATAGAGTCCAATGAGAGCATCTGGGCATTGTCTCAGACCTGGACACCAAACTCGATGCAAAAAAGTTACAGAGGCATTTGTGACAGCGCCAGGCACAGGCCAGTGGTGACAGGTCACTGCATGCTTAACCACCGGTGCAGAGGGAGTGCATGCCGTGGGATTTCCTACGAACAAAAACCTCTCGTTTACAGAGACCTGCCCAATTCTGATCACTGCAGTCTGAGAAATGTTCTCAGATTTTACTTGGCTAAAGTGGAACTTGTAAGAGCAGATATTAAGTGTCCATTATACGCTAGCTTAGCTCCATGGTTTAGCCTCAGGTCACAGCAGGTGAAATGTTCATTCAATTAATACACATAACCTATTAATCTGCTAGATTAATAGCATAGATTAAAAATCAGAGGAAAAAATAGATTGACTGGATTTTTTTTAACCCTTTAGTAAAAATTACCAGCAAATAAAGTGTAGTGAAACATCTGCTGCTGCTTTTTTCCTGAATTGCCAGGTCAGACCTTCCTTTCAACAGAAATCAGAATCACCATGGAAAAGCCAAACTGATGTTTAAAACATTGTGGTATACAGACAATCCCACAGGGAGCAGATTTTTTCTTTTCTTCCTGTTGTTGCTTGTAAAACCACCAAGAAACAGAATCATATATGATGGAATTTGTATCGATTTTGTAAAAAGAAAATCTCTGATGAAGATATTGGATTGTTCAGGAACTGCTTTGACGCATAAACAATGTTGAAACTCCATTTTCTGTTTGATTCAATACTTCCACATCCAACAGTGAACCTGCAACATGTTTTTGCTTTTATGGTTAAGGTTTTTTTTTTCTTTCAATAGGATAATTTAAACTAAATTTACATTACTTAAAATGGTATGTCCAAAGAAAGAAAGCTGGAATAGGCCAAAACATGAATCAGCATGTCGGAGCACAAAGAAAGAAAGAAAAAATCTTATTCGTAATTTAAAATCCAAATTAGTGGATTTCTGGATAAAATGTGTGCGGCATCCTCTTTAAGGAAGAACATTTGCCATTTTTTAAAGATAAAACAGGGAAACTAGCAAAATTCTAATGTACAGACATTTTCTGACACACACATTTCCAAAAAGCAATTATACATTAACAACGTAAAATTATGAAACCCTGTAAGAGAACCACAATGGTCTCCACACAACAAAATCCTGGAGCATTCCAGTGATAGTGGGAGGGGAGAGGTTTTCAGGGTGTTGGGGGAGGAGAGATGTTAAACTGGTGACTTGGAAGACATTGCTTTCCAGAAACGAAGCGGACAACCTGTGGTTGGGGTTGAATTCCTTCTCTCTCCGGCTGCTTTTAGAAAGAGAGGAGAAAACGGCAAACACAGACCCTTGCATTCATAGTAATTTATCCCTATGGCCAGGCCTTCTTTGCCGGCTGCAATAGCCCCCTTCCGGGGCTGCCCAGCGGGATGCCTGCGAGTGGCGTGTGAAACTCTTCTGTCTCCTTCAACTCTAAAGGGAAGGATTAACAATGGCCCTTGCCAGGCAGTGGCTCTGAACAATCCCTTTCCCTGCTTCCATCTGCCTCACTTTCCCTCATCCCGAGAACTAACCACAAGCTATTCCTGTAAAACCTACATTCTCTCACCCATCCAATACTTCCCATCAGAAACCATATTCTTCACTTTATTTTTAATCCTCTCCTTCCCCTTCTGCATGAAAATCTGTTCAAGACTTTCCATGGGTGTTTGTTGGCCTCAACTTTTCTCAGGTTTCCTTTAGAGAGCAGGAAGAACTTTCTGTTTCAAATTGAAAAGCAAGAAGGGTGCCACATTTTTCAAGGTTCTCAGGACCTCGTTTAACCCTCCATATGCCACTTTCATCAAATGCTGGGTGACTCATACCCGATCACCATGCATCATCGCAGCCATTTTCCCTGCCTAAAAGCGACCAAACATGGACAATAAGTAACCTGTAGTTTACTTTATTGATGGCATTTTAGCCAGGGTCAAAATTGTAATTGAGTTTGATTTAATGTACCTGCAACATTAATACAATGCATTGTTCATAGGAGTTTATTTTTTTATTTTTTTTTACTGTGAGCAAGTTTTATGCCATTATAATAACGTTCACAGGACATTTATTCCCTGAACAGTGTTACAGAGCAACCTGCTCATATGGCAGGTTTATATGGTGAACTAAACAACTAAAAAACAAGGAAAATATTAAGAAAAGAAAATAGTTCTGCCATCCTCACTGAAAAAAAAAGAGATGTGGACAGATTCCATGCCGAAGAAACCTAAGTTACAATCTCCTGAAGCCACCCCCCCGCCCCCCCTTCGGCCATTCAGCATCGGCTCCTACAGAGCTATTGAGCATTCACGCGGCACCTCCACATCCCGACAAGCACAACAAAAAGCGTTTTTTAAAGCAACACTCCCTGCAGTTCCCACACTATTTCACCTGTCAAAAGCTTACAAAACAGTCAAGAAGGGCCCAATTCTCCTCTGGGGTGCTACAGCACACCTCTTGCCAGCCTTAGCGCCATTAAAGATGTTGTTACTCCTCTTAGAGAATGAATACACTATAAATCTTAGCCACCTACAATCGCGAGGAACCATTCGGTGCGTCAAGCCCCAGAGGGGACTTTCACCTTGACAAGCATTAAAAAAAAAAAAAAAAGTGAAGAAAGCATTGCCTCTTGGAGAAGAAATCCAAAAGCAGGAGGATGAGTCATCTTTGGAATTATGCAGGGGAAGTCAATAGAGACCAAATGTCTGTTTGAGGTAGGAGATAAGAGAAAAGGCAGACACGATAGAGCCAGAATGTGTTGTTTAAAACCCTTCAAATCTAATCTAGAGTTTAAATAACATTAAGATTACTTTATCTCTTCTTGGGCATAACATGGGCAAAAACCATTTCCAAAAATCCAAAGCCATTCACACTTATTATCCCATAACTTGTAACTTTTTCTTGTTTTACATGCAGACTTGTCTGCAGTAAGGTGTAAAAAAAATAAAAAAAAACAAAATAAAAAAAATCAGCCAACTTCTACTTTGCATAAAAGCAGCCATTTAACTCCATTCTATGGAAAATTGAAGATAAATGCTCAGTAATTTAACAGCTTTCTAACTAGGAACCAAATCACAACTCCCACTAAACATACTTTTTGTTTTTTTCAATTTTTCCTGTGTGTAGGTTGGTGAGGTACAGTTTCACTTAAGCTAATTATAGATCATCTCCAAAGTCTCTAGTTTGGTTGCTATGGTGCACAAAATTCATCGTCTGCATCTGATGACTCTTGGATATTAGAATTTGGGAGGGGGTGGGGGAGGGGGGGGGGATATAAGTTACCGTTGGATACAATTCTCTACAGGAGACTTTCTTTGCACCTACATTAAAAATCTTCCTCACCATGCCTGGTATCAACAACTCTAGTTGTTTTAAAAAAAAATTGTACCGTTTTATTTATGGAAGGGGGAATGTTGAATGGGGCAATTACCTCGCTGGAATCAGATTTACTCTGGTGCTCCAATTTATAAGAGTGGCTAAGATAAGTGGGTTTGTTAAATTTCTTTTATTTTTTTTACATTTGTTTGTTTGCCATTATTCTACTGCATAAAAGGATTTCCCAGGGGGTACCAATAACTGTGGAGGCAGCTGTGTGCGGTATCAAGATGATATTGTTGAATCTCTGGAAATGAGGCACTTATATGAGCTTTTGTCCCCTAATGTAGTTATTGGTATGAGTTAGGCTACACTGAACTGCAAGTATAATTAAACATGAGATGCCTTGTCTTTTTTCCCCCCACATCTCAAGCAAAATATGAGAAGAGCTGACTCTGCTTTCCATAATAAACCCTCAATCTATAGAGATAGCAGGAATATGAAATGAGATAAGTTGCACCACAGATAAAGTTATGCATTCCCTTTGGCTAAGAAACAATTATCATGTAGGATAATAACTCTTAATGGATCATCAAATGCCAGGAGGAGGTGAAAACATGACACTCAGCAAAGCTTAATTTATAGACGCTGCAATCACTAAACAAAAAAACAAAACAAAACAATGTTCTAGTTAAGCTGCCCACCTTGATCAACTTGAAAGGCAAAAAACAATTAAGAATGCGTTTATGTTTGTCAGCTTTTCAGTCCCAAACCATTATCTGTTGTTTCAATATTCTCTCTGCAATAACAGTCCCGTTTTAGACTCCCATAAAAACAAAACTCCAGATGTAACTGAATGAGTCTTAATCTGGCCCAAGGTATTCCCGCGTATAAAGACATCAATCCTAATTTAGCCCCAACCCAACCCAACACCCCCGCCCCGACACACCAAATAACCCATGTGAGAAATCAGCGTGTGACAGAGTCATTAGTTTCATCATTATTAAAGAAACAGAGCTCACCACTATGCAGAAAGTGGAAAGAACCTGGCTGCTCAAAACTACTTCAATGTGATGGAAGAAGGAATGCGCACACAAGCAGACATGTTTAAAAAGCCCATTTGGGCTAATTCTTTGTAGAAAATAATAAAGCTACATCCAAAATCAAGTAATCAAGTGAGATACACATTTGTAGTAGGGCTGTGCCGATGAACGATGTCATCGTCCATTGTGATGGTTGACCAACATCACGATGGAAAGCCCCCATCGTGATGCCACGCCCCCCACCCTGTCACACACGCACTAATCCTTTAGTCTCTTCTATAGTTTAACTAAAACCTTTGCATGGACCGCTCTGTAAACATTGAGAATATATAACTAATGAGTGTAGCACAGTGGGAAGTATTTGTATATATTTTTTTATTTATTTTGCTTGGTTTGAGTGTGTGGATTTGGTGTGTTTTGTTTGCATTTGTTTCCCTCTGTGAAGCTCCAAATAAAAAAACAATAAAAAAGAATTGATCTGGGTGATTCAGGACAAGGAGTGCAGCAACCAGCTGCTTTGTTACAGCTGCGCAACACTTGTTAAGCTGAACATAAAAAGAGCCGAGGCAGGACGGCAAAGACTGAACCCAAAGGCCGAACACCACGAGCGATTACCACGCAACAGAGCTGAAGATCTTTACCCGAACCCGTCCGCCTCTTTAGCGCGATAATTTATATTAAAGCGCTGCATTATTCCAATCTACCTGTCAAGATGTTACCGGCACACAGCATGTCATGATGGTAAAGACCTACTCCTCTCAGATAAACTCACAGAAAATGCTGAAGAATAATTGCACTATTATCGCAAGTTTCAAGTTGCAGAAGTCTTCTGCATTTATATAGCATTTCCCTGATGTCCAAAGTCAGATAAAATCTCCTGAAATCTAAAGAGGTCAAGAGCGCAGACAGAAACGCACGCAGGCAAGAAAGACTAACAGAACCAAGCCGTTAAAGCTTTCTATACCTGCTGACTAAACAAAAAGTTATAAATCAACATGCCTTGAAATTATTGTTATTCATTTACAGTATCATTTTAAGCTTCAGTTAACAGGCCTATTACCGGAGTTCCAAACATTTGTCCAATAAATTGATGACCGGACAACGTGACCATCAAGGGGCCAGTTTTTTTCCTAGCAGAAAATGTTGGGTTTAATCGGTTCGCACTATAATAAGCTGCCAATCCGAATATACTCTTGAACTCTCTCTGGTTCAGGTCGGTTCGGGGCCAACTTTTAAGGCCCGATTAAAGCTCTAACAAGTCTCCGGCGGCAGACAGTCAGAGCGAGTCAGATAATTACCGTTTCACTATGTGTCAAGGCTGCGCGGATATCGGTGCCTGCCCTTTGTTTTCCAGCTGTTTTTGGCTGAAATGGGAAATAAGAGCTTGAAAGGAGATCAGTTGTTCACCTGTCAGCTGATGTAGCGGTGTATGCTCGATTGGAAGAATTTATATTAAGACTTTTACCTGAAGGAGAACAACCGGGTGTAAGTTTATTAAGTATAACTTAGTCATCTTTTTTACAAGGTAAAGGAATTATGTCCGTTTTTCAGTTTAAAGCTCTGAAAAGGTCCGGCACGATACCAAAATCCATGCGCACATAAAAGCAACTCACAAACTGCTTGTGTAAGTATAGTAAAGTAACTAAAGTACAGTTTAAAAAATTAAGTTGTTTTGTTTTTTTTGCTGTATTTTAAGTACTTTTTAGGCTGGTGTGAAGGGATAAATGAAAAAAAAAAAAGTTACTCCCCCCCCAAACGATGTCACCGTCCATCACGATATTTTACTGTCAACATCGTTAACTCTCAATTTGGTGGACATCGCCCAACCCTAATTTGTAGTATAATTAACCATCTGCTTGATAAAGCGTCAGTAATTGCTCCTAATGCCCATTATCACAACAACTTACTGATATAGATTGGCATAATAAACAACCTTCTTTTCAGAATGTCATAATAAATCAGCCCTTAGACAAACTACTGTTTTATAAACCAGTTATGCAAGAAACAATACAATCTGCTTCTTGCTATTTTAATGCACCACTAAATATTTCCCTCTAAACTCAACGTGTAACATTGGATCCTTTCCCAGACACACCCCACCCCAACCTGATGATGCGCACTGCCAGGGGAATACTACATCTTTCTCTAACTTACAAAAGCATACACTTGTAAGTCATGGTTTGGAAAGTAAATTAGAGTACCTATCCATCCCTCTGATTACACCAGCCCTGTTTTAAAACTATAGCTGGCAAGGGGTCATGTGGCGTATTTCAGAGGTCCCAGTTGTCGACGCGGGGTCTTCACAGGTTCATGTCCCGTCCTCGTGGACCTTTGCTGCATGTCTTTCCCCTGTATTATATACCTTCAAATAAAGGCCGCTATGGCCCCAAAACCTTGTAAAAACCTACAGTTGGCAAGCTCCAAGCAACTAGCTGTAGTTACTAAAGCAGCCGACTTCAGCTAATCAGATAATTTCCCTGTGAACATCTACTTTGTTATACCTCTGATAAAAGATAGAATGGCAAAAAGGTCAAAAAGTCTGAGCAACAACTACTTGAAAACTATTGTGTCAATTCTAGAAGTTTGCTCAGGTCAATGAATCCAGACTAAAATGCACAAATTATGATTTCAATGTCATAACTAAGAAAATTACTTTTTTTAGCACCTGCAATTTCAACCTTCTTCTGGAAAACCATCCAACTCCAAGTAAATTGACTAAAAGGGTGACATGGACTTACCAAAGTTATCTGTAGGGCTTTTTACTATACGTTCATCTCATTGTCCGGCTTTATGTCCCACTGATTTCTTCTCTTCCTCGACTCATCCTGTTTCATGAAACCACCCTGAGCTGCAACGGATCCTGCCCGTCTGGTTCCATCCCAGTTTGATTAAAAGAACCGGCCTGTCTGGGCCACTTTGACACAAACGCATACGCTAAAAGCCATGCAGGAAGGGCGATAAGGCCCCCTGACCGTAGAAAACAAACAACTTAGATGAGAGGCTGCGTGAGGTCAAATCGTGCCGTCGGGCCTGCTAAGACCTGCCTGCTGGGAGAGAAACTGAAAAAGGAAGCACCACAGATGTAGCACACAGAGCTCCTGTGTAGCCATCAGCGAGGTGAACACGCCTAAATTAATTTGATTAATGAAACTATTAAAACCCACTTGTGGTTAGATAAAGGACAAGAAATTTTTTCTCGTCTCAATTCATCTTCAAGGAGTCACCTGGCTAACAACAACAAAGCTTTACTGCTTTGGAAGAAAAAAAAAAGCTAAACGACCTTCAGAAATGTCAGAGGAATAAAACCTTTAATGATTAAAGAACTTTTGGGTAAATCATTGGCAGCTTTAAAACGCGCTACTCTTTGAAGGCGCCTGAATGGCTTACAACAACACAGCAGTAGTGACTCACAATCACAGGGACAGCAGTCAAGTCTTTAAATGTAGTAACACTTTTAACATTAAGCTGCTTGTGAAACCACCAAAATGCCCTTTAAAATGGAAAATCTTCACAAATGTGTTCGTATGAAAAACAAAAGGCACAATGCTTTCTTTTCAAGCATATCCTCCCAGACTAGATGTAGCCCACTCAAGAGATTAAATGAAAAGGGGGTGGGGGTGGGGGGGGGGGCACAAGATGATAAGGACTGAAGGAGTTGAAAACTCCTTTGCTTTGGGGAAAAAAAAGTGGAAATGTGGAGCAGGAAGAGTAGCAAAAATGTAGAAAGCCGTTTCTACTAATGGAATATTCTAGACTTTGATTAAAGGAATAGAGCAAATCCAGTGTCTTGCTTTTTATTCTTCTCCTTTTATGCAACCAGCTCCTGGCCTCGTTAGTTTTATGCAACATGGAGAACGTGAATGAAGAGGAGGCACGTACATTTTGCTAAAGAAATCTTTTGATAATTCAACAAGGAGCTGGGTATATCTGATTAATTCAATGTCACAGCATCTGGAGGAGCTGAACGGAGGAGGATGCCAGTAAGAAAGACGGTAACATGAGGATGGTGACGTAAGCGAACTCGTTTTCTTTCTGAGATTATGCCATTTCCTCTCAGACAAGGTTTTTCCTCAAATTTTATTTTTTTTTCCCCTCTAAAGGCGGCTTTGATACAAAGGCTTGGAATCTTCAGCAGGATGTCTGCTTCATGGTGTCGAAGTAGATAAAAAGCAGTCATGTCTCTCCAGTCTGCCGAAGAACACGTGTCATTACCAGACGATTTAAGAACAACCGTAAGCAGACCTGCAACTGAGAGAAGCTCAAACATCTCGACTGTCAACCTGCAAGAGAAAAATACAGTAAGGCTGACCGCCAGTTGGGAAAATAAAACCTGTAATGATTAGAAGACAATAAATCATCACACTTCAGCTAAGAAAGGACTAGAATTGGAGACGGAGAGAATGAAGAAGAGGAGGAGGATCCTTTTTTTTTCTTTTTAAAGAGGGCCTGCCAGTAAAACGAGAGAGATTCAGGCTCATTAAGAGAAAAGAGTCTGAATTCAGTTAATGCTCCAGCCCTTACCAAAACACACACAAACGCACATACAGCACATACACCACAACAGCGATCAGCAGAGACCATTTAGAATGTCTGCTGTTCATCTCAACACGGCAAAATACTTTATTCTTGTTAAAGCCGAAGACATGGGCGGAAATACACGTTCAAGCTTCAGGATGAAGATTCAGATTCCTTCCCTTTCCGTCGTTCATTACATTTGGTGGGCAAACATAACGCTCCTTGGATTCTGATCCGATTAAGATGTTGGAAGGCATAAGGCACAGCCACAGAGGGATTCAGATTAGAAGCAGCTGAGGATCTATGTCGGGGTGTAAGCACCAAATCTACATGATGGAAATGGGAAATTGTAAATCTAGGAAAAAAGGAAAGGTTACATTTAAGGTGAATGCAAATAAAATGAAGATTTAAGACTATAAAAAAAAGAGGTGATTAAAGAAAAAACAAGTTTTATAATTATACAGGAAAAAAAGATCTTTCGAAAGTTTTCTAGTAAAAAAAAAAAAAAAAAAACTACATAAACTGGCTGGTCAAGGCTGAACTGATTAAGTAAAACCTTATGTTTTACATTGGTGAAAGACAATCCAAATAACTAACAACCATGATTATTTAGGGATACACACAGAGACAACTGTTTACATAATGATAATCCACTAGTGTAACTGTGAACAAAGAATGGTAAAGACTAGGGGTGGAACGGTACATAAAAATCATTGCTTGGTACGTACTTGGGGTTTGAAACTTGTGGTTCGTGTGTTTTTGGTACACCTTAATCAAATCAAATAATAAATGCAAATGTGCAAATGACTTTTTGACAGAATCTTTTTCTGAATTCCTTCCTATCAATTTCTGAAGTCAATTTTGATTTTATAATGTTTTATAACTTAAAATTTTAAATACACAACTGGCTGGAGATTTTATTTTTTTAAATAAATAAAATTGTACAAGCAGACATGGCCTGAGTAGAAACCAATATAACCACTTCAAAACAGCCCATTTTAATATCTAAGTAATACTTTGCCCATATTTGAGAATAAAGCATGCTTAAATCAATTAGAAATTTTGTTTTGGTTTCACTTTTTAAAATTGCACTGCACAACATTGCACTTTGCTCTGAGTTCTGCATATGAACGTTCTGCACGTTCTCGGGTAGAAAACAGCTGGAATCGTTTGGTACACGTGCATACTGAACCACCAGGGCCATGCTGAAAAATGCTAATAAATGAACGCTTAAACTTCTAATAAAGACCACTTCAAACGTCAGCTCCTCAGATCACATCACACACACACACACTCCACACACATTTTGTTTGTTTGTATATGGAACTCCTTAAACAAAAACTGTAATCAGATCAAATCAGCATCAACTGCTCAATGCTGGTGACTTTCAATTGGACAAAAAAAGTCAAGCAGAAGTGCATCTTTTTGGAACTACTCTAGAAGTAAAAAAACAAACAAAAAACAACCTATTGTATCTATTTGACAATAAATGCACAAAACTGTTTAAGTCTGATTTTTTTTTCCCTGTTCTATTTGTTTAGTTACATCAGCTTCACACAGCAGGACCTAGAATACCAGACCAGTAAATTGAATCCATCTTAAATCAGTTTCAGATCCAAACCATGCACACTCTATAGACATTTAAAGGTATAACTTTATTTTAAGGATGTATCCTTATTTAATAAATGTGTGAAAGGGTATGTTCGCAGAATAATGTGCCATGACTCTTTACAGGTCATCAAAAGTTTCTGTGGCAAAAAGGCTGTGGGGTGCTCAGCTGTTTAAGGGGTATCACATTGTAATCTGGCTCAGATGCTTAACATGTGGATTAAGCAAATGAGGCTGAGGCCTCTTTGGCTGTCCACACACTTCACCACTGAGCTGAGAGCAATTAGCCAATTACAGTACTTGTGGTGAAACACACACACACACACACACCTCTTACACATGACGGGCCCTGAAACACATATGTCGTCTCTCTCATATCTCACGCTTACAAAATCATATTCTGCAGGGCACACGAATGCAATTTAACTCCATCCCATTACAAGAGCCCCCATGCCCAGTTTGCAGGCTGAAAAGACCAATTTGTTTTTTCTTGTGAGGATTATGGGGACAAGAGAGGGGGTGAAACACATCTAAAAGAGGACAGAGGCCCCTCTCCAAAAGCCCTTTAATTACCCCACCAATCAATCCCACCTTCTATCCTCAAACACAGATGCCTCATGTAACTCAGCCACGATGAACTTGAGCTTGAGTTAACTGCAGGGCTGCCCCAAACGATTATTTTGATAATGACTAATCGTGTATTATTTTGCCGATTAGTCGACTAATCGGTTCACCGATAAATTGTATCTTATAGAAGCTGCTCAAATATATACATCATTAGCTTCCAGATTAGATTAGATTACACATGCTTCTGTACAAGTTTTATCAAACGCTCCTAAACATTAGAGCTCCGCTGTCGGCTCGCCATGACAGTTTCAGCTTCTCCAGTGTTATGCCAGGACTGATTCGGATTCCCGCTGCTGCTGTGCATGTGCGTCAGTGGCAGAGAGGCAGACAGAGCCATAGACATACAGCATATAGAGTACAGAGCGGAACAGCTGCAGTTTTAAGAGAAAAACAACGCTTAAAAACAAAACAATGACGTCGACAAATACATTTATTGTCGAAAATTCTGGTTGTGACGAATCGACTAATCGCCGCAGCCTTAGTTAACTGCGTGGCCACTTTCAGGAAAGAAGAAAGAAGAGGGGAAAGATCAACAGCAGTGTGATGCTTCCTACCTTCTGCTTCTACCAAGACATTAAAGCCCTGCAGGTCTGAACTAGGAATGCACAAACATCATCCATCTCATTCCTGCTACAACATAAACCTCACCTGCACCTGTGCCAAGACCGCAATATTTCTTCATCCATTGGATGAACACTTTGCTTTTGTGCAAGTAAGGTTCTACCATGCTAAATCTAGGCAACAAAGTAGAGCAACTTCATTCATCAATGCGGCTTTTCTCCCTCCGTTGAGACACGGGCGACTTGCACGGAATAAAGAGCAAGCACAAAGCTTTTCTCACCTTTGTCATTTCTTAGTTCTCATTTTTTATGAGTTGAGGGCAAAGTACACCTTCTCAGTGATTGCTCATCACTTTGACGACCAAAAAGTGACAGTCCTCACCATCTCACCATTCAGACTCAAACTGCATAGCATAAATGCAAGTTCATCATCTACTGTTTTGGAATCAAAGTATTTTTATACAAGCATAGGGTTCTCTAAGGGCGCTTTCACATGGTATGGGAGTCCGTACTCGGGTACGGTATTTGGTCAAAATCCACTTATTTCGTACCATGTGAACACAGACTGTACCGTGCCAGAATACGGCCAGAGAGACCTGCCTTGGAGGTAGTATCCGAGTCCAGGTACGAGCGGCCACGTATCATGTGAACACAACCCGTACTCTGGCCGCACTCAAGACAATAGACGCGCTCCATGCGGAAATGACGACACCGCCGGCCGAAATTACAGAATCACCTCGCGACCATACAAATACCAAAACAACGCGATTCAAGCATCCCACAGCAACACAGCAGGTTACAAAACGGCGGGTTTACTACAACACTCACCCTGTAGATGGCTTCAGGTAGCAGCTGACCAGTAGACCAGTTTGTTTACATTCTAGGCTGTCGCTCGTTTTATGACGTCGGTACTTCTCACTCCCTTGTTTGTTGGAGAACTAAGACTTATTTGTATACCGCCACCTGCTGTTTATTTGTAGTAAAAGACTGGATCCCAATACGGGCAGAGATCCGTGCCATGTGAACAGAAAAAATTAGCATTTTCTCTGGCCGTTTTCTGGTACGGCCACACATGTGAAAACGGCCTAAAAGGACACTGAATATTACCAAGCTGTGCTTTCGCAAAACTATCTATTCACACTTCACATTTTTGTGAAGATTCATGTTACGATCACAAATTGTATGTGACCGATCAACACAAAGTAGTGCATGCTTGTTGAATGGAAGGAAAATAATCCTGATTTTTACTTATTTTTATCTTGCAACTAAAAATCGAAGAAAAAAAAGAAAGGAAATATCAAATCTAGCGCAACCGTCATCAGCAAGTTGGTCATTAGAGCCCATCTGTATGCAAATCATTTCAAGTATAGAAACAGTTGTGCTGTTAAGGCCTCAAGGTAACTTTAGATTGTTACACTTAGGACAAGGAAGATGTAATTACTTCATTCTTAATAAATAATTTTTTTAAGTTGATTTTTAAATATTTTTGGTTTTATTTGATAAGATCAGATTTGAACAGCTCCTTTATTGGCAAACAAAACAATATTTTGTCACACAAATGTAACTTTTTTTCTTCTTTCCTCACCATAGAAGCTACATCCGGTCTGGTGTTCTGTTTGGCCGTGGTGCCTTCCTGGAGGGTTGGCATCGGCTAAGATAACGCTGCCAACAGCTAAACATTCTACCGGTCGCTTCTTTTCTTCAACATTGAAAGTAATAGAGGTGTGAATCTTCACACTTCGATTTGATATCTTAATGAATGCATCACATTTATTTCATTTGGGTTTGTTTTCAATAACATATATGCTTTAATAATAACCGTCTTCAATAATAAATACAAGTCACACATTTATGTTTGTTATTCAAACATTTCTCTGACCGCAAAATGGCACCTCTTAAAAAACAAAATAAAAAAACAGAAGAACACTTACATTTTAAAGCACAGATAGACAGTCCTAATAAGGATTTTTTTTAAATAATCTTTCAACTGTTTTTCATATTTTCCGGTTTTATGTGTAAAAATCTTTTATTGCTATTCAACAATAGTTGATATACAGGATGCGATGCATTGATTAAATGATTAATTTGACCAGCTCTAGAAAGTAATCTTATATCAGTTTTTATGTTCTTTTTGTGCCTCTGCTCTGTCTACTCAGACCCCAGTATGTCATAGCAGATGGCTGCTTTTACTGAGCCAGGTTAGGGAAAACTTTATTTCTATTTGAATGAAACAAAAATATAAACATTTTCTTTTTTGCTTCCATTATTTATGAGATGAACTGAAATATCTGAAACATTTTCTACATACACAAAATAATTGGATGTACTGCCAATTTCTCGCAAACGCCTTTGGAGACGGCTAATGGTAGAGAAATCAACCTTTGATTCACGAGCAAAAGCCCTGATGTACATTACTGCTTTCAGCATGCCAAATGCAGACTTAATCAAAAACTGCAACATTTGTGGCATTGTGCTGTGTGGTACAGCTAAACATTTCAGAGTGGCCTTTTTATTGTGGCCAGCCTAAGGCACACGTGTGCAATAATCATGCTGTCTAATCAGCATCTTGATATGGCACACCTGTGAGGTGGGATGGATAATCTCAGCAAAGGAGAAGTGCTCACTAGCACAGATTTAGACAGATTTGTGAACAATATTTAAGATAAATTGTTATTTTGTGTATGTAGAAAATGTTTCAGATCTTTGAGTTCATTTCATTAAAAAATTGGAGCAAAAACAAAAGTGTTGAGTTTGTATTTTTATTGAGTGTAATGAATTTCATTTACATATCCCAACAAGACATGTCAGGCACTTTACAAGAAAAGTCATTTTTAATTGAAATTTTTCTGTTCGGTTAAAAAGTTTTCTGAGGAAACCCGGCGGAATGCATCAACTCATTGACTTGCAGCATTCAATTCTCCTGAACAAACATGTAGCAAAAGCAGCCTGCATTGTGCCATTGACTTAATAGCAATCCCTAATACTGAGCAAGAATGTAACGACTGTGGAGACCAATAAATCTTCTTCAAATAATAATAAAAAAATCTCCCATAAAAAGAGGCATAAGGAAAACCTTTAAACAATACGCATTTTTTCGATTGAACTTTGTAGGAAATGGAACCTCAAACATCCAATGGACCCCTCATTTATTAAAGCCTAAAATGAGAAAATAGTCAACCCAAAAACTATAAAAATGATATGCATGTACTTTTATAAAAATAATATGCATGTACTTTTATTAAAAATTATATGCATCTACTTTCATAAAAAATTATATGCATGTACTTTTATAAAAAATTATATGCATGAACTTTTATAAAGGTGATCATGTATACCTTTGTGTTTTGAATCAACAATGACTTACAGATAATTTTTCTGAAACTTTTCTGTAACTAAGCTTCTTCAACATCTCGCATGTTTAGTATATCAAAAAAGAATATAATATAAATAGCAATTGAAAAACTCGTAGCATTTAGTTTTTCTGATATGTATGAATTTTGTCGCCCACCAATGCTCTGAACTGGATAATTATGGCCCTCAGAGCACAAAAATATTTTGTCACCTGTCTTGAATAGCAAATAAAGTTAATTTCCTGGGGAGGGTGTGTGTGTGTGTTTGTGTGTTGGGGGTTGGATTGATGAATTTGCAACAAACCTCTTACTGCTTTTTATTCTGCTCCCACAATGCCCAGCAGGGATGGTCAGGTTCCAAACAAAAGCCCCCAGGGGGCCTGGATCACAGTTCGACATGTTTTAAGAAACACTGGCAGAGCTCTTTCTCTCCTTCTGTGTACTTATTCATTTCTGCATTTTACTCACTTTTACTCTTTTTATAGCCAAACACCACCAGCTTTCCCTATTCACTTCTATCGAAGTTCAGAAGGGAAAGTGGAAAAGAAAAACTCTACCAGCAGAAATGAGATGAGGAAAAACAGAAGGTAGTGGAGGAAAGGGGGGTTGATGATTGATTAGAGGCAGAGGAAAAATGGAGGAGTTTCAAATGAATTACAGAGGAAGCTGAAGATGACTATTCACACCCATTAAGAGAGACTTTTTCAGGCCTCCTTCACAAATACTTAAAAAAGACTGACCCTAGTTAGAGGCATTCTGAAAAAGAGAGCCCTTTTCTTTTGAAGGGAGTTCCAGAACTAAACATCTCCCGGATTAACTCCATAGCAATTTGATGCTGATAACAAAGAACTTTTACTTGATTCCTTCTAACGTGAAGGGGCCTGGGCATTAAAAGAACTACTACAGGCAAAGTCCAGACTGGTGTTAGTGATGTAAAGTTGTTAATTAGAAGGATGACATTTGTTTTCCAATGCCAATTCAAATCTTTGACAGACATTCTAATGTCTAAAACAGGTGGCTGAGTTGCTCCAGACACATGGGCATGCAAGTCACCATCAAGACAGTACAGTATAGTATTCAAGGCAGTACCCTCTGTGCCAAAAGACATATCTCCTCCTCTTTACAAAAATCAGTTGCTATGTTGACATATGACTGTATAAATGGGCCCCGGAAAAAAAAAAAATCAATCCGATTATGACAGGCGTTAACATCCGCTACACGTTTGATCGGAATAAATCTAAAATATCGGAAACAGCCGTAGAAGTAGTAGCAGACTTCCGTTGTAAACAGATATGGCTGTGCGCATTTAAACTAGAGCAGTACGATTTTCTTCTGCTCACAGTTTTACATCTACAAGCTTTCATTGGTGTGTACACAATGAAATTAGAAGCCCACGTCTCAATTGCAACTGTTCCGAATAAGTGGAATTTTACTCTGACCAGGCTTTAAATCTGATTACCTGTGTCCATATAAACATAGCTAGAATCGTGCATACAACTACGTTCTTTATCCCAAACAGTCTGATCTCTATAAGGGCTTACATTTTGACAATGAAATGGATAAAAACAGGAAAAGTTGATATATTGAAGAGGTTTGGTGCAAATAGTTTTAAATATTGGTTCCTGTAATTGTTCAGAAGTGAAATAAAGAAAATGTCGGGGTACTTGGAATGTCTATGGAAAATAAAAAACAGCAATGAACAAAGTATCATTTGTGTCCAAAGTAATATTTTAAATATTACGAGGTTCAAAAGTATTTCTGGTATTTAAATTATTTTGAAATCCAAAACTTTACAAAAAAGTAAAACTTTCACTTTTTAATACTTTTAACTCTACATCCCCATTTCATTAAAACTATACGTTGTAAGGCATGTGCCCCATATGCGGGTTTAATTACAAACCCCGGAACCAGTGCCGCGTTGTATTCCCCCTATTGTTTCCTCCTTTTCCTGTCAAATAAAGGCCACTACAGCCTAAAAACATGGTCAAAAAAAACCAAAAGAATGAAATTCTAAATAATCTTCATTGTTTCTTTCAAACATGAACTTTCACTGCTTACCATTTTTCATCCCAGAGAAAGGATCAAAGTAGCACAATATGCCCTGTATTCCCCCCAAATCCCCCTTCCCTTAATGTACAGACATATGGTGGCCTCCAGCTCAAAGAAAACTCATCCTGACACCAGGACAGGAGACTACTTGCTTCTTAAGTTACAGACAATTGTTTAAGCAGAGCTTCACTCCAAGCAGGCTCTGCTATAAATCTGGACTGATTTAGACTGTAAAGATATTTTCCTGGATGAGGCCAACGCTGCAGGGATTCAATGAGATTTGATGGGTTCTGATGGTATGACCAGGGTTTAGCTTCACAATACAGGTTGAAGTGAATGAAAAAAAAAAAAAAAACTCCATCTCTATCATGTGCTTAGATGGTATTGGAGGAAAACCTCTTCCAACAGGGTCTTAAATGCAATTCAGATACCAAATTTTCAGAGGTGATTTTCTCTTTTAATTCTGGAAAAATTAGAATATTTTCTGTAGCCTAGTTGCAATTTTCACTTACAATGAATTCACAGAATAAGAAATTAAAAATCTGTTGCTCATTTTGCTTCATTGAGCTATTTTCCCCTTGTCAATTACCAGCACTTACATGCTATGACACATAAAATTCCAAAAATATCTATCAAACTTCCAACTTCTGCAATCTATGTGGTTTAAAACGTTCCCATTTAAGAATGTCTAAATAAAAGTCACCATGTTTGAACCTCATCCGAGTCAGGGACGATAAAGGATTGCTCTGAAACAACCGGAACATCCCGGATTCTGAGCTGAACCCAGCAAGCCAAAAATGTTGGAGCAGATCCTTGCTTACTTGTTTACCATTTCTTTATATCATTCCCATTTTTGATGAAAATTTTGAAAATAACTTTGTTCAGTATGTTCCAATAAGCAGTCTGATATATGTCTAAATTGTTATAACACTGAGTCCAGACATTTCTAAGAATTATTTTTTGCAAATGTTTAGTGTTTAGTAATTCTAAAAGCTATACTATTATCTTTTATTAATTTCCATTAAAATTGACCAAAAATGTTTCAACCCTCTGGAGAAAAGATTGGACATTAAACAAATGATTTGCACTCAGTTTCCAAAAATATTCCTCGACTGATTTCCCTGGAGCAAAATTAAAATTTTTGCTCACCACCCACTTGAGACCAACAGACGTTCCTCAATTTCACCAATATTTAAAGTCATATTTGGTTTAGCAGTTTTTCATTTAGAAATTCATTGGATCAAAAATATTACCAGCAATAAAACAAGTCTGCTTGAATGAGTCAATGCATGTTAAACATATATAAAGACCAGGTACACAGATGGAGTTTGGTAGTTTTTGGGCTAACTATGTTCACAACATCCAATGTTAATAAATTAGTACCTACTGATTATAGATGTGAAAGTTCTTTGTATTTGACAAGAGCATCAGGGCAGCTCCAGAGCTGGTCAACGTTCTACGAGGAGTTTTTGGATCAATAGCCTTGCCAAGAGGCATTAGTCCTCCAAACCCACAGGGCCCGTCACTGGGCACAAGAGCACAGGGACTTTAACTCTGATCTTATTTATGCGCAGACAAAAGAAAGCACAAGGGTCCTTTTGGTAGGGCCTGTTCAAACAGAAGGCCGATGTGGATGGGTCTTTAAAGGGGGCCGGGTTGCATTGACTCTGGGGAAGAGAGAGCGCCTGACAGGTCAGTTTTAAAGCCTTAAAAAATGGGGCCAGGATCAGGGGGTACCAAAGGAGGGGAGCCCGATGGAGCCTCAGCCTTCCTTCACTTTTCCCCAGAGACGAAAGCAGCCCTAGAGACAATAAGTCTGTGCCGTGGAGCTAAAAGGAGCCAAGAGTTGGTACCGGCTCCAGGGAAGTTCTACCAAGAAGGCGGCAGTTGGTGCACAGGGGGAACTGCTGATAGGAAAAGGCTCTGGCTTTGCCCAGCTGTCATCCAGCTATCTGTCCAATGCTAAGGCCTATATGGGCATGTGTTCCACTAGATAAAAGAAAAGTGCTAATTCAAACAACAATCCAGCCCCTTTCCAAGCAGGACGGCCACAGATTTTCTTTGGGGGTGGTTGGGGGATGAAGGGCAGAAGATCAAAGCCCCCAGGAGAGGAATACAACAGTTTCATCCAGCTGGACGCTTCCCTCCTGTCATCTCAGGGTGGGGGTGCAGACTGTCGAGCATTCTGCAAGGGAGGGTGGGGGTTCGGCATCATAAACTGCAAATCAGCAGGCACTTGTCCGTGTAGCATGTGTGTACGCGTATACGTGCGTGGCATTTATGTGTAGGGGGGTTGGCTAAAGTCAGACGTGACACTGTGAGCAGAACTGCAGATCTGTCATTGTTCCTTAGCAATGGAGGTGGATAAAGCAGTAAGAACTGAGGAGAAATAATGAGCAGGAGGAAAACAAGACCAAGAGACAGAAACCGGGAAAACCATGAAAACCGTGAAGAGTGTCCACTGTATGCCAAGCAAATCTGTGCATGCAGCTTTCAGAGAAATATTAATAAAAAAAGTTTCGGAAACATCAGGAACAGCCAACATTTGGCTGGTCATTTCATTTATGGCTGTAACAACCCAACAATGACCTGTCACCCCAAGTCCAATGACCTGGAAGTTACGTTCACTTAGGGAAGCCATTTCCTGACTCTATAAAAAGAGGCAGCGGAACTGAAAGAGAGGGAGAGCAAAAATGGAGGGGCAGAATCATTAACTGCTAATACAATGGCCAGAGCTGTCTTCTAGTCCGGCCCGTGTTTTGGAGAGGTTAAGGTCAGTAGATCTGAGGCCTGAAACAGAACTGCCACTTAGGACCAAAAAAATAAAAAAAAAATCAGCGCTCTGTCAAGGCTACAGGCAGAGGAAAAGAAAGTCTATAAACAGCTGTCTACAAGCAGCAAAGATAAGAAAGTTCCACAGGTTCTTTTTGGGGGGTTTTCAAGCAAGTTAAAAACTGTTATGATGGAAATGATACTGGCAGGAAAGGGAAATTAATCCAAGCAAAGACCCCCCCCCATAAAACCCCCCACAAAAAAACAGACTAAAATGTTCAAGAAACGTCAACCAATAATCAACATCAGATCCACATCCTTACTTTCAAACCACTGAAGGTCAACTACAGTTCTGTCACTCCCCATCAGCTCCCATGCCATAAGAACAATAGGCGTGTTTCCACTATCAGAACTTATGCAGCAGTTTTGGCAGTAATAGGTCGGGGTAGTGTAAAGACACGCTCATACCATGAAGGTGGAAAAAAAGTGGAAACGCGCTCATTTTTGGAAACGAAAGGCCCAGATCAGAGAGTAACCGTCTGCCATGCTGGTCCTGACACTGGAAATATGAAAAAATTGAGGGTTGGCTGTCATTATAAAGGTCAAGATAGCCAGACTTGAGTGAGGAAGGGAAAAGTCTGGAAAACTTCATGTTTAGCTTTTTCATCACAATGTAAACCGCAACCAAACCCTGCAGAATGCTCAATCCAAAGTCCAGTGTACAAGAAAACATTCAGCGCAGTCAATGATATTAATGACTGGTGCTTGCCAATGGTAAAGGATAGTCTTTGGGTAAGTTAACAGAGTGATAAAAAATGGGTGTGTGTAGGAAATATGCAAGTAATTAAATGGCTAAACAGAAACTTTGCAAAGGGGAGTTTGTTTGATTGTTTAAATTAATAAGGAAATTTAGATTTCTCGTTTCACTTTTTACTTGGCATTTTAGGATATGCCATTTGCATATAGAACTAAAACACCACAGTGACAGTTTTATATATCTGAATAAGAAATCAATTTCCACATAAAAAGGCATCGGCTGGAAAGTGCATTTCTATGTCAAGCACCCTCTCAGCAGAATGAATCAGTTACACATTCTTCACTCAACCTCCTCTCATCAAGCCCACACCATGAGATACAGATGCACACGAAGAGCCAAAAAAGGGATGAGTATATTTAGCATCTCCCCCTTTTGATGTTCTCCCCTACTCCTCCCCTCTGCCTGCATCTCTCCTTCTCAATCCACTCCTTTCCAGTGGCACTGCTCTGCAGATAAGAAAGTGCTTCGCTCTCCTATAGGAGTAGAAATATCTGCAAGGGCATTGTAAACACAGTAAACAGGGCACACCACCATTAAATCGCTCATGGCTCACGAGTGGCACAGAAATCCACGGGATGCTGCTTTAAACGAGAGCTGTGAACTTGTCTTTGAGAGAAAAAATAATTAAAGGAAATGAAATTCAGAATGTGCCGCCCATTCAAAGGGGTTTCTGCTGTCATGTGAAAATAAGTCCATCTAGCCATTCCACAGAGAACATTTGTTACTACTCTTTACTCTTGCTGACCTGTAAAGACTTTTTGGAACATGGTTGGACTGCAGCCCATCCTCTGATAAATAAAAATCTCAAAAGGTCAAACTGAGTCACTGAAAACACAAAAGCAATGAGAGAAATGTGTTGTGGAGCTAAAACCCATGTCCTTTATATAGCTGGCTTTCCTGAAAGTGTCAATGAAAAACTCTATGCATGTTTTTCAATAAAATCTGAAATCATCGATCAGATTAAAATTTGACTGTGTACTTGGCCCTGAAAACATCTATCCGATTATGACAAGCGTTTACATCCGCCACACGTTCGATCGGATTAAATCATTTTTGACATGCGCAAAACTATCTGAAATACCGGAAACAACCTTAGAAGAAGAACCAGCAGACTTCCCTTGTAAACAAAGATGGCTGCGTTCATTTAAAATGGAGCGGTACAACCTTCTTCTTAGCGTGTAAGAATGGCATGTTTCCATCAAGCATTTTTATTCTGATCAGGCTTTTAATCCGATTACTTTTGTCCATGTAAACGCAGCTATTCAGAACATAACTGGACCAAAACTGCATCCATGGGGAATTCCAAGTGGAAAACCAGTGCTCACCAAAAAGAACTCACATTTGCCCAAAAAATATATATCATATACAGCTGAACATGATCACAAAAGGACTACTTTTATACAGTTTTTGGCAGTTCAGTATTTTAGAAAATAGACCTTAAAAAGGAACTTTATAAAATATTCACATCCAGTTAAAATACTCAAATGATGGAAGAGTGATCTCGATCATCTTCAGGATCTGGATAGCTTGCTGTATTTGATGACACTATGAAATCTGTTCTGTAGCAGACAATTCTAAAAGAACATTTCCGGCCATGAGTTTGTGATTTTAGGCACATGAAGTGGAGGGGCCTAATCAAAACATTGATTTAAGTCCAATTTACTTGTTGTCACAGCAGTGTGAAGACAAGTATTAAAAGGACACAAATCGGCCTTTCATTTATGGACAGGCTGATTTGAATTACTTTCACATCAAATTATTTAAACACAAAATTTTTGTATTTTTTCAGGTTATCTTATTCAAATTACTTTAAAGATCTAAGACATTTAGGTGAACACAAACGTAAGGGGGAAAATACGTTCTTTTTTCAGAAATGTAAACAAACAAAAAAATAAATAAATATTGAAGAAGGTGATTGTTGTAAAAAAACTAAGCAAAAAGAGGAAAATGAAGTTTTTTCAAATTTTCTGCTACCAAAGTGGCACTCATCTTAAAAATCTCCTGACTGGTCCTTTCTTTTAAAGTACAATGAATGCAAAAGACTCAACCCAATCTCAAATAAACCTAATTTCAGGAGAAAATAAAATGAGACGTCTTCGATGATTTGTCAACCGTTTCCACACTTTAAGTGTTAGCACATTTTAAACGTCATCTTATCAAGTAAGTTGTATGTATGTATTTTCCAATGCCACCGTTGTAATCTAATACTGGGTTCATGAGCCACTGTATAATCAGGCACATTAAAAGTGAGTTTGAAACTAATTAGAATGGTTCAAAAGTGCATCATGTGTTGAGCCTATGCTCAGCGGCACTGAATGGTGGCTCTGTTGCAAAGTTTTGTTTTAAGTTCTGTCCGACTGATATGGAGCACGAGATGAGCACTTGATTTTTCCTGGATATTGTTTGAATAACATTTAAACGGGGCTTTTCGTCATTTGGTTCCCGGTCGGCTGCTGATTGGTTTTCCAACATCAAAGCATAATTTTTGTGCACAAATGAAACCTAAAAATCTTTCCTTGAGGAAAATTAAAACCACGTTGGTCACAGATATAAAGTTTTTATATAATCTCTTAAAGAGCATTACTAGAAAGTGTGCATTTTTGCTGAACTTTAGTCAGATTGGAGAAAAAGTGATAAAAATCTACTATAACTCTGAATTATAATTGGATATATGTCTGGACTTTGACTTGGCCATTCTTAAACTAAATCATTTCAATGGCTGGACCTATTAGGTGTTTTTGCTGTTAGGAGATGAAACTGTCAAAGCTTCAAATCTTTTTTTTCTTCATGACTGTCGAGTATTTAGCTCCATTCATCTTCCATTTGATCAGCTTCCCTGCACCTGCTGATCATCCCATCCCATCCACACACCCCATAAAATGCTTCCACCAGGTTTTACTGTGGGAATTTAAGAGGATCAAAGTGACGAGCAGTGTTCTCTTCCTTCACTGCATTTTGCAGGAGGACCAAAAACGTAATTTTTAGTCTTACTGCAACATAACAGACAGATTTATGGAGTGGAGGACAAATAACTGTCTTGTCAGAAGGTTCTTCAATCTGAGTGTTAATTCTTTGCCTGATTCTGAGAAGAACATCTTTCACAACTGTGTAATTTTTTTATTTTGTAATATGTTTTTTCCTGATGTTTTCCCCCCCCCCTCTCTTAGTATTCTCTTTTTAATCAAACTGATGTTTTGTAGTAAAACATCTGAGGCCTCCTGTGGGATTTTGTTTAGTGGCACAGTATAGTAAATGTATGCCAAATGTTTTGTACGTATGCTTTATCTAAGAAATATATTAAACGCCATTGATTATTTTACTTCCATTTTAGTTAAATGGTACTTTGTGTTGCCCGATCACTAGGGCTGAATGATTTTGGAAAATAATCTAATTGCGATTTTTTTCTTCAATATTGCAATTGCGATTTAATTTGCAATTATTATTATGGGGCTTTTCTCAAGCATTTTTTCATTAATGCAAGCAAACATTATGTATTATAAACTGATTTTTTTATACATAATTTATTCTATTCCATAGGCTAGACTTATCTTAAGCCAAAGGCAAATGAAGCATGGCTGAATATAAACAACTTTATCTACTTAAATCATCACACTCGGTGGTGATCGCCGTCATTATACAATCAAGGTTTTCTTCCTAGTGATCCCAGCTGGTAAGCCCCTCTCAGGCCGGCTGCATGTTTTCCTCCGTGGGGTTATCTGGGAAGTAGGATGCTTGAAGCAACAAACTCAGATTTTTGACTCCGTAGTGCGGTTTGATCACAGGTCAGTTGTGACAAAATACTCTGCTGTTTTCGGTGCGGCTTTAACTTTCTGTCAGCATTTTTTATATAGCGCAGGTAAAATGTGGCTAAAATGTGTTCGTGAGATTGAATCCTAGGTTATTCATCATGCTTATCAAAGCATAGCCTTAGCTATGAACCCCGTTATAGCACGAATTATTTCGGTGTGCCGTTTTTTATGTTCGTAAGGAGAGATTCTGTCAAACAGCTCGGTCAGCGATCCCTGTCGCCTCGAAGTTTTTTTACTGGAAATTGAAACACTGGTGGCGGTTATTTTAGCTGTGCAACTCTCATATATGGTGGTGTGATGTTCTTAGTTGTTGATAAATGTTCGCAGTGTACCTCGTGAGGCAGCCAGGCGGGTTCTGCGTTACCTTCCGTTGCGCAGCATCAACGCTTTCATAGCCGATATAATTTCTCACAACTGATGTACTGGTCCTCTTTGGTACCAACTATTGTGCAGCATTGGATTCTGTTAAGCTTTTGGTCATTTTATAACAGGTTAAAGTTCAACGTTTCGTTCTTTCTGCATTGTTTAAGCAGTTTGCAAGTCACGTGGCTTTACCAGATATGTTTACGTCAAGTCAAATCGCAGGCTTTGCGATTAGAAAATCTCATTTTGTCAGATTGCGATTTAATTGCATATGCAATTAATCGTTCAGCCCTACCGATCACATAAAATTCCACTAAAGGTTTTAGTTTTAACATGTAGGGCTGCCACAATTCGTTGATTTGTCACAATGACGTCGACAAGCAAAATGTTTTGTAATTGACGTTATCGTTTTTTTTTAAAGCTTGGTTTTTCTCTTAAAACACTCGCTGCGCCTTTCTCTGCACTGTCTGCCCCTGCACACATGTGTAGTTGTGTCAACTGAGATTAGCTGCAGCTTCAGAAAATCCAGTATCAGCAGTGAGCCGACAACGTAGTTGAAAGCTCTGGAGAGTTTTATTAAATAAAATGAGAAGCATGTGTAACGCAAAATTCACAAAGTAGACACCTTTTTCAATAGCAGTAGAACAGCGTTGTTTAAATTTCTCAACAGGAAGCCCGCTGCGGCTGACGACAAAGCGGGACAGTAGCCTCTGTCGGTTAGTTAGCTTGTTAGCTGCTAATATTAGCATCAACAGTGGAGCGATTTTCTACCGCCGGACATATCGGCTTTTTACTTTCTTTCATAGATATCCAGGGATATTCATATGAAGCTCCTGACTGTAGAGGCTGGTATTATTTGATAGCGGCAACTAGTGTTGCTTTAGTCAACGAAAACTATGACTAAAAATTGTCGTCAGCAAAACTTAAACATAACGTAACATAAATGCTTGTCATGCGACGATGACTTTAGTTAAATGTATAACGCAATATTGTTGACAAATAAAAAGAAGACTAAATGTGGTTTACAAAAGAAAACTATAGTAAAATGTCTCTCCATTTTCGTTGACCAAAAGAGACGAGAGACTAAGTGTTACAACATTATTTTGTCTCCTTTAGTCCCGTTACTTTTTAGTTTTTTCTGTTCCCTGTGTGCAGAGCCTGTTTCTCTCGCAGATGACCTCACTTCCTCAAGATCCCGTCGCTGCATTATTTAAAGAAGATGCAGCTGTACCAGTGAGTCTGTGAGTCTACGTGAGTACTGAGTAGCGAGACAGAGAAAGGGAACGATAACAGGTGTTATGCCGAGAATGGCATGTCTGATGATAATTGGATCCCCTGCCACGTTAACGTGCATCGTTGTAAACTCACCAATAATGATGAGAAACAGATTAAGTGATGTTACAGTTTTAAAGTCAGTTTGTCTCAGATGTATTTTTCTGTGCTCTGCTGTTTATGTGTAACATTCTCCTATTTTTTTGACTATAAGCATAACTTTAAGTTTGTTAGTTTAAGCATTTTATAACATCTAAACTTTGTAAAGTAGGCATTAAATGCTGAAATGGGTGCAAACAGGACACCGTATGAAAACGATCTATCCGCGTGTAATGGCAGAATGCACAATTTTGTTATCGGTTTATGTAAAAACTGTTAACACAAAAAAAAGATGACACAGTTTGTTAAGAGAATGATAACGTAATGAATGTTGCATTATTTTTGAACATAATTCCACATGTCCTCTGAGCTACTGGTGTGAATCCAAGCTCTGTAGGAAAATTTTTTGCTCTAAATGAGAGGGGATGCATATTTCGGCAACTTTAAATTGGACTGCATGCCATTCTCGGCGTAACACTTGTCAGCCGGGGGTCTTTGGTAGAAGAAAAAGACATTTGGAAAAATGTTTAATACATTGAAGTGGAAAACAAAATGTTTTGTGTTGAAAGATGGGGAGAAATCTATCCACAAAACCGCAGGGAAGAGCGCAACAAAATTGAGGAGACATCTCAAGGCATTACATAAAGAAATTAAGGTAAATCAAGACTAAGGTAACAATAGTTAATAAGAACCTTCTTTGAAATCGATTTGGCTAAAATACATTTTTGGTTTCGTCAATAGTACAAGGTACTTATACTATACTGACTGGGTTAAATAGAAATGCATTACTAAAAAGAATATAAAATACATTTTTTTAATTAACTAATACTAGACTGAATGTCATCAGTTTTTGTCAACTAAAACTAAATGAAAATAGTCATGGATAATTCTGACTAAAATTAGACTAAAATGCTAAGACTTTTAGTTGACTGAAACTTAACTAGACTGAAAAGAGTATGAACATGACTAAAACTAATAAAACTAAAATTACAGCTTGACACAAAGACTCGACTAAAACTAAACTTTAAACAGGCCACCAAAAACAACACTAGCTGCAACATTAACAGTGGTGATGGTAATTTTACTACGCTTAGCAAATGTTATGTGTCTGCTGTTTCACTAATGTTTTATTTTATAATTAGTTTATAAATGTTAAACAAGCTATCATCTTAAAAGTCAGTATTTTAGATAACACACAAATATTAGAGCAGCTCTTTGCTCCTGTAATAACATACATTTTACAGGTGATCCGATTAGTCGACTAATCGGCAAAGTAATTGGTGATTAGACAATTATCAAAATAATTGTTTGTGACAGCCCGATTAGTATTACAGAAAGCTAAAAACTTGATAGGATATGGATCTTTTTGTGACACACTGCATACTGTAAATTGTCTGTATTCTTCCATTAGACACCCCAGCTGCTTAATCCTGAAGGCATTAGAAGGTAAATGATAAGGGCTGGATCCATCCACCCATTCCCCCTGCTATAACTTCCTTCCTGAACACAAACAAGAGTTCAGAAGCAGTTCAAGGGTAAGGGGGCCGATATGTTTCCATTCCAAAGCAGTTTGCATGCTGCCTAAATAGGCAGGCAGGTTTTTGTGCATCCTGAATGCACATGACCTCTGTGCCCTCCTCTGAGGGGCAACACGTCACCTGATGCAGGGATGAGCGTTTTAGCGATACACACGCACACACTCCTCAGCTATGAACAGTCTTCATGAAATGCCCTGCTGATAACAGGGGGGGTTGACACTCTACACTAAAGACTCAGAAAAGGGTTGAGGGAGTTTAAGTTGGTTGCCCTAACTGACCTTCAGTTTTCAGAGAAAACACCAGAATAGTGTGTACGATTTCTTTCAAAGAGCTCTACTTTAAATTCAGCCTCAAGTTGGTTTAAAGCCTTTCTTAATAACAGTGCATGAATAACAGAATACACAGAATGTTCAATGGCAAAAAAAAGTTAAGTCAATAAAATACTTAAAAGACTGACTTAATATGCTTGTTGGACTTAGAGGGGCCGTAAAATCTGAAAAACACATAATTACAAGTGTATTTACAGATACTCGCAGCACTGTTAGGAATGCAGGGGAAGCAAACAGCAGAACAAAGCGGTCTGTGCAGCGCAGAGCCGGTTGGACTGCCAGGTCTTATTCATGAATCAATTCTGCCCAGCTAAAGAGCCAACATTAAATCCAATTAGACACCGCCTGGCACCAATAACTTTGATGACAGTGTCTAACTTAACCCTTGGGGAAAGACAGCGGTGCCCGCTTCGAGAGTGGTAGAAAAGAGGAAGAACACGAGTGGAGGAAGATTCCTCTGTACTTCCTTTGAAGTGCATGTGTGCATTTGTTACAATCAACAGGGTCAGTTGAGTGGTTACTCAAGCTCTCTGTGAGTGTGTGTGTGTGTGTGCTTAATGGCACGCTGCCATAGGCTCATATCAGAGTACAGCATGGTAGGCTGTCACAGGCGCCAGCTAAAGCCTTTTTTTATTTCTAACTTCTGCTGCAACTGCCAGGCAACTTGACAGCATCCTGGCAACTGTCTGACATAGATACACCCGGCCGCAACATAAAAGACACACACAACAGAAGAAAAGCAAATGAATGCATCATGAAAGACACATTTAAGCCCCAACACCTGTCAAGGATTTACTATGACCGACTATGAAAGTACAAGAGGGAGACACCTCCGATATCAGGAAGTCCTGAGACATGACCTCTCCTTTCCTGCCCTCGGATGAAAACTCATCTCTCATTCTGCTCATCTACTAAAGGCAGCAGTGAATTACTGCATACCTCCTGACAGTTGACCCTGAACTGGATTTATAGCTAAAAGAGAGGGGAAGAGGAGTTAGAAAAATCTATTCAAGCCTAACTCTGACCCTAAAGGTAACCATATTGTTAATGTGAATAATAGAAGGGCATGAGGAGGAGGAAAAGCCTTGAGCCTCTCTTACCACTCTCTCCAATGAGCGCACACACAGCTTCCTGGTTGAATGAGTAATATCGGAAGCAACTACGCTTTGTAGGAGTGTGTCCCTACCTCGTCTCTGGCTGCCAAGGTTAGAGCAATCAGTCTGAGGCAGCATGGAGGAAGATGGATAGTCAGAAAGGCCTTTAAATTATAAAGTAAGAGAGCCATAATCACTGAATCAATGTGCAAACATTGTGGTGTAAATAAACTCCACAGAGTACGCAGATGTGGTCCTTTGAATCATATTCTAATAAAGAGCATTGCAAAAGTATTTATAGCCTAAAAAATGTTTCACATTTTGTGAAGATACAACCACAAATGTGAGTAGCAGGGTAACGCATAGGAGATTACAGTTGTCAGCTGGAAATTCTACATTGTTTTTCAAAGTTTTACACAAATTAAAATCTTAACAGTGGGGATGAATTTGTTTGCCGAGGAGTTCCGGTTGTATGGGGAGATGTGAATGCGCAACCAAACTCTAACGCGGACCAGCAAACACGACCTTTGGTCCGCCTAAAAATCTAGGTTTCAGCTTGGTTGAAATGAACTCTGAATGTCACGTGAGCTGGGGGTTTGGCCCAAAAGCAGGAAGTGATGTGTAGCACAGGGCACTCTGGGTAAATATAACCCAAAAAAACATGCAAAATCAGCCCTGCCTAATTCCCGGTTCATATTAAGCCAATTGTCTGGCACATATGGCATGAAAAACACAGCAACCCTAAAACCCCCAAAATCTGATGCTACTCCATGTTTGTCTACATTTCTACAGTTGCACAAAAGGTTTGGTTCGTTTGACAAAGTTTAGTGAACTGCACTAGCAAAAAGCAAAATAAAAATCTTGGAATTTTGGTCCCCAATCGAACAGTCTAGTGAGCTATCAGGTATGAAAATGACCTTTGTCAAAATTCTAGTCTCTAGGGTGCAAAGATATTATAGACATATCCTAAAAGACTTGCTGCTATACCTGCAGCAGAATTCATCCCTCTTTTTTTGCCCATGTATAAATAATTTTGAAAACCATGTATTATTTCCTTGTGAATTCACAAATATGATCAATAAAACGAAATATGAAAACCGATTTGTGAATTCCTTTTTGAGGTTTAACAATAAGGATTTGAAAAGTCAATTTCTAAATAAAGCTTTATAACCGATAACTCTGTTCGGTTTAAAAGTATTGTGATGAAGCACTTTAATTAAACTGAACCCAATAAATGCCTGTAGATGGCGAATAAATAAGTACCAAAGTGCCTTTACACACGCAGGTCAGGACCTTTACCTGTGCTCCAACCTATATCATGCTTTCAGACCTGGGTCGGATTATACCGCTCTCCGATTTCCTCTCCCTCCCAGGCTAACACCTGGATAAGATCTACATACGGCACCAGTCATCCATCTGGACAAAAACATTAATGCATGTTCTTCCTAATCACTTTAACTACACCAAAAGACCGCCTTAAGTATAGTAGAGATTTATTCCTTTGTTACATCTGAGCAGTGTTGAACAAGGGCAAGATTTACAATTACTGTTGAAGTTTTTTCTAAAGTCAGCAAGAAAGCAAGGTCTAATGCAGAAGTGGTGTGGAAACGGTTTAAGAAAACAACAATATTCCCATCAATCACAATAGCTGGCTCCAAATGGAATTCTACCGAGGAGTCACTTATACATAAAAATATAAAAAAGGTTGAGTGTCTTTCAGATTACCCTCTCTGGGCCACTACTGATCTAAATCAAGATCTCTAAAATAAATTAAAATTAGGACAATGAGAAGCGGCGGACATTGCCCGGCATAGTTGGATTTGTCTCTAGATGGCCAATGCAATAGCTTAAGTAGGTGCTTCTTAGAATAGAAACCTCATGGATCAAGCAAAAGAGGAAAATTATGCTGACCTAATTAATGCTGGCTCCTAGCAGAATATTGTTGTTGCCAGCTTCAAATCATGACTAACCATAGGGATGAGTCTTGTGGTTCATTTGGGGAGTTAATGTTGCAATATTATTGTCTTCAGTTTTGCCATTAGGCCTGAGGAATAAATCTGGCCCCTGGGAGTGTCCATTTGGCAAAGTCACTGAAGAACTCATTTGTCCCTTTTAGTTTTGTGTTCTCACATTTGTTTCAGTGTGTCACCTGTTTTCTTACCATAAAAACAATCATTTACTAAATGCTAAAATGTAACATTTTAGTTGCTCTATTGAATTGCAGTACATTTGTGTGTGTGCACCAACTTTAGTTTGCTTTACGACCCATTCAGTCCAATTTGTATCCAGCAATATATCCAGTATAGAACGGAAGACCCAAAGAAAATGCAGTGCCAATGCTGTTTTTATGATGAAAAGCTGTTGCAATACAGAAGAAATAATCTGTTCATCAATTTCTGGATATGTGATGCATTTATTAATCCATAAACTTGCATGACTTACATGTTTGGCTCACTAAAAGCATTGACAACTCAAACATTCTGATCGTTTAGTGGGTCTACTAAGACTCATCCTGCTTTTAAACATTACAAATGTATTTCACTTGTCTTTCTATCCACATGGGCACTTTAGTCTATTCTCCATAAACAAGACACTGGGAGAGCATTAGCTTGCTATAGTTTAGTTTGTATTCAAAAGCTGATATGGGCAATTTATTAATTGTGTTCCAGGTGCATCATATCCTGATCAAATTTCTGAATTTTGTTTTCACCAACGAGCCATTGATTGGGCAGGTTGGGTAAAGCATAAAAACACATAATACATGCAGGAAATCATCAAACTATGATATCCCTGCAGGTGATTTGGGGTGACTTGAAATTCTATCACCAGAAAGTAACCAAACTTATTTTTATTATAGGGCCAAATTCATAAGGTAAGCTAGGATTAGAGCTAAATGAGATCAGAAAATCTTAAAAAGGTAGAAATGCTGCAATGATGATATTAGTTGTGTTGCAGTTGCAATGCAGCTGCAGATCAGTTGCGATAACACGTGCGTTGCACATGGCATAGAATTCTCCACACTATCACTCCCCATGAGGCTGTAGTGAAAATACTTCTTGACATGAAACATTGTGGGTTCAACTGAGCTAAAAGGAATAAGAATACTGATGCATCTTTTAGATGAAAGTGGTTGCGTACAAAGGCATTAAGAGGTGTGTCGATCCCTTAAAAGGAACCGGAATTTAATTAGAATCAATTTCTTTCAGTTTCCCGGGCTTACATTTGAAGTGCTAAAAAGCAAACAAATACAACATTATTATGTAGCAGGCATGAAATGCATGGACATTTTAAACTGCAGAAATAATTAGGATAACAGTCATGGGACAAAAGCCGTATTAATTTATGAAATATGCTAATCAAATCAATGTTATAGCCACTTAATCAAATAACGTTAAACTTTAGAAGCAAAAATCAGCATGACTGGGTTCAAACGATTTGAAGAAAGCAGAATGGTTTTAATCTTTAGAATCCATAATCTGGCTATTTAACGAGAAACCTCAATTTTAGGTTTCGTGCATGTACGGCTGTTTGTGCATGTGACCGTGACGGCAGAAAAAAACTGAAAATAAACAAGCCTAAACAATGTAGCTTGTGTTACAGTATGGCTTCACCTAACTTCCAAACAAAAATAGCCACATACAGTGGGGGAAATCATTTTTTGACCCCAACATGATTTTGGAAGTTTGTTCAATGACAAAAACGTGAAAAGTCTCAGACGAGTAGCATTTTAATGGTAGGTTTTATTTTAACAATGACAGACAGTGCATCAAAAGGAACATTGAAAAAATTACTTTAAATAAAAGATAACAACTGATTTGCATTTCATTGAGCCGAATAAGTATTTGAAACCATACCAACCATTAAGAGTTCTGGCTCCCATAGAGTGGTTGGACACTCCTACTCAATTACTCACCCTCATTAAAGACACCTTTCGTAACTAATCACCTGTATAAAAGAAACCTGTCCACAGAATCAAGCAGACTCCAAACTATCCAACATGGGAAAGACCAAAGAGCAGTCCAAGGAGGTCAGAGACAAAATTGTAGACCTTCATAAGGCTGGAATGGGCAACAAAACCCTTAGCGTGAAGCTGGGAGAGATGGTGACAACTGTTGATGTAACTGTTCCAAAATAGCAGGAGCACAAAATGACCATCAATCGACCTCGGTCTGGGGCTCCACGCAAGATCCTCATGGGGTGTCAGTCATTCTGAGAAAGGTGAGAAATCATCCTAGAATTACACAGGAGTTGTTTAATGACCTCAAAGTAGCTGGGACCACAGTTACCAAGAAAACCACTGGAAACACATTAGACCGCAATGGATTAAAATCCTGCAGAGCTCGCAGGGTCCCTCTGCTCAAGAAAACACATGTGCAGGCCTGTCTGAAGTTTGCCAATAAACACCTGAATGATTCCGAGGGTGACTGGGAGAAAGTGCTGTACTAGGATGAGAGCAAAATTGAGCTCCTTGGCAATAACTAAATTCCCAGTGTTTTGGAGGAAGAAAAACGCTGCCTATGACCCCCAAAACACCGTCCCCACCATCAGGAATGGAGGTGGAAACATTTTGCTTTGGGGGCTTTTGCTGCTAAGGGCACAGGACAACTTCACTGCATCAGCTGGAAAAATGGACAGAGCTATGTATTTAAAATCCTGAGTGACCTTTCTTCTGCCAGGAAACTGAAAATGGGTCACGGATGGGTGTTCCAGCACGACAATAACCCAAAACATACCGCAAAGGCAACAAAAGATTGGCTCAAGAAGAAGCACATTGAGATCCGTCTCTGGAATTATTAATTATTATATCTTAATTATTATTCTATTCTATTAATCCAACAGAAAACCTATTGAGGGAGCTGAAGCTCAAAGTTGCACAGAGACAGCCACGAAACCTTAGTGAGTTAGAGATGATCTGCATAGAGGAGAGTGGACCAAAATTCCTCCTAACATGTGCACAAACTTGGTCAGTTACAAGAAATGTTTGACCTCGTTGCTTGCAAACAAGGGTTTTGCCACTAATTATTAAGTCTTGTTTTGTTAAAGGGTTCAAATACTTATTTCCCTCAATGAAATGCTAACCACTTTTTATGTTGTATTTAAAGTTATGTTTTAATTTTCCTTTTGATGTGCGGTCACTGTTAAAATAAACCTACCATTAAAATGATACTGTGTCTTAGACTTATCCTTTATTTTTCATTGGACAAACTTACAAAATCAGCGAGGGCTCAAATAATTATTTCCCCCACTGTAAGTGCAACGAGACTTATGTGGCTATTTGTAATGGGAAGTTGGGTGTACACCTAATAGTGCAGTAAATATAAATGGGCGTGTAGCATGACAAACTGAAATCCAACACCATGGATATAAAAAGGTGATATTCATTTAAAGCGATTTGATTACCAAACAAGGAGAAACAGCTTTCAGTTTCTATGCACTCCCCCTACCCTGGAACATATTTCCAGACCACTGCAAAGCAGCTGAAACATGGAGTTCCTTTTAACCAAGGCTAAAATTCCATCTCTTAAGAGCTGCCTTTGATTCATTGAGTAATAATACCTGGAATAAAATACCAGTTCTATATATTTGTTTGTATGTTTGTATGCTTTTATTTCCCCTATAAGAATGGAATGTACCGTGAAGATCCTTGTTGCTGAAAGTGGGTCAATTAATGAAAGATGTTGGTTTCTCATTTAGTTTTAAAAACACTTCTAAGCTGGGTCTAATACTGTATCAGTTTATCAATTTTCTGATCTGCTACTTATAATAAATTCCAACCATAAATGTGGGGTTTTATGGTAATGACTGTTGATAACTGCACTGTCAATAGTGTATTCAACCAAACACAGGCCAATATCAGGTTCTGAGTTTAGATCTATTCCGGAAGGTGCCGTTATGATACGCTGAGTGGGAGCTGTAGTATTATACATAGCTGCCTGTGTGTAGGCCACCTCTTTAATCAGTGACTGTAATTGCTGGGATGGACTTTGAACCACAGACATATTTGTCTCCGCTTTTCATCCATGGCTAAACAACGAAAAGGAGGGAGGGAGGCAGCTAGCGCTTGGGCCCGGCCATGCACGGCTCCTGTCCCGGCCCCTGTGAGCAGCCAAGCATGGAGGAGGAATTGAGGGGTCAAAAACAGAAAAAAAGAGTTTTGGCTGAGAATGGGACGAGAAGCCAGAGATGTGGAATGGAGGGGGTGGAGACGAACAGAAAGAAGGAAGAAAAAAAAACGAAAAAAGAGGAAGAAAAAAGGCGGCGAATGGAGAGGACATAATGGTACACAAGTCCCCCAGTGGCAGATTGAGAGCTCCGAGAACACCAAACAGGAATCTCGTCTGAATACTAAAGCCTTTCACGGAGGCAACACTGCAACAGAGACGACTCCAAAACATCTCCTTTGAGGCCCCGCAATATAGGAGGCTTTTAACCGCTTGTTCCAGGGTTGGTCTAATTGGAAGCCAAGGCAATACTAGGAGGGTTTAGGGAGGTGGGAGCAGAGGAGCTAAGGAGAAGAAGAGAGGCAAGGAGGGGTGCTTGATTTAAGAGGCCATTGTTTCAACAAGTACATTCTGCCTCCCTCTCCTTTCTCCTCATGGCCTCCCCTTCAGATGCCCACACTCCACCGAGTCAAAAGGCGGCGTTTAGCCCCTCTGAACGAAGAGGAGCTGGGGTTGTTTTGACACTTTGTCCTCCTTGGCTTCTGTGAAAGGGCCCCGCTTCTATGGGCCACTCAAGTTCATTAGAAAGTACAGGGCTTTCAGCTGCTTCCCCATTCCAGCGCCAGGCCTCAATGGGGCCTCCAAAGCTCTTCACTGTTTGTTTAATAAAGACCCCCACCACCTCCACCTTCATTTCCCTCATTGCAGAAGCAGCCGAGTTCCAGCCTCCTGGGTATGGGGACACTGATTAAGGATAACATGGAAAAAGGAAGACCGGGGGTAGTAGCTGAAATGGATGGTTTTATGAACTTTATGACCAATTCCTTCTCAGCTTGTACTTATTCCTCATAACAGCAACTATAATTTCCAAGAGCAAAGTTGAGAAATAGATAGTCTGTCACAAAGAAAATCCAAGAAAAGCAGCTTGGCACCCAGACTAAAGTTGCAAAAGACCAACGTCATAAAAAAAAGAAGGTTCAGCACTGGATATGCTAAAAAATACCTTAATTTGTACATTTTACTTTATATTAAACAGGATGTCTGATTAAATGTGGAAATATTTTGAATTTTAAAATTAAACTGCAGAGTATGCAGGCAACATCAAGAATTGTAGGTTTTCTGGGATTAATTAAATATCCTCCTTTAAACCTTACTGAAAAAAACTGTGTTTAACTAGGTTTTTAGCTTCCTAATAATCAGTGCGTTTACATGCAGCAAGAGAAAGTCGAACTGGAGTTTGAGAAATTGGACTATGGTACACATTATTGTGTCTGGAGATATCAAATTTCTCTGCATGTAAACACCCATCAGCAGTAGCCGAGCTGTTGGATGCCTGGGCAGAAATTAATGAGACGCCGGAAGCAGGAACAAGTCAGTTAAGTGTGTATGTCGCCACCTAGCATTGCGGAGGGCAACGCACTACATTCAATAATTACATTTTCTGAGTGATGTAAATTGGGATAAGACTCTCAACTCCGGCTAAACCATTAGTCGGATTTTTGTCAAAAGCTGGATTTAGACGTACATAAACCGTTTTGATGTTTTGCAGTTTTTTTAATTCCTTTACTTTATCTTCTATTCATGTCTACCTTTGAGTTGTCCTTTTATTTGTGTGTTTTATGCTTTACTACCGTTTTAACCTTATCCCCCAATTATCCAAAGCAACTTGAGTTACCTTGTTGTTGAAAGTGTGCTACAGATATAAATTTGCCATGCCTGAGGCAGATAATGAAGCACAAAAGAAGAAATAGCATGGTAAAATGCTTTGCCTCCAGCATAACATTGAAACTATGAGTCTGTACTGTGTATGTGACTGAAAAGTTGGGTTTCAGCTCTCATATTTTCAGGTGACATCATTGCACATCAGTAAGAGATGACACTCTAGAAGGACAAAAGATCATAAAAGACCCAGGGAAAGCTTGACTACCTCACTACGCGTTATGATCTA
Source organism: Apricaphanius iberus (assembly GCA_028564705.1). Lineage (NCBI taxonomy): Eukaryota > Metazoa > Chordata > Actinopteri > Cyprinodontiformes > Aphaniidae > Apricaphanius > Apricaphanius iberus. Next base: position 2,356,708 of record JAPXFQ010002778.1, read on the forward strand.
AATTAATGACTACTCTAAAAACCGAAGTGGGTAATGATTGTTTGGAGGGTTTTGAACTGGCTGGTGACTGAAACTAAAAACACGACTTTAATACAGAATTGACCTGTAGCACAGTACTGCTCCGCCCCACTCCCCAGACGCAATTGAACTAACCGCATTCAACTAACATTTTCCGGGAAATACTCGGACATTCTTGCTGCCTTGCTCCATAGAGAAGCATTAAGACCAGCAACACTTTTGTGGTTTTCTGGGCTGTAGTTGTGTTTTAAAACACAAAAAAGGATAAACGATATGCCTGGGGCGGGGCTTAGTGGGAGTAGGGATAATATTTAACAGAAGACTAATTTGGAAGTTTAAAATGCTAAACACACAAATAAAAAGTAGATATAGGTGTAACCAGCTGTAAAAAGTAAAGTGCTGATCAAGAAAATCTGTCGAGCAAAACAAGACTGGCAGCCACATGCCTCGCAAAAAGCAAATATGCGCATTAGATTCTACCCCACCACCACCACCACCCCCACCCCAAGCCTAAAGACTATTTATACTTCATCAGCTGGGGGGCGGAGATGTACAGCACCATCATCAGTCGAAGAACGCTCTGCGGAAGGCCCACAGGGGTTTATAGGGACAAGGCCACTTAATTAAATGTCAGTCAAAAGCTATGGAGAGTGCAAGCCTGTGGATTGGTCAGCATGCCATTTCCTTTAAATTTGTCAAGGCATTTCCAAAAAATAAAAATAAAAAACGAGAACAATTTTTTTTGCTTGAGATATATAGCTGCAGACATGGAGCAGATCAAATGTGGTGCAGAAGAGAATGAACGATTATTCAGTGTCCGTTACAACAAGTAAGGAGCTTTTTGTTGTATTTGCGCACAAAAAGTAGTTTTGTTTTTTTCCTTAAGTATTTTAAGAGGCAGAAGTTGTTCAAGTTTAAACCTTGGGTTTAAAAATCAAAAAGTAAATACACTGTCGTCAACAAGAGATGTGACCACAATGGTGACAGGACCCCCACGGAAAAACAGCCACGCCCCCTGTCGTCCAGGCAGAGAATTGCATTGCAAGACTCTTCAGGTAACAGGGAAGTCTGAAAGGGAAAACATCTCTGTTGATACACGATGCAGACAAGATCTCACAAACATTAGAAAAACCTGATATATTCGTGCATTCATCAACCAGTACACCATACATTACTCTCATGCAATAGTTTGAGTGATCTTGAATGAAAAAGTGCCTTGATTTCATTAACAAAATAATAGAGAGGATACAATGCCAGCTACAGGAATCTAAAACGTGCAAATTCTGCGGCAACATAATGAGTGCATTAAATTTTATTTATACGTCGTTGAACATAGGAATGCTGAACAACGTCTGGCTCCAATTATAGCCAAACGTTTTCAGTTGTCCTCTCCAACGTTGTTATCAGCATTGGCAAACATGAGACAGATACTCTAATAACCTTTGGACGTCAGAGTCACATTCAGGAATCTGTTCTGCGGGCATGAGGTTATATTTTGGTACTGAGAATTTAAGTCCACAGTGCAGCAGCATACCTCCTACTGGTTTCAACAGCCAGGGGGACATCAGATCTCCAACAGGTGCTTTCCTGCACTTGTAGAAACCCAGTGAGGTGTGGGAGGCAAACATGACACTGATCTAACACTTCTTTCAGCTGTTGTATCAGAGCTGTGCAATGCACCAAAAAAAAGGTATTAGAAAGCAGTTTAACATTGGATTCAGACTAAATTGTAGCTCGTGTTTTTTATACCTATAAGATTTGTTTCTAAAGTTTCTGTGAACACAACAAGGCCAATTCATTTCATGCTACTGCACACACAGACCGTAATTTAATTTACTGCAGGGCTTGAGACTCACAAGTCTGCTAGTAAGCAAGTGGAGAAATCCAAGAGTGTGTGGGGTCTCTTTCAAATCATATCACATTCTAATCTTATCTGGAGCTCAAGATGGAAGCTGTGAGTGTGTGTTCCCAACCCTGGCCTGTGGCTTTGCGGGTTCCTTGTGCATGCAGGCATGTTGAAAAGCTTTCTTTCAGGCACCTTTTGGAGGTAATGTGGAAGACAGCTGCAAGCCCCCATGTGAAAACCCCCCCACTGCTGAAGGTGGACAAGCTGGTTGAAGAAGGCGATCTTGATTGAAAAATAAGAGTTTAAAGCACTCGGCGCAAGAAAAAAAAAAGATTCACCTTTAAAAAAAACAACAAAAAAACAATGAAGAAAGTAGGAGCCACTCTGACGAAAATGTTCCAAAGTTTGGCATTGATTTTTCCAGAGTCAGCATGATTGGGTCATTTTCAACATAATATAGAGATTTTAGCAGAAGCTATATGTAGACAAAAGTTTTTTTGTTTTTTAAATGTAAAAAGATGGAGTGTGTTTATGCTAGAGAGAATCAAAGGAATCTTTTAATAATGAATCTGGATTTACGTCTGGACCTTCACCAAGCCAGTTTAGCACATAATCTAATGTATTTCACTACTGCAATGTATTTAGCTTAACGGGTCAAATCCCTAACTCCTTTATTTAAAAGAAAATATATATCCACAGCCTGATGATGCCAGCACCACCACAGTGGATGGTGTGTTGAGGATGATGTGCAGAGTCAGTTGTCCACCACATGTGGTGTTCTACATGTAGACTAAAACGTTTACTGTATCTCAACTGTCTTTCACGTGTTTGCTACAGCCCCATTTTCACTAGTGTCAGTACGGGCTGGAACAGGTCAGTACTGTCTGAATCGGGTAGGTTGTGTTGCCATTACCATCTCAAAAGAACTGTAGTGGGCGAGGACGTGGGCGGGCTTAGCTTAACAAAAGCATCTCTCTTCTGCTGTTGAAGATTTAATTTTTTTGAAAGCAGAGATTTTTTTTTTTAAACCAATGTACCACTTAGACTTCTATAGCCCACGTTGTTTAAAACTTATATTATTTGCAACCCGCACCGATTTATTTTTAATTTTAGACTGCTAGCAGTTAACTGCAGTGTTCTTCTTATTTGGAACTTTAAACTATAGCCTACTCTGAGACAAACAAACAACTCCAGACCAATCAGCGGCTACCGCTGCTGCTTAGGAGTGAGAGAGATATCACATTACTGGACCAATCAGTCCATAGATGGGCGTCACTCCTCCATTAAGTCCAGATTTATGAATTTCACAACTAACTGATAACTGCACTGTTACACAGATTCCTACACTAATTGTGTATATCTCAGGAGCCCTTCCAGAGTTCCTATGAGTCCCTGTGTCGTTATTTCCATTTCGGCAGTCCTGCTCCTCTGACAAATGCTCTCCTTGAGCGATCGTTTTCGTTTCAGTGGACACCCACACCTATAATGCTTAAAGATTAAGACTCTTCTACAACTTCACCAAGCCTTAAACTACTCAACAACTTTATACCTGAGCTGTTTGGTGTTTTTTGGTCTTCATGATGCTTTTTGGTGACTAATGTTCACCAACAATACCAGTAATTATTCATCTGGATTTGAAATCAGAATACATTTCACACAAACACCTGCATGAGGTGTTTTTTTCTTTCTTTTTTTTATAATTACATTAAATTTTGTGTTTGTTTGTCACACGGGATCCCAAACAAATGATGTGATGTCTCATGTTAAACCTAAACTGTTGTCAGATAAGTGGTCTCTTGTATTGCTTTACTCTAGGGCTAGCGAGGCTAGCTACAGTATGCAAAGTTAAAATATACTGTACTAAGCAACCTCTACATTCATGTACATTATTTTAGCTTTTCTATGTTATTTCATTGTCAATAGTTCAAAGTTTAGAAATAATTTACAGTCAGTTTTTGTACTAGAAATATTTTCTTTAGCACTGTTTCATGGTGAATATAAGCCATATAAATAATACAATTATTGTAATTTATTTTGTAGACTAGTAATTATTTTTCACATAATTTTAAATTATTTTGGAAAATATCTATATTTAAGAGACCAAAAGTATGAGAAACCAGGAAAAAAAAATGCAGAAATTTCCTTTACTATTGAGCATGTGCTATTTTGTAACATCAATTCAGTTTAGCTTGTAGAGGTCCCATATATTTGATACTTAGTGTTGGTTATATGGCGGTGTTTCTTCTTTACGTTCCTCAATGAGTTCCTTTTTTTTACGTGTCCTGTCTAGCAGTTTGCCACTCAGAATTGGTGTCTGAGTACCAAGTAAAAGCCCAACAGATTTACTTTCCCAAGCAGAGTATTACATCTTTGCTGTAACACTCCACTTGATGTATATGTATTAAATAATCTTTATTAGTAATTACTGAGGGTTCAATTTCCTGAAGTCATGGACACAAAACCGAGAAAAGAAGGAAGAAAGGAAGAAGGTGAAGAAAAGAAACCGCACCAGCAGAGGCGCAAACTGACGACACAAGACAGGGAGGCAAACAAAGAAAACAAGAAAACATCCCAGTCCTCCACCTCTGCCGGATGGCAGAGAAGCGGTAAAACAAAACAAACAAGAACAACGAACTGAACAGAACCACACCATTAGTTCAGATCCAGTAATAAAAATTAAGAATTACACATTCACTACACACAAGCATGGATTAATAAACACAATACTAATGTTTCTGTTAAGCTCCTGGTAAAAGCTAACTAATGACAATAACTAACTAATGAGTTCCTTTCTGCTGGACATGCTTTCATTTTTTAGATACTGTGGTAACATAAGCCAAGTGGTTGGGTTGTTTAACGAAAATGTATGCATCAATGTATTGATCACTAGTTAATGGGGAGCCTAAGTCTCCTCCCCTTCCGGTCGGCCCGTGGGTCCCCTGGCCGAAAAAATTATGAATGGAAGTCAATTGAGCAATCAAAGTTATTTTCTGGTCCGCTTTGTCTTACGTTCAAAATCACACATATGTTGTACTTCGATTTAAATGATAACTAATGATGTACATTTCAACTGTTTTGTGAAGTGATTTGGGATTTATTTGATTGTAAAAATTTGCATTTAAACTGCCTACAAATCACAAGTCGCATATATGACGTCATTTGGCTAACACGAGCTAGCACTAGCTATATCACGTAAAACACTCACCTAGAGCTTGTAGAGCTTCTCCTCCATGCTGGCTCTCACTCCACGAGGGCTTTATCCCCAACATAGCTGCTACTTTCCACATGTTCAGTTTTATTGAGGTTTTCTCTGTGTTTAATGCTCCTTTCTTTGGCCTGGAGGCTAAGACCCTCGCTCTCCTTCTTCTTCTGCAGTTGTAGGCTGCTAAACGTTTTCACACAAAACCTAAAGTAGCTTTTGCCGCCGGTCATAAATCTGTGTTTTCTCTGCAACAAAATTTGTTTTTAAAATTCACGGACATCATATGTTCGATCCACGGCGCATTTTAAACTGGACCCGAAAATAACTTATCACTCCACTGACTCTCATTCATTTTTTTTGGTAGTAGGGGACCCATGGGCTCCCCATAGGCAGTAATCTCTTTCAAATTTTTTGGGACATGAAATTTATAATTAGCAGATTTAAGAGGTTCCTTGTTCACAACCATCAAATGTGTTTGGTAGAATCTGGAGCAAAGACCAGTTGGGCATAAGTTATATAAATGGACTACTGACTTTCCCACATCAATAGTCTTTGATTTGCCGTGGCACTCTCCTTGCTTCATTTTCCCCCTTTTCTCTCTCCTTTTGGAAACTGTGCTCGTACATACGCATGTATCACAACTTCTGCCACCAGCAAGCTTGAATTAGGACGACCTTCTTTTCCTCACCAGTTGCCATGGTGAATTGTGTGTAGCATCAGAGCTCCATTGAAGATGGCTTTTTCTGAGTCACAACACTCATAATTCAGAAGAGAGAAAAAAAAAAGCACTCACTTGACTCACATCAGCTTTTCTCAAACCAAAACACACTACATACCACATCTACAGGTTTATCAAGTGAGAAATGAGAGTTATTCTCAGACACTTAAATATGTTCCTTGGAACAGGCTCTAAAATTGGTCTGACTCATTCTTTTGATGCCTTTTTTGGCAAGATCAGAACTGTTTAAAGCTTAGCAGCAGGTGTGAGCCACTTAAATCCAGCTTATCATTCACTTACAGAAGAGGACATCTTTATGTGTGTGTGGTATTAATTCAGCATTGGTGGGCTTAGGCTGACTCTTGTAGAGCCAAACAACAAGAGTAACAGCTCTGACATCAATTAGCAGGGGGGGGAAATAATAACGTCTCATCTCCTCCCCCTGACGAGGCTCTGCTAATGGTTGCCTGTTTGCAAGCTCCCATGGAGTCAAGTAAAAAACATGTACACACAAACATTTGTGTTCATGACCTCAGACTGTACTGAATTAAGCTTCATCCGATTAATGAAGAAACTGGTCTTTTTCTGACTGCAGTTATTGGAGTCTTGAACTCTCAGCAAATCTGTTTCTGTCAACACTTGACAATCCGGGATGAGAACAAAGGCGTTAACGGCAAACAGTGCAAGCAGGTTTAGCAAATGTTGCGTCGCTGTTGCTTTCAATGTGAAGGAAACCAAGCTTCTAAATATTCTCCATGAATGGACAAAAACCACGGAACATTTTTCAAGTATCTTTAATCTACTTGATCCTATTTGCAATAACAGGTTAAGAGAAAAATTTTATTTGTCCAATTTAGCAGCAATTCATCGTTTAGGTGCAGAGTCAGTAGTGGTGAGAGAGCATTTCTTAAAGACGATTTGATTTATATCCTATAAATTAACTCTAGCACAGAGAAATAAGGCTTCTAGTTATAAGTTTTGTTTTAAAAAAAGATTTCTATAAGCAATAACTGCTGAAGTAAAATAGAAAGATATTTTTGATTACAATACTTTAAATAAAGAAAATACATTTTGTACTGTACTGGCCATGATCTTTATTTATTTAATGCCCTCTTAATCACATAGTAGTAATAGTCTGCAAAACACACACACGGTTATAGTTCTTATTTATCAATAGTTAAATGATAGACATTTTCTTACAATTTGACCTGACTAACATATCTGCACTGGATATTTTAATATTGAACAGTAAAACTAAAAAGCTTTACTTGCTTTGATTACACATGTGCTTATACAAGCTGATAGCCACAGGTTAACTGCATTTTATTATCATCTCAGACTTATTTGAAGCTATAAATTTTTTTATGTGAATTTACTTAAAAGGGTAATAATTTATTTTGTAAAGTACAGACCAAAAGTTGGGACACACCTTCTCATTCAATGATTTTCCTTTCTTTTCATGACTATTGACATTGTAGATTCTCACTGAAAGCATCAAAACTATGAATGAACACATATGGAATTATGTGGTACTTTTACAAAAAATTGTGAAATAACCTGACCTCCAAAGTCACCGGATCTGAACTCAATGAAGATGATTTGGGGTGAGCTGAACCACAGAGTGAAGGCAAAAGGGCCAACAAGTACTAAGCATCTCTGGGAACTCCTTCAAGGTTGTTGGAAAACCATTTCTGGTGACTGCCTCTGGAAGCTCAAGAGAATGCAAAGAAGTAATCAGAGCAAAGGGTGGCTACTTTGAGGAATCTAAAATATAACACATGTATTCAGTTATTTCACCCTTTTTGTTTAAGTACATACAGTAAATCCATACATTATGTGTTCATTCATAGTTTTGATACCCTTAATTTAGAATATACAATGTAGTCATGGAAATAAAGAAAACCTATTGAATGAGAAGATGTGTCCAAACTTTTGGTCTGTACTGTATGTCACGATATTTGTTTTTAGGAATGTAATCATTAAATTGGCTTGCAGCACATATGCTACGTTTGCTAGACTAATTCTGATTGGCTGAAACTGCTTCAACATGCTGCTGCATCGTGTTGTCAGACATGAGAACCGCACATTTAGCACAGAGCTCACATGTCCGAGTTTTTTTCGTAGTTTAGAGGGGCCAGTCGTACCAGCGTCATACCAGCGTACGTACGTGTGAAATTGCGTACTTGCAACTCAAAATACGTAGCCTACAGGTTGGCAGGTTTGCATTTTATAGCCATGGCGCTGGAATTTCAGCCTTGGCGGAGCGCCATAGTAACGCCTATGGAAGGGAAACACAGAATACTTGGTTAGCTAAAAAAATACCCCCATTAGTAACGTAGTTATACTTAAAGACCGACACTGCCCCAGATGCTCCGGGCAGAAGGTAAAAATCTGACATATCGGGGGTAATAGGACATTGCCCTACTGTTGATGCTAATGTTATCAGCCAACAAGCACATTAGCTTACAGGGACGACCGTCCCTTTTTGTCATCAGAAACAACAAGTTTCCTTTTAAGAAACTCAAGCATCACTGTTGTACTGCCATGGAAAGCAGGTTCTGTCTTGTGAATTTTGCATTACACAAGGTTCTCTTTATATTTATTAAACCGTCCAGAACTTTAGAGCCATGTTGTTGGTTTACCATGATACTCCTGTGTTTGGGCTTTTCCAGAGATGCCACAGCTGACCCCGACTGCCATATCTGTCCCTGCGTCAGGAGCAGAATGGCAGACAGGGAAACGAGAGGTACAGCATCAGGGACAGTTTTAAGAGAAAAACAAAGCTTAAATAAGTAAAAAATAAATGAGAAAGTTGATTAGTACAATTTTTTGTCAACAGTTTTGCTCAACGTCGTCATGACGAATCGACTAATTGTGGCAGCCCTAGTGCATACCAAGCAAAACTCTTAGAAAGTTATTCCACAAACTAAGAACCCGTCACTCCCCTTATACAAACCAAAAAAAGTCTGCAGTTTCATCCTGAAAAAAACAACAGAACTCATCTTCATTTCATAAAAATGTCCTGTTATTGTCTGCAAAGATGATCCAGTAATTTCAAATACAAACAATAAAGAGAATAACTTGCTGATATTTCAGGACTAAAACCATAATGTGGATGGAGAGAGGCCCTTTATCTTAACAATTCCCTGACCTTTCCCCACACATGTTCGTTTCCAGATATGCCCCCATTTTTTAGAATGTCCCAGCAAAAGCCCTCCTCCCTAGTCATAAAAAGTGGGGAGAGAACCTAATGAACAATTATATTTCTATAGATCTCTACCTGAGTGTGTCCTTCAAAATGCCTTTGTGTCCCTGCAGCCCCCCCCGCCCCAGTATACTCAGACAGCAAGTCTCCAGGCCTGCTTATCTTTCTGTCCTCCACACCAGGCTCCCGCTGAGAAAGAGAACCAGAGTTTATTACAGTTTCCAATAATCTGCAACCCCCAAGGAGGCTCAGAGTCACAGTACTTGGTGTGGAAAAAGGGCAGGAGTCTCCTTCAGAACCAGTCGTCAGATGGCTCGCCAATAGGATGCGTGACAACTGGTTAACTATAACAATTATTTAAATAATTTGTGTTTTAAATTTGAATTAAATGCTCTACAGTTAAATGTGTTGTTGGTTTAACAAGCTTAAGGACAATGCATCACATTAACAATCTTGTAAACTTCTGGCAACTTACATCACCTCTGGGAGCAACTGCAAACTACCAGACCACCTCAGCAAGAACAACCAATGAACTAAATTTCATGTAATCCGGGGGATACATGATTGGTCGTCCCTATAGCCCTTAAAAAAAAAAAGGAGTCACTTTTTACCGAGATTAAGGAGTGGGGGTGTAAGAAAATATAAATACGACAACGTATCATAACATTTTATATCATTGTATCGATATTTAAAAGCAGTGTATCAAACAATTTTTTTTTATGGAACCCTTAAACGATGACAGTAATTTGTGAAATCAGAAAGTACAAACGCTAGTTGGTGGCTGTTTTTGTTTCAGTGCATCAACTAGATCGATTAATAAAACAGAATGCTTGATTCATTAAACCGATTGGAGAGTTTAGGATGCTCTGAAAGTTTTTCTACCATTAAAAATTGGTTTTAAAAATTACAATATATATAGTCTCGCTCATAGTATCACCAGATCTTTGCTGATATACATCCCTATAAAGGAGGTTTACATTTTACATGTTCTTTCAAATATAATTACATCGGAAGGCAAAAGAAATAAAGACCAACTATGCATTTTTATCTTCCCAATTACTTGCCTGAGGGGAATGATAAGATTCAACTTTGGCAAGCGCTTCTAGTGGCCCATATTCATTGTTACAATGAGAACAATTGTCTTCCACACTACAACCCGATGGTTGTTACCTTGGTTCGTTTGCTATGCGCACTGAAAGCAGACATCTGCGACAGGTATTAGAGCGGCGAGCATAACTGAATTACGCCCGGGGCCGCAGATACACGTTCTGAAACCAGAAACAATCCAGAGGACGAAAGCACGCCCAGGGGCCTCTTACATAGCAGGGCTGACTTGCAGAGTTAGGGCCAGGTGATTTAGAGAAACACGAGGAGGGTAGAGGTCAGAGAATGTTAGAGGGACAGGGGGGGGGGTGGCGGTTGGAAATCAAGTAATCATAGTTACCTCCACTGCTACCTTGGAGGTGCAATTCCATCCCTTCAGAAGAGACCTACAAAGCACAGCAGGGGTATTGGGTCAAACCGCAGCGGGGGTATTGGGTCGCCCGTTGCACCCTTCACCTTACTTCACCAACAGCCTGGCCAACACCAACCTCAACATCTACATTTGAAGAGGGCACACAACATTTACACCCAGCCAACACAGGAGCTGAAGTCTTAGACATCCCAATAAATCTTGGGTTTTCCACCTCTTAAGCCCCCTAAAACCCTTTCACCTTGACGACTGAGCCAAAAAGAAGAGCTAAATGAGCCCATGTGCCGGAATCACCCGATTCAAGCAAAAAAGAGAAAATAAAGTCTTGTTTTATAGAAACAAGCCGTAGCCACATCCGTCAGGTCAACATGTCCTCATGAGAGAGAACCACTGCTCCCTATAGCGAGGAATCTGCACCACAAAAACAATTCAAAGAGTGCCGCAAATCTCTCTGCGGGCTGGGTTAGTCGTCAATATCAACCTTGCAACACTATTAATATCAACACAATTACTCTGAGGACACTTAATTAAATGTGGCTTGGAGCATTTCTGCAAGACAGCGTCATAAATTTACATGCTGAAGCTTGCTGGGTATGCACAAACACGCCTGGAAGGCCAGTAACGAAAATAAATATGCATCTGTGAGGGGTTGTTTTAGACTATATTGTCAGGGGACTAATCAATCCAAAGAGAGGGTCTAAGAAGTAGGAAAGGACACAGCAGGTGGAAGGAACCTGAACCCAAGAGCCAACTTACATTCTCCGCTTCCTAAGTCACTTTGCTTGAAACTTTGATCCCACAAGAATAAGATATTGCCTCTTTGTAACTCCAACGATCAATCAAGATCTAATGTAGAAATGGGTGCAAAAACTACAAAATCAAATCTTTTCCCCTCTTCAATTTATTTCCTCTAATGCAAATTTAGCGAGCTGGTCTCTTGTTTCTTTCCCATTACAAAAATGCTTTGAATCCGTTTTAGCAAAATCTTGTGCAGTAAATTCTGTCTGAGGACATCGAGAAACATGCATTCAGATCGTTGATGACCCCTTTTTTTTTTACTCTGCAACTTTTCTCTTCTACTACTCTCCAGTTGTATTATTTGCTGTTATTTTGACTGTTAACTTATTCTGTTTTCACCGTTTTCAGTGTTCTTCTCACCATATGAGCTACACCTGATCTGATATTCTGCTTAGCTTGCAATGCCTTGTTGGAGGGGGGCATAGACTGGGATGAAGCTCCCATTGACTGTCCTCCGTGACCTGTTAGCAAACCCCTTACTTTCTTTATTATAGATAGTTCTCTTACATTGGTTCTTTTGTTCTCTCTGTGTCTCAGCTCTGACTTCTCGAACACCCAGTCGTCGTGGCAGATGACCGCTCATACTGAGCCCGGTTCCCTTGGAGGTTTCTTCCTGTTAAAGGAGAATTGTTCCTCTCCACTGTCATTACATGCTTGCTCAGTATGAGGGATTGCTGAAAGGATTGTGGTTGGAGTCTGCGTCAGCGGGGCACAACTGCCAGTCAATGGCTCGAAGCAATCTGCTTGGATTCCTTAAACAGAACATTTTTTTTACTGACTGGAGTGTTTTTGAGAATGAGACTGGCCAGAAATTGGAAAATGGTGGGCAGGATTAGACATGTGAGGGGAAGTTAAATGCAAATTCTGAAAGCAAAAAAAATGTTGGCAAAATTATAGATGGATTTTAATAGAATTAGAGATAATAGAATTAATAGATTGTTTTCATTCATGTTTGAGGTTTTTAAAGGGGTACAAGAGAGCCAAAAGGCAACAAAAAAGGATGAGAAAAATTAACTTTGCGTATGTCCACTTTAAAATGACATTTCTGTTTTTCTTTTCTTTCGTTCCTGCTATTATAATGAAATCTTTTTATATCATTCAGGAATTGTGTAAATTTACTTTGTACACCTTTCTAAGATATCAAAATTAACTCTTTTTGACGTTTTTTATTGACAACACCAAAGCATGGAATCTCTTTTTGGGACAAAAAAAAACACATTGCTTTCAAGGCAATCTGCGAGTCCGATCAATAGCTGATCGGTGAAAGAAAAGGGGCCCCTGTGGGAATCACAGAAACGGGTGAGGAGAAACGCCGTCCCACAGCACACCATTAAACCGTGCAGGGCACTTGCCAACATGCCATTAGCCCAACTCAGCCTATTACTGCAAGGCCAGTGGACTTGGCTGAGAAGGCATTTTGACCTCGCACACAGACATACACACACGCAAACACACTCACACATAAACACAGTTTAATAAATTATAGCCCCAAGCTATCTCCAGTCAAATGGAACCAGCAGCTGACTTTAATGGTGCCAGTTAGGGAAGGTGACTCTAAAATTATGGTATTACCCTTGTTTTTCATCCTTATTTTTTCCAACCAAACACACAATATTCCTTTTGTTTTATTTTTTATTAGGTTAAATACTTAGAAAGTAGCTCACATGGAAGAAAGCAACCGTTCAAACGTAAATATTTCGGCAGGAAAGGTGGCAAACTTCAAGATCTTGATTTGAAAATGAAACGCCATCTGTCAGAGGCGTCGTCACACAAACGGAGACATTCGGTGGGGCTACGTACAGTTTATCCTCCGCTTAAAATGCCAGCGGTGGCCTATCGCAATCAGGAGACGGCAGACAAAGACGTGCTTGATACATGACACACGCCCGGCAGAGTTAATTGCTTTATAACAGAACAAGTCCACAATCAAACCAGCTCGGCTTCCAGCCCCAGATAACGAGGGGTTGGTGGATGGGTGGGGATGGATGGGCAAGTATAACTACATCTGAAAAAAAACAAAACAAGATGAAAAGTCGGAACTATTAATAGGGTCTGGATCACCCATTGTGGCTTTTGTTTTCAGTTGAGATATTGACTCATATCTGGGTGACATTTTGAAGACGGCTTCTCGGGTGACATGGATGTGGCGCTCACAACTAGCCCCTTCGGAGATCTCAGCCAGATAATTACAGATGTGATTTTCGCTCGGCTGTCAGGTAAATCTTGATGACAAGTCAGAGAGCACGGCACCGGGCATCCATGTGTATAATAATGCTAAGCCCCGTCTGTGTGTGTGTGTGTGTGTGTTTGGGAAAAGGCTTCAGTGAGTCCTCGCATTCCAGCGGCTGTCCTAACATGTTGTAAACACAAGGTGTTGGAGAAACATTGGACAGGGGGTGGTGGAAAGCCCTCATACTTCTGACAAGTGCTGCTGAAGGGGATCGGGGTGGGGGCACAAGATCTAAGCTATCACAGATAAACACATCTCCCCACCTGCAATGAAAGCACAAAAGGCTTCATATGAAAGATTAATCCCGTGAGCCCCCCCTCACCTTTCGCTCTCCAGAGAGCAGGTCTTCAAAGAAGTGCTCAGAACTCTCTAGCTCACAGAAAACACTAAACTAAAAGCTGAAAGTCTTAGATTTCATGCATCTGACGCCTCCTTTCTAGGATCTGTGAAAGTAAATCAAGCAAAGGCAATCTGCCCGGTTTCAGAATGGATAATTTATTCCTACATCAGCTTGTGCTGGTAAAGATCAGCCTCAAGGCGAAGATCTGACAGCACACATGGCATATATATATATTCACACACCCTCCCATGCAGTAGTACTCCGAATGCTCTCTTCACACACCCAAAAAAAAAAAAAAAAAAAAAACACACCCAAAAAAAAACATTTTTATCGATCTATAATCCAAATTAAGAACTCAGATAAGTCGAATTCAGTGCAAAATAAGAGTTCTAACATAACAGAGCAGTCGGGAGCAGTGTTGAACCCAAGCAAAAAAAAAAATATTTTTAAAGCACTTTGCAAGTCACATTAGCAACAGATCCGCTAATTAGACCACAGATTCCCTTTGTGTGTGTGAGTGTGTGTGTGGGTGTGTAAGCAAGTTTTAAAATATATTCCCCGTAAAGGGATATTACCTAGATTTGTTTCAATCACTAACCTAGTGTCCCCAGCAGGCAATGGGGAGGAAAGTCGACAGTTGCTGGGTTTAAAGGGAAATGCAATGAGAGTTTCAACAAACCATATATATATATATATATATATATATATATATATATATATATTTCCGTCCACCTTCGAAACAAAAAAAACATACTAATACAAAGACATACGGTCACACATGGTTTCCAGCCCGCCCCGCTGCGTCGTCTCTCGGTCATGCCTCTTACCTGGACTCTGGCGGAGTAACAAAGTTGCCAGGACGCCCCACAGCACCGCGGCCAGCTGCATCTTGCACCCCGCTTTTCTGTCGCTCTTCTCCGGGCTTCTCAACCCCCCTGTGTTTCTCTACCCCTTTCTCTCTTAATTCTACCCCCCCACCCCCCCACACATACAAATAAATACCGACGGGCTTCTTTCACGAGAAGACGCACTCCCCCGGCCCTCACCCTAACCTCTTGTCATGACTGACTTTTTCTCCCCTTCTGCGTCCTCGACCTCCTCCGCCTCCTCCTCTCCGCTGATAAAGCGACAAAACCGGGATTAAAAAGTTAACTCTGAGAGGAGCAAACGCGGCTACGCTCTACAACATGTTGTGCAGCAGTTTCCCGACGGTGTGGATGCCAATAGGAGCCGAGGGCTGTACCACAATGGAGCTGGGAGGGTGGGTGCACTATCTAATGAACTAAATGAAAGTTAACATTCGGATACATCGGCATCAGAAGTGAGTGGTTACCTTTTAAACGTTATAAAATAGAGGAAGATGAATTAGCGTGCTTTATGGCAATACATTTCCTTATTATGCCTCATTCTGTGCCTGTCTGAGTTCCCCTATCCCTTCCTAGTTGGGCTCATCCAAAATCTCGGCTCTTGTGTCATTTGTTAAATTACGTATTTTAAAAGGCTGGTGGTTCGCAGAAAACAGCAGAGCATCAGAGGCAGGAATAAACAGTCTGCCCTCTCTGCTCTAAGGTAAAACTTTTTTTCTCACTTTTTTTCTTTTTCTTTGACACATATAAGGTTAAAGAGGTAAATTGAATTGAAGTACATATTAAAATGCTTTTTTTGTTGTTGTTCTCACATGGAGGCAAATTACAGTGGTATTTTTGTTTTTTGTTTGTTTGTTTTTTACAGTGGAGAATAATGACCAGAAGATGAGGTCATTAATCCCGAAAATTTACACAAAGCTACCAAAGAGATCTGGTGGTAATATAAAAATCGAAGTATTTCCAATTGTGTTGCTGTAGATGCGTGGTTTGCTATCCTAGAATTGCACAATTTTCCATCGGATGAGAATTAAATAAATAAGTAGTGTATGCGTGGCAGTAAGGTCAAAAAAAAAATTATTCAGCAACAGCACTTTCAGCAACAAGCCTATTCAAGGTGCTTTGGGTGATTAGAGGAAAAATAAAAGCAGCAATATACACAACAACAAAATCTGGAAACACAACATCAGAAACATAAAGGACGTTAAACACACTATAAGGCAGTTCAAAGCATATTTGCCAGGGTTTTCACCTTTGGTGTAAAAGAACTCAGTGTTTCGGCAGCTTTGCAGTGATCTTTAAGGTTGCTCCAGATAATAGTTTGCATATAGAGTTCGAAAACTGAAAGCTCCTTCTCCATGATTGGTTCTGGTAAATCGAGAGTAATCGAGTATTAAGATACAAATATATTAAGTACTTTGCTCCCTTAAAGAGTTGTCCTGTGCTTGCTGTTAAATCACACTTAAATAATTCCACTCATCTAACAACTTCTTAATATCATGAGTGAATACAAAAGCAGTTTTTAAATAATAATAATAATAATAATAATGATTTTCGTTATTGTCTATATTTAAGGCTGTTTGGTGGGAGGAACATTGAGGCTGCCAGTCCAAAAGTGATGATCCAAGAGTTATTTTACGGGGATTACTAGAAACAAGATCAGAACCTGAAGTAACGGGTCCAGGAAGTTACAATGAGGGAATCTTGGATGAAGAAACAGGGAAGCAAAGACCATGAAAACCCATGGAACTCAAAAAACCCGTAGTTACCACAGTGGTTTACACTCAGGCGTCGAGTGACTGGCAGCCAGCTCCTCTTATCAAGCAGCTAACAAGCTTTGAGAATAAGAACCAACCCCCAGCAGAGTCTGCAGCTCCAGTCTGCACCACGCCCTCTGGTGGATACCCGTGTAGAGACAAAAACACACATAATCCTGACATCTACATATTCCCACTTTTCTTTTCGCAGTGCAAAGGAAGCTGTAGACCCCCACAATCTAATTATAGGGCTGCTTTAGTTGGGACATGAGCTTCCTCGTTCCTAAAGAGGCCATCATCATTCCGCACACGCCTTTCCCCCTCTTTCTTGTGGAGCATCCATCAGAAAATTACATTTCATCCCAACAGAAGTGGTTTGTGCCATCACAGACTCCAGATTTGATCCAGAGCCTTCTGATGAACATTTCCATGACGAAAGGGATAGAATCATTCTCACCAAAATTAAAGGAGTCATTGTTGAATTTGCGTTGGTTTTGTTAGGAGACAATAAGGAAATAATTATATACAGCATAGGCAAAAACAATTCAACTGATTTGAAAGACATTTTTTGAATATAAGGGAGATATGAGGGAGATCCTGATTAAGGAGTAAATACAGGCTTGTTAATGAGAATGAGAGAGGAGAAAAACTTCCTAAGATCTGTCCTTACTAAATCTGCTTTAGGCTGCTCTTGAAATCTGAAAATATGATCTTCATTTCAACCACTATTTTTCACATTTCAAGCCAAAACTATTTGCACTCCTTTAGCATTTTTAAGTAATGATTGATTCATGTATTTGCATGTGGTGGTGAGATCCTAGATCCCTTTGAGATCTTATAACAACAGAAACAAAACAACAACAAAAAATCTGAAAAAGATGTTAATAATTTTTTGCAGGATTTTTAAGGGGTTGTTTGTTGAAATTAAGGGGGAAACGCTGCTTATTTTTTCTCTCCTAACTCACCGCTGCACATCTGAGTTTGACAACAAATTTAGTTTCCATTCAAATTCAACAATAAAAATAAATAAAAAAATCAGGAAATTTTAGATTTTATTTTTACTCTTTTATAAATGGGAAATTAAGCTTTAAATCAGGATTCATGAAAGTTGTAATAAACTTGTATTGAGGATTTTGCTTCATTCCTGGGTTTTCAGCATAATCTGTTGTGACAATAAGAATCTGTTTGGGGAGAAGCAGACTAACATGGCTTTTTTGCTAAGTTTCTATCCAGATGTTCAGTTAGAATGTTTCCAATTATAAAATGCACACCAAGCATGCTTGGTTTTAAAGATCTGAACCAATTAGACCTGTTCCACTAGACATCCATTAAATAGTATCAAACTTTTTATTTTTTAAATGTAGTTTTAAATTGAAAAATAAACCCGTTGCACTGTAATTATCAACTATTTTCATGTTGCTTCATGTGTTTTAGATCTTTTGCCAAAGCTAATCTTTAAAGTGCCAAACCAGTTATTTTATTTTAAGAGTTTTCTTTATTTTTCGGATTCAGCCATTTTCATCAATCTTTTCCAACATGATTCCAAACTGCCTTCTTCTTTTTAACCTTTAAATGGACAAAAATTATACATGGACTTTTAAGAAAATACGTATTTTGGATAGGGGTAAGACTGTACAATGTAAACGGTGTAAAGATTTGCCTGTCAAATACGAGAAGAAATCCTCCTCTTTATTATTAAAAGAAGAGACCAATGGGGGACACCCCAGTGATATTTGGATAAAATTATTTAAACCAAAACAGTTTCATAGAATTCAAATGTATGAGACAAATTCAGGTGGCTGTCCTTTAGAGCCCTTGTGAATTGTCTGGCGATCTGCTCTTCAGCTGTAGAAGCCAGATAGACTCTGAATCACTCACAGCTGATACGGCTTAAGAATGCTAAATTATTTTCCCATATTTACTTGCATTTTACATATGATTCTGGCCATGCTTATTGAATTTGTACCCGTTAAAAAGCAAGGTCCCACCTTTCTCATCTCTAATTGGCTAGCCTGGTTGATTTATTACTTCACCCCTAAACCACGGAGCAAGCCCTCGGCGCCGAATAAACTTCCTACATCTTCTTACCCTCTTAAAAAACTCACGTATCTGTTTTGACCACTAGCCCCACCCCCGCTTTTAGCAGAGGAATTGGATGCTTTAGCAGGATCTTGTCTCTGAATACCTGGCTTTCCTCTGCCACTGCGATGCACAATATCGGTTTTATAGACAGTTTTAACATTTTCTGGGGCAGAAGTTACCTGTTTAGGTCAGATGGACCGCATCTAATTAGACAAAGCACCCACATGTTTAAAATGAGCCTGGCATGCCCTCGTCCACCCCTGTCCACCACACCAGTACCAGCTTCCCCTGCCCCCTCTAACCCACCCACCACATCCTGATGGTCCCTGTTCCTATAAACTCAGTCCTGACTTTAACAGTAACCCTATATATCAGACTTGGATTTTTCATAACATCCTACATACATGTTATCAACAGAGTTGCCTAAAGATCATAAACCCAACAAAAGCAACCCCAATAATCTCAAACAGTTACCAAACGTCCCACCTGTTGATCATACCGTCACTCCATCTCCAGCTACTATTAATATGGCACTTTTAAATGTTCGCTCTCTGCTGAGTAAAACTTTTATTGCCAACGATCTTATGTTAGATCACAATCTTCAGTGTTTATTTTTAGCAGAAACATGGCTGAGATGCCCCTGCTGTTCTTACAGAGGCCTCCCCACCTAATTTCATCTTCTCCTATTCAACGAGGAGCAGCAAGAGGGGAGACGGAACTGCTTTTATAAGCCCATCCACACTTTCTGCCAGACCTGTTTTATTTGATGATTATAGTACCTTCGAATGTACTGTTTCTGTTTTTAGTATTCCTCAGATTTTTATGCATCACAGTTTTATAGGCCTCAAAAAAAGAATGCACTTTTTATTCAAGAATTTTCAGAGTTTTCATCAGTTTTGTACAACTCGTATGAAAGGATCATTTTAGCTGGTGATTTTAATGTATACATGATGTGAACATATATAAACCTGTGTGTGTGTGGGGGGTTATATGTTGGGTAATTTTTATTCTGTAAAGTAGCCTACTTTGAACTGCATTTCTTTGTGTATGGAAATAAATAAATAAATAAATTTTGATTGATTGATTACTAATCCTAACATTCGATAACTGATTTCTTACCCCTATCCTGAGTCATTTTCTAAACGTAACATTCGAGGAGCATTATCTAACCCTAACTGCACTATTTGTGCAAAATGTGACTGATAGAGTAAATGTAATATGTATGTGTGTGAGCAAAAGAGATAGAGCGAGAGAAGGGTTGAGAGAACCGCTGCTGTTGAATCACTGTAGCTTGTGCTGATAAATTAAAAAGTGAGCTGGGAGACCAGAAGGACTCCACAGGCAGAGAATCAGATGAATTTGGGAATTATTCAGTAGTTAGTATATATTTGCATGTGTATTTGTGTGGAGTGCAGAACATAGACATGACCTTTCCTCTTCACCACTTGCTCAACCAAAATATCAGATGACATTAACACATGGCTTGATTAATTAAGTGATAATCTTTTTTTCACCCTCCTACAAACACTCCCTCTTTTCACATATGACATTAGAGGATAATGAGTTTGGATGAGTGAATTAAAAGTGGATCACATGTCTCAGGAAATGTACAGAACATTCATACTGCTATAATCCCACCAGATTTCTGAGGCAAATGTATAATGGCTATGTGTTGCATTTCTATTTCTGCGAAAACCAAGTTCTAACTAAACTAAACCAGATTTCTGAGGCAAATGTATAATGGCTATGTGTTGCATTTCTATTTCTGTGAAAACCAAGTTCTTACTAAACAGCATAAGAAGTGCTACTTTTCTCATTCAGTTAAAGGTTGTATATGGAACATTTTCATAAAAAAACTACATTGAAAATAATAATACATCCACTGGGCTTTTAGAAGGGTGCAGAATGAAAGTACATTTCCTTAACAATTTATATTTGAATTAAAATATAATAAAATGTACATTTAAATCGAGCACAACAATAACATTATGTTTACATCTACTAGCCAGTAGCAGCCGCAGGCTGTGGGTTGACAGATATTGTTTCTATGATCCATGAATAAAAGAATGGACAAAATTCTAAGTGTTACACACCGAACACGACAGAAGCGACCGAAAAGCGCCACACACCCCTAGCTGGTCGCTTGCACACTCGCACCTTGAAGCGTGTTCAAAGCGAGCTGGTCCCGCATTAAAATATTAAATTTTCACGTACGTGAAGCGAAAATACGTAACTTGTGGGAGGACCTTGACCGGGGCCGCTCCGCTGGCCTCCTTCTCCTCGTCCCTCCCTCGTTCACCTGCAGGGGAAGACCCAGTTGAGCAGCGGGGTCCATAACCAGGGAGCGGGGTACCATCTCCATCGAGCCCAGCATGTGCGAGCGCAGCTGGCGGTGGACTATGGTTTCTGAGCTGATGGAGGACTGCGTGAACTACGTGTTCGGCCTGGCCTCCGTTGGAGTTGGGACCTCTGTAGTGAGGGTTTGGAGAGCTACAGATCCAGTCGAGCTGTGATAGAGGGATCATAAACACCGGCTCCTCGCCGCCATTGAGAGTACCTGCATGGCCTGCTCGCCCAGTTTGAGGAGCAGGCGTTGTGCCGCGAACGTCCAAGCTTCGCCTGCCGACACACCAACTACTAAGCTGAGCGGCTGTCCATCTGTCTGTGGTTATTAAAAGTTACTGTGGTGGAGCCGTTACCAGGCCTGGGTTGTGTTTACATCTCCAGAGATGAGTTGAAGATACAAGAGAAGGAGGGGAAAAAGGAAAACACAAGAAAACGTCCCAGTCTTCCTCTACTACCACAGGACGGCAGAGAGAAGGGAAAAACAACATCAAACAAACCAAACAACTGAGAACTACACAACCACAACACACAAATAGATATAAAAATACAACAAGGTCACTGAAAAGCTCATGGTACCAATTTGATAGTGGTGGTAACCTCAGTCCTAGAATATCTGTAAATACTGGAATCCCCACTGATTTGTTTCTCCATATGTGTGATCTCATCTTCTGAGAACTGTGGAGGTGGAGACTGCGTGGGTAAGACGTATCGCGTCATTTCCTGTTTGGTGACTCACTCGGTTGTAGCAAGTCGGGGTTTCTCTCTCTCTCTTGAATTAATCTAATTTTCTCTGTCCAGAAGTTTTTCTGAGTTGCTTTAACACACAAACACATTAAAACATTTATTTTCTGTTGGTGTTCTTTGCGTTCTGGGACTCTTAAGCGTTACACTGGTTTTCTGGGCTCGGTAAGGTACCGCTAGGTTAGCTTAGCTTCACGGCTAGCATGGCTTCGGCAACTTTGTCTCCTGTTCCTCCGTCTCTCTCTGAACCTTCTCCTCTCTGTCAGATGTTTAGTTACTCCTCCGCCTCATTTAGTGAAGTTGGTAGGTGTATTAAGTGCAGCATTTTTGTAGCCTTGGAGGCGAGGGTTTCTGAGCTAGAGGCCCAGCTCCGCGCTATAGAACAGCCAAGCCCAGCATCAGCTAGCGCGGAGTCAATTAGGACAGGACCCCTTAACCGTCCTCCAACAGCTCCCGTGCAGCCGGGATCTGAGGCGAGCTGGGTGACGGTTCGTAGGAAGCCTAGCGCCAGACCCCAGCCCGCGGCCAACCTCCAGCCCCTTTCTCTGAACAATAGGTTCGCCCCGCTCAGCGACGCACCCGCCAAGCAGGAGAGGCCGATTCTTGTAATTGGCGGCTCCATAGTTAGGAACGTGGCTCCAGAGACACGAAAGACCACAGTCAAATGCCTTCTAGGGGCCAGAGCTGCGGACATTAGGTCCCATCTGAAGCTTTTGGCCAAGGACAAATGGCGGTACAGCAGGATCGTTATCCATGCTGGTGGCAATGACAACCGGCGACGGCAATCGGAGGTCACTAAAATTAGCGTAGCTTCGGTGTGTAGGGCTGCCAAAAAGATGTCTGACTCTGTAATTTTTTCTGGTCCCCTGCCTTATCATACTAGCGATGACATGTACAGCCGTGCGCTGTCGTTTCACCTTTGGTTGTCAAGGTGGTGTCCAGAAAACGATGTGGGCTACATTGATAACTGGGGGGCCTTCTGGGGAAAACCTGGACTGTTACGTAGAGACGGCATCCATCCCACCGCGGACGGAGCTTTGCTTCTTTCCAGGAACATTGATAGGGTTATCTCTAGTTCCCCATTGCCGTGACAACCCAGAGTCCAGCTCAGGGATCAGGGACTGCCCCCCACCCACTACCCTATAGAGACAGTTTCCCGTCCACTGCCCAAAACTAATGAATTAAAAGTTAATGCTACTAGAGCAAAGTATAAAAATCTCATAAAGATAAATACAACTCTGACTGAACAGAAAAATAAATCAATTAAATGTGGTTTACTGAACATAAGATCTCTCCCCTCAAAAACACTCTTAGTAAATGACTTAATTTGTGAAAATAATATTGATTTGTTTTGTCTTGCAGAGACATGGTTGCAGGAAGAGGACCATGTCACAATAAATGAGTCAACTCCCCCTAGCTACTTAAACTTTAGTGTCCCTCGAAGTACTGGTCGAGGAGGTGGTGTAGCCACCATCTTTCATTCAGATTTACTAATTAATCTCCAAAAAAATAATAATTATAGTTCCTTTGAGCATTTAATCTTTAGCCTTCCTCATACACATAACAAGGCAGTAAAGCCACTTTTATTCGTGGTCTTATATCGTCCACCAGGCCCTTATTCTCAATTTTTAGATCAGATAGCAGATTTTCTATCTGACTTCGTTTTAAACACTGATAAAGTCATTATAGTCGGAGACTTCAATATTCATGTTGATAGTGAAAGTGATAGTCTAAATACAGCTTTTAACATTATCTTAGACTCAATAGGCTTTACTCAAAATGTGCAGGGACCAACCCATTGCGGTCACCACACCTTAGATCTTGTGCTGACTTATGGCATTGACTGTGAAGAAATAACAGTCTTTCCACATAACCCTATCCTGTCTGATCATTTTCTCATCACTTTTAAACTTACTCTTAAAGATCATATAAAACCTGAAAGAAAACTTCATTATACCAGAACGTTATCAGACAATGCTGTAGCAAGTTTTAAAGAAGCTCTTCCAACTTTAATTTCCTCAGTACATAAAAGTACAATAGAAAACAGTGATTTAACTCGTAACCCCTCACAACTTGACCTTCTAGTTCATAGCGTTAATTCCTCCCTGCGTCGGGCAATAGACAAAGTTGCCCCACTGAAAAAGAAGGTGGCCAGCCTTAGAAGATTAGCTCCCTGGTTTAATTCAGAGCTACATACCCTGAAGAAGAACGTTAGAAAACTAGAGAGAAAATGGCGCTCCATGCATTTACAGGATTCCTATTTAGTGTGGAAAAATAGTCTATTGCTATATAAAAAGAGCCTTCGAACAGCTAGAACAGCATATTATTCATCTTTAATCGAGGAGAATAAAAATAATCCTAGGTTTCTTTTTAATACAGTTGCTAAACTCACACAGGATCATAGCTCTATTGAGCCAACCATTCCCCAAGCTCTTAGTAGTGATGACTTCATGCAATTCTTTATAAATAAAATAGACTCTATAAAAAATAAGATAATTGGTAACCTTCCCAATATGCTTGCTTCCTCCCTAGTTAATGAGGCAACATCAAAAATGGTTGAACCTAATATACGCTTAAACTGCTTTAATGCAGCCGAACCTTCTGATGTACTAAAATTATTAGCTGCATCTAAACCTTCAACTTGCGTTTTAGACCCAATCCCAACTAAACTCTTAAAAGAAGTTTTCCCTCTGATCGCTGCTCCAATTTTAGATATAATGAATCTATCCTTAGTCAATGGATATGTACCACAGGAGTTTAAGATAGCTGTGATTAAACCTCTACTTAAGAAACCATCTCTTGATCAAAACGACTTAATTAACTATAGACCGATATCTAATCTTCCCTTCTTATCTAAAATTCTTGAGAAAATAGTTGCACACCAGATATGTGAGCATTTAAACAAAATGAGCTGTTTGAGAAGTTTCAGTCAGGCTTTAGAGCTCATCATAGCACTGAAACAGCTCTGGTGAAGGTTACTAATGATATTCTCATAGCCTCAGACAATGGACTGGTGACCATTCTGGTCCTGTTAGATCTCAGTGCTGCCTTTGACACTGTTGATCACAATATTCTCATAGAAATACTTCAAAGTGTCGGTATAATAAGAACAGCACTAGGCTGGTTTAAATCTTATTTGTCTAACAGATTTCAGTTTGTTCAGGTAAATGATAAATCTTCCTCAACCTCAATAGTTACTTGCGGAGTACCACAGGGTTCAGTGCTTGGGCCGATTCTCTTTACTATATATATGCTTCCTATTGGTAAAATAATTAGGCAGCATGGGATAAAATTCCATAGTTACGCAGATGATACACAGCTATATCTATCCATAAATCCTGATGAATCCAAACAGTTAGGTAGACTACAGGCATGTCTGGAAGACATAAAAACTTGGATGACTCTAAACTTCTTGCTTCTAAATTCTGATAAAACAGAAGTTGTCGTCTTTGGACCAGAAGCTCTGAAAAATAAACTACTTAGTCAACCCCTTCACCTAGACGGCATTAAATTAGCCTCCAGTAATAAAGCAAAGAACCTCGGTGTTATTTTTGACCAAGATATGTCATTTAGATCTCACATTAAAGAAGTCTCTAGGATTTCCTTTTTTCATTTTAGGAATATTGCAAAAATTAGAATCATCCTGTCCAGGAATGATGCTGAAAAACTAGTCCATGCCTTTATTACTTCAAGACTGGATTACTGTAACTCTTTATTATCAGGTAGTCCACAGAAAACAATTAAAAGTCTTCAGTTAGTCCAAAATGCCGCTGCTAGGATTCTGATGAATATTAAAAGAAGAGATCACATTTTCCCTGTTTTAGCTTCTCTTCACTGGCTCCCAGTAAAATCTAGAATAGAATTCAAGATCCTCCTTCTGACATATAAAGCTCTTAATAATCTAGCTCCATCATACATAAGAGACCTGATTGTTCCATATGTTCCTAACAGGGCCCTTCGCTCTCAGACTGCAGGTTTACTGGTAGTTCCTAGGATTCCTAAAAGTAGAATGGGTGGCAGATCTTTCAGCTATCAGGCTCCCCTCCTATGGAACAGGCTCCCAGGGTTGGTTCGTGAAGTAGACAATTTGTATATCTTTAAAAATAGGCTTAAAACTTTCCTCTTTGACAAAGCTTACAGTTAGAGATATGTTAATAGGCAGTTAGAGACAGGTTAGACAGGTAGCTAGGAAAAGATAGGTTAATGTTAGTAGCTAGGTAGAGTGTCAAAAGCTAGGAAGAGATAGGAAGAGGTAGAGTAGCTAGGTAGAGATGGGTTAATGTAAGCCAGGTAGAAAGTGTTAGTAGCTAGGTCTCCTAGTAGCTAGGAGACAGGTTAATGTTAGTAGCTATGCTGCTTTAGGCTAGGCTGTTGGAGGACATTATTAGGGTCTGTTCCTACTTTCTCTCCTACTTCTTCCCAACTGCATGATGTGCTGTCAATTCAAGCGCTAACCTGTTTTCTCTTAGTCTCTTCTTATAGTAGGTACTCCTGACACGCCCTGCTTGACGACCCTGACTAAGATGGCATTGCAGTGACGGAAAGTTCTCCATGTCCTGCAAGAAACTTCTGCATGAGTTCTGTTGCTCTTTCTGTGTCTCTGTTCTGTGTCTCTGTTCTGTATTCTCCAAACCCCAGACGGTCTCGGCAGATGACCGCTTGTGCTGAGCCTGGTTCTGCCGGAGGTTTCTTCCTGTTAAAAGGGAGTTTTTCCTTTCCACTGTCGCTTTGTGCTTGCTCAGTGTGAGGGATTGCTGAGAATTACACGACGCAATCCCTGTGGTTCTCTAATTTCTAAATTAAACATTGTATTGTTATAACTCTTCTTGTAAAGTGCCTTGAGATGACATCTGTTGTGAAACGGCGCTATATAAATAAACTGAATTGAATATGATGGGGGGAAAAAGCAAATGAAAAGTAGAGATTTAACTTTAATGTAGAAGTTCAAAGGACTGTGAAATACTTGAGATATAAATAAATGATGCATGTCTATGAAATCCTAAATATGTATGTATAAAGATTTTTTTTTTCTTTAAATAGCTTCACTGATAACGTGAAGGTATTTAAGATATGTGTCCATTACTGGAACTGCAGGGTAATTTAACCACATTTTTTTTCTGATGGGGTTATCTTGTCCCTCTCCTTTCAGCCACTGTGGCTCTATACTCTATACTCTATATATTGATCTAAGATGGCGCCGAGGATGGCAGCCGTGGTGCTTTCGTGCGCTCTGTTTTGTTTGTTATTGTGCGTTAACTGTTCGTCTGCGTGCTCTTATACCCGCATGGAGCTTCTGGACATTAGAACTACCACCCCTACGGACTTATTACCAGTTTTTTTAGCATCAGCTGCGGACCTGGTCCATTTTTTGACCAAAAGAGGGAAACGGCACCGTGGAAAACGAGCGGCTTCACTCGTCCGCCTGCGCAGACGGGGCGCGCGCATGCCTTTACCTGGCATATTTCTCTCAAACGTCCGCTCACTTCCCAACAAGATGGACGAACTAGCGCTGCTGATGAGAAGTAACAAGGACTTTTCCTCGTCTTGTGTTTTGTGCTTCACGGAGACGTGGCTAAGCGCGAGTGTCCCGGACAGCGCGCTTCAACTGGAAGGCTTCCATCTCCTCCGCGCGGATCGCAACGCGGAGCTCTCCAACAAAACAAAAGGCGGTGGCGTTTGCTTCTACATCAACAGCAGCTGGTGCACGGATGTGACTGTGATCTCCCAACACTGCGCTCCTTCTCTGGAATATCTTTTCATTCACTGTAAGCCTTTTTATTCACCGTGTGAGATCGCTTCATTCATTCTGGTGGCTGCCTACATTCCGCCGAGCGCGGACGTGCACGAGGCTCAGCGCACGCTTGCAGGCCAGATATTACATGCGGAGCGGTCTTTTCCGGACTCTCTTGTTATCGTGCTTGGTGACTTTAACAAGGGAAACCTGAGCCAGGAATTACCAAAGTATAGACAGTTCATTAAATGCCCGACCAGAGAGGAGAACACGTTGGATCACTGCTACACTACAGTCAGCAGAGCGTATCATGCTGTGCCACGCGCTGCCCTCGGACTATCAGATCACGTGATGGTGCACCTAATTCCCTCATACCGACAGAGACTGAAATTGGCCAAGCCTGTCGTGATAACAACAAGGAAATACACCTCTGAAGCTGTGGAGGAGCTGCGCTCATGTTGGGAGACAACAGACTGGGGAGCGTTTGGAGCAGCCACGGACAATCTGGACGAGTATACGGACACTGTGACCTCATACATTCAGTTCAATGAGACGCGCATCATCCCAACGCGCACCAGGATTTGTTATAACAATGACAAGCCCTGGTTCACACCCAAGCTCCGGCGCCTACGTGAGGAGAAGGAAGTAGCGCGGCGGAGCCAGGACCGGAGTACATACAGACGAGCAAAGTACCACTTCACTAGTGAAGTGAGAAGAGCAAAATCTGTGTACTCCAACCGTATACAGGAACACTTTAGCTCCAATGACTCTGCAGCCGTGTGGAGGGGGTTGAGGGCTCTCACAAACTACAAGCCCAAAGCCCCCCAGACCCTGAACGACCGGACTCTCGCCCAGGGCCTGAATACACACTACTGCCGCTTTGAACAGCCGTCTGCTCCTCACACCTCTGCTCCTCCCCCCACCATCACCCCAACCATCAACGACCCCAGCACTTCATCAAAGGACTCCTCAGACCCCCCCTCCTCCCCCCCTGCCCTCTCCATCCAGGAGGAGGATGTGCGCCGACAGTTTTTGAGGCTGAACAGGAGGAAGGCCCCCGGGCCGGTCGGTGTCTCCCCCTCCACCCTGGGACACTGCGCGGATCAGCTGGCCCCCGTGTTCACGGACATTTTCATCACCTCCCTGGCGCTCTGTCGCGTGCCGTCCTGCTTCAAAACCTCCACCATCGTCCCTGTCCCCAAAAAGCCACGGATCACAGGACTTAATGACTACAGGCCGGTGGCGCTGACTTCTGTGGTCATGAAGTCATTTGAGCGCCTGGCTCTGCCCCACCTCAAGGACATCACCACCCCCCTCCTGGACCCACTGCAGTTCGCCTACAGAGCCAACAGGTCTGTGGATGATGCAGTGAACCTGGCCCTCCATTTCATCCTGGAGCATCTGGACTCCCCAGGAACCTACGCCAGGATCCTGTTTGTGGACTTCAGCTCTGCCTTCAACACCATCCTCCCTGGACAAGCTCTACCAGCTCAGCGTGCCCGACTCCCTCTGCAGGTGGATCACTGACTTCCTGTCGGACCGGAGACAGCACGTGCGGTTGGGGAAGATTGTCTCGGACAATCGGACTACAAACACTGGGACTCCTCAGGGCTGTGTACTCTCCCCATGGCTCTTCTCGCTGTATACAAACTGCTGCACCTCCAGTCACCAGTCCGTAAAGCTGATCAAGTTTGCGGACGACACCACCCTCATCGGACTTATCTCAGACGGTGATGAGTCTGCCTACAGGAGAGAGGTGGACCGGCTGGCTTCCTGGTGCAGTCACAACAACCTGGAGCTGAACGCCCAGAAGACAGTGGAGATGATCATGGACTTCAGGAAAGTCACAGCCCCACCGTATCCCCTCACCCTGATGGACTCTCCCACCCCCATCTCCATCGTGTACTCCTTCCGTTTCCTGGGCACCACCATCACCCAGGACCTCAAGTGGGAGCCAACCATCAGCTCCCTCATCAAGAAGGTCCAGCAGAGGATGTACTTCCTGCGGCAGCTGAGGAAACTCAAGGTGCCGACCGAGATGCTGGTGCAGTTCTACACGGCCATCATCGAGTCCATCCTCACCTCCTCCATCACCGTGTGGTTCCCCGGCGCCGCAGACCGGGACAGACACCGACTGCAGCGCATTGTGCGTGCTGCTGAGAAGGTGATTGGCTGCAGGCTCCCATCCCTCCGGGACCTGTTCACTTCCAGGACCCGGAGGCGTGTGGGTCGGATCACAGCTGACTCTTCTCACCCTGGACACCGACTATTCTCCCTCCTCCCCTCAGGCAGGAGGCTACGGTCCATCCAGACCCACACCTCCCGCCACCTGAACAGTTTCTTCCCCTCCGCCATCAGACTCATGAACAATAACAAGACCTGATAGTTCAGTTAAATACCCATGTAGGATAGAACCATCTGCACTACGTAACTTTATTTTACTGCACTGTGTGGTCTGATCACACTTAGATCTGCTGCTGTCATTCACCTGCACATCTGTGAATGGAACCCTGCTGCTGTTCTTATGTTAAAAGGATGTTTATCTCTTCATAGTTCTTTTATATTACATACAGATTATAATATTTATAAAGACTTTAGCCTTATGGCTCATTCTTGTTATTTTATTTCTTTTTATTTTATTTTATTTTTTACTTATGTTAAATGTTTTATGTGCACAACTGTACCGGAAAAAATTCCTAGTTTGTGAACTTGTTCTCAAACAATGGCAATAAAACCGATTCTGATTCTGATTCTGATTCTGATACACATTTGGCCCAATAAGAAATTATCTAAAGATGTCCGCATACCACGACAGTTTCGGTACCAAGTAGCATCACTGATCAGCACAAAAGGCACCCCAGAGCAGCAAAAATAAAAAGACATAAAAATTGCTTTCCTGTTTGCTGTTTTTAGAAACTGCTTCAGTACCAAATGTTCTTTTTTTTTCTTCCAAAGGCAGTTGGTTGGCGACTTCTGTTCAGTTTGCTTGATTGGAACTCCTTTGGTTCCTGAAATGGCCAAGAAAAAAGCCTGTCGGGAAGGTCGGGTCAAATTACCCTGAAGTTCTGATAGTAAAAACACGCTTTATCAACTAATTTTCAGGTTCTTGTTCTATAAACTTTTAATCATTACTTAAAAATGTTCCCAATGACAATATTCAAAGTGGAAGGTAAGCTTTTTCTTACTGTTAGTCTGCATTTGTATAGATTAGCAGAAATGCCTGACTAAAAGAGCTTGTTGGCTTTGGAATGATCCTTTTGATTAATAAAAATCTCTCAGAGATTTGTTTAGGCATAAGGCCAGTGTAATATGGCAGCTTCCAATGTGTTTTCATTGACATATTTCCTTGAGAAGGTTATTTAAAAATAAAAGCAGATAAAATCTGTGGAAAATATGTTTAAGCTCTCTTCTCTTAATTGTTTTTGAAGCGATTTTCATGGACTACTTCCCAGACTATCCTGGCTTGGGAACCCATTCTGTAGGTTCTTTAGATGACGAAGTTAAAACTGATCCCACCTTGTGAAGAAACAGCACTAAAAGACAAATCTGCAACAAATACCATCAAGTTTCATTAAAAAAGAATAGACATTTTGGTCTCTGGCAAACAATGTATTAATTTATATTTTATTTGAAAAGAGCCTCGAGGGCCACAAAGTTTCTTTTTAAACACAGGAAAGTGAAAGACATGATCGCAGCCTTAATCTGCAGCTGGAACTTTCAAACGCGCTGTGTGGTTCTTTAGAAATGTCGGCGTTGATTGAGGGATTTTTTCCCCAAGTTTCTTTCTCTGTCTTTTGGTTTTTCTGGCCATGATGTAACCAGAGGCCCCCTTATTAAATTTAGCTGGGGAACCCAACCACACCACACTCCACATGGCTGGGACTGGCTGCTGCGCCTCCCTCCCTCACTAACACACACACACACACATACACACCCTCCATCCTGCTGCGGTGTGGTTCGGAGCCTAGCAGCCTGTGCTGTGGCCTGGATAACTACAGGGCTTTTCTGTGTACGGTTTATTTTTGTGGATGCTCTGCTCTCTCCTTGTTCTCGTTGTACAATGGGCTCTACACATGTAGGCTTTTGCCTTGCTGTTGACCTTTCATAGCGTGGAGACTTGGGTTTTAACCACAATTTCCAAAGAGGAAGGTCCTCTTTCCTAAAAGTCAGTCTACTGTAATTTAAGGTCCAATCAAAAAATGTCTGTTTTGTTTAAAAGAATAATACTGGTAATCAGTTTTTGTGGTGGCTCTCATTTTGTACCTGTTAAAGAATTTTTTTTTTTTTTTTCTACTAAGAAGTAAGAAATATATTCAGCCCTTTACTCAGATACTCCTAAATCTAAATGCAGCTATTTAATTTGTTACTTCACTAGCAAATGGAGTTTATTAGTATGTAAAATGATTATATTGTGCTGTACACAAGCTCAATGAAGCGTAATGAAGGACAAGATGTTTGTTAGAGAATATAAGTGTACAAACAGCATAATGAAGACCAGGAAACACAACAAATATTTCAATGATAGAGTTGTGGAAAGGTGAAAATCACGGTTAGGTTATGAAACAATAACCCAATAGCTCTGAGAGATCTGATCAATCTATCATATAAAAATAGAAAGAGCATACCTCAACTGCAAACCCAATTTCTCACGTAGGAGAAATTGACAGGTCAAATGTTAGTTTTACTCTCCACAGATATGGCTTTTTTGGAGGGTTGCTAAGAACAGAGGGATTGCTGAAAGTAAGCAAAAAAAAAAAAAAACTTTGTTTAAAGCTTCTAGTGAGCCATGTAAGGGGACCAATAAAACATAAGGATGAAGATTCTCTGTTTAAATTAGGCCTGTATTGTATATTTTTGTCAAATATGGAAAACACTGTGTGGCAGAAAACGAACACTCCTTTGGTGCAACATGGTGGTGGCAGCATCATTTTGTGGAGATTAATTTCCTTAACACCAACAAGAAGTATAGTTGAAACCATCAACTGAGTTGAAACCAGTGAGCTTTCAAAAAAGTGACTAAATGCGGCTTCTGTGGTTCCGGCTACACATGTGTAGCCAGAACCACAGAAGAGTTGTTTAGATCAAAGCATGGTTATGTTTTATGATGGCAGAGTCAAAGTCCAGATCTCTTTCTAAATGTTTGATTATCATCACATTTTTGATTGATAGGAAACTCAGGATTGTAGGCAGATGTTTGTTTACCTGACATGTTTCGGCGTGTCACTTCCGCCTTCATCAGACTTGGGACTGCATCATCACCAGGGACGAGGCGGGCAGCAGGCTCTGATGAAGGCGGAAGTAAAATGCCGAAAAGTGTCAGGTTAACAAACATCTGCCTACAATCCTAGAGTTTTCTATCAATCAGAAATACAAAGTCCAGATTAAATTAAATATCAAATTCGAGTATCTAATTAAGTATCAACAAAATATCAATGCGTCAAAACTGATGCTCACAGACGCTCCGCATCCGATCCGGCTAAACCTGAGGGAATTTGCAAACCAGAACATAATTTGTCGGACTCTAGATGTGCAAAGAGAGGTATGAGGCTGCTTTGGGTAAGTGGAAAATCGCTGTTTTGCAGACAGTTGTGAGTTCATTTGTATCTTCCTTTCCTGTTACATTTTGATGTTCCCCTGGACAATTGGCTTAATCCTAAACTGCCTACCAGTTTGTGTGTTGGTCTTACTTGTGAGTGCATTTGGGTGAATTTGAATCTAGTGTAAAGAGCTTTAAATGATTAGTATGACAAGAAAGGCCCTTTATAATTGAAGTCAATCTACAGCGAGATGGTTGCCACTGTAAATACAGTGCTAGTAAATTCGACAAAGTACTGATTGGAGCATGTTGGATGACATAATTTTGAACTTTTAGAATTTTCTTTTTTTTTTAAACAGCATCCATTGTTGGTTTTGGTCTATTGTGTAAAAGGCAACATAAATCATCTGTGTATGTAAAACTCAAAAGAAAGTAAAACATTTTAGTAGGTGCAACTAATTTGGCAATGTACTGTAGATTATGACTGAGCTCCAGATAAAGAAGCTCTATTAAACCTTCAGTGCTATAGAGTAAACCCCATATCACAGTCACCCACTTACCTTAGGATTTACTTTCACCTGTTAAAACATCTATTGCATAAGTGTGCTTGGTTTTAACTGATTTGGAAATAGATAGAAGATTTTTTTTTTCATGGCAACAGGATTAATGTTAATAAACAGCATGAATTATGTGTCATTAATATTAGCAGTTTTTGCTTGAGAGATTTAAGCATGCCGGTTCACTATCATCACCTTTATTGCGCGAGCAAACACAGACACTTGTTCCTGCAGGTGTACATCAGAGGCAACCTGTCCTGTGATGCTCAAGTAAACACATGCACATTCTTACAAAACGCACACACCTGTTTTAAATCCTCATACAAAAGCCATCAAATCTTCCATATCACTCAGAGCTGGAGGCACCGGTAAAACTAAAGAAGCTCTAAACTCTCCTGTACTAAAAGTCACGCACTTGGACCTACATATGATGGAGTGGGGTTGGTTGAAACTTCTGTGACTTTGGATTAAGATAGGGCTTGGCTGTGTAACAAAAGCAGCTATACAGCAAAATTCAGCCAAGGATTTGTTGCAACTTTGTGGAGAAATATCTCTGGGAGGAAGAATAAGATTTGAAGTGTCGATTAAGATAATCGTCCTACTTCTTTTCAAAGTGTTATATTCACATAATGTCAACTGGATATCATTCAGAAGTAAAGTTTTTAAAGGGAAGAATGGAAGTACTGGCATAATATACGATTCCAGGGCCATGTAAACTGTGTTATGGGAAAATTATTTCAAGATTAGTTCTTTAGTAATTGGTAGTTATTGGTAAACGGATTGCGGGGAATATGGCATAACACTTGGGATTCAGTGAAGAGACTGAAGTTGAAAAAGACTTATGGACATTTCACCAACTCTAGTTAACTGAAGGACTCATCTTATTGTTGTTACGTTTGTAGAGTACACCAAATACTTCTGATAGAAAAGCCCTGGAGGCTCGCAGAGGTAGGAAGAAACAGCATGTTAAAGGGAGAGAGATGTTCCAAGAGGGCTTCTGTACCCTCATAATAAATATTTTAAAAACGCCAAGGGAGACTGAATCATCCTTATCCTCATCTTCATCTCTGCAAGGTGCGGACATTTTTAGGGTTGCTATTTAGATAAATGAAAAGCTATACAACAGGTGAAAAAATATGTGGAGAATGTTTCAGCATGTTCTAGAGAAAAAATCCTGCCTTGACCCAACTATTGTGAACAGTCAGTGTTGCTGTACTGGAACTATTAGATGTATCCTTGCTTAATTACATCTGGATCAGATGAATAGATCATCTCTAGGCCTCTGTGAAAATTGATAAGGCACTGAGGAGATAGTTTAGTTGGTAGATTCAGACATATTGGAATGCATATGCATCTGAAGGTAGCAGGACGGTGATTCGTGTGGTGTGCTTAACTTCACTGCTAAATATTAGCATAATATGCTTTCCTTATTCTGTGACTGTACCTCATTTGTATCTCAATGAGTTATTCATCTGAGTTATTTTCTAAGTTACTGTGAGTCCCTCTTTGTTTTCTCAATTCGATCTCTTTTAAGCAACAAATCCACATGGATGTGGGTACAATTAATTTTGTTGTAGCTAAAAGATGCTATCACTAGAGAACGCTCTCCAAACTTTTTGCTACAAAAGGCCTAAATCATCAAGTTGAAAGTGCCCAGGGGCCACAAAAATAAAATTTGAACGTAAAAAAAGTGTTTTTTTTTTACTTACTTGATAATAAATTAAACATGTAATATTTTAATGCAACAGAAAAATAGAATTTCTTGTAGAAAAAGTTTTTTTAAAGACTGTATTCAAAACACTGGGCCGTGTTATTTGGAGCTATGATTGGTTGTCTATGTCTGCTTTTGCGTTAGTGGTTTACCCAATGAAATTAAAAGAATGCAACGAAAATTATCTTAAAAGATCCATCATTCGTTTTGAACCATAGATCAATTTCAAATGCTTTTAATTTGTCAAAAAAAACTATGCACTTCTAAAGAAAGTCTCTGTCTGTATCAATCGTTTGTGTTATGATGCCAATTGCATAGAGTACCAGTCATATGGTGGTGAGGGGCCGTAAATGGCCCCCGGGCCGCACTTTTAACACCCCTGTATTAGAGATTATAGATAATTTTATCATGCTGACAATGGTGTTGGATAAGCCAGAAGACATAAAGCTTCATCTCAATGAATTCCGAAATCAGTTTGAAAGTTTTTGGGGTTTTTTTCACTAAATTATGACAATTTCATAACACACAAAATGCTATATGTTACATGTTTTCTGTTAATTTTGATTAGTATGACTAACAGCTAATAAAGAAACAGTTACATAAGTAGAAAACTACATAACACCAAGAAAAAGATTATTCTTAAAACAAAAATGAGACTCTCTTCGGTATGTTCTTTCTGAGTGTCATGTTGACATCTTGATTAGAATTTTTGTAAAACTCAGATTGGTAGAGAATCGAATTACCTTCTGCTGACATGTTTCGGCGTTACACTCAGAGCTATCGTTGATCGTGTTGTTGCCTCAACATGACACTCAGAAAGAACATACCGAAGAGATTTAAAGAAAAATATGGAAAAGAAGCAATGACAGACTTCCGTTTATTAGAAAAACTACACCTAAAACTGGCACGTCTGAGGAACCACCATCGCTTCAATCTACGTTGTCGGGATGAAGAAATCACACCCAAAAGCTTGCAATTGAAGACTCCTATCAAAACCAGGACGGCACAAAACATAATGGACAAAACAAAGAAAGCACTTCTCAAAGAACGAATAAGGATCATCATAACAAAACAAAGACAAGTGGAATACAAACTGGAAAACAAGCAGCTGGACCTAATAAGAAACTACAATCTAGACGAAACAATGGAAACACAAATAAAAGAACACATGACAGAAAAACAAGAAATAGAGTTCATCAAGGTAAGACAAAGACATTTAAATAAATTAAAAAAATTAATCGAGCAAAAAAAGAAGAGAATAGAAAAGCAAGACAATACTACAAAAAACACTTGGATATGCAACCTGTCACAACATAAATTAACACAAACAGAAGAAAACATATTGAAAAAAGGTCTAAATTATGCCTTAACACCAAAAAAAATACCATATGAAGAATTCATAGTGGCAACTGAACTGGCATGCCAACATATAAAAGACGAAAGCAAAACAGCAGAACTGAGAAATAGCATAGTAGGAATACTAAAAAACAGCACGATAAAACATAGCAACGTCACAAAAGAAGAAAGAGCAGCCGTCACAGCACTAGCAAAAAATGACGATATCATCATCCTACCAGCAGATAAAGGAAGAACCACAGTGATTATGGACAAAGACAGATACAAACGACAAATGGAACAAATGCTAGAAGACAAAAACACATACAAAACAATAAAAAAAGACCCAACAGAAGAAATCAAAAGAAAAATTAAGAGATCATTGAAAACACTACAGGAAAAAGGTAAAATAACAGAAGTAACATACAAACAATGGATCCCAACAGCAAACATAATTCCAAGAATATACGGAACCCCAAAAGTTCACAAGAAAGACATCCCTCTAAGACCAATAGTTGACAGCATAGGAACGCCTACATACAACATGGCCAAAGATATAAGCCGAATCATTAGCCCACTACTAGGCAACACAGACCAACATTGCAAGAACACTACAGAATTAGCCAACAAACTCAAAAAAATCAAAATAGAGGAAACAGATATATTAATTTCACATGATGTCATTTCACTCTTTACAAAAACTCCCATCCAAAAAACTATCGAAATAGTAAAATACAGACTCAAACAAGACAGAACACTAAAAAAAAGAACAAATCTAGAAACAGAAGACATAATACAACTAATAAAACTGATAACAGACTCCTCCTACTTCACCTATAACGGACTCATCTACAAACAGCTAGAAGGTTTTGCAATGGGAAACCCACTATCAGCCACACTATGCGAATTTTTTATGGAAGACCTGGAACAAAAAGCCATATCGACACCCCCTTCAAACTGTAAAATAAAACTTTGGAAAAGATACGTAGATGACATACTAGAAATAATACCCAAAGGACACACAGCAGAACTAACACAACATTTAAACAACCTGGACGAAACGAAGAACATCAAGTTCACATACGAAGAAGAAAAAGACAACAGCATAACATTCATGGACATGAAAATAACCAGACAGTTGGACGGAACTCTAAAAATAAATACATATAGAAAACCAACACATACGGATCAATACCTACTATGGACATCAGAACACCCGACAATACATAAAATGTCGGTCATCAGAACCTTGTACAACAGAGCCAATATGATAACGGAAGAACAAGACCGCCAAATAGAGGACCAACACATGAAACATGCACTCAAAAACTGTGGCTATCCAACTTGGGCATTGAAGAATGGAAAACAAAAAGTAAACAACAATACTAACAGGAAACCATCTAGAGGAACGAAAAGCACAGAGAAACCAGAATCAAAACCAGTCATAACTCTTCCCTACATCAAAGGAATAACAGAAAAAATAATAACAGTAATGAAAAAACACAAAATCAACACACCAACGAAACCACACATCACGTTAAAACAAAAACTGGTGCATCCAAAAGACAAAATACCATCAAAAGAAAAATGTGGCGTCGTCTATGAAATCCCATGCAAACTGTGCAATAAAACATACATAGGAGAAACTGGACGTCAACTTAACACACGAAAAATAGAACACCAGAAAGAATGTGAGAAAGAAACAAAACGAAGATACACAAGAGCAACAAAACAAGAAGCATTAAGTACAATAAAAAAATCAGCCATAACGGACCATTGCACAAGAGAAAACCATAACATGGACTGGGACAACATAAGGATCATCAACACAGAACAACAAAAATACAGAAGATGGATTAAGGAAGCGATTGAAATAAGAAGACGTGCACATAACACCATGAACCGGGATGACGGAGTCTACACATTAGATCACAGCTGGGACTGCATCATCGCCAGGGGAGAAGCAAGCAGCAGGGGGCGACACCGTCCCCTGCTGCCCACACATAAACGGAGGCAACAACACGATCAACGATAGCTCTGATGAAGGCGGAAGTGTAACGCCAAAACATGTCAGCAGAAGGTAATTCGATTCTCTACCAATCTGAGTTTTACAAAAATTCTAATCAAGATGTCAAAAATGAGACTACTGTAAATTTTGTCTGTGTGCTGTACATTATATCCGTACAGTGCTTGATCAGGCTTCCCCTTGCTTGAATAATTGAATCAACACTTTGGAGCATAGATGCAATGAGCCTGTAGCCTGGGTGCCAGCCGAAGTCCATAATCAACCAAGTCACCAAAGAGCGCCTGGGCTGAATTTGTTTACAACAACGATGGCTGCCGCTGGAGAAGTGAGATGTGTAGATTCTGCCATCGAGTCTGTTCTAGAAGATATCGACAGCATATTATATTTAAAAGAGAACTTTTAAGAGTGGAACAGATAACGTCTGTTGCTCTGCAGAGCAACATCACACACTTCCGTTGCTCTGATTGGTTATAGGTCTATCCAATGAGTGCAGAGGCATTTTTTTTCCTGGTTCGGTTAAAACACGCCCCATAATCACACCCCAATGAAGCAGTATCGTACTTACATTCTGATTAGAATTGAGTATGGCTACCTCAGCCTAATGATCCTGTGGAATGGCTTGCAGCAATTGAAGAAGCTCAAAAATCTTGTTGTGCAGGTATAATAAGGTCTTCATTACTTGGATGTAACATATTGTTTGAATGTTTAAAAGAAAGAAAATTGGCACCATTAAGGATGTAAACATTTTATTGTTGCTGTTTGTGAATATACTTAGCCAGTTGCTTCTCAGCTGGTACTTTTGAAGACCTGCCCTGTAGACAAAACAAGTTGTGAGCTTAATAACTTTGAAAAAGTAACAAGTAATATCTAAACAATCTTCAAAATCAATTTGTACTAGATTGATTTTAGTATAGTGAACACGTGGTGCAGAAAACTTACCTTTGCCCTGCATCGGAATACCCCTACTATGCCTACTACGTAGCAGGTGAAAAGCAGTAAGCGAGCGATGTTGTAGATACGACTCTCTAGTATGGATTGGCGTAGTAGGCATAAAGTTCCCGGATGTGTTCTACTGCCACAGTAAAATCCGCTGTATGCTATGCTATCCCACAATGCAGCGGAAGCCCCGAAATCATGGAAGAAGAGTGAAGTCGGCTATCGAGGACAGGACCACAGGCTACGTAACGCAAAATGGTGGCGCAGTACGTCCGATTTCATGCCTACTACTCGCTCGTTTGCTACACAGTATTTGCTACATCAACGGGAAAGTAGTAGCTACTATGTAGCATGTAGTAAATACTGTAGAATTCCGATGCAGGGTTTGTCTCTTATCTTAAGATGTTGAGGCTAAAAGATTCCCAGGGGAACCTGAACATCCTTTTAAAGGTTCCAGAAGAAACCAAGTCATGATTGAAAGGGGGGGAGGCATGAATTTTGCTCTTTTTGTATTGTTGTATATTTAACTCTGAAATTTGAAACCACAATAACAAAAACGTTTTTTTCAAAACTCAATGGACACCCCTGACAGAAGCTATTTGGGAAAACTGCGTAGGACTTGATAGCAATACTGAGGAAGTTGCAGCAATTTCCAGCATGTTTTGTGAGAACGGCCTCCTACATGGCTGTATTCTGGATATGTCCGGACGGAACAGGAGCATTGCAAAGCAGAAGTCTTATTTTATTCATTTATTTATTTATTCATTCATTTCCAAAGAAAACAATCAAGCCTGAACCTTGTGGAGGAATCTTTTATGTTTGGATGAAACCAAACTGAAACCTTTGGGCCAGAAATAGAACTGCACATCCTCAAAGAAACTCCACATTTGCAAGGAAACAATATGGCAGCACCATCATGCTGCGGGCTTATTTTTCTTCAGATGCTCCTGGAGTTTGTGTAAATATGGATGAAATTGTGAGCCCTACCATGGGCAGTCAATATTCTGGAAAAACCTGCAGGAGGAGCCTGTTGGAAAGGGAGAGAAGAGGCCGATTACTCAGCATCTTGTAGAAAAGGGATGAAGGTTGGAATTAAATCTGGTAGAACATCTAACAACATTTAAACTGTTTTGTAATTCTCCTTCTACTCCAAAACTCTTTACTATACTATATATGTTTGCTTATCACATAAAATCTCAATAAAAAAGCAAGTAAGTGTGTATTATGACATAATGAAAGGTGAAAATGTTCAAAAGTGTATACACAGGGCCAGTCTCTCTGTGGTTGAAGATCCAAGGTCGTAAAACTTTAATTCAGTTTCTTTAAACATTTCAGATTACATATTCTGTTCCATGTTTAAAACACCCACTGAATGACGTGCACTTCATTCGAACCGTTTTGTCATTATTTTTGAAAGTCTCTGTAATCTTTGCAAGGTCTCACCAAATCAAGCCTTCCACTTTCCAACAAAATGATAGGTCACATGCTTAAATTGTCATGCAATTACATGACAATTTCTCCCTTGTACATGTTCCATCAAAAACACAAAGCTGGCCGTCTCTGAAATGACCAGAAGTTCCCAGTAAATATGGCTCTTTTTATCAGCCAATCTGCTGCCGCTTTCTCTTTGTGCTCCTCCGACTGGAACTTGTAATTGTGTGCCACTTCTTTCTTTTCTGAGCATAAAAAAAAAATGCAACAGCTGGGCAGTGACAGCACACACAAAGATCACACGCACGTATTCAGAACCACATAGCTACAGTATATACATCAGCATGTATGTAAGAATGTGCCCAGGCATGCATGTGTACACACAGATTTTTCAATTGACAAAACACACCCGATTTTTCAATTGACAAAAGCGCTGAATCCTCTAGAGCTTATTAAAGCTTGTCAGGTTTTTGTTTGGCTTCTTCACAATATCTTCTGTGCGTCAGGGTTTTCTTTTAGTTTTTATAATAACAGATTGCAGAGTATGTAGGCTGCCATGCGAGTTTCTTTTCTTTAGGCGATACAGGCAGAAGGTGGGGCCTGCAGCTGTGTCAATAGGCTACCAAGCAAATCAAAAGCAGCCTCAAAAGCCTGCAAACGGCCTTTTATGTTTCTGTTTAAAAGACCAGCCTTTTAACACTTTTGCTCTTTCTGTAAAAATACGACACCTGCGTTTGGAGAGGGAAACGTGGTCAATTGTTGTGTGACGGTGTGTATATGCGCATGTTGAGTGATGAGGAGCACCTGTTAGGTAAAAAAAAAAGGACCCCTTGAACATTTGCAAGTCTTACAGTATCTCCACAGAAGAAATATCAGGCATTTAATTTGTAATACAGAACTTTTATCCTCTGCAATTATGTGTGTGATCTTCAATTTGTGGCTGCACAGTGGTTAGCACTGTTGCCTTGCAGCAAGAAGGTTGTGGGTTGACATGACTGTCAGGTTAATTGATCTCTCCAAATTGTCCTTAGGTGTGAGTGTGTGCATGGTTGTTTGTCCTGTCTGTCTCTATGTGGCCCTGTGATGGACTGGCAACCTATCCAGGGTGTTCCCTGCCTCTCGCCAGTTGACAGCTGGAGATAGGCACCCCCGCAACCCATTAAGGATTAAGCGGTTAAGAAGATGGATGGATCTTCATTTTGTTGACAATAAATTTGTCAGGCAAAAATCAAATTTTTCTCATTTCTCACAATTCTCAAAATTGACCTGCAAAAATTGGCAATCATATATGGTGCCCTTCTGGTGACCCAAGCCAAAGCAAAAAGCACAAGAAGAATTTTAGGGGCTTTTACCCAATCAATTTATGCACCTTTGGTCAGGTGTGGTCAGGTTTGATTTGGGCTCGACCAGAGGTGTATCTACCTCCAGCTAGCTGCCCTAACCACCTAGCTGTTTGTCTCTAGATTGTACAACTCGCTCTAGTGCTGATGGCTTTTTCTTGTGTTAACAGAATGTTACCACAAATGGAAAAAAAAAATTGTGGAGATATATTGGAAAGAAAAAAACAGATTTATCCTGGCTGGAGTGGATGCTGGCAAATGGTATGATCTGAAAAACAAAGGATTCTCTAGACAAACGCCACTTGTTAATTCAGTTTAATTCAGTTTATTTATGTAGTGCTGATTCACAACAGTTGTCATCTCAAGGCACTTCACAATAAAAGTAATTTCAATACATTCATACAAACACAGCAGTCAGTGTCCCAGCGTATTGCCTCAAGTTATTGACTGGCAGTTGTGCCCTGTACATGCATACTCAAACCACAGCAATCCCTCATACACTAGTTACTGTGACAACGCCTGACAGCGGCTGGTCCACAGAGTTATTAATTCCACTGTGAGTAAGGGCGTTTTCACATGGTACAGGAGTCCTTACTCGGATACCGTATTTGGTCACAATCCACTTATTTCATACCATGTGAACACAGCCTGGACCGTGCCAGGATACGGCCAGAGAGACCTGCCTTGGAGGTAGTACCGGAGTCCAGGTATGAGTGGATACGGATCATGTGAACACAAGCCGTACTCTGGCCGTACTCAAGACAAAAGACGCGCTCCACGCGGAAATGACGACACACGGACGAAATTACAGAATCACCTCGCGACCATACAAATACCAAAACAACGCAATTCAAGAATCCCATAGCAACCCAGCAGATTACAAAACGGCGGGGTTTACTACAACACTCACCCTGTAGATGGCTTCATGTAGCAGCTGACCAGCAGACCAGTTTGTTTACATTCTAGGCTGTCGCTCGTTTTATGAGGTCGGTACCTCTCACTCCCTTGTTTGTTGGAGAACTACAGACTTATTTGTATACCGCAACCTGCTGTTTAGTTGTAGTAAAACACTAGATTCCAGTACGGGTCAAATACGTGCTATCTGAACAGAAGAAATTTGCATTTTCTCTGCCCGTATTCTGGCGCGGCCACACATGTGAAAAGGGCCTACATCTAAGCGGCCAAAGCTTCATTTGATATATCAAATATATGCGGTTTGTGTTTTTTGTACCCTGTTTTCAATTATTGCCTTTTATACATTTTTGTGGCATGTTCTTTTTCTTATTATTTTCTAGTTGTTTCTTCTAACTTTCTAGAGTCTGATCGTAACCCCAAACAGCGTTGCTTATTTCCTTCCGATTTGAACGTCTTTAGAAGGCAAAACTATATTTTTGTGATAATCAGAGACAAACTCAGACCCATAGGCACTGATTCAATATGCATGCTTGTTTGTCTAGTTCTGCCTCCCAGAATGTGTCGCGACGTTATGTCATAATCTATTTTTAGCTATTGTGAATGACACTATTATTTATAGTGTAACCTTGGTTGGCAATGAAAGTGGTCTAACATTTCCTACAGATCTTTCGCAGGTTTGCAGACACTGTAGCTTGTCTTTTGGCCCACTCTTCCATGCAGATCTTTCAACCCTCTCCAGAAATGTTGAATATTGAATTCAGGTCTGGAGATTGGCAAGGCCTCTCCAGAACCTTGAAATGCCCTTTATCATTGTC
Source organism: Apricaphanius iberus (assembly GCA_028564705.1). Lineage (NCBI taxonomy): Eukaryota > Metazoa > Chordata > Actinopteri > Cyprinodontiformes > Aphaniidae > Apricaphanius > Apricaphanius iberus. The sequence continues at coordinate 2,400,661 of JAPXFQ010002778.1, forward strand.
ATACTGAAAGATCCAGCCATATTTTATCTTCAATATTTTCACTGATGAAAGATGGTTTTTGTCCAAAATCTCACGATATATATCTACAAATTATCTTTTTCATAACATGGATGAGTCACTCTGTTCTCTTTGCAGAACACCAGCCCCAAAGCATAATATTTTCACCCCCATGCTTCACAATGGGCATGGTATTCCTGGAATGTAACTCAGCATTCTTCCCCCTCCAAACAAGTCTAGTAGTGTTTATACCAAAGAGTTCCATTTTGGTGTCATCTGACCACATGGCAGTCTTCCAATCCACCTCGGGTAATACAGATGCTCTCTGTAAAACTTTGGACAGGTCTGGACATGTGCTGTCTTAAGCAGGGGTACTTTACAAGCACTGCAGGGTTATAATCCTCAACATAGTATGCTACTAGCAGTAACTTTTGTTACTCTGGTCCCAGCTCTATTCAGGTCATTGACCAGTTCCTGGCATGTATTTCTGGCCTGTTTCCTCACAGTTCTCATGATCCTTTGCACCCCACAAGGTGAGAACTTGCATGGCGCCCCGGGTAGAGGTAGAATGAGAGATCCATGTTCTAATAATTGTTCCAACAGTTGATGTATCCCTATAGATTGGCTCATCCCAGCCTTGTGCAGGTGTACTATATTGTCCTGGTGTTCCTATACAGCTCTCTGGTCTTGGTCATAATGGAGGTTGGAGTCTGACTGTTTGACAATGTGGACAGGTGCCATCATAACAGGTAACTAGTGGAGAATAGAATAATATCTTGTAGACGTAGTAACAGGTCTCTGAGGGCTCGTTTGTGGATTCTAAATACTTATTTTCTGCACCATTATACAAATTCTTTTGAACTCATACTATGTGATTTCCTGGATTTCTTTCTACATTCTGTCTCTAAGAACTCAAGTGTAATTACAATGAAAATTACAGATCTAAAGAAAAATCAGAAATCAAAAAAGGACAAGTACAGAAAAAAACTTCTATTGTGTACGTAAATATATCAACTGTGATCATAATACTTACAATTCTTAACTTAGATTCAAATGAATTTTTGGTGCCCTTTTGGTACAGTAATAATCCCCCCTTTGACTATATATGTGAAACATACAGTAGTAACGTGACATTTTCTTTGCAGGTGTAAAAAAGTTGTAAAAAAATAATACTTTCAAAAGTGGAAGGGTTAATCAAATTTTTCATCAATCAACGAAAAGCAATGAATAAACGAAATCTAAAACAAATCAAAATTTAGTGTGACCACCCTTTGCCTTTTAAACACCACCAATTGTTCAAAGGTACACTTGCACACAGTTTTTGATCTTCAGTGGATGTAGGCTTCCTCACACCCTTCTGTCTCTTGATGTGATCTCAGACACACCTGGTGATGTTGAAATCATGGCTCTGTTGGGGCAATGACATCACTTCCTGGACTTCTTGATCTTTTATATGCTGAAGATAGTCCTTAATAGCTTTGACTGTATGTTTGGGGTTGTTATCCTGCTGCTGAATACATTTGGTGGGAATCATACGCCTCCCTGATGGTATTGTATGGTGGATAAGTATTTACCTCTGTTTCTCAACACTGAGAACACCATTAAGCCTGACAAAATCTCCTATTCCATTTGCAGAAATACTGCTGCTTCTGTTTCAGTTAACCCAGTGCTAATCATCCTACATAGCTGTTTCTGCCTTAGTTATTGACTGTTTCTCAACCTATGTGAGACATTGATGATAATTAGCACCTGTTTATTATTGGTTGATCATACACCTGACTTTGATCCTACAACATTCCTGACTCTGTGCAGCTTTGCCTGTAATATAATTGATGCTGGTTTGAAGAACAAAGGTAGTAACACCAAATATTGATTTCATTTAGATTTTTATTTTCTTTGCTCACTTTGCATTTTGCAAAGAGATAAAAACAGAACCTTCATATTTCTGAAATCATTCTTTGTTGACATTTTTCACACCTTCCTAAAACTTGTGCACAGTACTTTATATAAAAAAGTGAAAATGTTTTAAAATGCCTTTTTAAAATTTTGCTGCTGTTTTTAATGATGTTTCTTGTTCGAAACGAACACAGATAACCTAAAAGCCAGAGCAAATACTACTGATGTTCACTTCCAGCCATTGTGTTTGTACAGTAAATATTTGAAAAAAATAATCAGAATAAATCTGGACCCATTGCTAAAATAAAATATATATATATTGTTACAGCATTACAGAGAGTGACAGTCTTTGTCACATGTCTTTGTAATGTATAACAATTTGCATCCTTGCTCACATGGATTAGTATGACAAAAAAATATTTATTTCACATATCTCAGCTTTGTAAAACATTCCATATGTCCAAACATTTTATAGCTTAACTGACAGCAATTTCAGATCTGATAATTGTTGTGGTTTATTTGTAGCATGCTTCACAAAGCTTGATAGATATTTTTTGGTTTCAGGAAAGGGGCAACATAGACTGGTAGCTCAGAGATGTTTGTGTGTGTGTGTGTGTGTTTATGTGCAGGGTTACATTGTGCTGTTCTCGTGGTTACAGTAATGACACGCTTAGAAAGACGATGGCGCCAGACAGCTCAGCAGACCCCTGCCACACTTAAAATTTGAGAACATAACTGTGTCGGTCCAGAGTGCTCGACACAGAGCAGCTTTAATAATTCCACATTAAATCCAACAGACCAAACAAATGCTGCGGGCCAGAGTGCATACTGATGAAATTCTCAGGAATTTAGTTTTCCAATTTGCAATATTAGACATTGCACAGAGAGTGTAATTATTTCAAATATTACCGAGGAAATTCACTGAGCCCAGAATGTGCAGGGAAGCAAAACTGAAGCTGACAGAGCTTTAATGTTTTGTCAAGTTTTTGCATCACAAACTTTGCAATCAACCAAGCAAAGCATGTTGGAGGTTCACACGCTCTGTTCTTATATTCCTTCAAATGTTGCAAGATGTCTGATTGTGTCATTTAAACGTTTCTACAACATCATTTAAAATGTCTTGGTATGTAGTCCCCTGAACATACGTACTTTTCCCCAAATAAATAAATGCGAACTTGCTATCTATAGGATCATCTTGAAGTATCAAGTACATTTATTAAATCTTAGTTTATTGTGATTATATGTACTTGACCAACACAAAGAAGGGCATGAATATGAAGTAAAATTCAACATTTTTGTAAGCATTTAGAACTAAATATGAGTCTGAAAAGTTACTTGCACATTTGTTTTCAGTCCACATTTTGCTGTGATGAATGCTGCATTTTTTTGTCATCTATCTCTACAGGGTTTGAACATCTAAAGAAAGGACGTTTTGCCACCATTTAAACTCTGTGACACTGGTTAGCAGTTTTCAACTGTTATTACAGACTTTCATTTACATTTAAGTCTCAATTTTTACTGGGCCATTCTGACATGTGGATGTGTTCATTGGTTGTTGTGTTTATATGGTCTAATCTGTGTTATTTTACATTTTGTTTCATGTTACATACTCCTCTCCTTCTCCCTCAAAAGAACATTGACAGTTGTAACTAAGAAAACTGATCTTAATTTGTTTTTTTGCATGGTTAAAAAGGCATAAGAATATTATTTCATCAAACCTATTCTAATGTTAACTCTGGTTGTATTTTTAGAATAGAATAATCCTTTATTATACCACAAAGGTAAATGTCAGCTGTAACAGCAGCAAAGTTTAGGGTCATTGTACAGCTAGAAGGGGAATCTGGCCCAGTTTAAAGTATTTTGCAGCCTGTAATGGATTTTCTTTATCATCCCAGGTGATTTTTGGTTGAGTGGATTAAAAATGTCACATATATGGGATTTTATTCACAAAGAACATTCAAACATTGAAACATTCTCCTTCTATCTCAAAGTTATGTTCAACTTTATATTAGTATATCATAAAAAATCCAGATCATTTTTGTATTATTTTTGTAAGTGTAGTGTGATATGTGAAAAAGTCAAAGGAATAGGGATATGCTTACAATGCACCATAATTATTGGGGATAGATCAATCTTGCTTTCAGTTTGTAGCAAAGGCAAAAGAATTCTGCTGGATTCTATGGTCTAAAAGCTTCACATCTAAAACAATTAATATAAAGGTTTTTTCAGTATTTATTCATACTTTTGTATTGATGTTATTATTTTTGTATAGAAAATATGGGGTTAATCCAATGTTTGCACACCACTGTAACATTTGGAGAGTTCAAAAAGACATTTCTAATTTTTTATTGTTCCTGTTTGAGGGGGACACTCACCAGAAACAAAGGCAGCAACATATTCAGCAACACTCAATACTCTTAACAATGTCTTTTGAGTATGTGGCCCCTGAAATAAAAAGGAAGAGAAGCACAAGCTCAGCTTTGCTTACAGGAGTAGCGGTTAGCCCTCAGATCTCAAGGGCACAGCTATTAGTGTTTGAATGCTTATCTTTCCTCTATCAGGGTGGCGGTAGAGAAGGGCTCTAGGGGTTATTTTGTTCCAGAAATTGGAAAGTGAAAGGAGGAGAATGGTATAGAAATCAGTGTTGGAAGTGACAGGGACACAGCCAGCTCTTCTGTTGTCTCCAATCCCCCAGAGTCTCATTTGGCATTATTTCTCCCTACAGCTCCGCCTTGCTCCCACCATCACACCCTGACAGATTGCAAGAAATGAATGCCTACAAATTGGCCTGATTGGTGAGGCGAAGGCGACTTCGAGATCCTGCCGACTCTGTGTTCCAACCGGCTGACTTGGGGTCTCTTGTCCAGCTCCTCTGTCTTCGGTGTTGAATTAGCTACAGAGAGCCGTCGGTTTGGACCCAGAGCTCATTAGGATGTTCAGGCTTTGTGTTTTTTTAAAGGACCACATAAGAGCGGCCATTATTTGTTAAAAATAATGGAGCAATATGTAGGCTGGAGGATGAACTACTTCTTGTTTCAAGGTCCTCCTGTGAATGTATACCTCATGTTTTATCTAAATTGGGGAAGCTGGAAGTAAGTTTTTTTTAAATTGCTAGTATATATATTTTTAAAAAGATAAAAAAATGTTATTTTCAAAGCTATTATAGAGGGGAAGGGGTTAAAAGGAATCTGAACGAATGGGATTATTTGTGCACATTCCATGAGAATGAAATGCATTTTTTTCATTTCTATTATTTTGCTAAATAAATCATTGCATTTTCCCTACATTTGACCAAGCCTGGGAGACAAAAGCCACATCTCTTAGCTTACATTTATTCTCCTAATATTTAGTGGAGTCTAGGCTCTCCTTGGATTTTATTGTTTCCTGCAAATTAATTTTGTTGCCAACATGTCCTTTATACATCCGTTTTCATCAGTTCTAACTTTAACTCTAAACAAAGACTTATGAGACACCCACGAGAAGAAAGCTTTCAAATCTTTTCAAAGGAAAAACTGATTCAAGATCAAAACTTGTGTGATTTGGGTATACATTGAACCAAAACCACTTCATTTGTACTTTACATATATCCATGTCAAATCAGACTCAAACGTGTAATCTGAAATTGAAGAATGCGGAAAGACAATAACAGGTTCTAAACTTTTGTTTTTGAGTTTATATTCCACAAAAAATATTAAATAAACTGAACTCAAATAACAAATATATTAATAGCTTTAGGTTCTCATGAGTCTATGATTTCTTGTTTCCTTCTTGAATATTCCACCTATTGATTTTTTGGGGGTTCTGCCATTATAACTGTCAATCCATACTCATACTGTTGCTTTGCCAATTGGCTTCTCACATCAAAGTATTTAAACTGACAATTTTGAACCTTTTCTTGATCGTGACTCCTGAGATAACATAGTAATTACTCGCAAAGTTTCCCTTGTCATCTCTAAAAATATGTTTAATGCTTAAACAACTTACAAAGACGACCAGTTATCTGCCATGTTGTTGAAAGACAAACCAGTTGTATGCTATCTATGCTGTGATTTTGAACACTGAACATATACATGTTTTAATCTTTATAAACTAGAATATTATTCAACTTGGAAAAAAAAACATAAATAAACAGCCACTGATGAAAATTATATTTTTACATAACTTTCATTTTGAGCTAAAAATGTATGGAACTTGAAAGATGTAGTCAATTCTATTCAGTTTAAAGAGCGCCAATTCAATACACACGTCATCTAGGGGCACTTTACAAGTCGTAACAGGCCAACCACATATTCTAAAAAAGTAAAAAAATCTAATAGAATTTTAAGTAAACCGAGCAGATTCCATCGAGTCATTGACTTGCAGCATTCACTCCTCTTGTACAAAGGTGTAGCAACAGTAGATAGTTGCCTGCTTTGTGTTTTTTGCTCAACAATCCCTCATACTGAGCAAGCATGTAGCGAGAGTGGAGAGTAAAAACTCTGCTTGAACAGGAGGAAACCTGCAGCAGAAGCTGTCTCAGTACGAGTGGCCATCTGTCATGACTCTCTGATTTGATCAGACAAAAATAGAACAGAAGAACAGGTGTAAAAGTACTTTCTATGTTAAAGAAAATAAAAGGTAATAACAGACGAGGGAGAACATTCAGTTGCCGGGAGCATCATCCCAGCCCATGTCCCCAATAAACAAGGCATCACAGCTGAGTAGGATGCTAGGCCAGCTGTAGCTTCTAGGTAGATAAACACATAGAGAAAACATAAAGGTAACAGCTGAAATAACAGCACATGATGCGGCTTGGTAGTAATATAAAGAAATAAAGCAGAGTGAAGAAGAGTGATTAGTCTGTCCTCCAACAGTCTAAGCCCATAGTAGTATAACTACAGACATAGCTCAGGATGACCCAGCCTGTCACAAGAGAGACAGAGTCGGGCAGAAGAATTCCACCCAACCAGCTGTCGGCTACAACCCCTCCCCAACTCCACCACTCACCCGGCAACTGATTAATATCCATCTGTGTTTACCATGAGCTTTATCAAAAAGCTACCTCACAGACTAAATTTGGGAGCTCCTTCCACAGGAGATAACCAAAATATCTGCCGCCCATTTTACTTTCTGAACTCCTTGGAACGACGAGTAAAGCTGCAGTGAGCGAAGTGCTCTGTTCTGAACATTCACTTCAAAAGTACTTTATTGATCCCACAGGGAAATTAAGTGTTGCTGTAGCTCACTACTAATTAGGTTTTCAAGGAGTTGTTGTAGACCATGATGGCTGTAGGGAAGGATTTCCTACAGTGGTCGGTGTTGCTGCAAACCTGAAGTAGCCTCCGACTGAAGATACTCTGTTGCTGTAGGATAGTCTCATGAAGAGGATGCTCAGGGTTGTCCATAATCTTTTTAGTTTTATGAAGAATCTTTCTTTGCATCATTATCTCAAGTTGTTCCACAGGTGTCTCCAGAACAGAACCAGCCTTCTTTATCAGGTTGTTGAGCCGTTTTAAGTCCCTGGCTCTGATGCTGCTACCCCAACAAATGATGGACGAAGAGATGACACTGTCCACAACAGACTTGTAGAAGATCTGTATCATACCTGCAAACCTGGAAGGAACTCAGTTTCCTCAAAAAGTACAGTCTGCTGTGTCCCTGCTTGTAGACGGCTTCACTGTTGATTATCCAGTCCAGTCTGTTGTCCAGGTGAACTCTGAGGTATTTGTACTCCTCAACCACCTCCACTTCTTCTTCCATGATGGAGACAGTCTTTGACTTACCCTGTTTCTTCTGAAATCTAAAATCATCTCCTTTGTTTTGGTCACATACAAGCTTAGATGATTGTTTCCACACCATGCATCAAAGCGCTCCACCAGCTCTCTATATTCAGCTTCTTCTCCATCTCTGATACACCCGACAATTGCAGAGTCGTCTGAGTATTTCTGCAGATGACAGGTCTCTGATGGAACAATCAGATCTCTGATGGATGTTGGAGCTTGATTATTGAGGGCTTTATATGTAAAAGGGATGTGCAAAGCAGCTGGTCTTTGTATCTGTATTTGTATTTGTTGGAATTGGGGGGGTATTTGTATTTGCGTAAAATTCAAAGTAGGCTTAATTTTTGTTTTTCGCATTACACTTCTAATTTACATTATATTTAATTGCCCATAATAATAATTATGGATATGCGGTATTTATTGATGTTTTTCCATAAATCCAGCAATAAATATGTAACAAGAAACACCATTGAAAAGCAAATGTGCATAACAGCCATTACTTTATCCATGGTTAAACCAACCGGGGCAGAACATGGGTCTGGTGATGATTTAGTGCTTGTGGAGGGTTTGGCAGAGTATGGTTCTTTTTGGTTGCCTACTTGTTTCAGGAAGCTATGCTAATAATAACTAGCCTATAGCTTCAGGCTACATCTTGTTGTCTGCAAAAGACAGATTAACTTCAACATACCAAATGACACCCACAAGTCCACACAATTTGACACAACTACAAAAGCCTTGTTTTAACCTTTTTAACCAAAAATCTATGTTACTCTATCAACAGCCTATTGTCTAAATTACAGAGCCAACAGAGCTGCGTTTACAACAGAGAAAACATAAAATGACCCGACTACAGACATTGATATTAATGCAGCGTAATGAAATAATCACCCAGTCAAACTCCGATTCCCGAAAGTTAGAAACTCCCCCTGGAAGCCACTCAATGTAAAAAAAACGGTTTTCTTTGGTTTTCCAAATACAAATATTTTCTAAAGTATTTGTTTGAAATAAATATTTGTAAAAGAACACATTATTTGTGCCTTTCCGAATACTGTATTCGGGTTCGGCTCCACCCCTAATATGTAAGAAGCAGCAGTTATCTGGCGAGAGGCATAGTACACCCTGGACAGGTCACTAGTCTATTGTAGGCCAACATTGAGAGCAACCATTTGTGCATACATTCATATCTTACAACAGAGACCAATTAACCTAACAGTCATGGTTTTAGACAGTTGGAGGAAGCCCGAGTGCCTGGAGAGAACCCATGGATGCACAGGGAGACTGCGGATACCGAGTCATAAATGCGATAATTCTATAGGTAACACATAAAATAAGAATAAAGAAGGGCGAAGAAATAGATCTAGGATGTTCCTTTTTTATTCAACTTATTTTAACATTTTACAATTCTGTTAACAAACAGAGGGCTTCTGTGAGGTAGCTTGAACAAATCAATGGATAACACAAATGATTTACTTTTGGACTTTAATGAAACAGTAAACAAAAAAAAAGTCAAATCTAAAAACAAGTTGTGCCTGAGCTTAAATAATTGTAATAATGGGAATGTATATACATGATAAATACATGTATATACATGAGAAAATAGGTGGACATGCTTTTTATCACAATTGAAGCCAAGTTGCTTAAGTCTTTTTGCAAGCCGCTCTGAAAGCTGGCTGTCCTTCGAAGTCCCTGTGAACTGTAGGGCGATCTAAACGGTTTTTGACCTCTGCTTCACTCTAGTTTGCCATCTCAGCTGATACAGTGAACAAATGCCACATTAACTTCCTATGTTTATTTGCATTTTAAGTAATGTTGCCAAATGGGGCTCAGCACACATACAACACATCAGCATTGCATCACCCTCTATTGCAGCAAGGCGAGATCTTCATTTATTAGTCCAGTGTTGCGGCAATATTCCTGCATCACCATGGTGCATTCAGGAAACACACAATGCTGGGAGTATTACTGTCATGTTCTGGCTCAAGGAGGACCCAGATGCGGAGCGGCGTTTGTGGCTCTTACGGCCCATGTTTATTTAACAGTCGAAAAACAGACGAGAAGCACGGAGAACTAGGGGAGGTAACGACGACAACGACCCGACGAGGACAGACAGACACAGAAGGGTATATATACTGTGGGGAGGGTAATCAGGAAACATGGAACACCTGGGAGCAGAGGCAGAAAACACAGGGAGGACTAATAAGACAACAGGTGAAACAAACTAGGACTAAGTAACTAAAACAGACTGGGAGGAAACAAGGAGGAATAAACAACACAGACAGGGACGGATCATGACAATACCCCCCCCTCAAGGTGCGCCACCTGGCGCACCAAGTAGGAAACTCAAGCCAGGGCGGGAGGAGGGGGTCCAGGACGGAGGGACAAAACCACAGTCCCCAGAAGACCCATGACGTGGCGGCCGGCGGCGAGGGACCAGCAGGCGAGGAGGCCGGCGACGAGGAACCAACAGACGAGGAGGCCGGCGACGAGGAACCAACAGACGAGGAGGCCGGCGACGAGGAACCAACAGACGAGGAGGCCGGCGACGAGGAACCAACAGACGAGGAGGCCGGCGACGAGGAACCAACAGACGAGGAGGCCGGCGGCGAGGAACCGAGGAACCGAGGAGACGAGGGGCCGGACGAAACCAACAGCGAGGAGAGGACACGGAAGACGAGGAGGCCGGCGACGAGGAACCAACAGACGAGGAGGCCGGCGACGAGGAACCAACAGACGAGGAGGCCGGCGACGAGGAACCAACAGACGAGGAGGCCGGCGACGAGGAACCAACAGACGAGGAGGCCGGCGACGAGGAAACAACAGACGAGGAGGCCGGCGACGAGGAAACAGCAGACGAGGAGGCCGGCGACGAGGAAACAGCAGACGAGGAGGCCGGCGACGAGGAACCAGCAGACGAGGAGGCCGACGACGAGGAACCTTGAGCCTTGGAGGCCGGCGGCGTGGAACCTTGAGCCTTGGAGGCCGGCGGCGTGGAACCTTGAGCCTTGGAGGCCGGCGGCGTGGAACCTTGAGCCTTGGAGGCCGGCGGCGTGGAACCTTGAGCCTTGGAGGCCGGCGGCGTGGAACCTTGAGCCTTGGAGGCCGGCGGCGTGGAACCTTGAGCCTTGGAGGCCGGCGGCGTGGAACCTTGAGCTTAGGTGGAGGCGTGTTCGCCTGAACACCCTCGGCAGAGTCAGGAACCGGAGGCGTGTTCGCCTGAACACCCTCTGCAGAGGCAGGAACCGGAGGCGTGTTCTCCTGAACACCCTCTGCAGAGGCAGGAACCGGAGGCGTGTTCTCCTGAACACCCTCGGCGGAGTCGGGAACCGGAGGCGTGTTCTCCTGAACACCCTCGGACGAGGCAGGAACCGGAGGCGTGTTCTCCTGAACACCCTCGGCGGAGTCGGGAACCGGAGGCGTGTTCTCCTGAACACCCTCGGCGGAGTCGGGAACCGGAGGCGTGTTCTCCTGAACACCCTCGGAAGAGGCAGGAACCGGAGGCGTGTTCTCCTGAACACCCTCGGCGGAGTCGGGAACCGGAGGCGTGTTCTCCTGAACACCCTCGGACGAGGCAGGAACCGGAGGCGTGTTCTCCTGAACACCCTCGGAGGAGTCGGGAACCGGAGGCGTGTTCTCCTGAACACCCTCGGAGGAGTCGGGAACCAGAGGCGTGTTCCCCTGAACACCCTCGGAGGAGTCGGGAACCAGAGGCGTGTTCCCCTGAACACCCTCGGCGGAGTCGGGAACCAGAGGCGTGTTCCCCTGAACACCCTCGGCGGAGTCGGGAACCAGAGGCGTGTTCCCCTGAACACCCTCGGCGGAGTCGGGAACCAGAGGCGTGTTCCCCTGAACACCCTCGGTGGAATCAGGAACCGGAAGAGTGTTCGCCTGAACACCCTCGGTGGAATCAGGAACCGGAGGAGTGTTCGCCTGAACACCCTCGGTGGAATCAGGAACCGGAGGCGTGTTCGCCTGAACACCCTCAGAAGGGTCAGGAACCGGAGGCGTGTTCGCCTGAACACCCTCGGAAGAGTCAGGAACCGGAGGCGTGTTCGCCTGAACACCCTCGGGAGAGTCAGGAACCGGAGGCGTGTTCGCCTGAACACCCTCGGAAGAGTCAGGAACCAGAGGCGTGTTCTCCTGAACACCCTCGGCGGAATCGGGAACCAGAGGCGTGTTCCCCTGAACACCCTCGGCGGAATCAGGAACCAGAGGCGTGCTCTCCAGAACACCCTCGGAGGAATCAGGAACCCGAGGCGTGTTCTCCAGAACACCCTCGGAGGAATCAGGAACCCGAGGCGTGTTCCCTGAACCCTCGGGATCAGGACCGAGGGTGTCCGAACACCCTCGGAAGAGTCAGGAACCGAGGCGTGTTCTCCTGAACACCCTCGGGGAATCAGGAACCAGAGGCGTGTTCTCCTGAACACCCTCGGCGGAATCAGGAACCAGAGGCGTGTTCTCCAGAACACCCTCGGAGGAATCAGGAACCAGAGGCGTGCTCTCCAGAACACCCTCGGAGGAATCAGGAACCCGAGGCGTGTTCTCCAGAACACCCTCGGAGGAATCAGGAACCCGAGGCGTGCTCTCCAGAACACCCTCGGAGGAATCAGGAACCCGAGGCGTGTTCTCCAGAACACCCTCGGAGGAATCAGGAACCCGAGGCGTGCTCTCCAGAACACCCTCGGAGGAATCAGGAACCCGAGGCGTGCTCTCCAGAACACCCTCGGAGGAATCAGGAACCCGAGGCGTGCTCTCCAGAACACCCTCGGAGGAATCAGGAACCCGAGGCGTGCTCTCCAGAACACCCTCGGAGGAATCAGGAACCGAGGCGTGCTCTCCGAACACCCTCGGAGGAATCAGGAACCCAGGCGTGTTTCAGAACACCCTCGGAGGAATCAGGAACCCGAGGCGTGCTCTCCAGAACACCCTCGGAGGAATCAGGAACCCGAGGGTTTCAGAACACCCTCGGAGGAATCAGGAACCCGAGGCGTGCTCTCCAGAACACCCTCGGAGGAATCAGGAACCCGAGGCGTGTTCTCCAGAACACCCTCGGAGGAATCAGGAACCCGAGGCGTGTTCTCCAGAACACCCTCGGAGGAATCAGGAACCCGAGGCGTGCTCTCCTGAACACCCTCGGAGGAATCAGGAACCCGAGGCGTGCTCTCCAGAACACCCTCGGAGGAATCTCGGAGCCGAGGTGCATCCGTCTGGACGCCCTCGGAGGGAACTCGGAACCGGGGTTCCAGGTGAGCCTCTGAAGAGCGCTCAAATACAGTCTCCACAGGGGACCTGGGCTCAACATTCCTTACGGAACTCTTCCCTCTGTTCCATTGACCCTGGGTTAACTCAGCTCCACCTGAAGGAAACGCCGGCGCCTGGCTGTGCTGGAGAGGATGAGGAGGCAGACCCGAAACCGGCCGTGGGCGGCAGGAGGAAGCGGCGGTCGAATCACCGAAGCCGGAGGCAGCACCAAGCGGGACAGGAGGAGCCGAGGCGCTGCAACTCCGAGAAGGAGGCGAGAAACCTCCTGGAGCCGATGGAGCAGCTCGGCGACGCCTCCCTCCTCGTCGCCGGGAAGCAGGAAGAGGGCCAGTCCCAGAGGGATCACAGATGGGTGGAAGATCGGCGGAAGGAGCCAGGGAGATCAACCGGTCAACCCAGGAAGCAGAAAGCCGCGGCGAAGGCGGCGCACCCCGGGCACCGCTGCAAAAGCCCAGCTCGTCGTCCAGGGAGCCAGAGAAAAACTCCGGGAAGCCGTCATCGTCCTCCTCCGAATCGTCATATATGGACGCAAGGAGGAACGACGGGGAAACATCAACTGCGTTCCCAGGAGGACGCCCAGAAGCGCGGCGATGACTCGAGGCCCGAGGAGCGGAGAGACCGCCCTCCTCACGACGGCGAGGCCCAACACCGGGCGGACAGCGAGCCAGCCGGAATCCGCAAAAGGGTGAGTCAGAGTGGAGTCCTTGACTTACGCTCCAATCTATCAGTTCTCTCCACTCTTCCTCAGTGTGTTGGTACTCCGCTGGGTCCAGTTGGTCGGGTCGTACTGTCATGTTCTGGCTCAAGGAGGACCCAGATGCGGAGCGGCGTTTGTGGCTCTTACGGCCCATGTTTATTAACAGTCGAAAAACAGACGAGAAGCACGGAGAACTAGGGGAGGTAACGACGACAACGACCCGACGAGGACAGACAGACACAGAAGGGTATATATACTGTGGGGAGGGTAATCAGGAAACATGGAACACCTGGGAGCAGAGGCAGAAAACACAGGGAGGACTAATAAGACAACAGGTGAAACAAACTAGGACTAAGTAACTAAAACAGACTGGGAGGAAACAAGGAGGAATAAACAACACAGACAGGGACGGATCATGACAATTACTCTATGCAGCCATGGTGTGTATTATATAAACGCATTACCAACCTAAGTATCCTAAAAAGCACCTATGTTAGTGGAGCACAGAAAAAGCTCACCTAACATTTCAGCTCTAATAACAGCATTTGAGCGACTGTTAAAGGTATCAGGTGTCTCCTTTTAATCGGAATCCCCTCTAATTCGCTCTCTCACAATGAGCTGTCATTCATCCAGCAATCATTGCTGCCATCATACTCATTCTCTGGGCCAGATTGTCCACCAGATTGTCCACCAGAATCATCATTTTCCATGGTTATTAGTCATTCTAAAGACATTTCTATCAGCATATTCTATGCCTCTGTGTTATTTTCTCTGCTTTTAAATTTGACGGATATAAAATAAAAACTGATTAGACTATGAGAAATTGTAGCCGGACAAATCACCACTAACAAGGCTCTTTGAACAGCCTACTGTCAATAAATACGCCTTGACGTTGTGTTTTTATCCCGCCCAGGAAATTTGAATTCGAACAGTGTAAACTCTCTGCAGTCAAAATGACCGCCTGTGGCCGAAATAGGTAGAAATCATTGTATTTATTTGATCATTTTAACAATAAAGATGAAATAAATATTTTTAGGAAAAGGCATGAAACAGCAAGGCTTTATGTTTTTTTTTCATTATGAAATGAAACATGTAAATTGAAAAACAAGCAAAATGACTGCCATGGGCGTTCTAGTGTTACGTTTGCTGGTAATGCCTGAAATGCAGAAGTTCATAGAAATCTTACAAACCCAGGGGACTGGTCTTCTCCCTCCACCGATCAATCACACATTGCAAGTTCCAGAACAACCAGTATGCCTCCATCCACTCCACAATCACACATTTCTGTGTACTCTCCCATCCTTTCCACCCCCCCTTATAGTCAACTGATTGTCACACACACACAGGAGCCAGCTTAGCTGGAGGCTCCACAAGACCCGAGTCTGAACCTGCCTCAAAGTGAGTGTTTTGTTGTAAAAGACGAGTAGTCAGAGAGACAATATAGAGAAATTAAGCTCTCCCTTCCAGTATTCACGATTCATAAATCCATGTTGTAAAGAGAGGTGGAGAGGGACATCAAAAGAAACAAGAGGCGGTCATCCCTTGATCTGTTCAATCATGGGCTCTTTAATGCATTTTAAAGCTTAAAAAATCACATCAAATGAAATTTAATCTCATTTAGTGCCATTATGTTTGACATAACATTTTACTGGATGTCAGCAGGTTGTATGAGGTGGGATTTTATCTGACAAAACAAGGTGCTTAATGACAAAGGCCAATGACTTTCTTTGTACTTTTGCACATTCAATTCAATTCAATTCAGTTTATTTATATAGCGCCATTTCACAACAGATATCATCTCAAGGCACTTTACAAAAAGAGTTATTACAATACAATGTTTAGTGTAGAAATTACAGAACCACAGAAGATTGCGTCGTGGAATTCTCAGCAATCCCTCATACTGAGCAAGCATGCAGCGACAGTGGGAAGGAAAAACTCCCTTTTAACAGGAAGAAACCTCCGGCAGAACCAGGCTCAGCACAAGCGGTTATCTGCCGCGACCGTCTGTGGCTTGGAGAATACATAACAGAGACACAGAAAGAGCAATAGAACTGATGCACAAGTTTGTTGCAGGACGTGGAGAATTTTCCGTCACTGCAATGCCATCTTAGTCAGGGTCGTCAAGCAGGGCTAATCCGGAGCACCTACTATAATAGAAAACAGGTTAGTGCTTGAATTGACAGCACATCATGCAGTTGGGGAGAAGTAGGAGAGAAAGTAGGAACAGACCCTAATAATGTCCTCCAACAGCCTAGCCTAAAGCAGCATAGCTACTAACATTAACCTGTCTCCTAGCTACTAGGAGACCTGGCTACCAACACTCTGTCTGAGTCCTCCTGACCCGTGGACGGTGTAGGGCCGGTAACGGCCCCCGTCATGCCGGGGTCTTCTCGGAGTCGGGTTGTTTGAGAATGCAGCCCAAAGTGGGTGGTAAACTCCATCTAAGGCTAAATACCGGCACGAGACCGATAGTCGACAACTATCTTAAGGAAAAATAGACAGAACTGAGAGGACAGAGTTGAAGAGGGCGAGAAACGTTTAAGAGATAAACGGGTGGGGTCCGCACAGTCTGCCCGGGGGATTCAACCCGGCAGGTAATGGGCGGCCGCACTGTGCGGGAGGATCCCCTTGAGGGACCTCTCTCCGGCGCTGGCTGGCCCCTGTGGGGCGCATTTCTTCCGCGGCGGTAAGCCGCGACCGGCTCCGGATCTTTACCTGGCTTACATTAATCTATCTCTACCTAGCTACTCTACCTCTTCCTATCTCTTCCTAACTTTTGACACTCTGCCTGACTACTAACATTAACCTGTCTCTTCCTATCTACCTGTCTGACCTGACTCTAACTACCTATAAACATATCTCTAACTGTAAGCTTTGTCAAAGAGGAAAGTTTTTAGCCTAGTTTTAAAGATAGACAAATTGTCTGCTTCACGAACCAACCCTGGGAGCCGGTTCCATAGGAGGGGAGCCTGATAGCTGAAAGATCTGCCACCCATTCTACTTTTAGAAATCCTAGGAACTACCAGTAAACCTGCAGTCTGAGAGCGAAGGTCTCTGTTAGGAACATATGGAACAATCAGGTCTCTTATGTATGATGGAGCTAGATTATTAAGGGCTTTATATGTCAGAAGGAGGATCTTGAATTCTATTCTAGATTTTACTGGGAGCCAGTGAAGAGAAGCTAAAACAGGGGAAATGTGATCTCTTCTTTTAATATTCATCAGAATCCTAGCAGCAGCATTTTGAACTAACTGAAGACTTTTAATTGTATTCTGTGGACTACCTGATAATAGACAGATACAGTAATCCAGCCTTGAAGTAACAAAGGCATGGACTAGTTTTTCAGCATCATTCCTGGACAGGATGGTTCTAATTTTTGCAATATTCCTAAGGTGAAAAAAGGAAATCCTACAGACTTCTTTAATGTGAGTTCTAAATGACATATCTTGGTCAAAAATGACACCGAGGTTTTTTGCTTTATTACTGGAGGCTAATTTAATGCCGTCCAGGTGAAGGGGCTGACTAAGTAGTTTCTTTTTCAGAGCTTCTGGTCCAAAGACGACAACTTCTGTTTTATCAGAATTTAGAAGCAAGAAGTTTAGAGTCATCCAAGTTTTTATGTCTTCCAGACATGCCTGTAGTCTACCTAACTGATTGGATTCATCAGGATTTATGGATAGATATAGCTGTGTATCATCTGCGTAACTATGGAATTTTATCCCATGCTGCCTAATTATTTTACCAATAGGAAGCATATATATAGTAAAGAGAATCGGCCCAAGCACTGAACCCTGTGGTACTCCGCAAGTAACTATTGAGGTTGAGGAAGATCTATTGTTTACCTGAACAAACTGAAATCTGTTAGACAAATAAGATTTAAACCAACCTAGTGCTGTTCCTATTATACCGACACTTTGAAGCCTTTCTATGAGAATATTGTGGTCAACAGTGTCAAAGGCAGCACTGAGATCTAACAGGACCAGAATGGTCACCAGTCCATTGTCTGAGGCTATGAGAATATCATTAGTAACCTTCACCAGAGCTGTTTCAGTGCTATGATGAGCTCTAAAGCCTGACTGAAACTTCTCAAACAGCTCATTATTGTTTAAATGCTCACATATCTGGTGTGCAACTATTTTCTCAAGAATTTTAGATAAGAAGGGAAGATTAGATATCGGTCTATAGTTAATTAAGTCGTTTTGATCAAGAGAGGGTTTCTTAAGTAGAGGTTTAATTACAGCAATCTTAAACTCCTGTGGTACATATCCATTGACTAAGGATAGATTCATTATATTTAAAATTGGAGCAGCGATCAGAGGGAAAACTTCTTTTAAGAGTTTAGTTGGGATTGGGTCTAAAACGCAAGTTGAAGGTTTAGATGAAGCTAATAATTTTAGTACATCACAAAGTTCGGCTGCATTAAAGCAGTTTAAGCATATATTAGGTTCCACCATTTTTGAGGCTGCCTCATTAACTAAGGAGGAAGCAAGCATATTGGGAAGGTTCCCAATTATCTTATTCTTTATGGAGTCTATTTTATTTATAAAGAATTGCATGAAGTCGTCACTGCTTAGAGCTTGGGGAATGGTTGGCTCGATAGAGCTATGATCCTGTGTGAGTTTGGCAACTGTATTAAAAAGAAACCTAGGATTATTTTTATTCTCCTCGATTAAAGATGAATAATATGCTGTTCTAGCTGTGTGAAGGCTCTTTTTATATAGCAATAAACTATTTTTCCATATTAAAAAGGAATCATGTAAATGCGTGGAGCGCCATTTTCTCTCTAGTTTTCTAACATTCTGCTTTAGGGTACGTAGCTCTAAATTAAACCAGGGAGTTAATCTTCTATGGCTAGCCACCTTCCTTTTCAAGGGGGCAACTTTGTCTATTGCCCGACGCAGGGAGGAATTAACGCTATGAACTAAAATGTCAAGTTGTGAGGGGTCACGAGTTAAATCACTGTTTTCTGTTCTGCATTTATAAACTGAGGAAATTAAAGTTGGAAGAGCTTCTTTAAAATTTGCTACAGCGTTGTCTGATAACGTTCTGGTATAATGAAGTTTTCTTTCAGGTTTGATATGATCCATTAGAGTAAGTTTAAAAGTGATAAGGAAATGATCAGACAGGATAGGGTTATGTGGAAAGACTGTTATTTCTTCACAGTCAATGCCATAAGTCAGCACAAGATCTAAAGTGTGGTGACAAGAATGTGTTGGTCCCTGCACATTTTGAGTAAAGCCTATTGAGTCTAGGATAGTGTTAAAAGCTGTATTTAGACTATCACTTTCATTATCAACATGAATATTGAAGTCTCCGACTATAATGACTTTATCAGTGTTTAAAACTAAGTCAGATAGAAAATCTGAAATCTGATCTAAAAATTGAGAATAAGGTCCTGGTGGACGATATAAGACCACAAACAAAAGTGGCTTTACTGCTTTGTTATGTGTATGAGGAAAGCTAAAAACTAGATGCTCAAAGGAACTGTAACTCGACCAGTACTTCGAGGGACACTAAAGTTTAAGTAGCTAGGGGGAGTTGACTCATTTATTGTGACATGGTCCTCTTCCTGCAACCATGTCTCTGCAAGACAAAACAAATCAATATTATTTTCACAAATTAAGTCATTTACTAAGAGTGTTTTTGAGGGGAGAGATCTTATGTTTAGTAAACCACATTTAATTGATTTGTTTTTATGTTCAGTCCGAGTTTTATTTATCTTTATGAGATTTTTATACTTTGCTCTAGTAGCATTAACTTTTAATTCATTAGTTTTGGGTAGTGGACGGGAAACTATCTCTATAGGGTAGTGGGTGGGTGGCAGTCCCTGTTCCTTGACCTGGACTCTGGGTTCCCTGATCTGGACTCTGGTTTCCCTGAGCTCGACTCTGGGTTCCCTGAGCTGGACTCTGGGTTGTCACGGCTTTGGGGAACTAGAGATAACCCTATCAATGTTCCTGGAAAGAAGCGAAGCTCCGTCCTCGGTGGGATGGATGCCGTCTCTATGTAACAGTCCAGGTTTTCCCCAGAAGGCCCCCCAGTTATCAATGTAGCCCACATCGTTTTCTGGACACCACCTTGACAACCAAAGGTGGAACGAAAGCATACGGCTGTACATGTCATCGCTAGTACGATCAGGCAGGGGACCAGAAAAAATTACAGAGTCAGACATCTTTTTGGCAGCCCTACACACCGAAGCTACGCTAATTTTAGTGACCTCCGACTGCCGTCGCCGGGTGTCGTTGCCACCAGCATGGATAACGATCCTGCTATACCACCGTTTGTCCTTGGCCAAAAGCTTCAGATGGGACCTAATGTCCGCAGCCCTGGCCCCTGGAATTAACATATTCCAATGTTTTCTTAATATATGTTCATCTTACAAGTGGAAGGCGAAGCAATGCACTAATATGTTTCTGCCTATGTAGAGATAATTATGGTGTTAATAAATGTAAATAAACCATTTTAACTATTGCATTTCCTTTCAACAATTATGAAAGCTTCTGCAACCACAGGTAATGTGATCAAGGTAACATTTAGAAATGTGTTTTATAATTCTTACTGTAATACTTTTATATACGTTAAGATGATTAGTTTCATTGAGAAAAAGTGTTTTCATCTAACGCAAGTCACTCCAGTTTTAGAGCTATTGTTCGGGACAACATATCAGTTCCACAGCAAGTTAAAATTAAGATTCTGTTTTGGAGGATTATCTGACGGGAAAATGCTTTAAATTACCAGTATGAAAAAGGCAGGAAAAAGGTAGCCATTATATGGACAGAAATATTTCCGTCTAAAAAAAATTGTTTATTCTCATAACAGTTCTGTGAAGTACAACCAAACCGCATCCAGCAAAAGCAGAACAGATTCCACATTCGAACAATAGCTGCTTTTTATTCGTCTATGTGGATATATTCACCTTCCTCTTGGTTAATGTGGTGGTGATGAAGGATTTGAATGTATGAAAGGCTGTGGCATGGAAGGCAAAACAGGTCATCCACCAGTTGGAAGGATGTTGGAGTTGTCTCTGCAGATGACCCCACTGTGTTTCATTGGTGCAAGTGTGTCTAGGACCGAGGCACAGCCTAATGTACACCATGAAAAGCTCTGGAAGAAAGGGTGCTAATGGATTAATTTGGCTTGTAGTATTTTGTGCGTTAAGGGGGTAAAGAGACTAGAAAAGTGGTCTATGAATGCAGTCCATTACATCAGCAACCTCGTGTCCCTGACATTGTTGTCTGCAGTAATATGAAGATTTTAGAAATTACTGGAAGTGTGTAATTTCAGATGAGCATTTATATATATATATATATATATATATATATATATATATATATATATATATATATATATACAATGAAAAATAATTTTGTTCATCAAAAGAAGAAAATAAACTGCTGTGAGCATTGACTGCTTCACAAATGGGTTTCAATTCATGACATTAACCTGAAGGCAGTTTTCCTCATTTGATGAGGTTCTACTTGAATGAATGTCTCACAAAGCAAAAATAAGAAGCTGATTGGCCTGGAAGGTATGCACTGAGTCAGATTATGGGAATCAACCACCATATCTTTTCAATAGATCCATTAACGATTATGTCTTGTTGGGGGTAAGGTCTTTTGTTAATATGACCAATGAAGCAACAATGCACATAATGCACATAAAAGCCATATATATATATATATATATATATATATATATATATATATATATAGATATATATATATAGATAGATAGATAGAGATTTTGTAGGAACGTAATCAGATGTATGATCAATCAGTTAGATCAAATAGGTGCTAGGGATCATTAATGTCACAGCTAGGCTAAAACAAAGTCATTAACTGAAACAGAAGCTGATGTGTAAGGAGGCTTAAAACTGGGTGAGGAACAGCCAAACTCTGCCACCAAGGTGGGGTTGTGAAAGATAGTTTCATGTCATGGCAAGATTAAGCGCAGCAACAAGACACAAGGTAGTTATTTTTGTTGTAAAGTGCCTTGAGATGACATTTGTTGTGATGTGGCGCTATATAAATAAAAGTGAATTGAACTGACTAGTTCTACTGCGTTGGCAATGTTTTTCTCAGATAAAGATTTCAAAGGAGACTGGGTTTTCAAAATGTGCTGTTTAAGCTAATTTGAAGAAGCACAGATAGGTGAAACTATGAGGATTCTAGACGCAGTGGTTGGCCAAGGAAACTAAGTGCACATCAAGCTTATTAGCCTTCAAAATCAGCAGTGCTATCAGCTCAGAACTAGCAGAAACCAGTGGGACCCAGGTACACTCATCTACTGTCCGGAGAAGGCTGGCCAGAATAGTCTTCATGGAACAGTTGCAGCCAAAAAGCTATACCTCTGATGAGGAAACAAGGCCAAACAACTCAAGTATACATGAAAACTAGGAACTGGGGTGCAGAACAATGGAAACAGATTATCTAGACTAATGGGTACAGAATATTTACCTAGGCAGCTTGATCAGTGAAAGGCTGGAGAGCCGTACAATAATGAGAGTCTGCAGGCAACAGCGTAGTAGGGTGGAGCCTTCTTGAACGTTTTGGGGCTGCATTTCTATGAATGGAGTTGGATTGGGTCAGGATTAATGGTATTGGAATATGAGGAAGTCTACATCTACAGAAGATCTGTGGATAGTTTTCCAAGATGTTTGGAACAATCTATGAGCTGAGTTCCTTCAAAAACTGCGTGGAAGAGTACCTAAAAGAACTGATGCTGTTTTGAATGCAAAGGGTGCTCACACAAAGTACAGTTTGGTTTAGATTTCTCTTTCATTCATTCACCGCTTTTGTTGAGAGATGAAAATAAATGATTGGAATATATAGCTTTTCATGTCTATTTACTTTATTAGTTTCACCTTTTAAATTGAATTACTGAAATAAATGAAACTTTTCACAATTTCTAAATTATTCAAGTTTCATCTGTACATATCTGTATGTGTTATGAAAAATTGTTAATCGCATGCCACAGCATCGACCTTACACAACTTAACCAAGAACATGCAACTAAGGCAGAGAAACCCATCCACTTAAAAGGGACACATGCACTGTTCAGCTGAAATGAACTTGTCATTAAATTTACCACAAACATTTAAAAACACGCAACATTTGCCTCTATGAAACTCAAATGTAGACATTAGTGTTTATGGATTTTCCCTTCAGGAGGCCCACAAGACCTTTGGCACTGTTGTTTCAGTGATTACAGATGGAAACACCAGCGAGATCGGTGCCTGAGGCAGGAGGATGTAAGGGCACTAAAAGATACTTACAGTGGAAAAGTTAAGCATCCTCTCATTCCGGTGCATTTGTCATCCCCGTTCACATTGCCATGTTTAGTGTGGGGCATGCAGTGATCTGCTTCTGATATTTCACAACTAAAAAGGCTGCATACAGTAAATTTAGAGCACATAGGGTTGTAAATGTACAGTAGGTGTGAATGTATAATTGCCAGGTTCACACATCAAATGTTTTTCAGTCTGCACTTCATTATTAGTGCTCTCTAGCAGCTGAGAAATTCAGTTGTGGTGTTATGCGTTATGGGTGTGTGTGAGAGAGTGCGTTTATGGCTGTAACCCACTTCTGTTAAGAGCTTTGAGCCTTAGAAAAACATTTCCACTCATCCACCACTATGACTGCTCACACAGAATCATCACTAAATCTTTCAGGCACTCCTCCCTCAGAGGTCTGTGATTGCATGCGCCCCTTTCCTCACAAACATATGTGACACGCATAGGTATAACTTAGGACAAGGTACACATCATTTTTGGTAGTCAATAAAGTCTCAATATCTATTTCACAAATAGCTCAGTAAGTGGTGCATTTTCCACTATCCAAGAAATTGAAAGGATTTTGTAAAAATATTAGCATTAGTTTTTCATATTAATACTTTTATAATTAACTTTTAAGATCTTACAAAAGCAGGAAAAGGAAGTAATTAAGGATACGAGCTGGAAAAGTTCTTGAAAATGTTTATTATCCATCCATCCATCCATCATCTTCCGCTAGCCACCCTACGGAGGAAACTCATTTCAGCCGCCTGTATCCGTGATTTCATTTTTTCGGTCACCACCCAGCGTTCGTGACCATAGATGAGGGTAGGAACGTAGATCGACCGGTAAATTGAGAGCTTTGCCTTTCGGCTCAGCTCTCTCTTCACCACGACAGACTGGTACAGCGCCCGCATAACTGCAGACGCCTTACCAATCCGTCCATCGATCTCCCGCTCCATTTTTCCCTCATTCGTGAACAAGACCCCCAGATACCTAAACTCCTCCACTTGAGGAAGGACCTCATCCCCGACCCGGAGAAGGCACTCTACCCTTTTCCGGCTCCAGACCTTGGTCTCGGATTTGGAGGTGCTGATCCTCATCCCAGCCGCTTCAAACTCAGCTGCGAACCGCTCCAACGATAGCTGTAGATCACGTTCAGATGAAGCCAACAAGACCACATCATCTGCGAAAAGCAGAGACCCGATCCTGAGGTCACCAAAACGGATCCCCTCCACGCCTTGGCTGCGCCTAGAAATCCTGTCCATAAACATTATGAACAGGACCGGTGACAAAGGGCAACCTTGGCGGAGTCCAACTCTCACTGGAAACGAGTCCGTTTACTGCCGGCAATGCGAACCAGACCCTGACACCTTCATACAGGGACCTAACAGCCCGGATCAAAGGGCCTGGTACCCCATACTCCCGGAGTACCCCCTACAGGACACCCCGAGGGACATGGTCGAACGCCTTCTCCAAGTCCACAAAACACATGTAGACTGGTTGGGCGAACTCCCACGCACCCTCCAGGACCCTGCCGAGGGTGTAGAGCTGGTCCATTGTTCCACGGCCAGGACGAAAACCGCATTGTTCCTCCTGAATCTGAGGTTCGACTATCCGTCTATACCAGCGGTAAGGGAATGCTGTCAAGCTGAAGAAGGAGTCGTATTGGGTGCGAGTGCGGCTCGGATGGTCGCTGAGGCAAAAACACGGGCGTGGGAGGAGTTTAGAGAGACCATGGAGAAAGTATTTATTACATAGTTAAAATAAAACTATTTATCACATTTAGTGGCCACACAGGTTTAAGCTTCAACTTATTTGCTCACTTTTCCTATAAAAGATGCTTAGTTATTTAAGCTTCTTTTCAAGTCATTGGGTTTACATGCACATCTAAATCGAGGCTTTTAGTACTATTCGGAATAACAGTTTAACAAGAGTGATAATCGTCTCAGTTTACATTTCAGAGAACATATTGAATTACTGAATAAAGTGCATTCACCTACACCATGCTAGGTGGTGACATGAGCCCTTTGTGTTAGCCTTCTTCTGGTTTGCAAAAAGTGGCACATGGACATTAAACAGATGCTGACGGGAGTAAAAAGAAGAAAAGGAGATAGAGTAAGACGCAGGATATGCCAAATCACAATGCACTGTCTCTTCGTCAGTCCAGAAATTCACTAATCGGCTTTTCACATTTGTCATAGTCGCCATGTTCATCTCCTTCTACTATTGTGTTGTTGTTGATTTGCGCTTCAGCGTCCCGTCACTCCTCGGGGGGCACAAGTGGAGGGTTGATCGCAGAGAAACTCAGTTTCCAATCGCATTACCTGGGTGCCTTACCTCAATTACGCCAACTCCTGTTTTTTTTACTTTAGTTGACTAAAGTGTGTACACTGAACAAAAATATAAACGCAACAGTTTTGTTTTCGCCCCTATTTTTTATGAGATGAACTCAACGATCTGAAACATTTTCTACATACACAAAATAAGCATTTCTCTAAAAATATTGTTCACGAATCTGTCTACATCTGTGATAGTGAGTACTTCTCTTTTGCTGAGATAATCCATCCCACCTCACAGGTGCATGGCCAGCATACTCAGCAGACATATCTCCCATTGAGCATGATTGGGACGCTCTGCATCGTACAGTGTGCTCTAGTTTCTGCCAATATCCAGCAAATTCACACAGCCATTGAAGAGGAATGGACCAGCATTCCCCAGGCCACAATCAACCACCTGATCAACTATGCGACAGATATGTGATGCACCTTATGAGGCAAATGGTGTTCACATCAGATACTGACTCGCTTTCTGAGTCCTCAGAGCCCCCAATAAAACAAAACAGAACATTTCAGAGTAGCTTTTTTATTGTGGCCAGCCTAAGGCACACCTGTGCAATAATCATGCTGTCTAATCAGCATCTTGACATGGCACACCTGTGAGGTGGGATGGATTATCTCAGCAAAGGAGAAGTGCTCATTATCACCGATTTAGACAGATTTGTGAACAACATTTGAGAGAAAGTTATTTTGTGTATGAATAAAATGTTTCAGATCTTTGAGTTCATCTCATAAAAAATGGGAGCAAAATCAATCGTTTCGTTTATATTTTTGTTCAGTGTACATACATTTCAAAAGTGAGATTTCAGTCGGACTAACGTAATAACTTGGCTTTCTCTTGCATCATGTAACCCCACTGAGTGTCTTTTAAAACCAGGAAACATAGCATACCTGTCTTTCAGATGTTACCGAGCCCTTTTCACCTTTTTTTCATTTGGTCTCATACAAAATAAGCAACCGTAAATTCGGCCTTTTCTTGTCTTAAGTATGTTCAAAACACCTTTCTAATGCCCAATTTAATCCATGCATGGGGAAAAATGTTGGTCTCATATCCCAAGGCAGAATATAACAAAGCTCTCAGCTCATGTTAGTTTGTGGAAGCAGCTGACACCCTCGGCTGTTATGTGTGGCCTACTCAGGATTGGCACTTCCCAAATAATTTCTCACCATACCACCTGAACAAAGAGAAACAAGTCATTGGAAAATGCTGTTCCAGAAGCCACATATAGCAAACAGGACACCAGCAGATGACTTTCCTGATCCTGTTGATGGGGTTTTTTTTGTTGTTGTATTGGTTTTCACTTTTTCTCTTCAAGGATCCTTTCATGACTATAAACTGTAACCAATCACAGCTAATAGAGTCTTCAGCTGTCAGACGAAAAAATGAGCAAGACAGGAGATGATTTTGACAGGGTTAGAAAGAAAGCCCTGGGAACCTGAGGAAATGCAAATGAACAAAGGATGAGGTCTAGGCTGTTGATTTACTGTGAAATTGTAAAGCCAAATTTTGATGAAGCTTTGCTTATCTGTACCTCCTCTGTCTACCTTTAAGTTGAGTAGAAGAATTGCTGAGGGAACTATATTCAGGAATGAAATTGATGAGCTGTAGCTTATGTTTTGGGGATTTCAAAAGGGAAATAAATAAATCAATTAATTAAATCTTGATAGAGGTTTTATTCACATTTGAGAAATCGTGAATTTCAACCATGAAGCTTTTATGACATTTCTGTCTTGGTAGACTGATTGAATCAGAATCAGAATCAGCTTTAATGGCCAAGTATGACACATACAAGAATGATGCATACAAGGAATTTAAAGATACAGTACAACCTGTCCAAGATCATTACAAACAACAACAACAACAACAAACAGATCCAGGTCACTGTTGGGCATGCAGCCACCGAGCGGCGCTCCCGTTTATGAAACATAGAGAAATACACATCTGGGGAGGGGAGGGTTCCACGGTGAGGGGGAAAAAACGCTCACCTGTGTTGTGGGTCCGTACAGCACTCACAACGCAGGTAATTGAAAAAACCACACCAACAAACATTTAAGCACATATTCAGACATTAACAATGACACATCAGGAAGGATGGGCAGGTATGAGCTCCAGTCCACAGGGTAACGCGCTGCCATCGAGGCGCGCTGTTATCCAGCTTCCTGTTGCAGGAGAGAGAATTAAGGATACAGCAAGACGGTGTGTGTGAATGTGAGTGTGTGTAACCATGTCAGTGTGTGCGTCAGTAGATGCAAGTGTACGGGGGAGAGGAGACTCTGTTGACATTCTTCACAGGGACATTTGATTAGGACCAGGTTGAAGGTCTTCATGGGAGCCAAAATATAAATTGTTTGGATTTCAGGGAGAGATCAAATATTGCTCTCTGTCCCTTCAGTCTGTCAGTGGTTTCTTTTATAGTCTAATTCAGCCAAATTGTAGTTCAAATTAAAGTTCAAAATCCAAATTAATTCCCAGATTAATAGTTCCAAATCCAATTAATTTCCATTTGCCCCAATCCGTACCGACAGTATCTCCAAGTCCGATGACAAATTGCAGATGAGTCCCAGAGCGCCGGCCAGATGGCCTCTTACAGAGTCTGTTCTGCGTCCCAGCTCCCCCAGCATTTGGTTCTGAGTCCCATCAGTACGAATCAACGCATCCAGCTGTTCCTTCAGCCGTCCAATCGCTTCCAGAACAGTGACCAATCTCGACCGTGTTTCAGATCTTTGTTGCCATTTTTCGGTAGTTCCAGTAACTGCCCATTCCAATCAGCAGAAACCCGATCACCATGGTTGACACCCCGGTTGACCCTTACCGGTGCTTCGTAGAGTTGAGTAGATTTTATCAATAGCATTCAGAGACCAGCTGACCATTTCCATCTTCGCTTATTCAGTTTGGTTTCGGAGAAAATTGCCAAAAGATACTCCAGATAGAGGCACAGGAGACAGAGAGCTGTGGGATAAGACACAGGAGGAGGAGGGAGGGAAAAAAGCGACCGTCCTCGCTGAGAGCTGAGCATAAAACCTTTGCATTACACCCCAGGTTTTACTATAAAATAATGATGATGTATTTTTGAGCTTATTACTCTTAACCTGGTCAAAGGGGTAAATACAAAAACAGGGTTTCTCAAGAACAATTCACCTTCAGTGGGATTTTTTCCTAAGCATTCTATTGAATTCTTGGAAAAACATCACCTAGAGCAGGTTGATGCTAAAACATAATACACATTTTTTGTTTCATGCAATTTAGAATTTCTATTAGCTAAAAGCTGAATAATATAATTTATATTTCTTTTATATTTTCTTCAAATTTAGCTCATTGCTTTCATTTTTCGTGCACAAGCTTCTCACCAGACAGAGCTGGTGGGACTGAGTCACCCTCTTCATCTCTGCCCACAAATCTGTTGTAGGACAGAGATCCATGATTTACGATGGCCGCTCGTCAACACAGATTTAAACCACTTTCTAACTAATTTAGCAGCTGATTTCAGTTAGGAATAGCTAATTTTGTACCAACTCCAACTTCCAAGCTGATGTTTCTATGCAACACTAAACTTACTAAGTTTCACAATTAGTATTGTCAAACATTTGAGTTTTGTTTTTATCTAGTTTTGAGACATGTATCCGAATTTGAATGCCTTTCACTCTGTGTGCATTTCCAAAGTATAATTTGACATTTATTATGTTGCTTTGGAAAAATAGTGGATTCTTCTTCACAAAGTGGTCTTTCAGAACTCATTTCAATTTGTATAATGACAGTCTTCATCCACTTTTGCTCATGTTCTGGGGTCGATACAGACATTTAACACAGAAATAGAAAAAATCCAATGGGACACAGAACTGATCTCATAAATTTGATTCTTTAACATCTACTTCTGTTTGAAAATAAATTGTTTTTCACTGCAAACCTCTACCAGAGAAGCTTTCTATGTAGAGTGAATGTGACTGTGCTTACCTGAGCATGTCAAATGCCAATTATAAATTAACCTTTAATTTTGGGTAAATATTTGCGCATACATTACATTCATGCATCTACAACATTTTCTGTTTCAAAAGCCAGAAGCTTAATGGATCTCATTTACTTTTGTTTTTACTTTTATACATATTTCTGGTGTGGACTCAAACAAACTGAATTATCTGTATGACTTTCTTAGTATAGCTATATTTTATGGCTGCTGGACATAACCTCCTGCAGTCACAGATCATTCATATTCATTGGTGCTGTGCTCTGTCCACCATCTTTGTCCTCCTCTCTAACGTGGCCTTACTTTAAAAGGGTCTGTCACACTTCAGTGCCTCTCCCCTCTCCAAAACATTGCATGCATTAGCCTTGAATCCAGGACAACCTTGAAACAGTAGAAGACAACAAGGACACAGATTCAACATATGTATAAGTACTCATTTTTCACTGTTAGATTTCAAAAACTGAAAGCAAATATGACATATACAATTGATTGGAATCCTAACATGTAAGTAGAAGAAATCTTTTAATTTGGACACCTTAAAAAAACAATCAGAATGTAGACCAGCAAACATAAGGATTAGCAGCTCTTTCAGGCATGGGGACTACATTTTGTTGTTTAATTAGTCTCTGATACTTCATGTGTGAAAACCAGGTGCAACCATGAGATATGGGTGCTCTTAGCAGACTCCATGTCAAGAAAACCATTATACCATAACACAGATAATTTGTGCTCTCAAAGAACACCGTAAAGAATATGAAAGCTGGAAAGCTTTCTTCCAAGAGAGAAGTTTGGTACAGTCAGCATAAAACATGAAAGGCACTCTCTTGGTTTTTCCTGACACACCTCACAAAACATTTCTATTTTATAGTTTGCATAAACACCACTAATATGGAAATAAGGCAATAAATTATTTCTGCAAGAGGCAATGTTATAGTATTGCATCCTTTTCTGAATGGATTAGCTACAATACAATACGACTCTAAAATGAGCTGCATTGGTGGTGGTGCTCCAACAAAGAACAATAAAAGCAAGTACTTCATCTTCTTATAAGTCCTACTTTTTTATGATGGACATTCTGTTATAAAACACAAAGAGAACTTGTTACACTGGGCTGCAAGACAAGATAAAATCCAGTCAGAGGATGATTTATTCCTTGTCTAAACGTAAACACGGATACATGATCACCCTGCACTGGCAGAACTGGATTTTCCATGTTGCACAGCCATGCTTAGAGGCTTGGTTTTGATGCGAAGGCTGCTGGCTTCAAAAGGCAAGCTATGAAGGTAATACTGTTGAAGCTATGAAATTGATGCCCTTAACATTTGTTTTCTTTAAACACATGAGATGAGGGCAGGCTGGGCTTCTCTGTTTAGGTGGCTGGCTCTTCTTTCTGTTGATTATAGAAAAACATATTATTTGTTGTTATTTTAAATTTAAGTCTGCCAGGGGAATATTTTTGCACTTTGCTATACATAGATGATATAACTCCAAATAATAAAATAATAAAATCAGGGGATTTTTGAAAAGTTTGCACCAACAACATCAGTAAGGATCTGCTTATTATTGGTTTTAAAAGAAGAACAGAAATATTTTTAAAGATTGGTATAGATATATATTTTATAATTTTTTAATGATAATAATAATAATTTGTACAATTATTTTTTATAATAATTGGTATATATATATATATACACACACACACACACACATTTTTTTCTCTTACAAAATGCATGCTATTTTTCCAACAACAAATGCCTTGTAGATTTACTACAAGCAGCTTCAGTAACTGTCTTTTTTAAGCATGTGCACTCTTCTTTGTAGCATTTCACATTCCTCATTCAAAAGTGAGCCTGCAAAGTCATGTGAAAGGACATGCGACCGACTTCTACTTCTTCTGTCTCACAGGCAACCATCAAAAGCCTGTGACCTGATGCTCTCCTGACGGATGACGGCTGCAGGATGTTTAGTCATACAACCATTAGCCTCATTAAATCTCACCCCTGGGTGCCGTTAAGACAGAGATGATGATTAGTCTGTGTTAAGGCCATGGTTCAACTTCAATCTCCGCTCACCGCAGGGGGAGTAACTTCCACAGACTGATACTCATCCGCTGGTTTTCTTTAGCTTGGCCTAGATGGTTGTGTCGGAGTGATACTGGACCTTCGGTTAAGCAGCAAACAATAAAAAAAAGACAGCTCCTTTCAGGAATTTCTTGAAAATGACAAATGTTAAAAATAATGAATATATATTTTCTCTACAGTGACTTAACAAAATCACAACAGTTTATTACAGAATTAACCTAGGATGAAATTTACTGCTACTCATTTTCGAGCAGTACTTTTCATACCCTTTACTAAATAAATACATACATAAATAAATAAAAAAACTGTAAATTATTTTGTTCCTAACAATAAAAAACACAGCTAATGCACAATAAAAAAAAACTACTATGAAGTATTAAATACACAGAAATTTAGTTTTCACTAAAGAGTTATCACATTGCTCGATCCCTGGCTGGGATTTCAAATAAATAAAGTAATAATGAAATAATTCTTCAAGAGATCAAATTTGATTTCCTTAAGTGGCCCTTCTAGGGCAAAATGTCAACAAGATAACACATCAATTAGAAGTCTGAAGGTCCAAATGTGATGGAACAGACTGTTAGATAACCTAAGATAATGGAAATCAATTGCTTTATTCTGTGAAGAAAACATGGCACCCAAGTACTTCACAACCATGAGCTGTGAAGGATATTGCTGCATATAATTTCAAACAGTACTTTAATTAGTGCCCACACATGATATTTGAATGCTTTGCAATGAGTGACATAAAGTTTTAGTAAATGTTCCAGTAAAGAAAAGGGCTTAGAACAAAATATCAGCAAAGATCTGGTGAATTCAGCAGAGGGGAGTTATAAAAATAACACCGTCCCAGCCGCAATGCGGTGGAAAGTCCAATCATTTCATAGCATTAGTGTATTTTTGGAGCACAAATAAATGAAAGTCTAACAAGCGAGGGACTGGAGAAATTAATTGACTCCCATTTGACCACAAAAATCCCATATGAACCAAAGAAAAATAACAAAATAGAAAAAAGAAACAGGTTTCCTAAGTTATGAGTATGAAGGCTGGATGAGGTTATGCTTGTGACTTCTTTTGGTATACTGTAACTTTAAAATGAGTACAAAAAGTTTGTTCATAGATACTACAGTAAAATATCTTGAAGTGAAAAATTAACACAAAACTGGCAAGTTTTCTTGGATGGAAAATGATTATGCAAGAAAGTTAAAGTTAAAGCTTTGTTCTTGATATTCTTAGAATTTAGTGTTTGAGTTTGTAAGTGTTTGATTTCCAGACGCAATCACTTCTGCTTTATAGCTCTGACCTTTGCAGGAGTTGGTGACCTCATCTATAGACATGAACAAACACCAGGGGATAGAAGGTGGCGGCCATGCTCGTTGGGAATGTCAAGTGTGAGCTAACATTGATTGGAGTTGCATACCGTCGCCGAAAAAACGTATTTAGGAGTCCTTTCACTTCTACAGTTGTTGCCCTTGTGCCAAAGTCAGTATTGTCTTAAGGTCCCGGTTTCTAATGTGGGATAAGAAAAAAAAAGGTTATCCATGCTGAAAAACAAGTTGATGCCTGCAGCTCAAATTAAAAGATCCCTTGGCTAAACAGATCAAGTTTTTTCATAGGGTTGCACACTTTTTTTAACCTGTAACTTTTTATCTTCCTGCTTCTTAAATAATCTCTGAACCAGTTGTGTGTTTTGTACAAGAGTCATTTGGATAGAATTTTAGTATTTGGCTATATTTTGCAAAACTTATAGCAATTTATGTCACTATGCATCCAAACATCCATGGTACATTTAACATGCATCATCACCGTGCTTGATGTTTGTTTGATTTTTTTCAACAAGCCCGAAAACGTACAGTAAGTTTGTAGTAAAACAAAAAAACATCCAAAGAGCGTGGGAAGGCTCATAACCAATTAGGTAGATGGCATCGATTTAAGCTTAGGTGTCAAGTTTAAGATTTTCTGAATCAATTACATATGGATTTGTATGACCAAATATGTTTTTTTCATTCTGCTTCGGAGCATTTGCGTTACTTTGTCAAAGTTATACTGGTTGAGGGTGCTAGAAATGAAAGATATGAGAAATAGCTAAAACTTGCCCACCTCTCACCCGATGATTGCCGGACAGGCACCGGTCCCCCCACGACCCTGCAGTGGATAGACAGTACAGAGGATGGATGGATGGATGGATGGAAAATGTGCCTGGTATTGATTGTACATTTCAACAAGAAACAGATCTACAGTTAAGCCCAAAATCACTCATGCTCTTAGTACAATCAGGTCTAAAGCAATCTTTCAATTTGACCAACATGTTTCTTCCAAGTGGAAATATTAACAATTATAATGTTTTTGTGTCCAAACTTGAATCTGTTGTTTTAATAAAACAAAGAACCTATTGTTTTATACACTCAAACCTCTGCAAGATAAAAATAGGCTGTTGTTAAATCTTCAACGTTTAGTTTGTTGTGCTGTTTATGTGCGTGATTTTAAACATACTGAGATCGCCTTGTTCAAAAAATGTGTATGAAACCCAAAACTACCTCTACACTGCTAGTTGCCCATAGGGGATATCTTAGATATATTATCGGGGCACTGTATTAGAATTGAAAAATGATCTGCATGCAATACAAAATGCACACTCATAAAAGAAGCAACGTCTTTGTCATTGTATCAAAACATCACTTCATACATTACATAGCCAAAAATATTTGTTTACATTTTAGTCTTCAAAGACTTTCGAATTTGGTGTTCCAACAAATTGAATTGTTCCAGCGGCGTAAAAGGAAGGGGAGGGGGCAGACAGCTATTACAAACATTTGTGAAAGAATTGGTCACTCCCAGGAAGTCCCATGAATTTCATGGTAAGATACCAGCCAAAAGGTCAAGATATACAAACCTCTAAAGTTAATGTGGTTTTCAGAACGGCTCATGATCAGGTAGCGAGCTTGACGGAAAGCATTACCTTGGTCCATAACCTACATCCAAGCCTTACATCACCAAGTGAAGTGCAAAGCATTAAATAAAGTGCTGAACTTTCCACCAGTAGAAAGGTGTTCCCTGACTGGTGTATCATTCCTCTCTGTCTTGCAGTTTAAAAGAAAAGTTTAGGTTTTTTTATCGTCTGGAGACAGACCAACCTCCAGTGAAATACGACCCCATTGGTCGATTGTGCAATCTGTAAAGACAACCCTATATTCCGTATGCGACCCCTAGTGGTAAAAAATGTCAGCTGTAAAAAACAAACGGCCCTCGGACAACAATTCCCATAGTGCCTTGCAGCTGCGTCTCCTCCGTTGCCGGTGTTACGTGGGTGTGTGTTCCCTCATCGGCCCACCGTTGTCATTTCTGATTGGCTGACCGGTTGATTTCTTACTAATCGTAACATTAGTAATTGCCTACCCTAAATCATTTTCTAATCTCAACATTCAAGGAGCATTACCTAAGTTAGGTAACCTAACCATAACCTCACTATTTTTCTAATCCTAATATTTGGGAACCAGTGCCTAAACATAACGTGATCCGTCTGTTTAACATTTGCAAGCAGCATCCATAAATCAGCCGTCCAGGGTTCTATTCCTGCTCCGGAGGACCTTTGCCACATGTGCCCCAATTTAATGTAAAAGCTGCTGTGGCCACCAAAGCGTTTCTTAAATAAACAAAAAAGGAAACACAGCTGCTGCTAGAGTCTATTACAAAAAGCATACTGCAGTGTAACGTTAAAGAATAAAAAAACAAATGCCTTTTAAACATACGGAGGCAGAAAGTGTTTTTGGACGTCAGGTAAACCTTGTAATCTGAGTGTTGTGCACACGCTGCTGGTAGCTGGTCTCCGCGCTCACACAGGTCGTTTTTTTGGAGCTGTCACAATCGACCTATATGGTCGTTTTAATTCACGGAGATGTTGTCTGGAGAATGGTACTTGTCCGACTGAAATTCTATAAAGTGTGTGATTTGTTACAGAGGGGATTAGGGCACGGGCCTGTTCTTCTAGGCACCTTGGTTACAGTAAAATAAACTCTTTATTCTTCAACATACAAAGACATTTTGGACCATTTTATGCTCCCAGTTGTTTGCGAAATGTTCGGAGGTTTATCTTTCCTATTACAATGCTGCATGAATGCACAAAAAAAATCAGAGCACATGAGGGAGTTTGGTGTGGTAGACATCAAACTGGCCTGAAGGATGAAGCTGGCCTGATATTACACATTTAGGTTGAATTAGAGGGGATAATTGGAGCCAGGGCTTCTTGTTTAACAACAGTGTCTGAACTCACAAATACTCTGCTCGAACAAAGCTTCCCATTAACATCTAAACATAATCAAAATCTTTGACAGAGAAAACCAAACCGATCATGGCTGAATGTGATGACTCAACATCATTTGAAATCCTTTGGATTAAAAATAGGATGTCACTTAAATGTATATAAGTGAAGGAAAATGAGTGACAACATTTAGCAATACAGTGTATATCCACAAAGTGAATGGCATTGTTACAGAGGACGTTTTTAGCATGTAGATCTATTGTGTTCTTCTCTTTAGGCCGTTCCCTTGTCTCCTTTTTGTCCTACCCTCACATCAACTGACTTCATATCTTGTTTCACCACATCCATAAATCTCTTTTTTGCAAAAAAAAGTGGAAAACATTTGTAACTTCTAAACATGACTGTAAGAGCCATTAAATTAAAACCATAACATTTCTTACAAGTTCAGCAATGGCAATATTTAGCAATTTTCGGGTATGACATGCTTGCAATGCTTGCAAAACAGTTTTGTCATCTGATTGTCTGATGAATTTAAAGAAAACACTTGGTAGTTCATTACATCGCTGTGCGGAATGTTTGGTATTAACAGAATTTGACCATCTAGTATGGATTTAACCTATGAATAAATTGAAACTTTCTTCTTATTCCCATGCAGTAACTACTTCTGATTTTCTCTTCTATCCCTGCAGCCTTCTGCCATGCCACTCTGTCTTAATTTGAATATTGTGACCTCCCAGTACAAGGCAATTTGGTATATGTAGTCATAATTGTGTTGGGTTGGATTATCTTTTCAATCATTGTGCTGCTTTCTTTTTATCTACCAATCTATTGTTACTGGGGTTGTATCTCATCCTGACCTATTTTCTTTTAAAAATGTATGCACTGTAAGTGACTGTGCCTGGTCTATAGATTTATCTTTTTCTCTATTACAAAAGCCGGCGCTGAGCTGACTATAAGAATTGGACCCACATAGGGATTTCCATCAGGTTGCACCTGTGTGCAAAACCATCTGAATCACCAGAAAGTGGTTGTGATTATTTGTGAGAAATTCTATAGGGCTTGCAGACGAGTATAACTTTCTGCCTCTGATCAACCTTACTTACATGGACATAACTATTCAAAGATTAAGGTAGCTGTTAGATACTTCCTGTGAATTAGGCCAGTATTTTACTGCCATTTCTTGGCATTACTGCCATTCAAACCAATATTAATTTTTGATGTCAGAGAAGGAATTTTGAAATTGGTCACAGACTGGAATTGTGACAATGAGGCGACACCAACTTCTTGTATTCCTCTGTGTTTCAAAAATAAAAAAAATAAAAAAAAATAAAAATTAACCATGTCATTCTGATTGCTTGTGGGGTAGATCTACATGGTAAAATAATCAGGAAAAGCCCAAAAGGCAATTTTCTCTAATTATTAATCTTCTATGAATAATAAAAGCACCAGTGGCTAGGCAGGTGCTCCTCAGGTACCAGTCTAATTCAGCAGCAGAAATTGCCCCACTGGCTTCAGTTCTTACCAGTCAACTGCTAAAAAAGTGGCCTCTTTATGATTTTTTTATTGCTAGCAAAAAAAACCAAAGGGTTCTCTTTTTGGCAGGAGTCATAAACAACACTGTTGTGTCGACAATCTTGTATAGCAGCGTCTTGCAAGTTCTGTAAAACACTTTCACAATACAATACATTGTGTACATTTCTTATCTGTCTTTCTCCCTTGAGTCAGCAGTTTGGCAGAGACAAAAGCAGAGCTGTGAGGTCATTACCAGTCACTATGGCGAAGCAGGTATTGATTTCACCTTGTAGGTCTGTTTCTGTGAAACCGTGGCAAACAGCGAAGAAACCTACGATTTTGAGACCTACAGCAAATACAAAAGCTCCTCTTAGCTGGAAAAATCCCACACAAGCTCTTAGCTATTGTCTATAGAGGAAAGAAAAGTAGAGATCAGTCTATGTCAAATTATTTGGCTGCAGTCACATACATTTGCTGCAGTCTTGTCTAGTAGTGAGCTGTGAAAATATTGTGCTGTGCTCAAGGCCTGAAGCTTTGGTCATGCGAATATAGGCAAGACTGACCAATCTCAAAAACTGATTTCTCTCTTGCTTACAGAAAACATAACAGGAAGTTCAAAAAAACAAAAACAGGAACTGATGATCATTAAGACCACGAAGACCCAGGCAGGTGGCATAACACGAAGCTGCCTGATTGATATTTAAGCAGGAGAGTTGATTGTTGAACAAAGAGCAGGTAGTTGATTAGAAACTGGGCGAAGCTGTGAGGGATGCCAAGTAACTGAAGTTGAATTGATGAAGTTATTTTCAAAAGAACTAAGATATACAAATAACTATAATTGAAGACTGTCAGTAAAAGTTAAATAAGAATATTCAAGGTTTAAACAGAATATAAAATCAAAAACTGACACTGATAGGTAGAAAGAGACACAAAATATCAGATTTAATGATCTGCATTGTAGCTAAAAGCTTGGATCACTCCTGCTGAAATCTAGAGTATTAAATTTTTTTTAAATGAATTCTGTTTGCAGAAAGTCCAAAACTTTATTTTGTGAGACACCGTTCCTAAAAGTAAAAACCCTAAACCAAGTTTTTTCTTAAACACTGTTTTCATTTAAAGTCAAAGATCATTGACAAATCTGTCATTTTTGATAAGTTTTAGCAGGAAAAGGTGATTATTAAAGGAGGATATTCTCCCTCAAGTTCGAAGTTCCATTTATTTGATCAAAAACACCTTTCAAAGGCTTAATTTTCACCTCATCTAGTACCTTTAATAAACTGGCTCTGGTTTATTATAGTTACCTTAGCAAAGTATTATAACTCCACATTTAGATCAAAACTCGTGGGTTGAGTTCAACCCCCTCACAAACACTCAAGCCCACGCCATCCATTCCATGTCGGAACCTTTTGATCGACTTCAAGGTAGAACATGAACTAGTAAATCACTGAACAAAACCCTAAGTAAACAGGACTTTTAACACCTCTTTCCAAGATAAGATATACATTTCTCCATATTCACAAAGTCATTTCTCTCCCATACCCACCTCAGTTTTCACGTAAATACTTAAAGGGCAAGTTTGTTTTTGTTTTTTTTTCAACCTGGACTTTATTTTTCGCATTTATTATGTTCATTTACTCACCAGGATAAGTTCGGAGCTACTTGGAGTCATTCGCAAGAAGTATGTATCCAGTCGTGATCAGCTTATATCCATAAAATGGGAGTCCTGACGGCAG
This sequence comes from Apricaphanius iberus, assembly GCA_028564705.1. NCBI lineage: Eukaryota > Metazoa > Chordata > Actinopteri > Cyprinodontiformes > Aphaniidae > Apricaphanius > Apricaphanius iberus. The sequence continues at coordinate 2,439,425 of JAPXFQ010002778.1, forward strand.
ACGAGGTGCCACCTCCAAATAAGCCATTATCTGCCCCAAAACTCCTTCATTTAATGATTGTTTTGTTATGAATAGTTAGCACTACTCTCCTCTGAGTTCAGGACGTCTCAGAAGTGCTTCTTTGTTCTGTTCTGGGGTGTTTCAGAAGCGTATAACCAAGCTACACTAACACGTGAAGTACGCCACTGCAGTGCCCCATCCCAGTTGTAGTCTGAGCAGGGTTTTCAGTGTTTTCTCTGTGCCGTGCTACTGCAGAAATCAACATGGTTCGTGCTAGCATGTTTCCAAATTGCACTAACCGAATTGCCAATTGGACTAAATTCAGCTTCCACAGGCTCCCTTTCTGCAATCTACGCTGCTGCAATGGCGGGCGGCTGCGACGTCATTAAAATTGCCGGTTAATGTAAGTTGAAATCGGTTGGATTAAAACCCTGTAAAAGGCCCATAAGCTTACACTGCAGCACCTCACAGACATTCTAAACTCACAAGGGAATATCACTAGCTATTCATAACATAACACTGGTTAAATTAAGAAATTATGGGTCATAAAATGCCTTATTTAGAGGTGGGACTTTGTCTGCCCCCCACGACTCCCATTATATGGACACAAGCTGGTCACGACTGGATATAAACTTTTAAGAGGCTCCAAACTTCTCTGGATGAGTCAGTGAATGCAATAAATGTAACAAACAATGTCCAGGTTAAGAAAAATGAACTTCCCCTTTTATGGGGAAATACTGAGGGAATATTTTCTGCACAAACCGGGGTAATAGAAAGAACTGGAATGTGTGCTTTTAACAGGTTTTTAAATATTTCAAAAAAGAAACTGAGAAAAAAAACTAATTCAAAATGATGCTGATGACAGAAAAAAGCCTGTGTCACATTAAACACTACATTTTTTTTAAAAGGCTAGGTCTATGAAACCTTCTCTCTCTTTTTTTGTTACAAGTTTTAAAAAGATTTTAAAAAACAGACTGATAGAATAAAAATAAAAAACCCAGATAGGCAGAAAACTCATTTTCAGATCAAAGAAACCTAGTGTGACTTCCAAAATGATTTTTTTTTCGTCCTTTGTACTCTCAGACATGAACCAGATGTTGAGCATTAGTTTTTTGAGATGCATGTAAGATTTAGTGTGGAAAACCAAAAGATAAATGTTCTCGCCAGAAGATGTACCTGTTACTTCATTAATTTTTTTTCAGTATTGTAAAGAAGGTTGTCGAATGTCCTCCACAGCAAACAGCTCAACATAGAAGAAAGATACAAAAGCAAGAAAAAAGCCTTGAGCAAAAATTCATATGGCTCCAGAAAAGGAATTTACGCCCCACATGTGTTAACATGAGTCTAAGCAGCCTGTGTTGCTGTTACAGTTCATGGTGCAGAATTACCTCATTGTTTTTCCTTCAGGCACAGTTTTTTTTCCAGAATTCATTCAGTCATTCGTAAGTGTAATAAAAACCCAGTGTTCTTATTAATTCAATGAAATGAATCATTTCCATGTCCTTCAGCTTTCTCTCACCCTCTCTTTCCTCTTTGATTCCTCTGCAGCAGGTCATGTTGCTCTAAGAAGGTGTTACTGGACTGAAGGAACCTTTTATTATTTTTTTCCTGTCAACATTGCTGAGAGCTCCTGCTGGAAGTGCAGGAGTTTAACCAACAGAACCCTCTGTGACAAAAGAGCATAGTGACACCCTCAGATGATGTTAGTTCGTGTTGACATGTTGGACACGTTGCCTCCACCAGAAAAAGTCAATATCAGTTAAATACAACAGTTACCGGTTAAAACACAAATTTAGTGGAGTGGTCCAATGAAACAAAATTACATGCAAGATGCATATATCCTATGGATAGTATAGTATTTCATCTTCTCTGATGTTTTTCTCTGATGTTTGAAATGCTCTGTTTTACTTTCATATAACTGCAACCTGAAGACGTTAAATACAATAAAGCTTGCTACTCACAGAATTATTAAATAATTCAGTTGTCAATTTTCAGACTCGCCAAAAGCCATTTGCTGAGCAGATATTTGAACTTTAAGAAATTAATAAAAATAGACCATGAAATAAATTTGCCAAAATAACAGAATCTGACCAAAATGTATTTGGATGTTTATTTTTCTTTTACCGCAGAGAGATTTCCAGCAGCCACTGTTGTTTTAGAATAAGTAACATGTTTTTATGAGAGTATTGAATATTTTTTTTAATACCCATTAGTTGTGATTATAACACTTGCATTCAGGGTATAATAGGCAAGTTTATTTGTATAGCATGCTTTCAACAAGGCAATTCAAGGTGCTTTGGGTGATTAGGGAATACAATGAACAGCAGCATTAAACCAACAATAAAAGCAGGGTAGGCTGGTTTGTTACTGCCTACCTGAAGATAATTGCTAGATGTCATTTTTAGCACCGCTAAAAACGCATGTTCAGTTACTTTATTGCTACCTCACACCTCGGGACACCTGTATTTGCTGTGGTTTATAAGTCAGAGCCAATTAGCTGTAACTTGCTCAAACTTTTAAAGAACAAGTACAATGTAAGCACAATGGCAGACATAGATTTTACAATGACCCAGACTCTTAAGTTGTCTATGTAATGGTAAATTTAAAAGAAGTTGTCGCTTGCAAGAGGGCATCAAAAGCATGGTCTAAAGTTTCTTTACTGACCACATTTACTTATATTAGGCCCAGTTTGTTATGTAGTTTAATAACATTTTCATTTTTGCATAGTAACGGTTATGCTAATTTCCCCCCCCTTTATTTTCAGATTTTTTTATTATTAATCAAAGGCACCTCTAAAAATACTTTAACCTTAAAGGAACTAAGTGTTTCAGCAGTTTTGCAGTTTTCTGTTTTTTTTAGTGTTATGTTTCAGAAGAAACATAACACATAACCTGCGGCCTGTTCCAGAAAGCTTGGTTGACTTAACATGTGGTAAACTCTGAAATCTTGGTTAATCAACCAAAAACCTACTTAGTCTGAGTATGTCGGTTCCAGAACACCTGATAAGAATCAGCTAAATCAGCCTACTCCTGTTAAACCCTGGAACATAACAACCCACTCAACGGATCACAGAATTCACGAGTCACAAAGAAAACTGAAGAGAAAAGGGCAGAATACTTCAGAGAAGTGGTGTTGGAAGTACCAATCATTATGAAAAAAAAACAAAGGTGTATCATCTGCAAGCAAAGCCGCATTAGCAAAAGGAAAAAAACGTTGGCTAAAAAAATGTCCCCTAATCAACGTTTTTTTTTGCTAATAAACTGTATGAATGAGTGTCTAATAGTACTTTCTACAGGTATCCTCATTTTTTTTTTTTTTAGTACATTTTAGAAAAAAATATAAATTTTCTACCAAAAACATTATTGGACGGCCCTCTTCAGGTTAAAACTTCAACTTGAATAATAAAGCATTCGTATTGGCTCAGCCTTAGTGCAGACATCAGCCTTAAATATAACTCTCAACAATCTTAATTTTTATTTATTAATTTCCTATCCCTTATTCCCAGTTGGGGTCAAGTGGTGCTGGAGGATATAACTCATAATTTAAAATGTGTTTGTATGTTGAATCAGGATTTAAAATGTACTTTCTTTTGCCAATTTGTTGAGGGGACAATAATATTGTACATCGACTTAGACATATTTTGACCTTTAACTTAATGAAATGCAATCCTTCTGGAGTCACAATAATTAGTTCCCAAGTCAAAAATAACACACAAAAAGATTTTCCAAAAAGGTAAGATTGAAATCCAATATTTACTGGAGAGTATTTTTTGGTGCATTCTTCCTGTCATCTAGCTAATCAAAAGAAAGCTGAGGCTGTCTAACTGGTGGTGGTGGGGGCACCATTGTCTCCCCTCACCCAGCAGAGGAGTTGCCTCCCTTAACATCCCTTAATAAAGACAGACCAGTGGTTAATGGCGTTCCTGGGGGCACTTCATCATTTTTCTTCCAATGACTTTGTTAAATAGAAGGTTACAACATGCATTAATATTGTTAAAAGACCACTTGTTTGCTACATCCTTGTTTGGACTGCATTACCCATGATGCACCACACTTTTTGTACTTCTGGTTCGGAACCTGTTCAGGATGGTTTAGTATAGCTGAGAGATGTGTCGGAGGTGCAACGTATTTTACCTGCATTACTGCTTACCACATCACCACACACACACACACACACGCATACACACACACACACACGCACACACACACACACACACACACGCGCACACACACAGCACACCTTTTATATACTGATGCTGTTCATCATGTTTATGCCATCTGCCACCTCCTTCATTAAAGTTATTTGAACTACATCACTGCGGAGAACCATTCCTTCTGACCGAGGACAACTCAGTTTAAGTGTGACTCAACAACTATCGTTGCTACCGCTTAAAAGCTTTTTTAATGCACTTAACAATAGTCATTGTTTCACAATGCAGATTATTTTATTCAGTTGCATATAATGTGTACTGTAATCTTATTTGAAATACACTTACATGTTACTAACAGTGTTGGGCAAGTTACGAAGAAATTGTAATATATTTCACATTGCTAGTTACAATGTCAAAAATGTAATACGTTTGCATTACATATTACTGTCTTACAAATGTAATTGAGTTACACTACTTTAAGTTACTTTTGGCAAAACATCTTAAATATCTAACACGACTTCTAACCACTGTAACTTCAATGTACATTTTACACAAGTGTCATACCACAAATACTGTATTTTAAACACGATTTTATTAAAATTAAGTCTCTAGCTCCTTTGCATGCCTTCTATTTCATGGTAATTTTTGTTAAATCTAATCAAAAGAAGGTGCTGAAAGTACTCATCACAAAGAAGGTTGACAAAGATTAGATGTCTGAAGTCTTACAGCAGATGGTTAGGAAAACAGTGTGAATAATGTTTAAATGTACAGTCGATCTTTTCCTCAGCCGTCTTGATTCACGAATGTTTTAGTGCCGGCTCTTAGCCCCGGGGCTAACTCCTCCAGCAGCTCTGCTCCAACTCCTCTCAGGTCTCATCTGCAGCTCGACCCCATAGCTCGACCAAGTGCTCACTCACCTCCCAGCCCGGTCAATGCCTTGTCATCTTGCTCTGGCTCTCCTCCCAGTTGGAATGCTGAAATATATCTTTGCCCTTGCATCCATCGCTGCAGCTCTGATATCCATGATTTTGCATATGTTTTCCTCCATTTCCGGGTCTTTGCACCGCGTTCTGCCCACCAGGGCAAGATTATCGTTGCAGGGGCCCATGGGCACAATGTGTTTAAGGGGCCTCCACCCACCGCTGACCCCCATACCCCCCCCCCCCCCCAATGTCACTGCCATACAATATCACCTTTTAGACATTTCACAACATTGTCAATAAGTAATTCACTTAGTTATGTAAATACGTAATCATTTAACTCCAGGCCAAGATTTTTTCATAATCTAATCATGAACAAACTCATACCCGATGATTTTCCTGTCTTGCCTCACTCCTCTGTTTCTCTTCTACTGTGTCTTTTTGCCTCTTTCTCTGTCTGTCTCTTTCTCTTCCTCTCAGTGCTCCTGTCTCCTCTTCTGTCTGTAATAACCAAAATGTTATCAATAATCTGTGGCTTCTCTTGGGGACGGTCGAGTCCTACTGTCAAACCCACTGCCAAATAAAGATTTCAACAGCCAGAAACCTATTCAATTTTTATTTTTCATTTTAATTTATTTATTAGCATAACAGTTAATCAGTTAGTATGAGTTGTTCTTTAAGTTGTCATTTATATTGATTGGATAACAGACCATGACTAAACCTAGTGGCTTAAAGAAATCTCCACAATTAAGCCAACAAACATAAAATTGCACATGCACGAGACAACTTGGAAAATGCACAATAAATGTACTCCTTATTGAATATTTTAGCCTACATGTGGCATGAACCTCACAGATGCGTGTGTTATCTGCGTTCTTGCCTGCTGTGCAGAGTCTTCTCAGTGTGCGACTGAGAACACTTGCAGACATATTTTACAATTTACGTTGTTTTCGTCTTTACTGAACCTGTCCAGCCAAGGATGAGCCTCCGCCCACTCACATCTGTATCTCTTTAAGCGTTTTTACTTTGGGGTTTCAGGACATTTTTAAAAATCAGGATGGATGGATTCTGTATTTTTAAGGGACGGTTGACAACCCTAATCCAAGCTAACATTTCTGCTGGCTGGCTCGAAATCCTCCTCCTCATTTCTAGCTTTTTTTGAAAAAGCTACTAATTGGCAGAACATTTTGTATAGCAGTTGCCTCTTTTACCTTCTTTTCGTTTTTCTTCTTTCGTCTTGCAGCCCCGCTGGGCTTTCTGTTCATGCTACTGAGGCCCTTTGTCTGCCACTAGTTTCACTTCATATACCACATATGGAAACCACCTGCTGAGCCCCTCCTACCATTATTATTAGCCGATCTACAGTGCATTGCCACCTGCTGCCAATTATTACCTATCAAGTCAACAAACTGACATATAAGGGAGACAAGACTCACAAGAGTCAATTTTTTGTAAGCAAACACTATTTTTTTTCTGATTGGACAATTATGAAAATTGAGACTAAAGTCCTGCGTGTGATTTTTTATGTTGCGGCAAAAAAAATTCTGCCAGCAGAGGGCCCCTCTATGTCCGAGGGTCCCTGGGCATGTGCCCAGGTTGCCCATATGGTAGTCTGAAAGTAAACCACACCAAAGGAAAAAAATAGTTTGAATATTATAATACAACAAAACATTTATAATAAAACAGTAATCAAGAGAATAATTTGTATGAAAATTAAAAACAAGCAAGTGAAAAGCAATAATAGGATCAGTAACTAATAATCAAGTCTAAATAGGCAAGTTTTAATTTTAGTCTTAAAAGAGTTCAGTGTCTCTGAAGGTTTGCATTCTACCGGTAGTTTGTTCCAGATATGAGGAGCTGCTTCCTCATGTTTGGTTCTCGTTCTAGGGATGATCAGTAAATTAGAGCGGGAGGACCTGAGTGATCTGGATGGTTTTTCCTTTGATAGTAGATTGTTAATGTGCTCTGGTGCTAACCCATTCATTGATTTATAGACTAATAAAAGCACTTTGAAGTCTATTCTCTGAGCTACAGGGAGGCAGTGAAAAGTCTTTAGAACTGGAGTGATGTGTTCTATCTTCTTGGTTCTAGTGAACCTGAGGTTCAGGTCTGAGTCCATGATTACACCTACATTTCTGGCCTGGTTTGCAGTTTCTAGTTGGGCCTGTTTAAGCTGATTACTGATATGCAGCCGATCTTTTTTGGGTCCAAAGATAAATACTTTTTGTTTTTGTTCAGTTGGAGGAAATTATGGAACATCCAGTTGTTAATTTAACAACAAAAGATGTCCTACTCTGTAATTTTTTCTGGTCCCCTGCCTGATCGTACTAGCGATGACATGTACAGCCGTATGCTTTCGTTCCACCTTTGGTTGTCAAGGTGGTGTCCAGAAAACGATGTGGGCTACATTGATAACTGGGGGGCCTTCTGGGGAAAACCTGGACTGTTACGTAGAGACGGCATCCATCCCACCGAGGACGGAGCTTCGCTTCTTTCCAGGAACATTGATAGGGTTATCTCTAGTTCCCCAAAGCCGTGACAACCCAGAGTCCAGCTCAGGGAACCCAGAGTCCAGGTCAAGGAACAGGGACTGCCACCCACCCACTACCCTATAGAGATAGTTTCCCGTCCACTACCCAAAACTAATGAATTAAAAGTTAATGCTACTAGAGCAAAGTATAAAAATCTCATAAAGATAAATAAAACTCGGACTGAACATAAAAACAAATCAATTAAATGTGGTTTACTAAACATAAGATCTCTCCCCTCAAAAACACTCTTGGTAAATGACTTAATTTGTGAAAATAATATTGATTTGTTTTGTCTTGCAGAGACATGGTTGCAGGAAGAGGACCATGTCACAATAAATGAGTCAACTCCCCCTAGCTACTTAAACTTTAGTGTCCCTCGAAGTACTGGTCGAGGAGGTGGAGTAGCAACTATCTTTCATTCCGATTTACTAATTAATCTCCAAAAAAATAATAGTTACAGTTCCTTTGAGCATCTAGTTTTTAGCTTTCCTCATACACATAACAAAGCAGTAAAGCCACTTTTGTTTGTGGTCTTATATCGTCCACCAGGACCTTATTCTCAATTTTTAGATCAGATTTCAGATTTTCTATCTGACTTAGTTTTAAACACTGATAAAGTCATTATAGTCGGAGACTTCAATATTCATGTTGATAATGAAAGTGATAGTCTAAATACAGCTTTTAAGACTATCCTAGACTCAATAGGCTTTACTCAAAATGTGCAGGGACCAACACATTCTTGTCACCACACTTTAGATCTTGTGCTGTCTTATGGCATTGACTGTGAAGAAATAACAGTCTTTCCACATAACCCTATCCTGTCTGATCATTTCCTTATCACTTTTAAACTTACTCTAATGGATCATATCAAACCTGAAAGAAAACTTCATTATACCAGAACGTTATCAGACAACGCTGTAGCAAATTTTAAAGAAGCTCTTCCAACTTTAATTTCCTCAGTTTATAAATGCAGAACAGAAAACAGTGATTTAACTCGTGACCCCTCACAACTTGACATTTTAGTTCATAGCGTTAATTCCTCCCTGCGTCGGGCAATAGACAAAGTTGCCCCCTTGAAAAGGAAGGTGGCTAGCCATAGAAGATTAACTCCCTGGTTTAATTTAGAGCTACGTACCCTAAAGCAGAATGTTAGAAAACTAGAGAGAAAATGGCGCTCCACGCATTTACATGATTCCTTTTTAATATGGAAAAATAGTTTATTGCTATATAAAAAGAGCCTTCACACAGCTAGAACAGCATATTATTCATCTTTAATCGAGGAGAATAAAAATAATCCTAGGTTTCTTTTTAATACAGTTGCCAAACTCACACAGGATCATAGCTCTATCGAGCCAACCATTCCCCAAGCTCTAAGCAGTGACGACTTCATGCAATTCTTTATAAATAAAATAGACTCCATAAAGAATAAGATAATTGGGAACCTTCCCAATATGCTTGCTTCCTCCTTAGTTAATGAGGCAGCCTCAAAAATGGTGGAACCTAATATATGCTTAAACTGCTTTAATGCAGCCGAACTTTGTGATGTACTAAAATTATTAGCTTCATCTAAACCTTCAACTTGCGTTTTAGACCCAATCCCAACTAAACTCTTAAAAGAAGTTTTCCCTCTGATCGCTGCTCCAATTTTAAATATAATGAATCTATCCTTAGTCAATGGATATGTACCACAGGAGTTTAAGATTGCTGTAATTAAACCTCTACTTAAGAAACCCTCTCTTGATCAAAACGACTTAATTAACTATAGACCGATATCTAATCTTCCCTTCTTATCTAAAATTCTTGAGAAAATAGTTGCACACCAGATATGTGAGCATTTAAACAATAATGAGCTGTTTGAGACGTTTCAGTCAGGCTTTAGAGCTCATCATAGCACTGAAACAGCTCTGGTGAAGGTTACTAATGATATTCTCATAGCCTCAGACAATGGACTGGTGACCATTCTGGTCCTGTTAGATCTCAGTGCTGCCTTTGACACTGTTGACCACAATATTCTCATAGAAAGGCTTCAAAGTGTCGGTATAATAGGAACAGCACTAGGTTGGTTTAAATCTTATTTGTCTAACAGATTTCAGTTTGTTCAGGTAAACAATAGATCTTCCTCAACCTCAATAGTTACTTGCGGAGTACCACAGGGTTCAGTGCTTGGGCCGATTCTCTTTACTATATATATGCTTCCTATTGGTAAAATAATTAGGCAGCATGGGATAAAATTCCATAGTTACGCAGATGATACACAGCTATATCTATCCATAAATCCTGATGAATCCAATCAGTTAGGTAGACTACAGGCATGTCTGGAAGACATAAAAACTTGGATGACTCTAAACTTCTTGCTTCTAAATTCTGATAAAACAGAAGTTGTCGTCTTTGGACCAGAAGCTCTGAAAAAGAAACTACTTAGTCAGCCCCTTCACCTGGACGGCATTAAATTAGCCTCCAGTAATAAAGCAAAAAACCTCGGTGTCATTTTTGACCAAGATATGTCATTTAGAACTCACATTAAAGAAGTCTGTAGGATTTCCTTTTTTCACCTTAGGAATATTGCAAAAATTAGAACCATCCTGTCCAGGACTGATGCTGAAAAACTAGTCCATGCCTTTGTTACTTCAAGGCTGGATTACTGTAACTGTCTATTATCAGGTAGTCCACAGAATACAATTAAAAGTCTACAGTTAGTTCAAAATGCTGCTGCTAGGATTCTGATGAATATTAAAAGAAGAGATCACATTTCCCCTGTTTTAGCTTCTCTTCACTGGCTCCCAGTAAAATCTAGAATAGAATTCAAGATCCTCCTTCTGACATATAAAGCCCTTAATAATCTAGCTCCATCATACATAAGAGACCTGATTGTTCCATATGTTCCTAACAGAGACCTTCGCTCTCAGACTGCAGGTTTACTGGTAGTTCCTAGGATTTCTAAAAGTAGAATGGGTGGCAGATCTTTCAGCTATCAGGCTCCCCTCCTATGGAACCGGCTCCCAGGGTTGGTTCGTGAAGCAGACAATTTGTCTATCTTTAAAACTAGGCTAAAAACTTTCCTCTTTGACAAAGCTTACAGTTAGAGATATGTTTATAGGTAGTTAGAGTCAGGTCAGACAGGTAGATAGGAAGAGACAGGTTAATGTTAGTAGTCAGGCAGAGTGTCAAAAGTTAGGAAGAGATAGGAAGAGGTAGAGTAGCTAGGTAGAGATAGATTAATGTAAGCCAGGTAAAGATCCGGAGCCGGTCGCGGCTTACCGCCGCGGAAGAAATGTGCCCCACAGGGGCCAGCCAGCGCCGGAGAGAGGTCCCTCAAGGGGATCCTCCCGCACAGTGCGGCCGCCCATTACCTGCCGGGTTGAATCCCCCGGGCAGACTGTGCGGACCCCACCCGTTTATCTCTTAAACGTTTCTCGCCCTCTTCAACTCTGTCCTCTCAGTTCTGTCTATTTTTCCTTAAGATAGTTGTCGACTATCGGTCTCGTGCCGGTATTTAGCCTTAGATGGAGTTTACCACCCACTTTGGGCTGCATTCTCAAACAACCCGACTCCGAGAAGACCCCGGCATGACGGGGGCCGTTACCGGCCCTACACCGTCCACGGGCTGAGCCCGATCAGGAGGACTCAGACAGAGTGTTGGTAGCCAGGTCTCCTAGTAGCTAGGAGACAGGTTAATGTTAGTAGCTATGCTGCTTTAGGCTAGGCTGTTGGAGGACATTATTAGGGTCTGTTCCTACTTTCTCTCCTACTTCTCCCCAACTGCATGATGTGCTGTCAATTCAAGCACTAACCTGTTTTCTATTATAGTAGGTGCTCCGGATTAGCCCTGCTTGACGACCCTGACTAAGATGGCATTGCAGTGACGGAAAATTCTCCACGTCCTGCAACAAACTTCTGCATCAGTTCTATTGCTCTTTCTGTGTCTCTGTTATGTATTCTCCAAGCCACAGACGGTCGCGGCAGATAACCGCTTGTGCTGAGCCTGGTTCTGCCGGAGGTTTCTTCCTGTTAAAAGGGAGTTTTTCCTTCCCACTGTCGCTGCATGCTTGCTCAGTATGAGGGATTGCTGAGAATTCCACGACGCAATCTTCTGTGGTTCTGTAATTTCTACACTAAACATTGTATTGTAATAACTCTTTTTGTAAAGTGCCTTGAGATGACATCTGTTGTGAAATGGCGCTATATAAATAAACTGAATTGAATTGAATTGAATTTGCTCAATGCAATTTACTGAGGGTTTGGATGGGTTAAACATCACCTGGTGACATTAGGTATTTAATAGCATTGCTGGTTATAATTTGGTTTAGTGGGAGCATGTAGATGCTCTCACTACAGGAGGGGCCCCTAGGATGGAGCCCTGGGGGACCCCGCATGTGATTTTTGTGTTTTGTGATGAGAACTGGCTTATCGACACAAAGAAATTTTTGCTCTTGTGGTAAGATTTGAACCAGTCGAGTAATGTACCAGAGAGTCCGCCCCAACTCTCTAGTCATTCCAGTAATATATCATGGTCAACAGTGTCAAACGCTGCACTGAGGTCTAATGGTACCAGTTCTGTGGTTTTACCCTAGTCAGTGGTATTATATATTTAAAATCAAAAACGCCCATTCAGGGTTAAAAAACCCCAAAAAGTTTATCATTGGTGTTATTATTTTACTTCCGCTACTGAACTGACCATGTATGGTGCAAACCTTTGACAGAGGGTTGTACTGTGTGCACAAACAATAAATGTGAAGTATTTTAGCTTTAACCAGCATTAGGACTCAAATGAGATTGGTGGATAAAAACCTCAGACTTTTATATTTCTGACTCAGTGCAAAGACTAAAATCGTTGACTAAGGTGATACAGGAAACCAACTGTTCTAATGTTGTGAGTTACCAAAGACATCATATCTACTGATGCTGTTCCATTACCTGAGTCTTATTGCGAAGGGTTTCTGTACATTTCCACCCTGTAGAGACTAATACAGCTGCTATTTTTGGAGCACAAAAGTAGCTTAAGACTGCTGTACTTGTCCTTGTGGCCACAATCCGTAGTTATTGTAGTTTAAGAAAGCAAAGTGACTGAAATGTTTGGCTGTGGACAATACAAATATTTCACTTGGAGATCAGTTTGATATTAATAAACAGCTGTCAAACATGATTGTGTCATTTAGCATCACATCTGCTTTTCAAACTTCGTGTTTATCTGCTTTATTGTACAATACTAAAAACAATAATCAATATTTCTGCTGACCATAAATTCAGTGATTATAAAAGTGAAGTAAGAAAAAGCAACAAAAAAAAGTCAGAAATTGCTTCTCAAGTGAAACTTGACAGCAATTTAACAGAGTTGAAGAAGCAGAGTTAAAAAACAGGATCAGAGTACAATCCGATTAGTACAGTCAGGCAAAAATATGTCCCCAGACTCCTCTCCTGGAAGATTAGAAAAGTATCCTGCAACAACAATTGGGTAAAGCCCCTTTATACCTCAATCAAGTCGGTCATCTCAGGCTGGAAGAATGGGAGAGGTGCATCAGCTAGACTGAACAATAGCAACTGTAAAAGTTCTTAGTTTAGGCCAAATTTAAAATAGAAAATTAACCTGGGGGGACTGTTTTCTTTCAGTCATATGGTAATACCAGATTATATTGATGAAAACTATATAAATATATATTTATAGAAACTATAAAATGACTTTATAGGTAGTGTAATCAGAGGTCTGGTGAAAAGCAGTAAATACTCTGCATTCATGACTCACCCATCCTGCTTTCTTCTTTTGCCAGCATGCTGTAGTGAATCACCCCAAACATAACAAGTTCAACAACAGTTTTCATTCTACCCTAGCACATCACAACTAGGACTAACATGGACATTGATTATGTTTTGCAGCCCAGTCATATTTGCTGTTCTGTGAAAGGAGATTAATCACTTCCAACACATATTAATGCTTCACGTTCAACATTACCATGGAAACTTAAGTCTTTGAGTGATCTCTGTGTGCTTTTATATATCAGTCACTGGAACCTTGCCAACACACACACCATTATAATAATACCATTTTGAGGACATGATAAACTGATGAGTTCCACACTGTGCCTCTTAGTTTGACTCCTTGTTAAACAGCGTCACTGTCTGGTCCCAAGGGTGGTGATAATTTAAGTTTTGTGAAGTTTTAGTCATTGTTTGCCAAAGATTTTTTATTATATTTGGATTTCGACTATTCACTAAATCAGAGCTTTGGGTGTATGTTTCTTGTTGATGTCATAATGGAGGATAAAGATCCACCCTGTTCTTGTTTTTTCTTGTGCGATCTTGAATAGATGTTCTTCCAGGACTGAAGTGGATTTGTCTCCATCTACCTTTCAATCAACTCTGAATAGCATTAGCTGTTCTGACTGATGCTACCACAATTTTTGTGTGTTCAGGAAGATGAGTTGTGCTGATTTGTATGGCACACAGTGCATTTACGTGTGCATATTTACACAGTCTACTGCTACATATTGGTCAGGGAGGAGTGAATGCTGCAAGTTAAAGACTCTATGCAATCTGCTGGATTTAATTACAAATTTAAATCAATGTATGGCACTACCTGGGCTAATACCATAACCAGAATCTTCTTCTTTCTTCTTTCATTTCTGCTTTTCCCTTCGGGGGTCATCACAGTGAATCATCTGTCTCCATTTAGTCCTATGCTCTGCATCCTCTGCCCTCACACCAACTAACATCATGTCCACTTTAACTGCATCCATGAATCTTATTTTTGGTCTTCCTCCCTGCCTCTGCCTGCTGGCTCCATCCTAAGTATCCTTCTACCAGTATAATTGTCATCTCTCCTCTGAACATGTCCAAACCATCCCATTCTCACTTCCCTGGCTTTATCCCAAAAACATCCAAAATGAGCTGTCCCTCTGATGTACTCATTCCTGATCCTATCCATCCTCGTCACTCTTAAAGAGAATCTCAACATCTTGAGTTCCGCAACCTCCAGTTCTGTATCCTGTCTTTTCCTCGTACTGTCTCTAGGCCATACAACACGTGACACTTTTCTCTACCCATTCAAACAGGCTTTAACACGCTTCTTCACCTCTTTTCCACACACTCCATTGCGGTGGACTGTTGACCCCAAGTACTTAAAGTCCTCTACTTTCTTCACTTCCACTCCCTGTAACTTCACCATTCATTTTGTGTCTTTCTCATTTACACACATGTATTCTGTCTTGCTGCGACTAATCTTCATTCCTCTCTTTTCCAGTTTATACCTCCATCTCTCTAGCTTTATCTCCATCTCCGCCCTGCTCTCACTGCAGATCAAAATGTAATCTGCAAACATTATAGTCCATGGAGACTTCTGTCTAACCTAATCTGTCAGCTTGTCCATCACCAAAGCCAACAAGAAGGTGCTCAGAGCAGATCCTTTATGCAGTTCCACCTCTACATTGAACTCCTCTGTTACTCCTACTTCACACCTCACTGCTGTCTCACAGCTCGCATACATGTCCTGTACAACTGTAACATACTTCTCTGCCACTCCAGACTGCCTCATGCAAAACCACAGCTCTTCTCTTGGCACCCTGTCACACGCTTTTTCTAAATCTACAGAGACACAATGCAGCTCCCTCTGACCCTCTCTGTACTTCTCCATCAGCAAAAATTGCATCTGTAGTACTCTTTCTTGGCATGAAACCATACTGCTGCTCACAAATGCTCACTTCTGACCGAAACCTAGCTTCCACCACTCTTTCCCACATTGTAAAAGGAGGAGTAACCAGGCTTGTACTAGCTCGATTTGGCTTGGATGCCATTTACATGCAGATAAATGTAGCTTTCTAACCGCATAATCAGGGTGTCTTAGGTCGACTAGGAGTAGGCCAGTTTGGTTCAAGTTCAGCTGAACTAAAGTATATGCATACATTTCAAAAGTTTCTCTTACTGCATTTAAAAGCACTGACTGTGTTTTGCACATTACCCAAACATTTCCATTTTGGGTCTAATTTAAAAGAACATCTTCTTAAACAATTTTGGTGTGTCCTACATGATGACAAGGAATAATGACTTATAGGTTTTCTTTAAAGGGGCTGTGTCATGCTATTTCACAGCTTTCATCTTCTGGGATAGACATATATATGATAAAATGTTACCAATGGTGTTAAATAGCATTAATTTGTACTGAAATTTAACTTATTTCCTGTAGTTAAAGTTAGACCACGAAGTGAAACAGCTCGTTTCTCTATAAACCTGCCTCCTGCACCCCAACGCTCCGCTCCGCTCCCCCGCTCTGCTTACTTCAAATCCGAGAGGAGATCACACTGAAACAAACAGTGCTAAGCTTCATCACAAACAGAATTCTCACAAGAATTTGAAAATCACGAAGTACCACAATGAAACTCTGTTATATTAGGGGCTCAGACGTTTGGTTAATTTTTTTATTTTTTGTAAAAACGGAGTCAATAAAGCCTATCTCAGTTGCTAACACTACAGGCTTTAGACAGAGCCCAGACCAACACAGCTGCATCCACTAAGAAAATCTTTCCAGCCCCGTATATAAAAAAGCTGTGGGTGTTGTTTGCACCCGTTTACTGAACATTCTGAGATGCTACAGATCAGTTAATTGCACAGAATTCTGTTATAAGATCACATAAGCAGTTAATAAATGGCTAACACACATTAGTATTAGCATGTAGCTATTTACTTTTCTGTCCATCAGGTGTCTTTGTTCTTTGATCCAGCTGCTGTTCTTTAGGAATGTAAAATAAAATCCTGTAATCCATGCAGCCAAACGGGCGTTTTCACAGAGAAAGTAAAATATCCACAAAAAAAAAGGGATTTAAGATGCCAAAAACCGAAGCAGCCATGAACTGTGAGGAGGAGGAGGGTGTGTTTAAAAATCTAGCAGAGGTAAGCCGCTCTGCCTGCAGAGGCATTGCAGACACCTCTAGCACTCAACTTTCAACCAGTGATGTCACTAGTTGAACACTCAGTCGATTTCTAGGAGAGGGAAGGGCAGCTGCTCAGAGAGCAGAATTCAAGAGGATTACTCAGACATACGTAAATTAAGCCAAAAACCACTCTGGTGGGGTTTTTTGAGAAAATTGCATTACCAGATGGTTGAAAACTCCAAAAACTTGATTTTGCATGATATAGCCCCTTTAAAGATGGCTTTCGTCTGGACATCTTCCAAAATGGCAAGATGAGTTAAGTGCACAACTGACACCTTTCCACTAAGGATCAGGTTTCTCCACCTGAGCTCTCGATCTGCATCTCATTCAGAACTGCTTTTAGCCACTTGGCTGCTTCTCTAATTAATGCTCTCCTTGCTCTTCCTGAAAGTTCTAGAGGAGAACCATGTCTTAGCATGTCTGCAGCTTTGCTAAACACTTTTCAGGTGATACATTAAAAACTGCTGCCTGCCGAATGGAGATCTAGGTAGGACTGTTTTATGCCAGGTCATTTAAAGTCTTTAACTATGTTTCTATTTTAAGGCTCATTTAATATTTTTTTTACCTAAACATTTAGAAATTCCTATTTAAATCAACTGAATATTTCCCTAAGTTATCTGAGTGTCCTACTGGTTGATATATTTTGAAAAAATCCCATTGTATATTCACTTAAAGCTGTTTTTTTCCTTTCCTTTCCCTTTTCCCTCCAACATTTTTAGGTGGCTTGAGATCAATACTTTTTTCTGTAATCTTTCTGTAGTCTTGAAATAATTCAAGGGAAAGTATATTGTAAAGCAGCAGTTTTATATCCATGTGCACAAAAAGAAAAAATTTTGGTGCTTTTAAAATGTTTTAGCAATTAAAGATTTATCTTTTCACTACTAAAAATCAGCATGGCAGAAATTGTGGTAGAAAAAGTCACATGGGTCAATCCTTCAATTCTGAACAAAAATCTTCCCTCTTTTGTGCAGAAACCATTTGTTCATTTTTGTAAATAATGCAACAAATGGGGATCAAGTTGGTCAGCTGGACAACTTCTAGCTAGATTTGGAATTTCTGCTTCCCCTGCATGTTCAGCTTCTTATAGTAAACAACCTCATACTGATTTTTTTTATGGAAACCCCACATTCCATAGACAAATCTGCCAATTTTGGGAAAATGTTGGGGTTGCTGAATCAGATCCTGCAGCATTTAAATTAGAAAGACCAAAGAAGCTGGGAAGGCAGTGAAAACAGCCCGCTTTTTATGACCAACACACAGGGCATAGTTGGCTATTATGATATCGAACCCTGCTGCAGAAGAAGACATTGACACAGCATGAGAAACAAAAGAGTTTATCAATGCATAGTGATTCATCTAGGATTACAGTAAAGCCTTTTTGATTAACCTAACCATACCTGAAGCACAGTCCTAATAAAGTACATTTTCTATGCATGATGCAA
The DNA here is from genome assembly GCA_028564705.1 of Apricaphanius iberus. NCBI lineage: Eukaryota > Metazoa > Chordata > Actinopteri > Cyprinodontiformes > Aphaniidae > Apricaphanius > Apricaphanius iberus. The sequence continues at coordinate 2,457,386 of JAPXFQ010002778.1, forward strand.
TACATACCCCATAAACTCAGTGTGCCTGGAAACAGATTAAAGCAAAAATAAACACAGACCCAAATGCAAGTTAGAGCACACAGTTTTATAAGTTTTAAAAATAGTGGTTTGCAAAGTTACTTTGAAGTGAGGAGCTCCTAGGTTCAAATCCTGCCCTAGCGTCTTTCTGCATGAAGTTTGCTTTCTCCTTGTACATGAAGGGTTCCCTAAGGGTACTCCAGCAAAGTCCTCCCAAAGTCCTGTCCAAAAACATGACTGTTAGGTCAATCAGTTTCTGTAAATTGTTCTTAGGCATGAGTGTGTGCATTCATAGCGTTTTGTCTTGTATGTCTCTGTTTTGCCTTGTTTGGTGACCACTGATGGGATAAAACAAGCAGAAGCAATAAACATATTTGCAGCCCCCTCCTGCGACCACGCAAGGATAAGTGGGTATTTAAAACATACGGATGGACACATTTTCTTTTTCCTTTTAAACCATAAAAATATTCTGTTTAAATACAAAACTTATATTAAACATTACCTGTCACATTTGCATTTCTGTTCCTGTACAAAAAAGTACAAAAGTGAATCTAATCGATGAAAATAAGACAACAAAAAATGCAAGATTTCAAATAAAATAAATTAAATTCCATTTACAAAAACTGTAGTGATTTCAATCTCAAGGCATCTACGATAATTTAGCATTGACAAAAACTGTAAAAAAAAAGATAGGTTACAATAATACAATCAAAGTGTACACCTTCAATGTATTCTCCATGTAGCCTCGTTTAATTTCCACCTTTTACATTTTTTCAAAAGAAAAAAAAAAACACAACACAGCTTTTTCTGAGTAGATGTGTACATGTACATATCCACAGTCTTGTCCTTTGAAAGCACAAAAATATCTAAAGTTGATTGACGTTGAAAAGCCAGAGTCTCTCCCTGTATTACATTACCATGTCAATGGAGGTGTTCCTTTTGATGGACACTTAAATTACATCTACACATATAAAAGTTCAATAGGCGTTTCTTCAACAACAAACATAGAATGCTTAAATTTACCCCATAGAAAAACATAATTGCAAACAAGAACAGTTGATGTTACAGTTACTGCCTCTTTGGGAACCATAATTGTGTCACACCTAAACATCTATCATATTTCAGAAATCCTCCATGGCTTTTGCTAGACTTAGCTGAAAAAGGAAACATGGATGCTGCAAGCTATCTATCTAAACTCTGTTTGCATTTTTGGCAGTAAGTCGTCTTCTGTTCATAACTTAAGGACAGGATTTCTAGGCACAGAGATGGTGATGAGGGGCCCCTTTTGGTGGCTTCAGGATTGGGTCCTGACTGGCTGCCCTTAATCAGAGGAGCTCCTTCAGTGACAGGTTGCTCTCCATGAAGGGAAAAAAGGGAGAAGAAAGAAAAATTGGGAGGGGAGCATGACAGTGCTGCTGTCTTTAACTTTTTTTAATTACGTTTTAATTATATATATTTTTGTTCTTAACTTGTCTTGTACATTGGTGTCTGTGTAGGAACCTTAGACCTATTAACTTCCTTCTGTCTGTCTATCAAAGAATTTTGAACTTTTTTATAGTTTAAATGAGATAATTCTGTGTTTGCATTATGATGTTATTGACGGAATAAAATATTTTCAAAATGAATCTCAAACACAAGAAAAATGGTGTGGAAGCCCTCTGTTCCCAGGGAAACCTTCCAATTCATACAAATGTTTGTTACTACAGCAAATTCCATTCGACCATACTTAGGGTTAGGGTTTATGTAGCCATGAATTATGTCTAGGATATAGCTCTCTCTCTATCGGTTCATCATTCTGTGCAAAATCGTAACTTTCACTGAAAAACCACAGCTTTTGTGTGCAGTATTGCTGCATACAAAGCAAAGAATGATTAATTATTTGGCATTTGCTGTCATCTCAGATTTGTTGTGAATTTCATTCTTCTTGATATTTATTGTTAATGTTACAAAACATTTATAGTTCAGCCCATTAGTTTTTTTTCGTTTTTTTTTTTACCAGACATTATGAGTCTTTCATGTTTTTCTCTAATCAGAAAAAAGTGCACACTGATTACCTATTTCTTTTGTGGCTAAATTTAATATAAGAGATTGCAGTTGAGGACATGTAGCCACACTATCTGATATTGATTTTAGCTTAAGAAAACTGCCATCTGCAGACAGAGAAATGAAAAAGAACGAGGGCGACTGCAGATGGTGGTGGGGGAGTGATGGTGGGCGGAGTAAAAGCCAAGTGGAGTGGCTGATGTCAGGAATTAGGGAGTGCAGCTGAGGAACAGTTAAGGTGGGAGATTTTAGGAAATGTGTTGATGTATTTCAATCCCGTCAGTGCAGTAATTAGTCATAATAAGTGCAGCACTGTGGGAGGTGGCATTGAGAAGGTGACTGTGGTGGGGATGCTTTTAACTTTTACAAACCAGACTGGAGCTTTTTAATAAGGGCCCTGCTATTCTTGCTCAGCTGCCGTAAATTACATGATTGATATTACATCAAAAAATTTAGTCACTATTTGAACCAAAGAAACTGAACACACTTTATTATTCTGCTGTACAGGTCAGACATCTTTTGCCTTCTTCCAAAGATGTGGGTTCCAAAACCATTCTCGCTTTAAGACTTTTGATGTTTTTAATTCACAAATGATGCAACAAAAAAAAAGGGAAAAAGTTCAAAGGCTTCTGGGTATCCATCACAAACAAACCAACTCTGTTTTTCCCCATATCTTGGTCCACCAAATTTTTTTTTAAACTCATACATTGGAAAAAAAAGGTTTTTGTGTCTGTTACATAATTATGTATCTATGTGTAGAGCTTGAGGTTCAAGAAAGTCATTGCTGAACTTATATACTCAATCTATTATATTTAATGCACAAGCTTTAGCAGGCAGGTACTGTCAGGCAAGAAGAGATTCAAAGCTATTTGGCAATTATTTCCTGACAAACAGTGCACAAACTTGTTAACTTAGATCTAAATTTTTAATTTGTTAATAATTGCCTTGGGGATTTATTGATTTTTATTTACAGTCAAACCAAACCTATTTTTGCACAAGAAGTGAGCTCTGAAGGTGCCCAGAGGTTGCTATGGATGACAAATTGGGTTTTGTAATCCATAATAGATAACAAAGAAACATCATCTCACAGGGCAGTCTTTTCTTTGTGCTGAAACTGTTCTTGAAGTTATTGAATCTCATTTTGACAGCATTTGAACAGTTGGGTGAGTTTATGCCTGGCGGAGTCTATTGGCGGTCCCCATCCTTTAAGATAGTCTCGCTGTTTCTGCACAACTCCCTCGCGTCATACTGCATTTAATTCAGATGCTTTATAAATGTCTATCATGATAATACGCGACAGCCATTCTTTGTTTCTCTTTCATACCTTTGCATCTCTATACATCCTTTTCATTCAATAATACTTTGATGTCTTTTATGATTAGTTTTAAAAACAACTGCTGTTGTTTTTGGACAAACCAGATCAATCAATGCATTCAGTAAAAACTCTATTACTAAGCACCCATAGTCTAGACCTTTTTTCAATAAAACTGCTATATTTCTGAGGTTTTCAATCTTGAATGAATCAGGTAGAATGACAAACATAAATTTGTTCCTGGCCTTAGGGTGGAGCAAGTGTTATTTACCTTTCCAAGATCCGGCAAGACAACGAAACTGTACTGTTCGTAAAAATAAGGTCAACACAAGTTGAGATGCGAGATGATGTTTTTGTTGTTGTTGTATCCTATAATGGATTACAAAGCCTAATTAGTCATCCTCAATACTCTCTGGTCACCTTCAGAACTCACTTGTGCAAAAATAGGTTTGGTTTGACTGTGAACGTGAAAAAAAAAACATATTCTTAATATTCTACAGATTGCTATCCATTTATCTGTGAAAGACAAAACTCCTTGTACTAAAAAGGGATGGAGCAGCTCTTCTTTCTTGGAAAATGGACATATTTATTTATAACACTGACAAATCAGGGTCCAGATGAGGAAGTAGAGTCGTAGTTTATCCCACCTCTTTGCAGCTTATGTACTGTTACCCACTCAATACCCCATTGAGACAGTGTCTTGCCCTTGGCCAAACTCAAATAGATTAAAGGTTAACCTAACAAATGCAAATTATTAAAATCTAATTAAAATAAAAACGACTTGGACTAAACAAAAAAAAATCAGTTAGATGTGGTTTCTTGAACATGAAATCCCTTTCCTCAAAGACATTATTAGTAAATGACTTGATATGTGATTATAAGATGGATTTGTTTTGCCTATCAGAAACCTGGCTGCAGCAGGAGTATTTTGTAATTATAAATGAGTCAACTCCTTCCAATTATTTACATTTTTACATTCCTAGAAGTACTGGGCGAGGAAGAGGAGTTGCAACCATCTTTCATTCAGATATACAAATTAATTCTATTCCAATTAATAGCTACAGTTCTTTTGAACATCTAATACTTAGTTTTCCTCATCCAAGCTGCAAAACATTAAAAACACTTTTGTTTGGGGTTTTGTATTGTCCACCAGGCCCTTACTCTCAATTCTTTGATCAGATCTCTGAATTTTTATCTGATTTAGTGTTAAACACTGATAAGGTAATTATAGCAGGGGATTTCAATATTCATGTGGGCACTGAAAGTGATAGCTGAAGTGGAGCCTTTAATGTGATCACATTTCTGCAATTTCCGCCCATAATATTTTTAAAACTCATTCCCAAATTAAAATTTGAGCTGTCCTTGAACCATTTGGAGTAGAGATATGGCTGGGGTCTCTTTGGAAAGAAAACACTCTGAAATTTGTCACAGAACAGTGAAAATATGTCTAAGTGCAATTGTCGCCCAATTATATAATTTTTAATACAGTGGAAAAGACACAGTTTTGTGTCCACTTATTAAATTTGATATAATATATGCTCAAAAAATTGTTTTACAACTGTGTGGTGGCCCTAAAAACATTGTGAGACTAAAGTCTGATTTTTTACCTTTATCCCCAAAAAAGAAATGTCAGCAATAAACCAAAAAAAATTGCATTTCACATCATATATGTTCAACTAAAAGTCAAAGATGCCCAAAAAAGGTTAAATCTGTGCCAAATCTACCATTTACTTATGATAAAAAAAAACTCCCAAAATTACCACTGTCTTGTCTCAAACAAAGCTCCACGGCTTTCACCATGTTTTATAATGACAATAAAGTCTAAGTCTGGATAAGCTTCATTATGCTAGCCATTTCCTATTTCCTATCGCAAAGATAAAGTCCAACTCCTCGAGTGACCTATTGCCATTTTGAGTTTTTCATTAGCTATTTGATGTGTCAATCATCAGAACTCTGTGCTGTGATTGCTTCAAAAAAATTTTTCCTCGAACAGACTTTTACAAAGTTTTCTTTCTGTTAAAAATGTGAGACAGTAGAAGGTATAATCCGTTGTACTGACAAACGACAACTGAGTGTGAGGAAGTAACAGTCCTCCCACATGACCCAGTCCTATCTGAATAATTGTAATTTTTGAATTTACTTTATATGACGTTATCCAATCTGAAAGAAAATTTCATTACAGTAGAATTTTATCATAAAATGCTGTAACAAGTTTGAAAGACCTTGTTCCATTCTTGCTTCTTTCGGTGTCTCAGAATAACACAATGGATGACAGCAATTCCGCACTAACTTTTCAGAAATGTATGTTCTGGTTCAAATAATTACTTCCCCAATGCATCTGGCGTTAAACAGTGTACCCCCTTGAAAAAGAGCCATAGGTGGTTTGCTCTCTGGTCCAATGCAGAGTTGCGTACTTTAAAGTGGAATACTAGGACACTGGAGAGAAAATGGTAGTCTATAACCTTAGATTCCTATTTAACCTGAAAAAAATAGTCTACAGCTGTATAAAGACCCTTCAAAAAGCTAGAACAGCATATTTTCCGTCATTAATAGTGGTAAATAAAAACAATCCTAGACTTCTTTTTAGTATGTTTGCAAACTTACAAAGAGTTTTAGCACTGTCTAGCCAACTATCTCCCCTTCTCTTATATTCTTCATAAGTAAAAAAATATATATATTGAATTGAATAATCCTTTATTGTCCCACGAGGGGAAATTCAGTTTTACAGTACAACCTGTCCAAGATCATTACAAATAGACAGTCAACAAACAGATCCAGGTCACTGTTGGCGCTCCCGTGTATTCAGGAAAGAGTTACACACCAGGAGGGGGGTTCACGGTGACGAAAAAACAAAAAAAAACAAAAAACAATAAAAAACTCAACTGTGTTCTGGGTCCATATACGGACTCAATAATAATAATAATAATAATGCATTTTATTTCTTAGGCGCCTTTCTGGACACTCAAGGTCGCCTCAAAACACAGGTAATAGAAAAAAACCACACCAAAAACATAGAGAAGCACAACGTTCACAATGATGACATGAAGGACGGTTAGGCGGGTTCAGGAGGATACTCTGTTTACATTTTTCTTCACAGGCATTGATAAAGGACCAAGTTGAAGGTTGAAGCCAAAACAATAATTATTTGGATAGCAGGGAGAGACAATTTTTTTTTTCCACTCTACCGTTTCAGTCTGTCAGTGGTTTCTTTTATAGTCTATTTCAAACAAATTAAAATTCAGGTTACTCCGTTAATTTGCAGTTGCACCAATCCGCACTGACAGTTTCTCCAAGTCCGATGACAATTCGCAAGTGAGTCCCAAAGCGCCAGCTAGATCGCCTCTTGCAGCTTCTAGCCTGTGCTCGAGCTCACCAAGCGTGAGGTTCTGAGTTCCATCAGCACAAATCCGCGCTTCAGACTGCTCCTTCAGCCTTCCAATCGTTTCCAGAACTGTCTCCAATTTATTGTATTATTGTATTGTATTTTTTGCTCCATTTTGCAGCAGATCCAGTACATGCCCGTTCCAATCAGTAGGAACCCGATCCACATAAATCCAAATAGCTAGATATCTTCCATACAACCTTTGCCCTTTTCCGGTGGTTCGTAGAGTTGAGTAGATTTTATCAATAGCATTCAGAGACCAGCTGACCTTTTCCATCTTTCGTTTATTCAGTTTTTGTTCAGAGAAAAACGCAAAAAGACACTCCAGATAGAGGCACAGGACATAGAGCAGTGGGATAAGACACAGGAGGAGGGAGAGAAAAAGCGTGCGTCCTAGCCGAGAGCCAGCAGAGCCTTCTCTGCTAGTTGGATAATCAAAATAAGATCATTGGCATTCTCCTAAACAGGATTAATTCTCTCTAAATAAATTAGGTAGTATCAGAGAAAACTATAGAACCATGTTTGTGTCTGTTCTCTTTTGATTCTGTTGAACTTTTGCTTTTATCACCAATATTAGCTTCATCTAAACCCTCAACTTGAATGTTAGACCCAATATCAACCAAATTATTTAAGGAATTATTCCCTCTGGTTACGGGCCCTATTCTAGACATGGTGAATCTATCTTTAATAAATGGATATGTGCCACAGGAATTTAAGGTTTCTGTAATCAAACCTTTGCTTAAGAAACCCCCCCTGGATCAAGACGACTGAGCTAACTACAGACCTATATCTAACCTTCCTTTCTTATCCAAAATCTTTGAGAAAATAGTTTCTAATCAAGTATGTGAGGATCTGAACAGCAACAACCTGTTTGAGGAATTTCAGTCAGGTTTTAGAGCTCATCATAGCACTGAAACAGCAGTGGTCAAAGTTACTAATAATATTTTAATGGCCTTAGATGATGGACTTGTGACTGTTCTGGTCTTGTCAGATCTCAGTGCTGCTTTTTTTACAGTCGATCATATCCCTTTAAGCTTATAGTCAGAATGGCTGAGGGTATTCTGAGTTATTTTTGTAGTTAGAATGCTATAGGCTTAAACTGTTGGAGGACAGACTGACAACTTTTCTTCACTCTTCTACTTTTCTCTTCTACTACTCTCCAGGTGTATTTTTCGCTGTTATTATGATTGTAAACCTTGTTTTCTCTCAGTCTTTTTTTCTCCATAGAAGCTCCACCTGGTCTGGTATCCTGCTCAGCTACAGCGCCCTGCTGGATGGGGAGCATCGTTTCGGATGATGCCCCCGGTGACTGAACATCCTCCGTGTACTTTTGTTAACTTTTCACTTTCTTTACTATATAATGCACTCTTGCATCAGTTCTTTTGTACTTTTTGTTTCTCCTCTCTGTCTTCTCAAACCCCAAGATGGTCGTGGCAGATGACAGCTTGTACTGAGCCAGGTTCTGATGGAGGTTTCTTCATGTTTTTCCTCTCCACTGTCGCTAAATGCTTGCCCAGTATGAGGGATTACTGAGGGATTGCTGTGGTTGGAGTCTGCATGTTTGACTCAACGACTCAACGTAATCTGCTAGGATTCCTTACATAGAAAACTTTTAACTGATTGGAATGTTTGTATTATTGTACTGAAATGACTTTTCTTGTAAAGTGCCTTGACATGAAATTTGTTGTAAATTGACGCCATATAAATAAATTGAATTGAATAACTAACCTGAAATGTTCTCCAGATAATACATGAAAAATATTCAGACTATAAAAATGCAAACATTGTGCTAAATACACTCCAAATAATGAATGCATTCTAGTATATTTTCAATTTCTAGATCAGTGTTAGTAAACTCCGGTCCTCGAAGCACAGTGCCCTGCATGTTTTTAATGTTTTCCTGCTTTAGAACGCCTGCTTAAGATGAATGTAATGCAGCAAAGCTTGTTAATCAGCCATCCGTTGAAACAATGTATGCTAAATAATGATAATGCCTAAAACATGCAGGACAGTGTGCCTTGAGGAGCAGGGTTGAAAAAACATGTGTCTAGTGAACTATTTTAAGAAGAAACAAGACTATGAAATCTTAAACTTTAACAATTAATTTCAGAAACTGTCACATTGTATGACTCCTAAATATATATATATATATATATATATATATATATATATATATATATATATTCAATTCAATTCAATTAGTTTTTTATTTATATAGCGCCATTTCACAACAGATGTCATCTCAAGGCACTTTACAAAAAGAGTTATTACAATACAATGTTTAGTGTAGAAATTACAGAACCACAGAAGATTGCGTCGTGGAATTCTCAGCAATCCCTCATACTGAGCAAGCATGCAGCGACAGTGGGAAGGAAAAACTCCCTTTTAACAGGAAGAAACCTCCGGCAGAACCAGGCTCAGCACAAGCGGTTATCTGCCGCGACCGTCTGTGGCTTGGAGAATACATAACAGAGACACAGAAAGAGCAATAGAACTGATGCACAAGTTTGTTGCAGGACGTGGAGAATTTTCCGTCACTGCAATGCCATCTTAGTCAGGGTCGTCAAGCAGGGCTAATCCGGAGCACCTACTATAATAGAAAACAGGTTAGTGCTTGAATTGACAGCACATCATGCAGTTGGGGAGAAGTAGGAGAGAAAGTAGGAACAGACCCTAATAATGTCCTCCAACAGCCTAGCCTAAAGCAGCATAGCTACTAACATTAACCTGTCTCCTAGCTACTAGGAGACCTGGCTACCAACACTCTGTCTGAGTCCTCCTGACCCGTGGACGGTGTAGGGCCGGTAACGGCCCCCGTCATGCCGGGGTCTTCTCGGAGTCGGGTTGTTTGAGAATGCAGCCCAAAGTGGGTGGTAAACTCCATCTAAGGCTAAATACCGGCACGAGACCGATAGTCGACAACTATCTTAAGGAAAAATAGACAGAACTGAGAGGACAGAGTTGAAGAGGGCGAGAAACGTTTAAGAGATAAACGGGTGGGGTCCGCACAGTCTGCCCGGGGGATTCAACCCGGCAGGTAATGGGCGGCCGCACTGTGCGGGAGGATCCCCTTGAGGGACCTCTCTCCGGCGCTGGCTGGCCCCTGTGGGGCACATTTCTTCCGCGGCGGTAAGCCGCGACCGGCTCCGGATCTTTACCTGGCTTACATTAATCTATCTCTACCTAGCTACTCTACCTCTTCCTATCTCTTCCTAACTTTTGACACTCTGCCTGACTACTAACATTAACCTGTCTCTTCCTATCTACCTGTCTGACCTGACTCTAACTACCTATAAACATATCTCTAACTGTAAGCTTTGTCAAAGAGGAAAGTTTTTAGCCTAGTTTTAAAGATAGACAAATTGTCTGCTTCACGAACCAACCCTGGGAGCCGGTTCCATAGGAGGGGAGCCTGATAGCTGAAAGATCTGCCACCCATTCTACTTTTAGAAATCCTAGGAACTACCAGTAAACCTGCAGTCTGAGAGCGAAGGTCTCTGTTAGGAACATATGGAACAATCAGGTCTCTTATGTATGATGGAGCTAGATTATTAAGGGCTTTATATGTCAGAAGGAGGATCTTGAATTCTATTCTAGATTTTACTGGGAGCCAGTGAAGAGAAGCTAAAACAGGGGAAATGTGATCTCTTCTTTTAATATTCATCAGAATCCTAGCAGCAGCATTTTGAACTAACTGAAGACTTTTAATTGTATTCTGTGGACTACCTGATAATAGACAGTTACAGTAATCCAGCCTTGAAGTAACAAAGGCATGGACTAGTTTTTCAGCATCATTCCTGGACAGGATGGTTCTAATTTTTGCAATATTCCTAAGGTGAAAAAAGGAAATCCTACAGACTTCTTTAATGTGAGTTCTAAATGACATATCTTGGTCAAAAATGACACCGAGGTTTTTTGCTTTATTACTGGAGGCTAATTTAATGCCGTCCAGGTGAAGGGGCTGACTAAGTAGTTTCTTTTTCAGAGCTTCTGGTCCAAAGACGACAACTTCTGTTTTATCAGAATTTAGAAGCAAGAAGTTTAGAGTCATCCAAGTTTTTATGTCTTCCAGACATGCCTGTAGTCTACCTAACTGATTGGATTCATCAGGATTTATGGATAGATATAGCTGTGTATCATCTGCGTAACTATGGAATTTTATCCCATGCTGCCTAATTATTTTACCAATAGGAAGCATATATATAGTAAAGAGAATCGGCCCAAGCACTGAACCCTGTGGTACTCCGCAAGTAACTATTGAGGTTGAGGAAGATCTATTGTTTACCTGAACAAACTGAAATCTGTTAGACAAATAAGATTTAAACCAACCTAGTGCTGTTCCTATTATACCGACACTTTGAAGCCTTTCTATGAGAATATTGTGGTCAACAGTGTCAAAGGCAGCACTGAGATCTAACAGGACCAGAATGGTCACCAGTCCATTGTCTGAGGCTATGAGAATATCATTAGTAACCTTCACCAGAGCTGTTTCAGTGCTGTGATGAGCTCTAAAGCCTGACTGAAACTTCTCAAACAGCTCATTATTGTTTAAATGCTCACATATCTGGTGTGCAACTATTTTCTCAAGAATTTTAGATAAGAAGGGAAGATTAGATATCGGTCTATAGTTAATTAAGTCGTTTTGATCAAGAGAGGGTTTCTTAAGTAGAGGTTTAATTACAGCAATCTTAAACTCCTGTGGTACATATCCATTGACTAAGGATAGATTCATTATATTTAAAATTGGAGCAGCGATCAGAGGGAAAACTTCTTTTAAGAGTTTAGTTGGGATTGGGTCTAAAACGCAAGTTGAAGGTTTAGATGAAGCTAATAATTTTAGTACATCACAAAGTTCGGCTGCATTAAAGCAGTTTAAGCATATATTAGGTTCCACCATTTTTGAGGCTGCCTCATTAACTAAGGAGGAAGCAAGCATATTGGGAAGGTTCCCAATTATCTTATTCTTTATGGAGTCTATTTTATTTATAAAGAATTGCATGAAGTCGTCACTGCTTAGAGCTTGGGGAATGGTTGGCTCGATAGAGCTATGATCCTGTGTGAGTTTGGCAACTGTATTAAAAAGAAACCTAGGATTATTTTTATTCTCCTCGATTAAAGATGAATAATATGCTGTTCTAGCTGTGTGAAGGCTCTTTTTATATAGCAATAAACTATTTTTCCATATTAAAAAGGAATCATGTAAATGCGTGGAGCGCCATTTTCTCTCTAGTTTTCTAACATTCTGCTTTAGGGTACGTAGCTCTAAATTAAACCAGGGAGTTAATCTTCTATGGCTAGCCACCTTCCTTTTCAAGGGGGCAACTTTGTCTATTGCCCGACGCAGGGAGGAATTAACGCTATGAACTAAAATGTCAAGTTGTGAGGGGTCACGAGTTAAATCACTGTTTTCTGTTCTGCATTTATAAACTGAGGAAATTAAAGTTGGAAGAGCTTCTTTAAAATTTGCTACAGCGTTGTCTGATAACGTTCTGGTATAATGAAGTTTTCTTTCAGGTTTGATATGATCCATTAGAGTAAGTTTAAAAGTGATAAGGAAATGATCAGACAGGATAGGGTTATGTGGAAAGACTGTTATTTCTTCACAGTCAATGCCATAAGTCAGCACAAGATCTAAAGTGTGGTGACAAGAATGTGTTGGTCCCTGCACATTTTGAGTAAAGCCTATTGAGTCTAGGATAGTGTGAAAAGCTGTATTTAGACTATCACTTTCATTATCAACATGAATATTGAAGTCTCCGACTATAATGACTTTATCAGTGTTTAAAACTAAGTCAGATAGAAAATCTGAAATCTGATCTAAAAATTGAGAATAAGGTCCTGGTGGACGATATAAGACCACAAACAAAAGTGGCTTTACTGCTTTGTTATGTGTATGAGGAAAGCTAAAAACTAGATGCTCAAAGGAACTGTAACTATTATTTTTTTGGAGATTAATTAGTAAATCGGAATGAAAGATAGTTGCTACTCCACCTCCTCGACCAGTACTTCGAGGGACACTAAAGTTTAAGTAGCTAGGGGGAGTTGACTCATTTATTGTGACATGGTCCTCTTCCTGCAACCATGTCTCTGCAAGACAAAACAAATCAATATTATTTTCACAAATTAAGTCATTTACCAAGAGTGTTTTTGAGGGGAGAGATCTTATGTTTAGTAAACCACATTTAATTGATTTGTTTTTATGTTCAGTCCGAGTTTTATTTATCTTTATGAGATTTTTATACTTTGCTCTAGTAGCATTAACTTTTAATTCATTAGTTTTGGGTAGTGGACGGGAAACTATCTCTATAGGGTAGTGGGTGGGTGGCAGTCCCTGTTCCTTGACCTGGACTCTGGGTTCCCTGAGCTGGACTCTGGGTTGTCACGGCTTTGGGGAACTAGAGATAACCCTATCAATGTTCCTGGAAAGAAGCGAAGCTCCGTCCTCGGTGGGATGGATGCCGTCTCTACGTAACAGTCCAGGTTTTCCCCAGAAGGCCCCCCAGTTATCAATGTAGCCCACATCGTTTTCTGGACACCACCTTGACAACCAAAGGTGGAACGAAAGCATACGGCTGTACATGTCATCGCTAGTACGATCAGGCAGGGGACCAGAAAAAATTACAGAGTCAGACATCTTTTTGGCAGCCCTACACACCGAAGCTACGCTAATTTTAGTGACCTCCGACTGCCGTCGCCGGGTGTCGTTGCCACCAGCATGGATAACGATCCTGCTATACCGCCGTTTGTCCTTGGCCAAAAGCTTCAGATGGGACCTAATGTCCGCAGCCCTGGCCCCTGGAAGGCATTTGACGGTGGTCTTTCGTGTCTCTGGAGCCACATTCCTAACTATGGAGCTGCCAATTACAAGAATCGGCCTCTCCTGCTCGGCGGGTGCGTCGCTGAGCGGGGCGAACCTATTGTTCAGAGAAAGGGGCTGGAGGTTGGCCGCGGACTGGGGTCTGGCGCTAATCTTCCTACGAACAGTCACCCAGCTCGCCTGAGGTCCCGGCTGCACGGGAGCTGTTGAAGGACGGCTAGGTCCTGTCCTAGTTGACTCCGCGCTAGCTACTGCTGGGCCTGGCTGTTCTACAGCGCGGAGCCGGGCCTCTAGCTCAGAAACCCTCGCCTCCAAAGCTACAAAAATGCTGCACTTATTACACCTACCAACTTCACTAAATGAGGCGGAGGAGTAACTAAACATCTGACAGAGAGAGCAGGAAAGAGGAGGAGGTGTAGAGAGAGATGGAGGGACAAGAGAGAAAGCTGCCGAAGCCATGCTAGCCGTAAAGCTAAGCTAACCAAGCGGTACCTTACCTTACCTAAAAACAAAGTAATTAACCCAGTAAAACGCTTAAAGAGTCCTAAACCGTGAAGAAACTTAACGTTTTAATGTGTTTGTGTGTTAAGCAACTCAGAAAAAACTTATTGACAGAGAAAGTTAGATCAGTTCAAGAGAGAGAGAAACACCGACTTGCTACAAACGAGTTAGTCACAAAACAGGAAATGACGCGATACGTCTTACCAACGCGATACGTCTCCACGCCCCCAATTATTACCAATTGAGAGCTTGTTAATGACCCATCAATATGTATATATATATATATATATATATATATATATATATATATATATATATATATATATATTAATTAAGCTTATTAGTGTGTTAGTTCTTCAGAGAAACACCACCTCTGTCTATGAGAATATAATAAATCAATAAATCTTACTTCTGGGACACTTCAATAGAACACACAGGTTTTCTTGTTGATCATCAAACCAATTTTGTCTACTTATAGAAACACCCTTCTTCAAACTCTCCCAGAAACATTTACGTTTTGCTTTACGGACTCCTTTAAATGTAGCAAATGTCTTGTATTTGCTAACTTTAGTTGGGCCTTGAGGCTTATTACCATAATGCAGCTATTGTGTTGTTTT